>OX419689.1:20578439-21178439 GCA_948474745.1 Oligia latruncula | reverse complement strand
GTTCCAATGTAAACAGGTAGGCAACAAAACATTTTGCATTATCTACGAACAGAAATGATCACAACGCAGGTAGTGTTAAACTAAATTTAGTATATGCAAAGTTTACAGACAATCGATATATTTTTGTCCTATAAGACTTAATTATTATTTTCGTAGGAACTTACATAAACTTAGTTAATAGCTGCAGGCTTAAATAATAGGTTTAGAATTTTTTATTTTAATCTAAAGTTAATGTTTAAGCAAGTGATATTAATTTAGTGATAAATGATAAATGATTTATTTCTGTAAGTAGGTTTGTACAAACACTTTTACACGTCAATCATATTTTTTTTCAAACTAGATGAGGTCGGCGTTTCCTATCTGACTATTCCGAGAAGAAAGGCCGAAACAAACTCAGAAGTCACAGTCTCTTTTAAAGTCCAGACAAAATCTTGGTCAGATCGTGTGAAGACCATGTAGATTGGTGTCAGAAATGGTGTTTTGAGGAAAGAACCACACAGATTGAGCGGACCTGTCCAATCAGTGCACGCCAAACGTCAAAAATCGTGCAGCTCAACTCAGAACTTGAGGAGCTCAACGATTCGACGAACAATACCAAAGACAGGACATTTGGGTAGGCCGTATAAACTACTCAAACCGCGCCAGATCATGATTAAAACTAAGAAGGAAAAAAGAAATGACCCACATAGTCCTCACATTCACAATAATTAAATAAAAATAAAAAAACTGTAGTGTGATCACTAGCTTCCGACTTCCTAGTTACAGTGTTCTTAGTTAGCTTTACTTAAAATTGGACAGTGTAATAAGCGCTTCAAGCGCTCGCTCCCAGTTCGGTTTGCGCGAGAAAAGATATTTGTATTTTTTGTGGTCACGATTATCATGACTCGATAAGTTTTTATGCTTCTTACTAGGTACATCTCTCTGCTCTTGTATTGTCGTATCAGAGTGCACGACGAGGCAAAAATATTAGTCAGCATTAGCAAGATAGGGCTGAGTGCTCAGGGAGCGCTGGGAGTCTTTTAATGCTTAAATCACGCTCAATAACAAAATTTATAAGATATTCGTCGAATATTTATAAGATAAGCGATGTTTACATTACCTTCAGCAGCCGGTCGATTCTGTAAAAATCTCACCGTGAATACTTAGGTGAAGTGAGTTTGTTTTTGTAAGGAATTGACACAGTATTGACAGCTCACTCCACGCTTACTTCACTTAAATTTTCACGGTGAGATTTTTACAGAATAGCACCGCTGTTATTGGAAACGTATAGCTTGTGTGTACCTTGCCGTAGGTTTGTACTGTTTGAGACCGTTAGCGTCACTATCTGCCAGTGATGCCAGATTGGGGGGAATCCCCCCAAATTTGGGGGTTTTTTATAGTTATGGGAGGACAATTGGGGGGACAATATTTATGGGGGGATTTTTGAGGGGAGAAAAACTAGGTGTGGGGGGATTTGGAGGATTTTTATTACTATAACTAGTCTGGGCAAAGCCGCGGCTAGCAGTGATGATTAAAAAATATATTATCAGAATGCATCAATCGAATCAACGCGATCAAACCACTAACTAATCTGTGAAAGCACACAAAAAAATGCAGTCGGTTATAGAATCTACGGACATGTTAGCAAATTGGCATTAGGAATTTTTCTCGTTGCCTTTAGCTATCGCATTTGTGGAAAGAGCCTTCTCTCAAGTAGCTATTATTAAAGACAAACTTCGAAACAGATTGGCCATACACACTGCCGAATCAATCTTGAGAATAAGATATACATTGCTAGAAGGATTTGTTCATTTTAAACCTAGTTCAAAGATGCTAAACAGATTTAATTCAGAAAAAATATATACGGAACTGCAAACGACGCGGGTGAAGAGGCTGATTCAGTAATGGAAACTATTGCTGAAATAGTATACAATTGTACCTTTCATTAATCCTAAGGAAAGAAAAATAATTTTAATTAAAAAAAAATAACATGAATAAACAATTGATTAAAAAAAAAATTTTCGTCATTTGTGGGGGTTTTTTTTTTCAAAACCCGAATTTTGGGGGGATTTCGGGGAAGGTTTGGGGAGAACGCGAGACGGTCATCTGGCAACACTGAGTATCTGCCGAGTGCCGACTGCCGACACTCAGTACTGCAACACAACGTAACTATAATCAACGGCATGAGTAGAACACTATGCAAATGGTACGTTTCAGTCACAGTGAGACGTTGAGCCCCAGTTCCCGGCTGCACGAAGTAAGAGTGACTTGCGTGTCAAGTGGCAATTCGCTGATAATGTCTACATGTTCGCCACCAAAAATAGAGCAAAGTTACAAGCAGCTCTGTCCATTGAGTCGTTTACTTGACAGTGACGCTGCGTCCTAACGGAAAAGAAATCGGAATGTTTTTGTGTCGGAGCGACGGGCGAGGTGCGAGGTGCAGCCGGTGTCAAGCGGCTCGTGACCGTTACCGGCGCACGAAGCCGCCGCCCGGCGCGGCGGCGGCGGCGGCGCGGGCGGTCACCGCTTGACTGGAGTGCACCGCTCGTTGCCCGCTCCCGCACCGCTGTTTTCGAGGGCCGGCCGGTCCATTTGATTTTACGCATGAGTTTAGATCCTGCCGCTCCCGCGCCGCCGCCGCCGCCGCCCCGCTGTCCGCAAGATTCGAGGCAGAGGCCTAACAGTGCCGCCCACGCCGCCGCACGCGCCCCTCCTCGACAAAACATTCCTGTGAAGTACGGCCAAACCGAACACTTACATCGCCGCGCCGCTCCTCGACGCGCTGCGACAAAACATTCCTGTGAGATAATGAGATGAGAGGTCAAATTTGAACATTTTTTGTACACTATACTCACTGTCCCTGTAACAAGGAGCAAGTGTCGGCGCGTCGTCGTCAACTCAGGCGCAGCATTGTGCGCCAATCAATGCGCCTCTCATGCGGTGCGGCGACATCCTGTGCCACGGTCGCCCGGTCGTCCGACCAGAGTCTACCAACTTAAGAGCGTAGACGGGCTGCATTTTTTCCATACAAACGTATTCCCCTATTCTCTTCCTGGATAATGCCTCTAGAGTAATCATTTTTATTTATAAAAATCTAGGTCTATTTCCGAAAACCTAAAAAAATGCCCCGTTTTTGCCTACGTAATCAGACGACTACCAAAGAAAATTTAAAAGTTTTTAAGATAAAAACAAATGATAGGGGCATAGATCTATTCTTCCTTTAAATTTTGATACCAAAAATATTTTAATCGGCTTAGGTTTCGAGGAGAAAACAGGGGAATACGAAACGTCGTTCGGTCATGGTTTTTTCTGAGTAAAATCGTTCTGAGCTGCAGTTGTCCCTATCGCACTCTACGGGGGGAGACGAGAGAGAGAGACGGCAATACTTTCTTCAAATACCTATTTCTCAATTCTCGCGCAGCCCGTCTACGTCTAATCTTATTTTTACCGACTTCAAAAAAAAGGAAAGTCCAAGTCAAAGTCAAAGTCAAATCATTTATTTCAAATAGGCACATTAAAGGCACTTTTGAACGTCAAAAAAAAACTAAATAGAAATGATTCTAGTCGCCCATTCCAAAAGGTAGTTTTCGTATGGAGAAGAATGGGCAAGAAACTCCACCGTTACTCTTTTAAAAATGTTTTACAAGGTCTTGTATACATTATAAAAATTATATGTGAACACGATGCACCCATAATAAAATTAGTCTACCACAAAAGGTAAAAAGAATTAAAAATTAAGCAATGACAGATAAATCAAATAAGTGATAGATACATGGTGCTCACATATTTACAAGTTATTTAAAAAAAAAAAAATGCAAAAGTAGTTGAACTTTAACAAGTGTGTGAGCCAATGTAGTCGCAGATTGTAAAAATGAATTAGAATAAGATGTCATAATTAAAAAAAAAAAAAAAAGATATATATATATATATACAATATAAATTAAATTAGGAACAAGTTTGATTTTGTCTAGACTTTTAAGATTGTCCTATGGAGCAGGACCAGCATGTTTCCAAACATTCTTATCTTGGATATAATCCTCTAATTTGTAATATCCTTGTTTACAAAGTGTACTTTTAATAAGAGTTTTAAATTTTCTTTCATTTAATTGCAATATGTCACAAGGTATTTTGTTGTAGCATTTAACACAGTACCCCATAAAAGATGTATGTACTTTAGATAATCTGAAAAAAGGTTGATCTAATTTATCTTTATTTCTAGTATTAAAATTATGCCTATCACTTATTTTATTAAAAAGATGTTGATTTTTTCTTACATACATAATATTTTCATAAATGAATTGGCAAGGTACCGTAATGATATTAACCTTTTTAAATAGTTCCCTAAGAGATTCGCGACGACGGAGATTGTAAATGGCTCTGACAGCTCTCTTTTGTAAAATAAAAATGGATTCAATGTCAGCAGCCCGACCCCACAGTAAAATGCCATATGACATAATACTGTGGAAGTAACTAAAATAGACCAAACGCGCGGTTTCTATATCTGTTAACTGTCTTATCTTTCTAACAGCATAAGCGGCGGAGCTTAGCCGCCCCGCAATAGATGTTATATGAGGTCCCCATTGTAATTTCTCGTCTAGCGTGATTCCTAGGAAAACTGTCTGATCAATAAATTCTAGTTTTTGGCCATTCAATATGATTTCACATTCGCTACTTCTAACATTCGGTAATTTAAATCTAATGCATTTAGTTTTTTTTTCATTAAGTACTAAATTATTTACCGTAAACCAATCTTGGACCTGAAGAATAGAGTTATTCACGTCGTCAAGATTTTGTGACCGTCGGTCTATTTTAAAGATTAATGATGTGTCATCTGCAAATAACACCATCTTCGGTTGATTTTGAAGTAATTGGGGTAAATTATTAATGTAAACTAAAAAGAGGAATGGACCCAATATCGAACCTTGAGGAACACCCATTGTCATTTCAGACCCTAATGAGTTTACGCCGTTTACTTGAACTTTAACCTTTCTATCTTTCAGGTATGATCTTAGCAAGTCAAGTGCTGTTTTTCTAATTCCATAGTGCTCCAGTTTCATCAGAAGTGTCTCGTGGTTTACGCAATCGAACGCCTTAGAGTCGATGCCATTGGAATCTTTTGCGACCTGCAAAAGATTCCAATGGCATCTTGTGCTTCTTCCCAGGCGTTAAAAATGTTCTTTATTAGGGTAACACCGGCGTCAGTAGTGCAACGCCCTTTGGTGAAACCGTACTGGTGTTCATGAAAGATGGAATTTTTATTAAAGTGACGTAACATTTGATTGAGCATCAACTTTTCAAACACCTTACTGAGAACTGGTAGAATTGACACAGGTCTATAATTGTTAGGATCTTTACTATCACCGGATTTGAACAATGGTACTACTTTACTATGTTTCATAAGATCCGGAAAGACTCCTTGGTCAACACTGGTGTTAAATATGAAAGCTAAATAGGGCGCAATAGTTTCGATGAAAGATCTACATGCTTTTACAGACATTCCCCAGAGATCTTCTGTTGATTTAATGTTAAGATCTCTAAAAGCTTTTATAACAGTCTGTGGGCTTGTATGCTGAAACCTAAACTCCAAAGGGCATGTCTTTACATTCTTTTTAAGTAAGGCAGCAGAAAGCGTGGGGGATGAATTTAAAGCTTCAGTAGTTTTAAGGGGAATATTAGAAAAAAAGTTTTCAAATTCCTGAGCTATTTCTTCATCTGAGTTGATGGGGCCATGTGCAGTCTCTAAATTAAATTCAGTGTTACGCTGTTTTTTCCTACCTGTTTCATTATTTATTATTTGCCAGGTAGTTTTTATTTTATCATCAGCTGATTTTATTTTATTGCTAATATAAAGAGCTTTAGCTTTTTGGCACACACTTTTAAAAGTTTTTGAATATTTTGCAACATACTGATGAAAGTTTGTATTATTCATATGTTGCTTTAAGCCATAGAGTTCAAAAAGTTTT
This sequence comes from Oligia latruncula, assembly GCA_948474745.1. Classification (NCBI taxonomy): domain Eukaryota; kingdom Metazoa; phylum Arthropoda; class Insecta; order Lepidoptera; family Noctuidae; genus Oligia; species Oligia latruncula. Next base: position 21,172,497 of record OX419689.1, on the reverse strand, counting down.
TCCCTGCTTTTACGAATACCTGGAGTCGCCCAGTCACTAAATAAAAACTTTGTGTGAATATTTTTAGTTTTTAGTGGAAAAGTGTCATTAAACTGCGCGTTTAATATTGAAAAGAACTCGGCGTAGAATTCATTTGGGTCACCTATATTATTAAAATTCTGATCACGTAACTTACTGGCCAAAGAATTATTTAATTTCTCTAACTTTTTACATGTAATTGTCCTAAACCTTATTTGAATTTAGGAGGTTATCAATTCGATACGTATGTATGTAATATTATTGGAATTGCATTATATTCACATATGATGATCTATTAGGGCTTCCAAACAAATATACAATATTTCATAGACGTATGTATGTATGTATGTATGTTTGTCCACGCATATCTCCGGAACTATTAATCGGATCGTGACCATTTTTTTTTTATTGGCTTTCATTTTCTTCAACTTAGGGAACAGTGCAAGTTTTATCAAGATCGATTTAGTAATTTTCAAGATATGGACTAATACGTGTACCTAAGTGTCGACGGCCTGGCTTATTGATAAGAGCTACGGGTGTAGTGTCAAAGGGAAAACATCTCAAAACCTTGGTCAAATACTAGTGCAAAAACTAAAAATTACGAAATAAAAAGTAATTTAAAAAAATTAAACCGACTTCAAAAAGAAATTAACTCAAAATTATGAAATAACTTTAATTTCGGAAGTCGGTGGCATAAAACAAAAACAAAAACAAAAAATACAGATCCCAAGACACCGACTTCCGAAATTAAAGTTATTTCATAATTTTGAGTTAATTTCTTTTTGAAGTCGGTTTAATTTTTTTAAATTACTTTTTTTTCTTAATTTAGTCTATAAGCTATAGTTTGCTCTAAAAATTTTAATTATCAATGTAAAAAATGTTAATGAAATAAATAAATGTAGACTTAGCACACGAGGTTGTTGACTTGTGGAATGTGAGCTGAGCTGTCATTGTGCCGATCGTCGTAACGGCCAATAGTCTGTAAGAAAGGTTTTCGAAGAAACAAAATTCGATTATACGGCTTTCGCACTCAAGTAGGTATTCCGATTCAAAAGACAGTGTTCCTCAATACGGCTCGCATCGTGAGGAGACTCCTGTGTTTGGAGCCCTAACCACCGGTGGCCTGGACCCTGCTCCTAAATATGTGGAATGCGAATGATACGATGGATGCACACGTGTCGCGCTCCTCCGGGTGCAGCAAAAACTGGGCCCGGGCGCGCAGCCCAGCCCGCCCCCCGGGCGCGCCGCCCCGCCCGCCGGGTTCGGGTTACTGGTGGCCAACACGTGTGCACTAATGTGCTCCGGCTAGGTTGCCCACTAGGCCGGGTCTCGGACCGCAACGCTCTTTGTGTTCATATTGTATCATTTTTGGTTCATACGTGTTCAATACCCAATGAACTACCTATCATGTAGGTACGACTGTACATGATAGTTCCAAAACACATGACCAAGGAGTATCGCGGCGCGGGTGGCCGACGTTGATGGCTTATTGATGGCGATCAGCAAGGGAGTTCTCATTACATGTTCTCATTACATCTCTTTATTAGTGGTTGTAATGTAATGGGAATCATATCACTAGGTTAGACTATTATCTATCATGTAGGTAGTAGCTACGGCCGGCCGGGGCGAGGCGGACTCTCATTAGTAGCGATATGCGCAGGAGCAGACGTTCGCTTGTTTGTGCGTAAACAAAGCACAGATAGGTAAGTAAAGACAGACATTACCGAACTATGCTAATAGACGTGCGGGCATTTCGTCGATAACTAATAGCAGGCATTGTTCTTTGGGTATCTCAGATAAGTGAAAAATAAACAGATAAAATATTAAGATACAGTCAGTATTTCCCATCAACATGCTAAGATGAATAAGTTAGAGTATGTGTCAGAAACAGAGGTCGGGCGACGTCACGGTTATCTGCGGTCAGGCCGGCCACGTGTCGCCATCACGGTCTCAGCGACGCGACGTCACGGTTATTTGCGGTCAGGCCGGCCACGTGTCGCCATCGCGGTCTCAGCGACGCGACGTCACGGTTATCTGCGGTCATGTCGGCCACGAGTCGCCATCGCGGTCATGTCGGCCACGAGTCGCCATCGCGGTCATGTCGGCCACGAGTCGCCATCGCGGTCTCAGCGACGCGACGTCACGGTTATCTACGGTCATGCCGGCCACGTGTCGCCATCGCGGTCTCAGCGACGCGATTTCACGGTTATCTGCGGTCAGGCCGGCCACGTGTCGCCATCATGGTCTCAGCGATGCGACGTCACGGTTATTTGCGGTCAGGCCGGCCACGTGTCGCCATCGCGGTCTCAGCGACGCGACATCACGGTTATCTGCGGTCAGGCCGGCCACGTGTCGCCATCGCAGTCTTAGCGACGCGACGTCACGGTTATTTGCGGTCAGGCCGGCCACGTGTCGCCATCGCGGTCTCAGCGACGCGACGTCACGGTTATCTGCGGTCATGTCGGCCACGAGTCGCCATCGCGGTCTCAGCGACGCGACGTCACGGTTATCTACGGTCATGCCGGCCACGTGTCGCCATCGCGGTCTCAGTGACACGACGTCACGGTTATCTGCGGTCAGGCCGGCCACGTGTTGCCATCGCCGTCTCAGCGACGCGACGTCACAGTTATCTGCGATCATGCCGGCCACGTGTTGCCATCGCGGTCTCAGCGCTGCGACGTCACCGTCACGTGTTGTCATCGCGGTCTCAGCGACGCGACGTCACGGTCACGTGTTGCCATCGCGGTCCCACCCACACAGCACACAATGTCTAAAGAATATCTAGTAAATATCTTTTAAATATTCATACAAACATCTAGGAGACCTCTGCTGATAGTTACAAGTACTATAGTAGATATCTAGAAGATGACTCTATGTCCGCCTCCTAAATGTCTTCTAGACATTTTAAATGCACATCTACTACACATCTACTAGACATGTCTTCTAGATGTCTACTAGTAAACTTTAGAAGATATCTTCTAGATTATCTACACGAGAAAACTTTTTTCTTTTTAGCCCCAACCCAAGAGTACTTGGAGCCAGTGCAATCAGAAAACATCATCCGCAAAAGAGTAAATGTTGCTGCCTATACATTGCTTCCACCGTATTTCTTCAAATAACTGATCTGAAAACAACAAGTTCTTTACACATCACATCCTCTAATTTACATCATATAATATAAGATAGCTTTTTTTTTGCACTTTTACATCAAATTACCACATCGTGATTTCACCAATTAGGTATTTATGCAAAGAAAACACGTTTTTAAAAGAATTACAGAGCCGAACGGCGTGCCTTTTTTTTGGGTTATATTCATCATATTGTAGTCTTTGGTTATATTGTTTATAGGGGCCACAGAACACTATTACTCCGTTGCGTTCCTATACAAGTAATCATAACGCGTCGTCTCGCTGCGTTGCAAAATTCGAAAACAAAGCTTTCAAACATGACAAAAAACACTAAAATGTTTTTTGTAATAAAATGTTTCATAAAATAAATAATAAGTACCAATCAATAAACTCGATTTATTGTAAGTACAGACGCCAGCAGGTCAACCTACCCGAAACTGTCAGATTTTCCCAATCAACCTTGAACCTTATGCTTTAGTAATAAAGTCGAAAATCTATTAAAGAAATCTGACAGATTGTAGTAACTTGATGTGCAGGCGTCTGTACAAAGTGTCTTTGCCGTAAGCGATGATTATTACGATCTGCTGAGTTGAATTGTAAAATATGACGTCCACGTCTATAATCATTTCGTTAAATTGTATGTCTATTTTAAATAATAAAAATAGAAAAACTGGGTCCAACTCATTATTTTGTAAGTATAAATTTGCATTGCAAGGTTCAGTACAGCGAAAAAAATTGCTGATTTTCTTTGTTTCTTTTTTTTCTTTGTTGCATAACGTCTAGTAGATATCTACTGTAGATATCTACTAGACGTTATGCAATATCTTCTCTAAGAGATGATCAGCTGTAGATGTCTTCTAGATATTATGTAATATCTTAACTAAGAGATGATTTCAAGACCAGTTGTAGATATCTACTAAACGTTCCATTATGATCTTAGATATCTTAGATCTCAGTAGACTAATATTGGACATCTACTAGATATATTATGTGCTGTGTGGGCAGCGCCGCGACGTCACGGTCACGTGTTGTCATCGCGATCCCAGCGCCGCGACGTCACGGTCACGTGTTGCCATCGCGGTCTTAGCGCCGCGACGTCACGGTCACGTGTTGCCATCGCGGTCCCAGCGCCGCGACGTCACGGTCACGTGTTGCCATCGCGGTCTCAGCGACGCGACGTCACGGTTATCTGACTAGTACCGATGTTATACATATAGCTAGACTAGTTTGCTGATTCATATAAAGTGTATACGTATCACGGATATCGATATCTATGATACGTACAAAACCTGAATTTGTCGATATTGCAATAAACATCCGCTTATGAGGAGTTGCTCAATAGCGACATTTATACAAAATCGGTTGTCACGTGGACGACGTTTGCGTGAACATGGTGCTGTGGTGCTGCTGAGCCCATCTACAACAACAACAAACAGGTGCCTGAACTCTTACTCTCTGGGTCTCCTTTAGGTCGGGTTTCGAAGTTTAAGTATTTGGGCCACTGGGTCACTGATGACTTTAAAGACAATGTAGACGTAGACGTAGAGCGCAGGTCGCTAGTTGTCCGCTGCAACATGCTAGCCCGCAGGTTTGCTCGCTGTACTGATTCTGATAAGATAACGCTTTTCAAGGCATTCTGCGAGTCGTTTTACACGTGCAGCCTGTGGACCAAGTATACCCAGCGGGCATACAGCGACCTGCGCGTACACTACAATAACGCATTCAGGGTGCTTTTGGGGCTGCCGTGGCGGTGTAGCGCGTCAGGTAGGTTCGCGGCGACGGGTTTGCCGCGATCATGCGGAAGCGATGCGCTTCCATGATGGTGCGCTTGCGCTTCTCCTCCAATGCAACACATTCAGGATGCCATTGCAATGGCATCCTGGCATCCTGTCCTGGTTGTCAGACCGGCGCGGCGGCGGTGGGACTCTCCCCTCTTACGAAGGTGGGTAAGAGTCCAGGCACACTTGGCCAAATAAACTGGTGTGCCATTGAACGAACAGTTCGATGGTTTATTAGTTATTTATTATTGTTAATTTGAATCAATACTAACATTAGGCTAAGTTATAACTACTAATAACATTACCTATATGGATTTTTATCTGAATATTGTATCAAATACCTATTTACAATTATAGGGGGTAAATAAGTGAGATGGGATTTTTTAAGGGGTCTGAAATTTTTAGGGGTTTTTTGACTCTTTAATATTTTTAAATTGATAGGTAATATTAATATTTATTTCTTGACCTAGCGACTTATAACGACATCTAGTACGTAATTCTACAACCACTCTGTGGTGACTGGCGGCAATACTGGCGCCACTGGCTTAATCCATCCAATAAAATGTTAAATTTATTCAATTATGATTTAAAAAAATCTGAATCTTCAGATGATGACGAAATATTTTATGTATTAAATAACTTATAATAAAAAGACTTGAAACATATTACAGCATATTATTTCTAAATCATTATGAATTTATATTTATATTTTTTTAGGGGGACAACTCAATAATTAAGGCGATTTTAGGGGTTTTCGACACAAACTTTAGGGATAAATATTTTTGAAAGTTGGTAACACTGAAGCAAACCTCATTAAAATGTGTAAAAAAAATGTAACCACTATTTAAACGCGACAACGTAGCTTTGAAACCACTACACATTTAAAAGTAAACAATTAAACATAATCTGTCTCACTTACACAAGTCGCAAGAGTAATACCGTCCGTCGCTTAGATTAGACAAAGACCGCAATATAAACCATGCAATGGCGGGATGGGGTTGCCTAGCCATGCGAAATTTTACCCAACTTTTTAAGCCATAAAAAACGCAAAAAAAACGTTATACGTTATTTTTTAATTATGTATTAAATATTTAAAAACAATCATTTTTATGTTACAATGTTATTTTTTTGTTACACATTGTCACATATTTAGTTTTATAAAATATTTTAAATCACTTATTCCATAAATTAAACCACATAATTATGTGGGAAACTAAAACTAAGTTTTTAGTGGTAAAACTGAACCTAATTTACAAAATTCTACATTTTATTTATTTTCATTGCGTTTTTACGTTGATATAAACACAGAAACAATAAACTTACGTGTGGAAAGTAATTCCGGTTAATTTAAGTGTGTTTTTGTGACCTCGAATCGCACTCTTTCACTACGCATTTTCCCATTTTGGCGGTAATTTTTTGTCGCGTGTCACTCGGCTAACTTCGGTTGGCGTCACACAGAGCACTGAACTGACATTAGGTACGATTGTGGCTGTGGTCTTATTTCCAGTGGCAACGCCTTGCCGCGGTAATTACTAATCTAGTGTAACATATATATCAATGGTTACAACGATTTGGTGGGGCTCTTGTTAATTTTAGCAAATATGTTACTAGCTATAGAACAGTATACAGTTTGGTTGTTTTATTTAGATAGTCAACCCTACTAGTATACACATAAGGTCAACTTTTAAGTACTGAGTACCATTCTTGGTGTTCGGTATTTAACAATCCGACTGATCCGAGGGTGCCCTTAGCGTGCAATCGCTTAATTTATAAGTTTGATACTCGGCTATCCTGTGGGCGTATTAAGGCACCCACAGGATAAGAACCAAAGACTACAATATAATGCTGAGGATAACCCGGATCAGCAGCCAACAATAACTAGATGCGAATATCCATCCGTTTTCTTGGATGCGATCCCAATGGATCTTCTAAGATAAGTTATGTGTAAGTTGTAAGGTAAATATTATTATATGTTGTATTTGTTAGTTCATTAAATCATCTAGTTTAAAACCTTGTACATGCGAGTAGGTCAAGTAGGAATGTAGGTACCTAGTAATGAGTGCATATGCAGCACTCTTACGAGGGCGGCTGGTGAGAGGCGTGTGCAGCAATGAGTGGGACAGCAGGCACTGCCGGCGTGGGGCCACGCTAGCCGTACGAGATGCGCCCCTGCGGGCCACAAGCGGCGCGTGACGTCACGGGTCGCGCGGTTCGCGGCGCGTTATCTGCAAGTGTCCTGTTGAGGCGGGTCAGTCACCCAGTGCAGTGCGACGGCTGCACTTGAGGTTGCGTCATTTATGCGTGTTTTACTTTTATTACATTTGCGATATCGCGTCATCCGACATCAATGACTGTGAGCTTTGGAGCGCATGCCAAAGCGTGATCGTAACTCTTAAGTAGGTATAACGCTAAAAATGTCTTTGATTGACTTTACAAAGTAAACAGGGAAGTGCTTACTAATAGTTTCTGAACGAGCAGTTTCCCAAAGCTGCGCAGAATTAACTTCCTAGATAATTTGAGTGAGCATTAAGTACTGCGAGGTGACCGCGGGGGTCAATGAGAAGGGAGTTATAAAAATGTGATGGGGCGCTCTCGTGGGACTACACGGACATTTTTGACACACGGACATGTCTCTACATGCGAGTAGCTTTTACTTTTTAACCGACTTCAAAAAAGAAGGAGGTTTCTCAATTCGACCGTATATTTTTTGATTCTATGTGGACGTCCGCTGGGCGCGCGGGCGGCGGCGCGGCGGCGCGGCGGCGCCAGTCGATCACTCCTTTTTTACTTTTGATTATACGTGGACGTCCGTTTCAGAAGCTGTTTGGTTCCGTCATACTCGAGGGCAAAACACCACAGGCATGGAACAGAGGTGTGGTGATACTTTTCTTTAAGAAGGGCGACAATGCCCTTCTTAAGAATTATAGGCCCATCTCACTCCTGAGCCATGTCTACAAGCTGTTTTCGAGAGTCATCACGAACCGTCTCGCGCGTAATAGATTATCCTAATTATAAGTATTGTTAATTATAATTATAGTTACGAGTATCATATGTATACCTTTTACTGTTAAAAACTTATATAAAATATTCCAAACGGATATCCGCCTTTTATGTCGTTGATATTTTAAATGACGGTAGACAGAAACGTCAAAGTTGTTTGTTCACGACTATAAAAGGGGGAGCTCCGAGTGGCAGGGACCATTCTAGTTCGAGACATCGACCAGAACGGAGCTCCGGCCTACAGATGTTCAATTGATTAGTACTAGTGACGTTATTATGTGGAATAGATCGATCAAATGTCATGTAAGTTAAATTGATATTATTATCTTAATTATTGCTGATAACTATGGTGTTCTGTTTATGTTATAATATGGTCAATATTGCTAATGTTCAAAATATATAATGGAATATTCCCAGCTATTGTTATTATGTTGCTATTACTTAGAGTCCGAAAGAATGAATTGTTTATAAGATAACGATAATGTATGACAATGTGCTTTGTTGATAGATACTATTTCCATGGAGTTTCTTGTCCGTTCTTCTCCATGCTGACCTAGATTTCCGAACGGACGACTAGTTTTCTGATTAATTACTGACAAGCCTAAATTGAAATAAATGCCGTAGCTTGTCTTTCTGTGCTTTATTCCATAATATCCTTTCCCTACATAACACATATATAGGGACTTATACATAGTAAATAACTAGTAACCATTCTGATATTCAAAGCTTTATATTTGGGTAACATATATACATATATATATACTTAAAGATAGATTATACTTTATTATCTAACACGCGCAGGTTAGACGACTCCAGGATCAGACCTCGAAACCTATCCTTCTGCAGCGAGGTGTGAGACAGGGAGATGTTATCTCTCCGAAACTGTTCACCGCTCTGCACTGGAGGACGTCTTCAAGGTTCTGGACTGGAAAGGGGCTGGCATTAACATCAATGGCGAGTATATAACTCACCTTCGGTTTGCCGACGATATCGTAGTCATGGCTGAGACTATGGATGGACAAAACGAAGGTCATGTCAAATGCCCATGTAACACCCACTCTCATAAAAATCTGAGACGCTACACTCCAAGTCGTGGACGAGTATGTTTACCTACGACAAACTGTCCAGTTAGGTAGGTCTAACTTCGAGAAAGAGGAATGAGGAGATCCGCAGGAGAACCAAGGTAACCGACATAGCCCGAAGAATTTCCAAACTTAAGTGGCAGTGGGCAGGGCACATTGCTCGCAGAACAGATGACCGATGGGGCCGAAAGGTTCTGGAGTGGTGACCGCGTACCGGAAGATGTAGCGTTGGAAGGCCTCCCACAAGGTGTTCCGACGACCTTGTGAAGGCCGCAGGAACCCGTTGGATGCGAGAAGCACAGAACCGGTCGAAGTGGAGGTGCTTGGGGGAGGCCTATGTCGAGCAGTGGACGTCTTTCGGGTGAAATGATGATGATGATGACGCGGCACACGAGTTATTTGAAAAGTTTAATAAAATAAAGCTCGAGCGCGCGACACGGCGACACGCGCATGCGGAATGCGGCGGTTTATTTATTGCCGCGCAGCTATTTGTGTACCACAGCGCTACAGCGCACCACCGTCGACATCCACCGCCACGTATGCGCAGCAGCAGAGGGCCGACGGGTGCCATCACATCGGTGTCTTTGGTCCCTTAACAAGCGAAGGTAGTCTAACAACCGATCGATGTTCGCCCAGTTGGAAGTTAGGGCGAAATTATTGCAAATGAAAGTCTCCAACTTTTAAAACGATGCGTACTGCTCATTCGTAGGTACCCGATACAAGTATGCGTGCGTAGTAAATCTTCCGCTACTACACACGACACGACGCTACACAGGTTCTCTATTTTGTTACTAACTTTTTTATCCATAATCTTAAGTGCCATATTTTTTTTGTCCTAATCATCATTTGTCGGAATGATAGCTTGCCCGAAGATCGTCATCATCATTTCAGCAGAAAGACGTCCACTGCTGGACATAGGCCTCCGGGACCAAGCACCTCCACTTCGACCGGTTCTGTGCTTCTCGCATCCAACGGGTTCCTGCGGCCTTCACAAGGCCGAAGTTAATGTCGCATAATATCGAATGCCATAAAATTGAAATCCCTAAATACAATATGCCCTAAATTAAAATTGTTTGTCATAAATATTACAATCAATAATATACAAAAGACCTAAAACAGTTTTCAATAAAAGTTACAAGTCATAAATTCAAATTACCTAATGTTTATTTATCCTAATAATGGTTTTAATACAAAAATAAATAACCTCCTTTTTTTTGAAGTCGGTAAAAACAGTAATTGACAAAACAAGAAGCTCGGAATACACAAAATGTATTTTTTTGAATGCAATCGCAGCTATTATGAAATTAACTTAGAATTTATCTACAAATTAAAACTAGGCATTATAACCTTTTAATTACAACTACAACTAATGTATCTACGTTTAAATAACATTTTTTTCAACACACTTGCTCGTAAAGTGGCTCTTATTGAACCGCTTTTAGGTCCATAATGGAGTGTATTACGAACGCGTGCTTTTTCTTTACTTTAATCCACATGTGCTGTAATACCACAGATAACCAGTGTTGCCACCTCGGTTTTTGAAAAGGGGCAATCGGACAAGCTAGAAAGAGCTAGATTTAGCAAATTTTGCCATGAAAAGTGCTAGAAAGTGAAAAAACATTTATACAAATGCAAAGGGTTCAAAATTGTTTATTTGAAACGTATTAATTTCAGAACGTCCAAAATCTAATTATAATTAAGTTATTAAATTGTTAAAAATCAGAGTTATTCTTAGAAACAAAGGTTTATTCTTAGAAACAAACTTTGGGAATTCCCCAGTAAAGAAGCAGAAAGAGTAGGTAGGGCCGTAGGGTTACCAATGTTACCATAGCAAAACTAAAAATATACCCAATTAGTGATCATAAAGTGTAAACTGACGAAATCTATCTACATGACACGCATTGTTTCATAACTTGGTAATCGCGGTGCGAAGTTTTCGTCTCGCTTGAAAAGGGCTAGATTGCTCTTTTCGGGCTAAAGCATGAAAAAACGAGTTCACGTACAGTAAAAAGTGCTAGATCTAGCCCGAAAAGGGCTAAGGTGGCAACACTGCAGATAACTATTTACTAGTCGGAGATGCGCGCTTTTTAAATCTCATCAAACCCTGCGTTCCGAATTGGGAAATAATCGATGTGTTCCGAATTGGGAAATAACCGAATTAGCGTGAGCGCGATAACGATAACGATGTCCCGTGAATCGTCATAGATGACGTCATGACATTCGCCATCTTGCGATAATGCCGACCATGCCCTAGAATAATATCACCGTGAGCGCTGTCAAAAATGACAGTGTGTGTATGGGGTTGTGTCAGTGTGTGTTTTGTTTTGAGTTGCATCATCTTTAAATTAAACTAACGTGGCATTTTCGAAATTGTGCTTCTGGCTGACAGTCGCCACCTAACCAAAGAAGAAGAACTGAAGAAGAAATGTGGTGTTTATACAAAGAAATACTGTAATAATATCTTTTTTACATTGTGTAAGCACTGTGAGCGCGATCACGAGTGTTCCGAATTGTTGCCAGCTCTCAGCAGTCATAATCGTAATATCTAAATAAAAAAAATCTCTTATGGAAAAGTTCTTAAGGAACAAATCTAACTTAAGGATTAAATTCTAATGACTATAATTCTGTAAATACATAATTATACATTATAGGTAGTCGCGAATCATATTTGATCAAGATACAACTTGATATATAATAAGGTGAATACCTTAAATTGACCGGGGTCCCTTCCGAAACCAAACGGAAAAGACCCTGACTGGCGTTCTATAATTGCGGATTCTCACTGAACGAATGTATAATTGTATATTTCTCTATGCCAATAGTACTTTCTAATTCCATAAATAAAACTACAATTTGACGTATAACACTACGATCAGTCTAAACATTAGCTAGTTTGTGTTTATTATATTTTTTCTATAGGCAGTTTAGCGGTTTTGTCTGTGCCATAGATTAATATATTTAAAATGTCAATGATGCTTTTATTTACACCGGCGCGCGCACCGCTAGTGCTGGCTGGCCTCCGCTAGGAGTAATAGTGTTCTGTGTGTCTGGCTAGCACGGCGCGCGGGAAAACAAAACCAGCGCACCATTTTCCATACAAGTTAATATTTAACAATACAAGTCTGTTTTTTTTCCTCGCAAGTGTGTTGAAAAACGTCGTATGAAACGCGTGTGCATTAATCAATATACACTCGGCTTCCTTATCGCGCTCGCCTGCGGCTCATCATCATCATAATTTCAGCCAAAAGACGTCCACTGCTGGACATAGGCCTCCCCCAAGCACTTCCACTTCGCCTCGTGTATAATGATCAACTTAGCACACATGTATCATAATGTACTATTGTAATTAAAAATTATATGATTTTGTATTACAATTGTTTATTTTACCAAATCCAACTGAAACAATACATAAATGTATGCAAAAGCAATATGGCTTTTGTCACGGCTCCGGCAGCAAGCATGCAGCATGCAAGCAAGCATGCAGCAAGCATGCAGCATGCAAGCAAGCACGCAGCATGCAAGCAAGCACGCAGCATGCAGCATGCAAGCAAGCACGCAGCACGCAGCATGCAAGCAAGCATGCAGCAAGCATGCGGCATGCAAGCAAGCACGCAGCATGCAGCATGCAAGCAAGCATGCAGCATGCAAGCAAGCACGCAGCATGCAGCATGCAGCAAGCATGCAGCAAGCATCCAGCAGGCCTGCAGCAAGCATGCAAGAAAGCATGCAAGATGCAGTAGGCATGGTTTCTGTCACGGCTCCGGCGCTGCGGTTCTCCGGCGGGCGGTCCCACGCGTGCTAATCGTCGCAGACGGCTTTCGCTCACCACCACCGGCTCGCTCGCAGCTCCTCGTCTACGCGCCTACGCGATTTTAAATTACACTGTAGGGGTAGGGCAGACAAGACTGCGTGGCGTCAGATTTACAGCGATTCGTTTCTGTCACTAAAACCTAATTTTTAGCAAATGTTTTAGGGCTAACAATTTTATTATAAATGAACATTCGGAATACTACACATTATATAATACAATACTTAGGACATATGATATGACTTTATTTCATGCAAAATTAGGAGATTAAATTAATAAAGTACTCGATATTATGACAGAATAGATTTAGAGGTAATTATAATATATATAAATAAGTAAGATAGTTATGCTTAGTGGCAGCAGCGATGTGGTAGATAACAGTGCTTGTCAACCTTCAACATCGCTGAGTATCCTGGAGAGATGTCCGCTGTGTACCCAGGCACGATTTTTTAAAGGTAAGCGGGGTTTGAATGTGCACATTGGAAAGGTGCACAGACCACTAAATGTGCTCATCTCAGACCCTGTCTTAACAGCTTCACCTACAACTTCAGCTACATCCACTTTTGACCCGTTTTGGAAAACCCTGTCCAAATTAAAAAACTCTATTCCTGTTTTGAAGCGAGTTCCCCGCGGCGCTAGACCTCTAGTGGCGCAACACCTAGCAGGTTGCGTTCGTCTCGCCGCCCGCGAGAACTCGCTAAGTGCTTGGGAACAACTACTCACCTTCCCTTACAGAACATGTACAAAAGAATTTGGCAACCAAAAAGACATTAACTGCACAAATTAAAGAAAACTGTAATATTTCGGCTCATAATTTAGATTCAAAATTGCAGACACAGAGATATACCTCATCAAGAGGTATATCCCATCTGGTAGAATCTAAGTTAGGGGAAGGTGACATTAGCGGAGCAGCCAGGATTCTTTTTAGTAGTGATGTGGTGGCACCGTGTTCTCCAGAAACACTCGCAGCTCTGGAGAGCAAACACCCTGCTGCAGCGGATGGCCTTTCTTTTCCCGAACCTCCTGATCCTGATAACCACTCCCTCACCATTACAGGTCGAGAGTTGGTCACAGCCGTTTGCTCCTTTCGGAACGGCTCCGCTGGCGGCCTCGACGGCCTGAGTCCTCAACATCTTAAGGACCTTATTTGTTCAGGCGCCGGGGCAGCTAGTGAGTTGCTCTTGAAGGAGCTTACGGCTTTGATTAACCTTATGCTCTCCGGTAAGGTGAACGAGGCCGTCATCGACGTTCTGTACGGGGCCAATCTATGCGCCCTGCGTAAGAAGGATGGCGGCATTCGGCCCATTGCCGTGGGCACTACTTACCGCCGTATGGCAGCCAAAATCTGTTGTAAATTTTAAGGTGAGATTGTTTCGGAAAAATTTCAGCCCTTGCAGCTAGGTTACGGCTCCAAAGGGGGCTGTGAGGCTGCCGTACACGCCTTGTCGACCTATCTAAATTCTGGAAAAGGAGAGGTCATCCTGAAGGTTGACATAAAGAATGCCTTCAATTCTGTTAATAGGGACACCTTGCTGGCAGAAACTAGAAAAGAAATACCATAAATTTATAGTTTCATTTGGCAATGTTATAGAAACCCTTCTAAATTATTGTATAGGGACAACCTTTTGGAATCTGCTGTTGGCTGTCAACAAGGTGACCCCCTTGGGCCAGTGATTTTTAGTTTAGCCATTCACCCAATTATTCGACAGCTAAATTCCAAATTTAACGTTTGGTATCTCGATGATGGAACCTTGGGAGGCGATGCAGAAACTGTATTACAAGACCTTCAATTTTTAAAAAATGAACTTCATTCTATTGGCCTTGATCTCAATCTTTCGAAATGTGAACTATATTTAGCGGACAGTACTGACAGACATCTGACACTTCCCAAATTTAACGCAATAGCTCCAGAAATCAAAATTATTGAAAAAAGCTCTCTTCGCCTCCTTGGGTCTCCAATCTTTGACGATTCCTTTCCCGTTTTTATTGACGAAAAAATCCAAAATTTCAATGACGTTTCGGAAAGATTGTTCCAAATTAATATGCATTCGGCCATAACCTTAATTCGCTACTGCTGTTTCGGCCCTAAATTAACATATTTCCTTCGCGCTTCCCATTTATGGAAGCACACTCACCTTTTAGACAAAATGGACCGAATTATCAGGCATACATTAACTTCCATTTTAAATGTGGCCATGGACGACCGAGCTTGGGCACAAGCTACTCTTCCCATTCGTATGGGGGGCCTCGGCGTCCGCAAAATTTCTAGTATTAGTTTACCGGCTTTCATATCTTCGGTCCACGGCACTGATAAATTAATCAGGAAAATCCTAGCTTCCACACTGATTAATTCTGATGTGCCGTGTTTCACCGAGGCTATGGATGCTTGGAGACTCGCTTGCCCAAATACAGATCCACCCGGCAATCCATCTTCACAGGGACGGTGGGATGAGCCGCTCTGCAGAGTAGTACAGAATCATTTACTTGACTCGTCTGCTACGAGTACTACTGCTGAACGTGCGCGCCTGCTGGCTGTGGGTAGGTGGGAGTCGGGTCTTTGGCTTCATGCACACTACTTTTCGCCTCGCTGCTTCCCTACGCCTACTCCTTGCTGTTCTCCCCATCGCTGTCACTGTGGCGAAGATGTCAACAGCCTCGGACACCACGGCCTGTCTTGCAACCGAAGTGCGGGTCGCTTAGCGCGGCACGCGAATATTAATGACATCATCCGACGAGCTCTTGTCACCGTCGGCGTTTCAGCTGTATTAGAAACCAATGGTTTGGCACGCGACGATGGCAAGAGACCGGACGGTATGTCTTTATTTCCATGGAAGGTGGGTAGGCCTTTAGTGTGGGACGCTACGTGTGTCGATACTCTGGCGCCATCCCATCTTCCTGGCTCGGCATGCTGTGCTGGCGCTGCTGCTGCTGCGGCTGCGGAGAACCTCAAGCGGCAAAAATATAATAACCTCATCGGATATTATATTTTCGAGCCGTTTGGGGTTGAAACCCTCGGGCCGTGGGGTCCGAGTGCTCATGGTCTTTTTAAAGATATTTCGAAACGGCTGGTTGACACTTCCCGTGACCCAAGGGCTGGCCTTTACCTTGGCCAGAGGCTAAGCATCGCCATACAACGTGGTGATGCCGCCAGTCTCTTGGGTACATTACCAGTCGACAGCGATGCGGATGAGTTTTTCGACGCTATTTTCTAGTTTCTGTATAGTTTTAGTTATGTTAGAATTTAATTTTGTTATTTTTACCTGTCTAAATAAAATTATTCTTTAATATCAAAAAAAAAAAAAGATAATTTAAATGTAAAACAAAATTTCGAATTTTTGAACATTATGATTACTGAAGTTTAAAGCAAACGTGTTATGGATAATGATTTTCGGACAAACAATTTTAGGAGAAGAAAGGGGATACCCGCACTACCCGCACTACGCGCGATGTTTTCCTTCACCGTTTTGAGAGCAGTGGTGATGATATAATTTACACAAAGTAAAGCGCCGGACTGGGTTCGAATCTACGACCTACAACTCGTAGGTCGCGGCCGCCGTCACCACTTGGCCACCACTGCTCTCTAACGTCCTAAATATCGATGGGTAAACATATTATTTGAACATCGAAAATTAATATACCTACGTGTCAAAATGGGTTAATTTTCAACATTTAATACATTCATTAATTCACCCTACAAATACGTACAAGTTAAAATATCGAACATATGAGTGGAAAAAGGTTGCTTCTGCAACGTCTCCGGCGCTACGGGAAGTTGCGTTGGGTGCCTATCCTTGCGTAACAAAGGATAGGCACCCATGTTCACCTCCGCAGCTTCGGCTTGCTGGTTGCCTCCGGCGACCAGCCTCAGTCGTTACGGCTCCCACGGGTGCCTATGCTTTGTTACAGCGGGCGGGGGTTGCCCTCCCTTCGCGCCTCCGGATTTTTATATACACTCTAGGGGTAACAGCTAAAAGACTACGTAAATTCGGGGTGCCCCAATTCGGTTTTGGAATAATTTCGACCTATTTTATCCATGAAAAATCAGTGTTCAGTGTATAAGCCTAGGTCAATCGTGAAGGTATTATTTAAATTAAAATATTTTTTTGAAAGTTAATATGTTGTGCTACTAAAGTTAGTGACAGAAACGTATCGCTGCAAAACCGACTCCACGTAGTCTTGTCTGCCTTACCCCTAGAGTGTAATTTAGAATCGCGTAGGCGCGGAGGGGCGAGGCAGCCCGCGAGCTGAGGAGCAGGTGGTTTTAACACCCGCCGCCGCAGCTGAGGCTGGCCGGCGAAGCCGGCCAACAAGCCGAAGCTGCGGTGGTGAGCGTTTAGACCATCTGCGACGTTAAGCTCGCGTGGGACTGCCGGAGCCCTGCAGCGCCGGAGCCGTGACAGAAGCCATGCTTGCTTGCATGTTGCATGATTGCTGCATGCTTGTTTGCTAGATGGTAATCAGTTACTAGGTGGGTTACAAAAAAAAACAAGGAAAACCTCATGTAATGTAGTTACTTTAATGCGTTGACTGCTACCGCGGTCACCGGTGACCGCGAACAATAGATTTTCTATTGTCTGGCAGTCAACGTGTTAATTATTTTTACTTAATAAAAAAAAACCAACTTCCAAAAAAACACTTCAAAGTGAAAAATAACTTTAATTTCGGAAGTCGGTGTCTTTTTTTTTTTTGGATCTGTACCTATTTTAGTTTTTGCCACCGACTTCCGAAAATTTTTCACTTTGTAGTGTTTTTTTGGAAGTCGGTTTTTTTTTTGTTAAAAAGTTTTTATTTCTCGCTTTTAAGTGGGTCTGTTTATGTTTATAATGTGTCTAAGTTACAATAGCCTAATGTCAACTTGCCCAACGCCTTTTACAAAATATTGCTTTTCCCGATGCAGGGACGTTAATTGTTGAGGATTTCTCCTAGTATTCCACCATCAGCTCCATTTCACCATTCCCATGGTGACGAGCATAAATTGCTTAACAACCATATTAAAGTAATCGAATTGCAACCCGTGAAATACTTATTATTAAGTAGTTAGGTACGTTCGCCATCTGTGGTCTTCTTCATCAGTTCCACTTCACCAAATGGTGGTTTCCGAGAGCAAATGCATGAGTTACTGTAAAAATACCCAAATCGCTATAGGTGTCCCTATAATATTTGAGGAGTTCCCTCAATTCCTCGTGGATCCCATCATCAGAACTGGATTTTGATAAAAATGGGACCAATCTGGAAGTATATCCTTTTAAATAAAAATAGAATTTTCCAAATCGGTTTATAAATGACGGCGTACTGAGTTACCTCAGTACGCCGTCAAAAAAAAATAGAACCGAATTGAGAACCTCCTCCTTTTTTTGAAGTCGGTTAAAAAACCCAAACGTAACGTAAGGTAGATATTATGAACTAAGATGTATTAAATATTGATCATAGATTTATAAGAACATCTAAATCTATGAAATTGATATTTTGAACTTAGGCATAATGTCATTCGATATTTTGAATCATTCGAAATTTTAATCACTCGGCATTTCAATCTTCGACGTTTTAAGCGTAGGTATAACAATTTTCGACATTTTGATATAATCGATATTTAAATTTTCGATGTTTTGAACATCGATATTTTAACAGATTCAAATACGTACCCGATTCGCAGCGACCCGACCCGCGCCTCGCGCGGCGCGCCTGCGCTCGCGCCGCCCTTGACTTACACTTTGAAGAATTATTTATTTATACAGACGCATCTATTTTAGTGCTCGCGACCTTTGACGACAAGTTCTTTGCCGCTAATTCGTGGAACACGTGAAATAAAAATAAACAGAAAAATATAGAACAAGTTCGGTAAAGAAGCAGGCGATGTAGGTTGCCTATACCTTAAATATAGAACAAGTTCGGTAATAAAGAAGCAGGCGATGTAGGTTGCCAATACCTTAAATATGGAACAAGTTCGGTAAAGAAGCAGGCGATGTAGGTTGCCTATACCTTAAATATGGAACAAGTTCGGTAAAGAAGCAGGCGATGTAGGTTGCCTATACCTTAAATATGGAACAAGTTCGGTAAAGAAGCAGGCGATGTAGGTTGCCTATACCTTAAATCAAGTAAGCGAACGGTACATTCTGTGATACATCCTTTATCTTACTCTAGAAACTGCTCAATGACCACACTGAAACATTGAGGGAATGAATGAAGCCCCCGGGAGCTGTCCGTCTGGTGGAACCGAAGAATCAAGTAATTTGCACAGTTTTAGCTTTTACTCCGGTCCTCCTGAAATCTTGAAACCGTATCGTATTTAGAAGAAATACACTATTGCTGTACTTAATGATGAATGGCCCAATAGTTTTTGAGCTAAGAGTTGGCCTAATAGTTGGGACTGGTTGCTCAGTTGATATCACCGACACCAGGGCGTCTGTCGATGATCCAGGGGCTGTGTCCCAGTAATGGCCGGTGACCTTCATTGCAGCCGCTTCGTGTTCACTAACTACTATAGAGTCCACGCTACTACGTGCTGCGTCTCGCTAACTTCCTCCTCGCTGCGCGCATTCTCTCACGAACACTATTTATTTGCCGCCCCGCCACACACCGCTCCACAATCATTATGATTAATACCAGCGCCCGCGCAAGTAAACATCCACAAATAACAGGAATTTATATCACAAGATAATTCCCTCGTAAATCGAGCCAGTCGGCGACGTGAAGCTGTATTCGTAACTAGCTTCTGCCCGCGACTTCGTCTGCGTGAAATTTCACCCTCTCCCCCTTAGGGGTTGAATTTCGAAAAATCCTTCCTTATTCCTTGTCTACATTATAAAGGGAACCTCTGTGCAAAATATCAGCTTTCTAGGTCCAAGGGTTTGGGCTGGGCGTTGATGAGTCAGTCAATCAGTCAGTCAGGACTTTTCTTTTTATTTATATATATATACCTACATATAAAGTGCATTATCTTAGGAATCGGCCGCGGGTCCCGCGGGTCCCGTCATTTATACAACTGACGGAATTTAATGAAGCATCGCGAAACGTCGCCGCGTCGCCACAACACGTAGAGTAGAGCTGGAGAGGCACAGTCGAGAAATGGCTATTATGAATTAAGTACCTAATAATGAAAATAAATAATTAGTTTTGTCTAGTAAACGTGGTGTAATGTTTAGTAATTATACTGTACGTATTTCACCCGTGTCCACAAGGCAGCCCTATAATAAGTCACATAACTAACACTGGAATGCACTTTGGTGATGTTCTAACAATCGCATCTATTATTACCGGTCGTCGGGGACTCGGGGCGTGTGTGTGTGTTGGGCTATATTGCACCATCAAGTATTCGCACTGCGCCTGCACGAAGTATGTAAATGCAATGCCGGAACTGTGGCGATCCGAATTACACAATGTGACAGCGATCGACCCGACAATGCCGTTTTAGTAAATTGTACTAAAACATGTCTTCCTGCTCCTCTTTTTCAACTAGCAGTCAAGGAGATAAGGCGTGAATTATACACATACGGCGTAAGGTTAAGGCGCGGCGTGGCGGCGCAGGCATAATGTCTTCAAAACGTTTTCATACATAAAAACTTTTTACGAAAAAAAACAACCGACTTCCGAAATTAAAGTTATTTTTCAATTTGTAGTGTATTTTTTGGAAGTCGGTTGTTTTTTTTTGTAAAAAGTTTTTATTTTTCACTTTTAGTGGGTCAGTTTGTAATTACAAGCTTTTTTTATCTAATTTACAATAGCCTAATGTCAACTGCTCATCACATGTTGCAAAATATTGCTTTTCCCGATGCTGGGACGTTTATTGTTGAGGAGTTCTCCTGGTAAGAGCCAGGAGAACTCCACAACAACCACTCGAGAATAAAGTAATCGAATCGCAACCCGTGAAATATTTGTCATTGAGTAGTTCCGATGGCCATCTGTGGTCTTCATCATCAGCTCCACTTTACCAAATGATGATTTCCGAGAGCAAATGCTCAAGTTACTTTAATTATTGAGTAGGCCACACGACGAAAGAGCATTGCTAGAAATGACGCGATTACTCAACTTAAATTCGGTTTCAAATTGACGCATCAGCATGACTAGTAGGTAGAGGTCGTCCTATGTAAAACTACAATCTTAATTAGGTATTATTTTTGTACGAACAGAACATTTTGGCATATTGAACCGTATGAAGTAAGCCCAACAAAAGGTAACTGCTGTAAATCGTTGAGGAATTCCCTCGACTGTCTATGGTCTCCATCATCAGACCTGTAATGGCACTTATAACCTATATGGGTGCAAAGTTTTTATTTATTTTATTTATTTATCACATGAAGTGTTTCCTTTGCCATTACAGTTCTCATCAATATTATTAGACTAATGCAATGAAACTGAGATTGCTTCTAAAATAGTATATTAAAGTATTTAACAAAATTAACGTGACGTTCACAGAGAGGAAGATCAAAGACAGAAAAACAAAAGAAGGCGCGAAGTTTACCATAGACTATCATAAATTTTAACACTCCTACCAAATTCGAGCCTCTAACTAACTCTAACACTATAGTAAACTACTACATAAACACATAATACAAATTTGAAATTAAATAGTCAGTTTTGACATCCCAATGTTATTTCTTAGAAATCGAAATTTGTCTCTAGGCAGAGCCTTTGTAAAAATATCAGCATACTGATTATTAGTGTGTACATAGTTCAGACTAATAACATTTTCATGATATTTTTCTTTAACAAAATTGTATTTAATATCTATGTGTTGACATCGCTTATGAAATTCACTATTTTTAATCACATTTATGGCACTTTGATTGTCAATGTTTAAGCACACAGATTTTTGTTTAAATTCAGTGACATCACTGAGTAACTGTCTTAACCACATAGCTTCCTTAGTAGCTGCACAAGCAGCCATAAATTCGGCCTCTGTCGTAGATAAGGCCTCTGGTTACTATGTCATTTGCGAAATCAGCATCGCTATATCCAATTAAATCAGTACTGCCAGGATTAGATGTGTAGCATAATCCATAACTTTTTGTCTCTTTCAGGTATTTTAATATTTTCTTTACAGCATTCCAGTGGGAGTCGTCATAAGAATGTAAGTCTTGTATCGACTCACCTGGCTCACAGCAAACATAATGTCAGGTCTGCTTACAATAGCTGCATGGATTAGTGATCCTACTACTTCTCGATAAGGATAGTTTTTCTTCAGTGCATCATCAGCCTTCTGCAACTTTACATTCGGATCAGCAGGAACACAGTTGGGGTTAGCATCCTGCATGTTGAATTTCTTCAACAAATTATCAATGTATTTGGTCTGATGTACAAAAATACAGTTTTCATATTTTTCAATTTGCATACCAACAAAGTTACTTAATACAGAACATACTTTTAGATCAAAGTTTGTTTGCAGATCATTAATTACTTCCATCATGGTAGACTTATCTTTACAAAGCAAAAGACCATCATCAACATAGAGGCACAGATAACATTTGAAACCGTTTATTATTCCAATATAAACACACTGATCTGCTTTACTTTTCTCAAAGCCAAATTTATTAAGGACTGAACAAAGTTTTGTGTTCCAACACCTGGGTGCCTGTTTTAGTCCATATAATGATTTAACAAGTTTACATACCATGTTAGGTTTGCAGTCTAGTCCTTCAGGTGCTGCCATCAATATGTTTTCCTTTAATTCGCCATACAGAAAAGCAGTGGTTACATCAAATTGAACTATTTCAAGATTTTCTTGTGCTGAAATGGACAATAATACACGAATAGAGTCGTACCTTACTGTTGGTGAGAATGTCTCATCATGGTCAATTCCTTCTTTTTATGCATAACCTTTCGCACATAGTCGGGCTTTGTAACGAGGACCTGTTGGTTCATCTTTAATCCGGAAAACCCATTTGCTTCCAATTGGCTTTGCATTCTGAGGTTTTTCTACCAATATCCAAGTTCCGTGTTTATGATGGGAATCCAGTTCTTTCTCTATTGCTATTTTCCATTTTTCAGAATCAGCTGATTTGATTGCCTCATTGTAATTCAATGGTACTGGCATATCTTCACTGCAGCACAGGTAACCTTTTCCCTGATTACCTTTAGACTTTGAAAACTTGTCTTTATTTCTAGGTCTCAGAGTCATGTTTGAGGGAGATGACGTTTTAATGTCTTCATTTGGTAAATATTCACTGTCTGTACTATTATCTGGTTCAGAGTAATAATCAGTGTTTGTGGATTGTAATGTATCATTAGCATCAGAGCTCTCAGATGTATGCTTGTCAGTTGATACAGATGACGAGTCACACATTGAGCTGTCTTGTATTAAATCCACCGGAACATAATTTCTTTTTACTGTAGATTCAAGGAAGACTGCATCTCTACTCTTTATTACTGTTCTGGAACCAGAAATAACAAATCTGTATCCTTTTGTTTGATCACAATAACCAATGAATATGGCTTTCTGTGCTTTCGCATCCCATTTTCTTCTCTTTTCTTTGGGAAGATGAATCATTGCTTCACACCCGAATACTCTTAAGTGATTGACATTTGGTATCTGCCCGGACCACATTTCTTCTGGTGTCTTATATTTCAGTGATCGAGTTGGAGTTCTGTTGATGAGATAAGCAGCAGTGTGTACAGCTTCAGCCCAGTATTGTTTAGGTAAGTTGGCATTAATTAACAGACACTTTGCTTTTTCTACCAACGTTCTGTTCATTCGCTCAGCAACGTGTTCGGGAGTGTATGGAGTGGTGGTTTGATGAACTGTTCCAGCAGTTTTTAAGAACTCAGAAAAATTGGAGTTAACATACTCAAGCCCATTGTCAGAGCGAAGACACTTTATGTTGCATTCTAGTTGTTTCTCCACTTGACTTTTATATTCTTTGAATTTTTCTAGAGCATCAGATTTCTTCTGCAAAAAGTAGACAAAAACTTTCTTTGAGTAGTCATCAATCAGAGTCATAAAATATTTGGCACCACCCAGCGAACTGTTCTCCATTGGACCACAGATATCAGAATGTACCAGTTCGAGTAACTTAGAAGATTTAGTTACACTTTGTTTCAGCGGTAAGCGTGTTTGTTTACCTTGTAAACATGTTACACATGTTAACTTTTCTTTATTCTTTGATAATTTTACACCTTCAGTGTTATCTGCTAATTTTTTCAGATCTTGAAAATTCAAATGGCCCATGCGTTGATGCCAGAGGTAAACATCTTGCTTGTCAACATCAGTTATGTATGCATGTTCACTTTTCACATTCAGCCTGTACATATTGTTGACTATGCTTGCCGTTGCAACAACCACATTATTTTTGTTTAAAATCACACAGCCTTTACTGTTGAATTTTACCTGACCTCCATTTTTTATGATCTGACTGACTGATAGCAGATTTGTTGCCAGCTCTGGTACATACAGTACATTTTGAAACAGAATTTTATTGTACTGACCTTTACCATTGCACACATCTAAACTCAACTGCCCAGTGCTATGAACTGATAATGACTTGTCATTAGCTACCTTGATTGTCTTGATAAGTGGCACTTTCTCATCTTGCAATAAATTATTATGTTTGGTCATGTGCACTGAAGCACCAGAGTCTATATACCAGGGATCTTCATAAGGATTCGATGTAGAAGCTATGAAAGCAGCCGCATAGCTTGAACTCTCTTGATTCTTCCTTTTAGGATTTGACTTGCACTCAGCAACGACATGGCCATACTTATTGCAGTTATAGCAACGAGGTCCCTTTTTAAACTGCTTCTTGGAACCTGTATTCCCTTTATTCTTTTGATTTGCTGCAAAAGCAGAAGTGTCACTTTCACACATTTTGACATCTTGTAGAATTTTTGACTTTACAGAGTCTGCACTTATTTTCATGCCTGAACTTTCCATTGCAATGATCATAGGTTTGTATGTTTCAGGTAGACCGGAGAGGAGCAGGGTCCCTAACCACTCATCGTCTACTTTGAACCCTATGTTGCGAAGTTTGTGAGCCGTGGTCATGATCTTACTCACATATTCTTCCACATTTGAACATCCGGCGAGTTCTGTTGTACATAATACTCGAAGCAATCCCACACGGCGTGTAAGCCCTGAATCATCAAAAGCGTTTGCCAAGCAGTCCCACACCTCCTTTGCAGACGTTGCATCCTGTATGTGGACATAATTTACAGAGTCCACAAGCAAAATAATTTTCGATTTTGCTTTAATGTCACGTTTGGAGTCGACAGTTGCGCCAGGCACAGGTTCAACACAGTCCCACAGATCCTCGTGTTGGAGATATGTTTTGAGTGCGAATCTCCATGTGGAATAGTTTTCCCGACCAGTCAACTTTTCGATCATTACGAGAGGACCGCTTGACGACATTTTAAGCGATAATTTGTAAATTTGACGAACTGAAATAAATGTCACAGTCTGAAAAATTGACGCTCACTTGTTTGAACCGGCATGTAATATTTTTACTTATTACACTGTGTCAGGCTTCCTGGGCCCATAACCTATTAGACTAATGCAATGAAACTGAGATTGCTTCTAAAATAGTATATTAAAGTATTTAACAAAATTAACGTGACGTTCACAGAGAGGAAGATCAAAGACAGAAAAACAAAAGAAGGCGCGAAGTTTACCATAGACTATCATAAATTTTAACAAATATAAATGAATTAATTCCAAACACAAGGTAGCTACTGTAAACTGTTAAGGAGTTCCCTTAACTGTCCTTCGTCTTCATCATCAGACCCCGAATGACAGTCACAACCATGTAGGTGTAAAGTTCACATCAATACAAATTAATGAAGCCCAAACACAAGGCAACTGCTGTAAATCGTTGAGGAGTCCCCTCGACTGTCTTTCGGCTCCATCATCAGATCGACTTCAATTTAATGAAGGCCTGGCCTTAATTAAATTGTAGTGCTTTAAAATACCTAATGAAAAAATTAACAAACGCACTAGTCGCTCCTACGATTTTCGAATGTTCCCCTCGATTTCACTGGGATGCCATCATCAGATCCTGGTTTCCTTATCATGGGACCACCCTTGGCATATCTCTTTTCCAACAAAAAGAGAATAATCAAAATCGGTTCATAAACGACGAAGTTATCCGAGAACACACAAAAAAAAAAATATTCGGTCGAATTGAGAAACCTCCTCCTTTTTTTGAAGTCGGTTAAAAACCTCCTCCTTTTTTTGAAGTCGGTTAAAAATTAAAATAAAATAAATATTGAAGGGAAATTATGTTCGTGGCGAAAACATAAATAAACTTATGTAGTGAAATATAAAGAAAATCACTTTTGATATGGTATTTAATTATTTAATTTTAAGTTGGTCCGTCACATTTCAACCATTTTTATCAAGAAGCTAAAAATCTCTCTATATTGCCAGTAGTAAAAAAGTAACATCAAAATGTTGCCAGCTACATAAAAATATACTTAAAATATATGTATGTGTATCTAATACAACAACGCTTTCCGGGTGTTGTTGGGGCTGCCGCGTTTTTGTAGCGCGTCCGGTATGTTTGCCGACGCAAATGTTGACAGCTTTTCAACCGTCATGCGCAAGCGATGCGCATCGTTATTATATCGGTTTCGCGCCAGCCCCAACACTATCCTGAGGACGTTGGCAGACCGCTGGGACTCTCCGATTCTAGGACGCTGGATACGACTCCATGCGGTGAAGTAGATTGGGATGGGAGAGTCTCTAGCGGGTTGTACAGTCAACAGCAAAAGTAGATGATCAAAATCAGAAATTCAATACTAATGAACGGAGTTCGCGTCAGAACTGTGTGGCATCGAAGTACTACTACTTAGAATACTTACTACGTAGAATACTTTTGAATCACTTCGACGCCACACAGTTCTGACGCGAACTCCGTTCATTAGTATTGAATTTCTGATTTTCATCATCTACTTTTGCTGTTGACTGTACTTAGTTTAAAATTTAAAATTTATATAATTACCCGTTAGTTTAGTTTATTTACTAACACTAGATATAAGGCATTTTATACTGGTACAGTCAACAGCAAAAGTAGATGATCAAAATCAGAATATATGGCAGCTGTACTAGTAGTAAATGTTTGGTATAATTTACAATCACATACTTTTGAATCACTTTGACGCCACACAGTTCTGACGCGAACTCCGTTCATTAGTATTGAATTTCTGATTTTGATCATCTACTTTTGCTGTTGACTGTACTAACAAACTATGGAACTTGATTCTGAAATAAATGTTTATTATTATTATTATGTTCGGATACAAACATACTGGGGGCGCCTCTGGCCTTCTGAATAACAATTGAACTAATGAATTACACAAATCTTAATCTTCATTATTAGGAAAGGGACATACTTTCGTAACACTACTTCTGATGACAGATCCCTTAGCAGTCTTAATTTCTAAAGCCCGAACACATCCATCTATCCCATACAACAAACGTTTTTACCGCCTTCACAAAAAGGAGGAGGTACTATGTTCGGATGTTTTTTTTTTTTTTGTATGTTTGTTCATCGAATACTCCGCCAATTGTCGACGGATTTACAAAACTCTTCTTTTGTTCGAAAGTGGATAGTTCTGAGGTGGTCCCATTGTCACCAAGTTAGGATCTGATTATGGGATCTTAGAGAAATCGAGGGCAACCCTCAAATTTTATAGGCTCACTTATTGTTTTTTTTCGCATATTTTATGAAGTATCTTGTGTATTTGCGTATAGTTGTCACCATCTCAGGTAGCTGGGCTGATGATGGAAGGTACAACTCCTTAACAGTAAGAAGTTACTCGAACAGGCAAGGACTGTTTTAGTAAATTGTTTTGATGTTTGATAGGGCATTTGCCACATTTGGTCTCATAATCATCAAGTCATGACCTGATGCTGCAGTCAGGATAGTCTGCAGAGTACCTAACTCCTCGACAACTAACAGCAGATATATCGTGTTTAGGCTCATTGAAAAGGGCTCGATGTGTGGATAAACGTACTGTTACTGAGGAACACCGAAGTACATAGAGACCTTATGCTGAAGCCAGGTGCATCAGAAAAAGTACAAACCTTGAAATTACAGCACCGTAGTCGTGGTTGGGCTCATTTTAAACAGGACTAAATTTTAAGTTCAATGCAATGTTGACATAAGTCTGGCCTGATGCTGCAGCCAGGATTATCAGCTAGGAGAGTGGAATACTAGGAGAACTCAACAATTAACGTCCCTGCATCGGGAAAAGCAATATTTTGTAAAAGGTGATCAGCAGTTGACATTAGGCTATTGTAACTTAGATAAATTACAAACTGACCCACTAAAAAGTAAAAAATAAAAACTTTTTTACAAAAAAAACAACCGACTTCCAAAAAACACTATAAAGTGAAAAATAACTTTAATTTCGGAAGTCGGTGGCAAAAAACAAAAATACAAATCCAAAGACTCCGACTTCCGAAATTAAAGTTATTTTTCACTTTATAGTGTTTTTTGGAAGTCGGTTGTTTTTTTTGTAAAAAAGTTTTTTTACCGGCGTTTTTGCCTTGTGGTACGGAACCCTTCGTGTGCGAGTCCGACTCACTCTTGGCCAGTTTTTTTTATCTATTACTTTGTCCTATGTTCACTTTTGAAGGTATTGTAAAACTGTGACAATGGTGTAGAAATCCATCAAAATCCTTACTAACGAGCCACACGCACTGAGGCGAAAATGTTCGTGACGTCATGCGTTGGCTTCTCACAAGTGGACGCGACAAACATCTGTGAACTAACTACTTGTATTATTATCTGCCTAGCCTTTTCCCAACTATGTTGGGGTCGGCTTACAGTCTAACCGGATGCAGCTGAATACCAGTATTTTACATGGAGCGATTGCTTATCTGACCTCCACAACCCAGTTACTGGGTAATACGATACCCCTTGGTAAGACTGGTTGTCAGGTTTTCGGGCTTCTGACTACCCGTAACGACTGTCAAAATCAAAATCAAAATATTTTATTTCACAAAAGCCTACATGGGCGCTTATGAAACGTCAGAAGCTAGGTGCACGGTTCCAATTGGTCGTTTCCTATGGAGAAGAACCGGCAAGAAACTACACGGTTACTCTTTTTAAAAATAATTGGCTTTTACAATATTTTCAAATTAAAGTAGGTCTGGGAGGACAGCGTAGGCCTGTCAACAAGTATCAGTAATAATAATAAAAATAATTTATTTAAATCAGATACAGAGATCCATATTTATGTTAGTAAGTACACTTAAAAATTATGTTAGTAACCAAGGAAAATAAAAAATGGTCTACAGATCTAAAGTCTACAAGGCCTACAAAGTCCTCACATTTACAAAATAATAATCTATCAAAAGGATAAATAAAAAATAATAAAAACCTAATAAAACCGCAAAGATTAAAAAACTGACTACTTGTATACGAACCCTAAACTGCCCTAAACTCAAACTCAATCTTAAACTCAAAGCATTTATTCAAATAAACCAATTACAGGCACTTGAGTTGTCAAGGGGTCCCTTAGGGTCATTTAGGGCATGCCGCGATAGCGGCGATAAGACCCCACTTTGAGGAGTGACTAGAGAGGCGCCACGGCGCCTTCACCTACCGCCTGACGCAGGTCTTCACCGGACACGGAAGTTTCGGGAGGTTCCTGCACATCATCAGGCGGGAGAAAACGCCCGGGTGTCACCGTTGCCAGGATCGCCCAGAGGACACGGTGGAGGACACGGTGGAGCACACGGTGGAGGTCTGTCCCGCTTGGGCGGAGCACCGCCGTGTCCTCGTAGAGGCGATCGGCAGCGGCGGCGACCTCTCGCGTCCGGCCCTGGTGCAAGCCATGGTCCGGGGCGAGAGGGCGTGGGAGGCAGTCACCTCCTTCTGCGAAGCAGTCATGCTAGCGAAGGAGGTGGCGGGACAGCAGACGACAGTGGGCCCAGCCACCGCGGGAGACGCTCCGGGCGTCGGGAGCCGCGTGCCGATTCCCGGCCACCGTAGGCGCAAACATACAAAAAAAAAAAAAAAACACAAACACCCGAACATAGTACCTCCTCCTTTTTGTAAAGTCGGTAAAAATATGATCTCAACTCGAAAGCGTGAGTATCAGTAGTAAGTGTAGGAACTCACGTGCGCCCGCCCGCTACCTACCATCACAGTATAAAGATATGATCTTTATACTGTGCTACCATCGTTGCAGGTAGCAGGACGACCACGCGCAGTCGTCCGTTTGCGCTGTAGCTATACTATTGGTTCGAGATCGCGTTCGAGTTTTGTTTTTCACAATTGTAAATCTGCCATTTTTTAATACTTTATTTTTTTATAAATCGATTGTACTATCAAGACAAAATCATTTCGCTTCGGGAAAACAACGATTAAAATTTCACGCTGTACATATTTTTTATGTGTATTCGCGGATAACTTCGTCGTTTATGAATCGATTTTGATTATTCTTTTTTTGTTGGAAAGGAGATATGCCAAGGGTGGTCCCATGATAAGGAAACCAGGATCTGATGATGGAATCCAAGTGAAATCGAGGGGAACATTCGAAAATCGTAGGAGCGGCTAGTGCGTTTGTTAAGTTTTTCATTAAGTATTTTAAAGCACTACAATTTAATAAAGGACTGGAGTCGATCTGATGATGGAGCCGAAAGCCAGTCGAGGGGACTCCTCAACGATTTACAGCAGTTACACAACAATATAATAACAATAGCAATATAATAACAATAGCAATATAATAACAATAGCAATATAATAACAATAGCAATCAAACATAGTAAACAACAAACATTTAAAAATAGTACCTGATCATAATCGAATAATAACAGGAATAAAATAACTTAACTTTTACCCACGGATATCGATATATATATCGGATATCTATGCTTTTTCCTGTAGGACGGAGCTCCGTTTTGGTCGATGTCTCGAACAAGAATGGACACTGCCCCAAGTGGCAGTGTCCATTCTTGTTCGAGACATCCCCCTATTATAGTCGTGAACAAACAACTTTGACGTTTCTATCTACCCTCATTCAAAATATCAACGACATAAAAGGTGGATATCCGTTTGGAATATTCTCTGTTTTGCTTTTGATATACTTTTCTTTAATATTTTAGCAAGTCTATTTTTACAGACATACTGAATGAATGATTGAATAATGTAAATTAGGTATTAGATACTTGTTACAAGTTTTAGGTTATGCAAAACATTATTATTTTATCAAGTTTTTACAGTAAAGAACACCTATGATAACAATACCTATAACTAGGATAATCTATTACACTCGTTCCTCCAGTCCATCTTGATAATTACGATCTTGAACTATTCAAGCACGTACTCGCACGCAGTCATTAACAAAACTTCCTACCGCGCAGGCGCACGTCCTTTCGCTACAGCAACGGTCGCGCAACTGAACTGAACTGAACTTTGCGGAAGTGTGGCAGGCTACGCAAACATTTGAACACATTTCAACTTTGAACGCTTTGATGTGCGCTAAAAAACCGACACCACATGGCAAATTACAAATCTTTCTTCAAAATTTGACCACATCAAAGTCCCGTGCCACACATATCAATCAAAGAAGTGTTGAAATATTTGAAGCTGTATCTGGCGCCAGCTTTAGATTTTATTGATATCTAAAAAACAGACTACATTACAAATGTTTTAGGTTTTAAAAAAGAACATCCCTCATCCCCTTAAATTAGGGGATAAAAGTGTATAAATGGGGCTTTCGTCAGATTTCAGAAGATTACTACATTATTAGACTTATATTATACGAATAACCGCTTTACGAGCAAGTGTGTTGGAAAATATATAACCTATGTCCATCTGGAATAATGTACCTTTCAAATGGTGAAATATTGTTTTAATAGTAGCTGTGGTTCCGGAGATTACCCCTCCGTATTACACTAACTCACAAAATTCACTCTCTCTCTTTATCATATTAGTATAGTTAGATTATGTTTTACTGTTCCCTTTTCTTTCTTTTTTCAACAATGATCATAAACTGAACCGATCCGCAGGAGAATCGAGGTAACCGATATAGCCGCAGTGGGCAGGGCATTGCTCGCAGAACAGATGGCCGATGGGAATGAAAGGTTCTGGAGTGGCGACCGCGTACCGGAAGACGTAGCGTTGGAAGGCCTCCCACAAGGTGAACCGTCGACCTTGTGAAGGCCACAGGAACGCGCTGGATGTGAGAAACACAGAACCGGTCGAAGTGAAGGTGCTTGAGGGATGCCTATGTCCAGCAGTGGACGTCTTTCGGATGAAATGATGATGAAAATGATGATCATAAATTTGGAACAGCCATGTGACACGATCCGATCCCCGATTATAGATTCTGAAAGAAAACCTGAACTTTTCAGCAGGTCAGGAGTATTACCTTTACCATGTAGGCATTGCATACGGACATTTTGTACGTAGATCAACAAGTTCCGATATTGGCGTCGCCTTCCAGTCTGGAACAGCTCTACTCAATAGTCAGTCTTTAATATGTTGTTTCTGGAAGTAAGTCAGATTGTAAAGTAACATAATCTCTTTCTTGCAATATGTCGCAAGTCGCATGTTGCACTTTTGATATGCGTTGAGTGTCGTTGTCGACATGTCAGGCTTGGCAGAGGAATAGGTCCCGTCTCGTCGCTAGGGCCGAGATCCGCCCGCAGCCCGCCTGTGACGTCATAGGACAGATCTATGACGTCACAGTATTGAGACATTTCTGATCGTTTCACACTGCAGAATGACAGCAATTCCCATAAGACAACTAGATCTCTATAACCTGACATTCTTCTTATTAAGATAAATTAGCGTGAACCGAAAGAATTTTTTCCGATCTGAATCACACTAATATTATAAAGGCGAAAGTTTGTGAGTGTGTGTGTGTGTGGGGGGGTGAGTTTATATGTTTGTTACTTCTTCATGCTCAAACGGCTGGACCAATTTTGATACAATTTTGTATGGAGGTAGCTGACACCCAGGATTAACATATAGGATACTTTATTTTATCCTGATATTCCCACGGGATCGACATAAATTTCGTTTTCATTCTCATCGTGGTTGGCTGTTCATAATTCCATGGAGGCGATATTATTACGTCTCCATCGTATAATCACACCATGAATGTTTCATGATGCCCGAACTCCGAACGCCATCGAATGCTGTGACCGGTGTGACGTGAAGCTCAAGTGACACTATTCCATGGCGCGGGCGCCGCGCCGGGCGGAGCGCTCATACACAGCTCGACCGTGGCACACGGTGGCCGGCAGATCTATGCGCCTTGCTATTCTATTGATATAGCTACTATCTGAATGGGTACTTCAATTGATACATTACTACATGTAAAGTATGTAGGTACTTACATATTAAATTGAATTGCTTCAAAATAACTATAATACATAAAGTGAAGAGCTTATTATTTGAAAGTAGTGCGAGTGTATTCAGTGGAACACAAAGCCGTTGGCAGTAATGTGGACAATAAAAAGTCGCGTTGCGGGCCAGGTGGATACTGACGACAGCCGGCAAGCAGCTCCACAGGACACATGGGCACATGTACAGAAGGCTCACATGACAACGCGAGATACGGTACAGTCGCAGATTGCACGCGTATTGTGGAGCTACCGATCTTTGAAAGTACTGAACCTTCTGTACCTGGCTATTGTGTGCCCCCTACCACTCCTGCCGCCCTCCCTTGCGCTGCAAGGACTTCCGGTAGCCCCCCCTCCCCCCTTGTACTCACGATACACCGGAGCCGCCCAGCCGCCTGACTAGCGCATTGTGCACACAGAGGACGTGCCGCTTCCAAGTTACAGGACCAACGCTACGGAAACCATTCTTACCTACGTTATAAGGAATTCAGGATATTTATTATTTATCTATATACAGGGTTATTGGTACCTCTGTCCTTCCCCTTTTTAATCCATCCAAAGGTTGTCTTTAAAATATCGCTTCTAGCGATAAGACCGCCCATTGTATCACCCTTTGTACAGTATCTATAATTATGTCTGTAATTTATATAGTGTACATAATAAAGAGTATTCTATTCTATTGGTAAAACATTAACAACCTCTTAAGAGGTCATTGTACTCCTCATTATAAACAACTTTTACTAAGGGACCAAACCTGAAATAGCGGAAAAAAAAATCAGCTGTTCCCTAAATTTTGACGAGTTATACGAACATAAATGTAGGGAACAGCTGATTTTTTTTTCGCGATTTCAGGTTTGGTCCCATAGTAAAAGTCGTTCATAATGATGAGTACCTAGATACAATGGGTTGTTAATGTTTTACAAATAACCCTGTATATAAAATTCAAAGTCCTGGCTGACTGATATAACAACGCATAACGCCTGGTCCTAGAGACATGAAATTTGGAGGGTGTGTTCTTTGTGAAGAGTAGGTATCCACTAAGACAGGGTTTTTCGAAATTCCACCCCTAAAAGGGTGAATAGGGGGAGGTGAAATTTCACGCGGAAGAAGTCGCGGGCAGAAGCTAGTAATAAATACTACTCTTGTATTGTGTCCTTCTTTTATATTTTCCCCCAGTGTACTACAGGCACGGAATGCAGCGAGTGGGATACAATCGTAGTCTCCCCACCGCCGGCGGCGGCGCGGCGGCGGCCGCCAATGTTTAGATTGTTGTGACTTCTTCACTTGTACCTACTTGACAAACGGTCATTTGAACTAAATAAAATAAATACTTTGCTTTCATAAAAGTAAAACGTTTTTAAGCTTTGATACGAGTGAAGAAAATTATATCCAATAGGTACACTTAGCGAGGAACCGTGAAAGCCTCTCAACTTCAGCCGAGAGCCGAAATATTTTCCGCTACTTTTTTAACTTTATTGCATCGTTCATGAAAATAGTAAACGTTTTTTCTTTCAACTACGTAGTAATGTTATTATTAATCACTACAAAACCCATCACAACGGACGTATTTTTTGCTTAGAACCAAAACAGTGCAGAAATGTTATATGAAGTCTCATGGGTGCACTGTTTTTAATTTAGATATAAAGGAGACTGAAACGATTACAATGTTGGGCCTGGGTGTAAAAAGATGAAAGTAGTGTCAATTAATAGTGTATAGGTACCTATATTATCAAAGTTTCACTGAAAACTCTGCGGATTTTTTTTGTTATTTAACTAACAGCTGATTCCTGAAGTGCAAAATATGTTCTTTTGCACTAATAGTTATTATATTTAGTAGAAAATGTTTGAAAAATCATACGAATGAACGTCAATGACTTCAAGTCCTATGTAGGTAACAGGAAAGGATGATTGTCTGCTAAAATAAAATAAAAAATCATATAATAGTGTTTTATTCGTCTTCTATTATAATTAAAATGTCGTCTAGGAATTGTGCAGGTGGTACTATATGATCTTGGTACCTAGACCAGCTAAGGTACCTACCATATATACCTAATGCACATTCTAAGAGCGCAGCAATCCATGAAGTGTTTCATCGTATAAGGATCGTCCGGCCCAGTGTATTGCAGTGACCAGTTGTTACCCCACAACTCACACAGCAATCCATAGTTTGAACAATATCCAATCCACAAGCCGGCGGCGGTAAAATCCAAAATAACAATTCCAAGTCAAACGTGTGAGTGATCTTCGGTGTCCAGTGTGAAAGCAAGGGTCGTACAAGGTAGGCAGGGTCGGAATCCGTAAAATACAAAGCAGTGGTCGTGAAAAATGAAGAATAATCGAGAACGCACTCAAAACGCATCTGAAAACACCACAGAGTACTTTTTGATAGGAAAACACGACACGATTGAGCAAACAACACAGATTACTTTTTGATAGACTGAAAGCAACTGTCTAGTGTCAATGTCAGTCAGCTGTCATGCCGGTGTATTGACCTCATACAGGTCAGGGTGCCAGTGACATAATTACAGACTAAAAATAGAAGACTGATTTTAATCGATATGAAATCAATAATCATTTTATTGTTGGATTTTCAGTAATTAATAGATATTTATTTATTAATATGACTGCATTTAATTACTTTGAGTTAATTATTTAGTGCAAAAAATTTATTTTTGTAACTGCGTAATCGATTACTCAATCGATAATCCCACGAAAACTATCTTTCTCATACTTCTTCGCTTCCAGATTGAGAATTGAGGTGATTTTTACCGACTTCAAAAAAAAGGAGGTTATCAATTCGACACGTATGTATGTAATATTATTGGAATGCTGATGATAAAATAAAAACTACCTGGAAAATAATAAATAATGAAACAGGTAGGAAAAAACAGCGTAACACTGAATTTAATTTAGAGACTGCACATGGCCCCATCAACTCAGATGTAGAAATAGCTCAGGAATTTGAAAACTTTTTTTCTAATATTCCCCTTAAAACTACTGAAGCTTTAAATTCATCCCCCACGCTTTCTGCTGCCTTACTTAAAAAGAATGTAAAGGCATGCCCTTTGGAGTTTAGGTTTCAGCATACAAGCCCCCAGGCTGTTATAAAAGCTTTTAGAGATCTTAACATTAAATCAACAGAAGATCTCTGGGGAATGTCTGTAAAAGTATGTAGATCTTTCATCGAAACTATTGCGCACTATTTAGCTTTCATATTTAACACCAGTGTTGACCAAGGAGTCTTTCCGGATCAGAAACATAGTAAAGTAGTACCATTGTTCAAAGCCGGTGATAGTAAAGATCCTAACAATTATAGACCTGTGTCAATTCTAACAGTTCTCAGTAAGGTGTTTGAAAAGTTGATGCTCAATCAAATGTTACGTCACTTTAATAAAAATTCCATCTTTCATGAACACCAGTACGGTTTCACCAAAGGGCGTTGCACTACTGACGCCGGTGTTACCCTAATAAAGAACATTTTTAACGCCTGGGAAGAAGCACAAGATGCCATTGGAATTTTTTGCGACCTTTCTAAGGCGTTCGATTGCGTAAACCACGAGACACTTCTGATGAAACTGGAGCACTATGGAATTAGAAAAACAGCACTTGACTTGCTAAGATCATACCTGAAAGATAGAAAGGTTAAAGTTCAAGTAAACGGCGTAAACTCATTAGGGTCTGAAATGACAATGGGTGTTCCTCAAGGTTCGATATTGGGTCCATTCCTCTTTTTAGTTTACATTAATGCATTCGATTTAAATTACCGAATGTTAGAAGTAGCGAATGTGAAATCATATTGAATGGCCAACAACTAGAATTTATTGATCAGACAGTTTTCCTAGGAATCACGCTAGACGAGAAATTACAATGGGGACCTCATATAACATCTATTGCGGGGCGGCTAAGCTCCGCCGCTTATGCTGTTAGAAAGATACAGTTAACAGATGTAGAAACCGCGCGTTTGGTCTATTTTAGTTACTTCCACAGTATTATGTCATATGGCATTTTACTATGGGGTCGGGCTGCTGACATTGAATCCATTGTTATTTTACAAAAGAGAGCTGTCAGAGCCATTTACAATCTACGTCGTCGCGAATCTCTTAGGGAACTATTTAACAAGACCGACTTTCTGCGGATACAATAAACTTGTTCGGATTAGGCATTTTTATGCCGAAATCTGAATATACAGAAGAAGATCTTCTTATTGTCAAGAAAGTATCTGAATTCTATTCCCATTTTTTAAATGTTCCTGCTGCCACTGTCCTTAAAGAGTATCAGCTATGGATTACAAAGTGGAAACGGGAGGTCACAGAAAATGCTAATACGAAACTTCCTAGGTGTGTAGTTTCTACCATCGAAGTTTGTGATGATGATTTGTACCCAAATATATAGACATTTCTCAAAATTCTGGCAACTCTTCCCATAAGTGGTGCGACAGCAGAGTGATCCTTTTCTACGCTTAGGCGTGTAAAAACGTGGTTGAGAGCTAACATGTTAGAAGTGCGATTAACAGGTTTAGCTCTTATATACATTCACCCGGAAATAGTACCAGACGTCTCAAATATTATCACCCGATTTGCAAATACAAAAAGACGACTTCCATTTGTTTTATAAGTAATGTATAAAATAAAATTGTGTCTTGTGCAATAATGTTTAGGTATTTTATTATACCTATTTTTTATTAGTGTAGTGAGTGTGACCTGCGACCGCGCCTGCCTTTACCACAGAGGTTAATGTCTCCCATTATGTTTAATATAAAATGTATGCATTAGATCGAAAAGATACTGGCTGAAAATAAAAATCGGCTGAATAAAACCGACATGATGAAAAAAAAAACAAATGGCATTTTGTACCATTGAAACTTTGATACTAATTGATACTTCATATTTAGCAAGAAAAGTTTAAAAAAAATGATGGAAATAGACAGCGATAGCGATATGAATTCAACTCCAGACATTATAAAAACGGCTGCAAATGAAATTGTTAATAACCTTTTGCCGCAAAAGTCGCGAGATAAATATTTAAAAGCTTAGGAAAACTTTGTTTTCATTAACTTGAGTTTTTATTTTGAGTAGGTATATTTTGTCACGGTAGGTGGATTGGTAGTTGAAAGAATAGTAGATTGTTGCATCGAGCGCAACGTGAATTATGTTATCGAGGCACTAAAGCATTAATAACTCTCTTTGCGCTCGATGCAACAATCTACCATTATCACCTACTTAGAAAGTATAATTATGCAATCCATTAGGAGATATTTTGAGCCTTGGCTTATAAATTATCTCCTGTTCAATTATTAAGGTGTATTTTAAGCTGGAGTAGGTACTTACCGCCGCATTATGCATACAATAAAATTTAAAATTTAAAAACCCCCGACACAAAATAATAAAAAATTAAGATAAGTATCCCTACAAAAAGCATGAAATAACATTTTATTTAAATAGAAATTCATATGGAGGTCGGGGGACCGTTCTGTGGAACACCTTCTATTCTAAGAGGTCCCCCGACTTCCATATGAATTTCTATTTAAATAAAATGTTATTTCATGCTTTTTGTAGGGATACTTATCTTAATTTTTTATTATTTTGTGTCGGGGGTTTTTAAATTTTAAATTTATTTTTTTATTTCATGCTTTTTGTAGGGATTCCTTAATTTTTTTATTAATTTGCTTTTTTTATCTTTCTAATGTGACAAATAAAACAGTGTCGATTTATCACATATGTTGAAGGCTGAAAAATAACTTTCAAGTTTTTAGTTTTCATTTCATTAGTTAATATTCCTCATTGCCTTTCAATAAAGTGTAGGTACATTATTCTACTTGTCAAGCCCTTTTATTTGATACCTATATTGAAAGAGTTGTGAAAAAAAATGTAATTCGCCATTTTGTGGTGGCGGCCATCTTGGATTTGAAATTTATCATAGTGTATAGCATTCTACTAGTCAAGCCCTTTCATTTGATACCCATATTGAGGGTGTTGTGAAAAAATTTGTAATCCGCCATTTTGTGGCGGCGGCCATCTTGGACCGATTTTCATCAAACATAGCTAAGAACACTCCCGACTAAATCACCTTTCAAACAAAAAAAAGAAAATCAAAATCGGTTCATCCGTTCGGGAGCTACGATGCCACAGACAGACACACACACACACACACACACACACCCCCACACACACACCGACACGTCAAACTTATAACACCCCGTCGTTTTTGCGTCGGGGGTTAAAAATATAATTCTCGAAAAATTATTGAGAATCACACTCGACAGTTTATTTTTATGTATTTAAGTAGTATCTCTTCCATCGTCAATATTCGAAGCTTTAGTTTCCTGAATAAAACCACCTCATATATTTTGAGAATGTCCTATCAATACAAAGTTTCCTGTTCGTCCCAGCCATGGTCACCTCAGCGTTCGCAATGCAGCTATTTTTGAAGTTTAATGCGGAAAAAGGACAATGCAGTGAATGCAGTGAGCGCAGTGGCACAGGACAATGGACGACTATTTAATAAATAAGTTGCGACACTGTGCGGCCTTGTGAGTTGTGCGGTCGCGGGCAGCACCTTGTCTAGACCTGGCCTGGTACTGGTGTGTTGGAGTTCTTTTGCTATTGACGAGCATACCTATTTGGCGATGATTTGATGATCATCGTTCAAAATTCCTGAACGTACTAATAATAATAATAATCAATCAGACATATCATCTCCGGGTGTTCTCGTCTGGCTAACGGAGAGTACTTGCATAGACACAACCTTGTAGCCAGGATAATCCATAAGCAGCTTGCTTTGAAATACAGCCTTGTGGAATCGGAGGTGCCGTACTACAGGTATGTGCCCGACCCAGTTCTCGAAAATGGTAATATCACATTGTACTGGGATCGATCCATCATCACTGACAGGACTATTGTTGCCAATAAGCCTGATATAGTGGTGGTGGATCGATCAGAGCGGCGCGCAATGATGGTTGACATAACCGTCCCGCATGATGAGAACCTCGTGAAAGCCGAGAAAGATAAACAGATCAAGTATCTTGACTTGGCTCGCGAGGTTGTCGACATGTGGGATGTGGACTCAGCAATCATTGTGCCGATAGTCGTGACAGCCAATGGTTTAATAGCCAAGAGCCTCGACCAACACCTAAGGAGGATCTCGTTGGGCAGCTGGATCAAGGGCTTGATTCAGAAAGCAGTACTTCTGGACACGGCCCGCATTGTTAGGAGGTTCCTCTCTCTGGAGCCCTGACCGCCGGTAGCTTGGACCCTGTTCCCGATACCGGTGGGCTACTATTTTTTATATTTTCAAATGTTTTTATATTTTTTATATTCTAATATTTAAAAATATAATTTATATGTGTTATTTAATGAAATAAAGGAGATAATAATAATATAATACAAACTGGCAACACCAATGTCAACGAGTCGTCATTTTTAACCATTTTCCGAAATTAATTTATAAAAGCAGTTTTTAGAAGTATTTTAAAATACTACAGCCATAGCCCAAATAACATATACCAAAATAGTACTTACAATGACCATAATTTTGATAAATTTAAATCAAAAATTGCCGAACCAGAGGAGGTGACATTTGTCATGTCACCTCCGATAAAAACGAAGAAGGAAAATAGAAAATACGAAAATGTTGACAAGATCTGCCGCCGCTAGACGTGCACGCCTAACAGTATTTTATCTATGCTCCGGACTCTTCGCTCAGCTCCGCCTCGCCGCCGCCGGTACCCAGCCCCACTGTGAGCGCTGTGACGACACCGACCGCGGCAGTTGCGTCGAGCTCGAGCGACGAGTATTTCTCTCCGCCCACGACGCCACCACCTGCTCGTCGACGGGGAGGACGCCGGCCGCCGGACGGCTTAGGACCTCGAGGCCCACCGGCCTCTGATAGGGTCCCAGCTCCCGGAGGAAGTGTGCAGCGCATGAGATGGACACGATCCATCAATGAAAATGTCATGCGCTCATACTATGGGGCTACAGAGGGGGGAAACAATCTGACCGCGTACCGTGTTCGGATGCTCTCTCTGTTTCAGGTGCTTGAACCAGCTGTCAACGTTTCGGCACAACGATTATCGGATCAGGTGCGTGTCATTCAGCGTAACCATATGTTGGATGACACTGTACTTGATCGCCTGCGAAGTGAAATGCAGAGTAGCCATGTCATCACTCCCCAGTCGCAGACTGCTGTACTACTACCACAGTCTGATACAAGTCATGCTGACGAGGGGAGTAATGACAGGGCTACAAACGTAAGTACCCAATGTAATGAGGAATTGAGGAGTGCTTTGGAGGATGCGATTCAGGAATATCGCTTCATGTCACCCGAACTTAGGCCACGCTTACCTCGTTTGCCCATGCATAACAAAAATAGGGCGCTGGTGGCGGTTCTGGATTCGCAGTTGTCAAACTATTTTGATGGCTGCGAAGACCTCACCGATGCTCATTCGATTCTGTACTGCGCGGCTGCAGCGGCATGTCGTGTAGCTCACGTCAAATTTGCCAATGACTCTAGAGCTACACGACCGAAACCAGCCGTACCAGCTTGGCAGTGCAGAATTGAACGCCGTATTGGTGGGGCCAGAGCGCTCATTGGCAAACTAATCTGCTTCAGGGAGGGCAATACTCGCCCTAGAGTGATGCGCTTTGTGAGACGGGCATTCTTGGGGACTGATATCAGTCCTCAAGACTATATGTCTTGTGTCACGGAGCGCATCGACTTCCTGAAGCAGAAAGTGTATGCATGGGCGAACCGTATTCGTCGGTACAGGCGGCGAGTGGAGCGATACACTCAGAATCGCACATTCCAGAGTGATGAAAGGTGGGTTTATAGGGCTTGGGAGCGACCGGACCAAGGTGTTACTGACACGTGCCTACCGGATGATGACGCCATGTGCTCGTTCTGGCGAAACATCTGGTCGGTGCCTGTCAGTCACACCGAGGGTGATTGGACTGGGAAGATTGAGCGAGCGTGCGATCTAATACCAGAAATGGGGGTACTTACCATCAGCCCCCAAGATGTTGCTCGTGCAGTCCGACCGTTGCCTAACTGGAAATCTCCAGGGCCGGACGGGCTGCACAACTTTTGGATAAAATGGTTCCAAGGGTCGCACGCCTGCTTGGCATCCCAGTTCCAGTCAGCCTTAGAGTCAGGGTCGCTGCCCCAGTTCCTAACGACAGGAATAACCCACCTGCTCCATAAATCAGGTAGTACCGCGGATCCCAAAAATTATAGACCGATCACTTGTTTACCGACGGTCTATAAAGTTCTTACATCCATTTTGAGAACTAAAATTAACAAACATATAGACACCAACTCCATCATGTCTGTCTCTCAAAATGGATGTAAGAACGGGTCCCGGGGTACTAAGGAGCTACTCCTCATTGATATGGCCATTAGCCAACAGGTTCGTCGTTCCCGAAAGGATCTGTCGACATGCTGGATAGATTATAAGAAGGCCTATGACTCGGTGCCACATACATGGCTCATGAGGGTGTTGGAGTTGTACAAAGTAGATGCAACTCTGCGCACCTTCCTGATGTCGTGTATGGGGCAATGGAGGACGGTCCTTCGATATCCAGGATGTCGAAATATTCAGAGGAATAGCGAACCGATAAGGATCGAGCGAGGCATATTTCAGGGTGATAGTTTGAGTCCGCTTTGCTTCTGCTTAGCCTTGAATCCTCTAAGCACGCTGCTGGAGGATTCAAGTCTAGGCTATCGGCTGAGGAGAGGTGGTCAGGTTATATCGCACCTCCTCTACATGGATGACCTAAAACTCTTTGCCCCCAACAATTTGCAACTGATGGAGCTACTGAAAGTAACTCAAACTTTCAGTAGCGCCATCAGGATGGAATTTGGTGTGGACAAATGTGCGGTCATGCATGTAAAGCGAGGGGAGATTGTTGAATCCGTGGCAACCCAACTCTCGGATTCCACAAACCTTAGAACCCTCTCCGCATCCGAAACCTATAAGTATTTGGGTATGTCGGAAGCGTTAGGCATCAATGTTACTGACATGAAGCAATCGTTGAAGGAGCGCTTTTTTGGCCGCCTGAAAAAAGTACTTAATAGTCTTCTATCAGGCGGAAACAAGGTGCGCGCCTTCAACGGTTGGGTCATGCCGGTTTTGATGTACTCTTTTGGCATACTCAAATGGACTCAGACCGAACTCGACGCCCTGGATAGGAGGGTCCGTACGTTGCTGACTGCAAATCGAATGCATCACCCACGGTCATCGGTAATGAGGCTGTATATTCCGCGAAAGTGTGGAGGTCTAGGGTTTTTAAACGCTAAGACCCTCCACAATCGCGAGATATGCAGTCTCAGGGAATATTTTCTAGAAACCGACGTGGGGATGCATCGAGATGTAGTCGCCGTGGACAAGGGCCTCACCCCGCTCTCCTTGGCTAAAGAGAACTGGCGCAAGCCAGTAGTGCTTGACACTAATGATCGCATGGAGGTATGGCAGAGTAAGGAGCTTCACGGACGCTTTTTCCGGGCCCTACATGGACCCGATGTTGATCTACTAGCGTCCGTAGCCTGGCTGCGTTTCGGTGACCTCTTTGGGGAAACCGAAGGTTTTGTCTGTGCAATTATGGACGCAGTTATGATGACGAACAATTACCGGAGATTTATTGTGAAAGACGGCACGGTTGACATCTGTCGGGCATGCCACCGGCCGGGAGAATCAATCAGGCATATTATCTCCGGGTGTTCTCGTCTAGCTAACGAAGAGTACTTGCATAGACACAACCTTGTAGCCAGGATAATCCATCAGCAACTTGCTCTGAAATACAACCTTGTGGAATCGGAGGTGCCGTACTACAGGTATGTGCCCGACCCAGTTCTCGAAAATGGTAATATCACATTATATTGGGATCGATCCATCATCACTGACAGGACTATTGTTGCCAATAAGCCTGATATAGTGGTGGTGAATCGATCAGAGCGGCGCGCAATGATTGTTGACATAACCGTCCCGCATGATGGGAACCTCGTGAAAGCCGAGAAAGATAAACAAATCAAGTATCTTGACTTGGCTCACGAGGTTGTCGACATGTGGGATGTGGACTCAGCGATCATTGTGCCGATAGTCGTGACAGCCAATGGTCTAATAGCCAAGAGCCTCGACCAACACCTGAGGAGGCTCTCGTTGGGCAGCTGGAT
Source organism: Oligia latruncula (assembly GCA_948474745.1). NCBI lineage: Eukaryota > Metazoa > Arthropoda > Insecta > Lepidoptera > Noctuidae > Oligia > Oligia latruncula. Next base: position 21,128,233 of record OX419689.1, on the reverse strand, counting down.
CAAGGGCTTGATCCAGAAAGCGGTACTTCTGGACACGGCCCGAATAGTTGGGAGGTTCCTCTCTGGAGCCCTGACCGCCGGTAGCTTGGACCCTGTTCCCGATACCGGTGGGCTACTATTTTTTATATTTTTAAATGTTTTTATATTTCTTTATACTAATATTTAAAAATATAATTTATAAGAATTTATTTGAATAAAGGAGATAATAATAATAACTGTCGTATCAGCCAATGGACTGATGGCCGAAAGCCTCGATCAACATCTATCGAGGCTCTCGTTAGGCGGTTGGATCAAGGGCCTGATTATTCAGAAGGCAGTACTCCTCGATACGGCTCGCATTGTGAGGAGGTTCCTGTCTCTGGAGCCCTAACCACCGGTAGCTTGGACCCTGCTCCCGTTACCGGTGGGCTACTATTTTTTATGTTTTTAAATGTTTTTATATTCTAATATTTAAAAATATAATTGATGTGTTATCTAATGTAATAAAGGAAATAATAATAATATAATAATAATATCGTTTATTTATAAAAATGGTGCAGATTTACAATAACTTATCTTAAAAATTATAAAGAACACAGTAGCTCATTTGCCTGAACTAGGTAGGACCTGTGTTTCAGGCTAGAAAGGTGCTTAGAAATTTAAAATATATAATTAACAATTGAGAAAACTAATTAAAAACTAATATTAACTTAAAAGACTAACATGTTTTATTTACAGACGAGTAAATCCTCTATTTCACTGTATGATATGCTAAGTAAAAATTGCAGAATAACCTTTTTACAGTCGTAATTATTTATTTTATAGATACTTAATTTCCTATTTAATTTATTGTATAGAAATGGGCCTAAAAATGTATAAAATCTGTTTACAAAGACATATTTAGAGCATGCATTTGACTCACATACAATATCATTCCGTATCTTATTAGTACTTTCAATGTTATAGGAGAGCATGGTGTGCTGTTTTAATAACCAAGTGCGTTATAAAAAGCTGGCGAACAGTCAGCACATTACAGGATTTGTATAGCAGCTCTGTAGGGATAGAGAAAGGGATGGAAGTTTGCTACTTTTAAAATAGCTCTCTGTGCTCTTTCAAGAGGCAGTAAGTAAGTTTTAGGTGCTCCACCCCATGAAGTAATACAGTACTGTATTACAGATTGACCTAGGGCCAGGTAAACTTGTGACACTAGTTTTTTATCTGCAATTGCTCGCAATTTTTTAAAAACAAAAATTAACCTGCGCACTCTTGTAACCAAACTGTCAATATGTGGTCTAAATGAGAGCAACTCGTCTATTTGAACCCCGAGATATTTTATGTTACATGTTTTAAGGATACAAGGAAAGTCCGCAATGATGGGTATACAGATGAGAGTTAGTAATATTTAAATGCGGTTTGCGGATGGAGAAGTGAATATATTTTGTCTTGTCGGCATTTGATGTTAGTAAGTTGCTTTGAAGCCAGTTAGACAGAGTATTGAAACCTATTTGAGCAAATTCGTACAATTTGGTATTTGTTTTGGCGGTGAATATTAATATAATATCGTTTATTAACGCCGTGTCATCTGCATACGATATAATTTTGCCTTGATTAATATTTAAACTACACAAATCGTTAATATAAATCAGGAAAAGGGTGGGGCCCAAAATACTTCCCTGGGGAACACCAAAACCTGTGTTTTTTTGCTCGTCGCTACTAATATTGTCAATTTTAACACATTGATACCGATCGTCTAAGTAGTCAGCAAAAAGTTTCAGCGGCGTTCCCCTTATTCCTAAGGCCTTTAATTTGTACAAAAGCGTCGAAACGGAGACTGTATCAAAAGCCTTCGCCAGATCAAGGAAGATCCCCAGGGTCTGGTTTCCTTTACCAAGTTCTTCTGAGACATAATCTGTTAGACTGTGCACTGCATCTGCTGTGGATAATTTGGCTCTAAAACCAAATTGCGCAGATGATAATAGTGCATTTTTTTCTAGATAGTTAACTAGTCTACTGTTTATAATTTTTTCTAGTATTTTAGATATTGAGGGGAGTAGTGATATTGGCCGATAATTGTTCACTAGGTCTTTGTTTCCGGATTTGAAGATAGGGATTACAATTGCTTTTTTTAGACATTTAGGGAAAATGCCTTGAGAAAAACTTATAAATACTACGGATGTTTTGGGTTAATATGGTTAGTGACTTTTGATACACGGAAAGATATTGTCTGCAGTCCTCAACCTTACATGACTTTGAAAACTATTATCTATGTCCGTTATTAAAGTACTATCCATAGTATATTAAAAATAAGAAGTAAAGTCTAAAAATAAAAAAGGTATGTGGCGCTCTTAGGCGCCTTCATAATCGATTGAGTTGATGTACCTGTTTTCGGCAGACTTTTTAGCTGGACAATCCAGATCTCCCGTTTTGTGAATCGCTGGTTTTTTGAAGCGCAGACATGTTGCACATTTTGGCGCTTCTGCTTTCTTTTTGCAATCTTGAATAGTGTGCCCTTCTTCACCGCAATGACCACACGTAGGGGCAGTGGCTTTGCAGAACTTGGCTGCGTGGCCGTACAGCTGGCACTTGTAACATCTGGTTACCAGAGTGAAGTCACGTACTGGACAGGACGTCCAATTAATAAATAGTCGTTACTGGGTGATCATGACCTTCCGAATGACGGCTGGAACTTCTTGTATATAATTGCAGTTTTCACTATCTTTTCTTCCAGATTTGTGGCTTAGTTTGATTGCGGTCATAAAAGTATCTCGGGACATAGTAGGCAGTTTATCAGTTAAATTTTGTTTGTATAGACGTTTAAAGACCTCATTTTCAGTCATAGATGCGGGCACTCCAATTACTACAACGCGCGGTTTGCGCTTTCGGGGTTCGTCGACGGTAAGCTCTGACGAAGCAGTTTGGACTGTTTGCTTGAGCTTGTCCAGGTCATCTTTAGTCTCTGTGGTGATTATGAGACCTCCTTTTCCGATTTTTCGTACGCCTCGAACTTTCAGCTTCATTTCACCTGGGCATATGATGTTTTGGACCATGTTCCTAGTTTCGTCACTGGTCTTTGAGTTGTCACATGGGAAAATTGCCACGGAGCTAAGTTGGTTCGGGCGAACAAAATTGTTGTATCCCTTCTTCACCATATCGGCAAAAGATGTATCACTCCTCCCTGCTCTTCATCTCTTCTTCTCTGTAATTATCTTGCTCTTCATCTCTGTAAGACAGTCCGCTAGGTCTCGAGCTTCAGTCATGGTTTTAAGGGCGGTATGTGTTTGTATTGCACTTGATTTCAATGACTGGTATCGCACTGCCATTTGAGAAACTCCGTGTCCAACTATTCGGCAAAGATTGCTGATTCTTAACTTCTGCTACTAGCTGCGCCCCGCGGTTTCACCCGCCTAAGCGTCGATCCCGTGGGAATATCGGGATAAAAAGCCTAGCCTATTTTTTAATCCAGGGTGTCAGCTACCTCCATACAAAATTTTATCAAAATTGGTCCAGCCGTTTGAGCGTGAAGATGTAACAAACATATAAATACACACTCGCAAACTCGCCTTTATAATATTAGTGTGATTTACGACCATGGGAAGTGTATATTAAGGGTGCGTGCACATGTAGGTTGGTAATATGTTAGGTAGTACTTGATGTAATCTTGCGCATGCATCTGCTGTAGATTAAGGGTGCGTGATGGAGGTTGTATATTGTATACCTACATGACAGTGTTTTAAGATTAGAATATGTCACTACAAACTGTTCTGTCAAGGAGAAAAAGTGGTTTTTATGTTTTACTAAATAAATGTGTTCCATCCAAATAGCCTCTTGATTTCAACAATAAATGTTACAATTTAATTGTAACATTTATTTCAAATTGCTATCTATCTAATTATTTAGATGACGTTTATGAAATAAACGTAACATACCCGTTAGAAAAGAAAAGATCTGGCTGCGGTAACGTTACTCCAGCCGGAACTGTTTTTATCAAATAATTAAAAAACTATCAGCTTACCAAATTAAAAAATCTGCCTACCAATAATTACAGAAGCTGTATATTTAATTATCTATTGCACTTAGATGACGATTTTCGATATTTTCTGGCCGGGGTAACGCACACGAAAGATTTCGCAGACGATTTAGTTCTTGGTAAAAAACACGTAGGTTACCTACCAACGTGTTTTTTACGATTTGTCACTTCGAATTGCTTTCAATCATATAAGTTGAATATATTTTTGTAATCAACTTTTAAAACTCTATAATTTGATACCCGACTCGATATGTTTTGAGAATAAACATTTTTTTTAAAGAAATAATTTGCGCCAAAAATCGCCCATTTTAATTTTTTTTTTCAATTTTGATATACCCAGTGTCACTCTCACAATTAAGACGAATCTAATGACACCTCTCAAGCTGAAATCGATCAAGCCGTTTAGGCTACAGAGCGTGTCAAAGAAATATACATACATACACTCGAAAAACATAACCCTCCTTCTGACGCAGTCCGGTAAAAAATATCAGCTGTCCCATACAGAACTATCAGCTGTCCCATACATACAAAACTTACCTAAATGTATGGGACAGCTGCTTATATTTTCTCGATTACGATGTGGATCCCATGGAGAAAGTTGTTCAGTTTGATGGTCTGTATCACACCCTTTTTCACCACACCTTTCTGATACACGCTGTAGGTATAATATGCCTGTGGCTTCAGATCATACATACCTACAGTTCAAAAGTCCAATCACGTTTCGCCTCAGTTGCTAGCGCTCAGGCCAAAACTAAACCTTTTAAGTGGTTCAGTGCCAACCTACTCGTCCATAAAGCCATTAACATAGACATAAAATGTTATTTCCATATAAAAGCCCGAGGACATTATCTGAGTGCTCACCCGTCCGCTCCACGCAGCGAAAGGCCGTCACACCGCACCGTGCCCGCACCGCATCGTGCCCGCGCCGCACCGTGCCCGCGCCGCCGCGCGCCGGCGAACTTTCAGAAAGTCAGGGCTTGTGGGCCCTAACTCGATTAGCTTTTTACCATTATGTAGTCCTATTCAGAAACCCTACAACGTTGCACTTGTACGTTCACCCAAGTTGGCTCGCGCAACCATATAGGTTCTACTACTTATCTCTAAATGTGGTATGTTGCTGCTGGTGATACGCCTGACCCGAGGAGGACGTCAGGAAGTCGGCAGAGGGTTATACTCTCGGTGACGCATGGTATCTCGCCTTTTGCTAACGAAATGGTACGCTAGTTCCGCGACCCACCCTTCTCTATTTCACAAACCCTAATGTTACTCCCTTATACAGTAGCACTATCTGTTTACCCTATTCCAGCATCAGTTCACAGTATCTCGTTTATTATGCGCGAGTTCTGAGTGGGTTTACTGTCTTTTCCTTTATGTTCTAAGCTCGGTAGCCGTGTAAGCAATTTCGTTTGACGTCGTCACCGCGCCGCCTTCAGGCTCGCTCTCACCCAATTACTGCACAAACGTGCCCATTACGCGCTGTGGAGAGACCATTGACATCTACTCAAAGCTACCTAATGCAGTAGAAAGAATTTGATTCAAATTTTAAATCATTAATCGTTAGGTACAATTTAGATCAATCAACTCAGCCTATCGCAGTCCACTGCTGGACATAGGCCTCTCCCAGACTGCGCCACAGCACCCTGTCCTCCGCCTTCCGCATCCAGTCTACCCCAGCCACCTTCTTTAGGTCGTCCGTCCATCTAGCTGGGGGGCGTCCCACACTACGCTTGCCGATACGCGGTCTCAGGACTCGTCTGCTCCACCGGCCATCGGTCCTTCGACAGACATGGCCAGCCCACTGCCACTTCAGTTTGCTTACTCTGCAAGCTATGTCGGTAACTCCGGATAATTTCATTCCTGATTTTATCCTTCAAAGAGACTCCGAGCATAGCTCGCTCCATAGCGCGCTGAGCGACCTTGAATTTGTGAACCAGCCCGACCGTCAGTGTCCACGTTTCAGCACCGTATGTCATGATGGGCAGGACGCACTGGTTGAAGATTCTAGTCTTCAAACACTGCGGGATAGGCAATGAGAAGACTTGACGAAGTTTTCCAAAATTTTTAAACAATTTAGATACTGAATGTAAATAAGGAAGGAACCACTGTGTACTTTTTATAACACTAAAAACGTGATTATTACGAGTATAAATTATCACACAATATTTAATACTATTCTGTGCGTCCCCTAAAATAATTACTGTTTGCTCTCTTCGACATTTCGAATTCATTCGGAAGCGACTAATGTGCAACTATAGGTATTTGAGCATTATTACATTTGTCTTTATTCGCGCCGACGCCGACTGGTTATCTTGTAATATTAATATTTCCTTTATGATTGAGTGTCGTGACGTGACACGGGGTCGCGCCTCGCGTCGCGTCGCGTCGTCCGCGCGTCACGTCCGCGCGTCACGTCCGCGCGTCACGTCCGCGCGTCACGTCCGCGCGTCACGTCCGCGCGTCACGTCCGCGCGTCACGTCCGCGCGTCACGTCCGCGCGTCACGTCCGTCATAGTGTTGCGATTGTTGCAGATGTTTATTTATGTACACACTTATATAAACAGACGAGAAAAAACTAAAAGAAAATTAATAATTATCTTCTATCTATATCTATATCTTCTATATCTATACATATAATAAATCTGTAGACGAGGCGTTTCTGTACATTGAAAATATTAAAAAAAAAATAGTTGACTGGCCTGTTGGTCTAGTGGTCAGTGACTATGACTACTATGCCGGAGGTCGTGGGTTCGATTCCCACCCAGGACAAATGTTTGTGTGATGAGCATGATCATTTGTTCTGTGTCTGGGTGTAATTTATCTATATATGTATGTATTTAGAAATATATAAGTATGTTTATCAGTTGTCTAGTACTCATAACACAAGCTCTGCTTAGCTTGAGACTAGACGGCGTTGTGTGATAGTTGTGGAATATTATTATCTCCTTTATTAATTTACATGCCTTATTCTATTACATTTTTAAATATTTCTTAAAAAAATAAGTATAAAAAAACATTTAAAAATATAAAAAATAGTTATCCGCCGGTGTCGGGAGCAGAGTCCAAGCTACCGGTGGTTAGGGCTCCAGAGACAGGAACCTCCTCACAATGCGAGCCGTATCGAGGAGTACTGCCTTCTGAATCAGGCCCTTGATCCAACCGCCTAACGAAAGCCTCGATAGATGTTGATCGAGGCTTTATTATTATTATTATTAGTTGGGGTGTTATAGGATAACCAACAGATGCCATTTCATCAATTTTTAGAATTTTTGTCTGTTTGTCGGTTTGTCTGTTTGTCTGTTTGGATGTGACAAAATTTGATTTGAACAGGTTCAACGTAAAAAGTACCAAACCAATATGGTTAATTTTAATACTCAAATATAGTGTAGAACTCGGAGTAGTGATTAGTTTTGGTTTCATCGCAATCGCTTCACTGTATCAAAATATATAATCAATTTAAAGTATTCTACAACAACTTTCATTACGTAAGTTGGATACACGTAATGACATCTATTGGCGCTTTATAGTACTAACGAAAACATAATTATTGTGTTTATAACATTATTATGTGAATAATCACGTCATGCAGGCTTACCTATAAGATGACTATCACAGTCACTTCTGCCTGTGTTATTTTAAAAAGTAATGATAATGATTACATAATATAATGTTAATCGCTTTCGATTGTTGGTTGATTAGTTGCGCTAAAAGAATTTCAAATAAAGGGTGAGGATAATGTAAGATAATATTATGTGATGTGGTGTTCTGAGTGATAAAGATTGCAATGATAAATGATTTTATTTTTGTAAGTAGGTTTGTACAAACACTTTTACACGTCAATCATGTTTTTATTTTTTAAACTAGATGAAGTCGGCGTTTCCTATCCGACTACTCTGAGAAGAAAGGCCGAAACAAACACACACACGGGCAACTTTATGTAGGAGCTCTTTTGAGGGGCGAGCAACCTTTCTAACATTGTTAACAGAGAAGCATTTTCTTAGTGACATAAGGTTTTAAGATCATAATTATCATACTTTCATAGTTTTTTGCCTTTTTTCTCGATTTTTTTTAAATTTCTTTACCATGATAACGCTTCAACGCACACCTCCAGACGGGCTGTTGATTTATTGAGTATAGGTTCGGCAGGTGCACACCCTTTTTTTTTGTTTCCGGGGTGGAATATCTTCATGGATGTCCGCCGCCCTGGGGCGGGCGGCGAGGTCTGTCAGGCTCTTACTGACTAAAAATCACCCCAGTATTCCGTCTCACACCTACGCCGGGGGTTGCGGGACCGTACGATCCTTGCGCAACCCCCGACTGGTGACGTCAACGAGGGACGCGCGTGGAACACTACGCGCCGCCAGCTCAAGTCCTGATGTGTTGCCGGTGACAGACGTCCCCGAATTCGTCGCCCCTGGACCCGTTTAGGGGGGCTGGAAGAGGGCGTTGTCCGCCCTCCGCCGACGCCCGATGCGCCTACTGCGGGCCGGGTGAGTGGATGAGATCTCCCTCTCCCTTTCCACAGCCTCCTTCTGCGAGACGACCGTTTAGCAGAAGGAAACCACCGCGTCCCAGGACTCTTCGCTGCCGTCGACTCGACTACGGCCGGCAGCGATACGTCAAGGTGCACACCCAATACAAGTAGCACTGCCATGTCGTAAAAAGGTATTGTAAATTATGTCTTTGAGACAATAACTAAATTTTATTTTTAGCCATTGTCTTGGGTAAAACCATATCGACCCTTTTTTTTTTTCGGATGGGAAATCATCAAATGACCCCTCCCGCTCTGGGTGGAGCGGAAGGGAGTGTCAGACTCTTACTGACTAAAATCCAGCTACCCATTACTCTCCGCCCGCAGGCCCGCGCCTACGGTGGCCGGGAGTCGTCACGCGGCTCCCGACGCCCGGAGCGTCTCCCACGGTGGCTGGGACGGGAGGCAGGGAGAGACCCCAGAGCCATCCCGCCACCTCCTTTGCTAGCATGACTGCTTCGCAAAAGGAGGTGACTGCCTCCCACTCCCTCTCGCCCCGGACCATGGCTTGCACCAGGGCCGGACGCGAGAGGTCGCCGCCGCTGCCTATCGCCTCTACGAGGACACGGCGGTGCTCTGCACAAGCGGGGCAGACCTCCACCGTGTAATCCACCGTGTCCTCTGGGCGATCCTAGCAATGGTGACACCCGGGCGTTTCCTCCCGCCTGATGATGTGCAGGAACCTCCCGAAACTTCCATGCCCGGTGAGGACCTGCGTCAGGCGGTAGGTGAGGGCGCCGTGGCGCCTCTCTAGCCACTCCTTAAAGAGGGGTCTTATCGCCGCTTTCGCGGCGTGCCCTGCGCTGGGTAGCGACAGTCGCTCTTTCCATGCCACCATGAGATCGCACCAGAGATCTGTCCGCTCCGCACCGATTTGCCGCGGAAGCGGAAAACCTGCAAAATGATGTGTGTGTGGGACGGTAACTAATCCAAGTAAGTGCTTTGTCTCATCGCCTCACCAATTTTTAATAGACACTATAAAGTATGTTTCAACCAACATAAACCACCGTAAAAACTAAATAGCTATAATATAAAAAAATACTCAACGAAAAACTAAGATTTATGTATTAATTAGTCTACAAAGAAGAGTTGCAACAAAAAGCACAGAACGTGTTAAAAACGGTTGAATTATTTCTTCAATTTGTCTTTGTATAGGATATAAATTGCATTCCGTAGGGAAAATAAATAAAGTGGAGTCAGGAGTGTAGTGGTCCCTCTCATATTGCTTATGCCCGCCATCTTCAATGGCGCTCTGAGCAACAACATCTTCCCGCAACCGTGGAAAGAAGCCACCGTCATCGGTATCCCCAAGCCAGGCAAGCCCAAGTCTGAGCCCACCAGTTACCGCCCCATCATTTTGCACAATGTTCTTGGCAAAATCTACAAGAGGCTTATTTATGAGCGTCTCAAGGACTATGCTGAAGCAAAGAGCCTTATCCCTAACGAACAGTTTGGTTTCCAAACTAAACACTCGTGCATCCAATAGATCCACCACATTGTAGAGCACATCAGCGCTGGCTTCCAGCGTGGTGCGACGACGGGCGTGTTGTTCTTTGACGTAGCGAAAGCATTCGACAAAATCTGGCACAATTTCTTATTATATAGGTAAGCTCTACCTATTAGGAGTGCCTGACCGTCTCGAGGGCTCATCTTACGAGACTTTCTGTCGGATGGCACTTTCCGCTACCGCATCGAGGGTACTCCTCCTCTCACCCCATCCTTGCCGGAGTACCCCAGGGATCCATTATATCCCCTTATGTTCACCCTGTTCACCAGCGACATTCCCAATAGTAAATAGGCTCAGTTGGCTCTATTCGCCGACGACACTGCCATTTACTATACGGGTCGCTATCAGGACGCTATCGGTTGCACACGCCAGACGTGCGGAAGCGTCTTAGGCTCTTAGTTCCGAAAATGAAGAATCGAGGTCAACCCCGATAAGAATCTGGCGGTTTTCTTCTCGACACCGCGTCGACTCGAAGCCCATTCCGATCACTATGTATGGCAAGCCCAACCCTTGGGGGAAGCCAGCTATATATATTTAGCTTGGTCGAGGATAACTCCTCGACCATCATTTTACTTTCAGTGAGCACATAAAGACCGCTCGTTCGCGCGCTTCTTTCGCTCTTAGTAGGCTCCACTTACACATACTGCCCGCCCGCAGCAAATTGTCACTTAAGTGCAAATTGCGCCTCTACACCGCGGTCATCCGTCCCATCCCATCATGTCCTATGCTTACGTCGTATTCGCACACGCTAAGCCTCACTATCTGCATAGAATGACACACAGAACCTAAGTCATTTAAGTCATTTGTTAATTTGTTGAACATAGGTACAATAATGATGTTATATAAAGATAGAATAGTGCGCTATGTTATGCCAGAGGGCGTACCCTCCAGAATCATTTCCTCAGAGAGGTCACGGGAGCCCCTTCTATGTCCGCAATGAGAGTCTACACTTAGATCTCAGAATGCCCATCGTCCAGCAGTTCATGAAACGCCTCTCCAAGCGTTTCTTTGATACTGCTATAAAGCACCCTAATCCCCTGATTGCAGCGGCCGCCCGAGATACTCCCGCATAAATAGGATTCGCCGACCGAGGCATACCCCCCCCCGACGATGCCACCAGTACTCTCAGACAGTACAAGTCCCGACCTGTCGTTCCGTCCTCGCCGTCGAGGCCCGTTGCGACGCCTGACCATGTCTGCCCCGACCCTTGCTCGAGCTACCCCGCGCCGCTGGCCTGTAGTTTTGAATTCGTCCCTAAATAATTCCGATCCAGCCTGTCCCTTGCTGGCTTCTCCCAGCGACGCCCTAATCCGAGGTCCGTACACCACAGGGCCCTTAGCGTGTAGTCGCTTAGTTTTTAAGTTTTTTAAGCCCTGGCTGGAAGCTTTTAATTTATTGAGGCATCCACAGGCAAGCCCGTTTAAGCAGACGACAATCTCATAGTTTGAACTGCGAGATGACACTTATAAAAAAAAAAGTGTAGTGGTCAGTGGCGCTCCCCGGCGGGCGGCGGTCGGCGACGTGCGACGTGCTGTGATTGAATAGATTGATTAATTGATGGACGGAACCGGAGCGCTCTGCTCAGCCGACGGCGACCTGTGCGCCACGCTCACACGAATCGATTGTTTATTTATTAGTTTAGGCACAATTAGAGCTTGCATTATTTACCTAAGAAATAATACTACCAATAAGAGGAATGATATCCAACAAATATTTGATCATACGTTGTGTAAGCTTGCCAACACTGGCTGGTTGTGATCATACGTTGTGTAAGCTTACCAACACTGGCTGGTTGTTATCATACGTTGTGTAAGCTTGCCAACACTGTCTGGTTGTGATCATACGTTGTGTAAGCTTGCCAACACTGGCTGGTTGTTATCATACGTTGTGTAAGCTTGCCAACACTAGCTGGTTGTGATCATACGTTGTGTAAGCTTGCCAACACTGTCTGGTTGTGATCATACGTTGTGTAAGCTTGCCAACGCTGGCTGGTTGTTATCATACGTTGTGTAAGCTTGCCAACACTGGCTGGTTGTGATCATACGTTGTGTAAGCTTACCAACACTGGCTGGTTGTTATCATACGTTGTGTAAGCTTGCCAACACTGGCTGGTTGTGATCATACGTTGTGTAAGCTTACCAACACTGGCTGGTTGTTATCATACGTTGTGTAAGCTTGCCAACACTGGCTGGTTGTTATCATACGTTGTGTAAGCTTGCCAACACTGTCTGGTTGTGATCATACGTTGTGTAAGCTTGCCAACACTGGCTGGTTGTTATCATACGTTGTGTAAGCTTGCCAACACTGGCTGGTTGTGATCATACGTTGTGTAAGCTTACCAACACTGGCTGGTTGTTATCATACGTTGTGTAAGCTTGCCAACACTGTCTGGTTGTGATCATACGTTGTGTAAGCTTGCCAACACTGGCTGGTTGTTATCATACGTTGTGTAAGCTTGCCAACACTGGCTGGTTGTGATCATACGTTGTGTAAGCTTGTACCACTTGTACCACGACGCGAAGAATATAAGAAATCTCCGATAGTGTAGTCGTGGGTCCCACGGGACCCTCACGCCACCCCCGGGCCCCTACGCCCCATCTCGGCAATTTAGCAATCTCTTGTGTGAAAATAATTAATAAGTTAAGGGTTGTCGCACAATGCCGCGGCGCAGTTCGAGAGACCCTCAATAAACATTACCGTAATATAATTCGATACGTGTAAAGATGCAGGGCGAGAGGGGGGGGCGAGACAGGGGGAGAGCGAGGCAAGTTGAGAGTCGACCCCTAAATTCATTCCAGTCCATTTTATATGCAGATTTGGCGCGTTTGTTCCTGCAAAGCGCAACGACCCCGGAAATGAATCTGCCACACCGGGCGCTGAGCTACGCTGCAAGTGTACCCATTCACTTTAACTTAACGAGTCATTCTAAGGCAGTCTCGAACTTTCAAATTAATTTGCGATTAGAAAGAAACCTACAAAGTTTTAAATTAGTCTAAATATGTCGGAATTAGATTTATTGAAACGTAATCAAACGGAGCTTTCTGAACTTTCTAAACAATGTACTTACAAACGCCCGTCGACCGGTCGTCGGGCGGACTCGGGCGGTGCAGCGGTGGGCTGACGGTAGATGATATCGATAAACTCGCGAACAACTGGTTTGCGTTATGACGCCAGCTGATGTACGGCGCTCTTACCGCGGATGTACGAGTAGATAGCGCAGTGAAAGTATTGTAATAGTAGTCCTCCATCAACTGCGCGCCTACGTTTATGTGCGCCATTACAGAACACTGGCCTTTCTCCGCACACTTATTATTTCTATGAATAAGATCTCTTACATAACAACGAGGCGGCTTCTCGTGGTTGTGATCTTGCTGCCAAGATGATGATGAGGACGACGTGACGTCATCTTCTTGGAATTTGGGACGTATTTGACTGCGGTTCATGTTTACGAAGTTTAATAAGTTTAAAGCTTTTGGTACACGTACGAGTACATTCGCGCAACAATGGTTAATTAATGGCATAAAAGTTAAATTAAACTAATTGGGAGTCGTAAGCGGAGTACAGCAACTATCAAGCGAAGTGCAACTGTATGTGATTGGCGCGGCGCGACACCGACGCGCCACGATACAAGCTTGAAATAGAGAAAATGTCAGAAGGTCGGCTCCTTACAATATAACGAGCAAAATACACGCACACATATTATGCACGCTTCGAGTCTACATTAAAGTATACAAACATTCAGCGAGTGCAAGCGCACGCGCGACTGTCATTCGCTTAAGATCGCCGCCGCGCCGTACACACGCGTCTTTGTGTGCTTGCGCCTTTCCCACTCGTTGTGTGGAACCGGCCTTCTATTGTACCTACATATCTATTGAGTGGCAGCGCCGTGTCGCGGCTTTGACGCGGCGGCGGCGGCGGGTGGCGCGGGAGATTAGTTTAATCTGTAGACAACACGTGCTACCGCCACGCTGCGCCGGCTTCCCGACTCGCAGAGATACATGCTCTGACGCACCTTACGTATTCCATGAATATTCTAGAGGTGTATCCAAAGTAACAGACACTTCTCTCAGATTGGGCTAAATACGTGATCTTTGAGGACACAGCCAAGTTCGAAGCTGCAGAACTTTGATGTAACATGCTCATTTGGTTCATAGAGACGTAAAGTAGATAATATTTCTGATTATGTTTTCCAAAGTTGTAGCGTTTTGCTCATCCGCAGAGCACTGGCAGCCGGAGCCGGGCGTACAAACAATGCGGTGCACTAAGGCTGGTTTTAGAGTCGCGCTGACCGCACGCTGATCGTCGGCGCGGACAGCGAAACGTATGAGCCGTCAGCGCTGAGCTGTCAGCATTACTCAGAAACGCTACCTTACTACATAGCATATCGACCCATCAGCGCTGACCATCAGCGTGCGGTCAGCGCGACTCTAAAACCCGCCTAACAGTGTCACGTCCGCATCGCGGTGAATGGCGCACAAATTATCCGCGACTCGAGCCGCCGCGCGCCGCGCCCGCGCGGTGAGCGTCTGCGAGCAGTTATTAGCGCAGTCAATAGAACAGTCCCGTTGCAGATGAAGGCACACTGACGATGTTGGTATCGCAGAGACAGGGCAGAAGAGCAAGTCCTGCCATGCATGCTGATAGAGGCAACAATGGAAACTGTAGACCATCGGGACTATCTGGAAGAAGGAAACCCCATCTTAACCAAAAGCTTAGACTCTCTTAGACTATAGGAGATATTTTATTTAAGTAAAGGGACCCACTTTATGAGTGATGATGCCAACTGAAGCAATAATTAAGTTGCAAAAGTAATAAAGTGTGGTTGCCGTAGCAACAGGTGTTTTGTATCAGTTCATTTAGGTTTATATTAAAAAAAACCCCCAGAGTAAGCTTTCTGTTATCCCTCGTGCCAGAGTCGCACTCGATGCAATAACCCGGCTAATGGCGTCGCCTCTCAATGTGGCGCCCAGTCAGCCGCGAACCGCGCCTGCTCGCGAGGATGCCTCGCGGCGCGCGGCGTCACGGCAAACGTGTCCGACGCACTAGTTTTTTGAGACTTAAATTATAGAATTTTACGAAGTACCTACTAAATAAACGATAAACAAAAGCCGAATGATGGGTTTAAGTTCAAATACAAAGGCCGGTAGATGAATGTGACTCTACAGTCACGGTGATCTATCAGCACATATTTCCGGCTGAAATGCCACACATTCCAGATTTCTGGCAGCCCTGGCGAGGAGATTGAACGTGAAGTTCTGAGGAAGTGCAGCCATCAGGCGCGCACTATTAGCACGCGAGTACTGAGCGCTTAGCCCTCGTTTGCACAGCGCCTCGGTGCGTTGTAACGCAAAGTGCCTTCAAGATATTCCAAGTGACATACCTCGCGCAGATTGGTTCATACTTCACAAAATTTATTCGTTTGCGTTTTTTTTAATGTATTTTAGTTTTCACAAAAGAAGACTGCCAGTAGGTATTGTCTAAAATGAAAATAAATAAATTGGTGTTTTTGCGAACCGTTCACAAAACTTTGTCGCAGTTACATAACGTAGCGGTTGGAGTTACTATTGTAGTATCAGAGTACTGGAGATTAAAACAAAGTAAGTAAAAAAGCAAGTTTTTGGAACACAGTTTACTCACACATGATGTGACTTTATATATGGACACGTGGACATTCTGATTAAGCATATAGCTTAGATTAAAACCAAGTTGACTGTTTCCAACTTGGAACAAAACTTATTTAAGAGCATCCCAAAATACCAGAAAGCTTTTAGACAAGGGTCGCCGTAACTCAGAGTGACTGTTCGGACTGTACCTGTGTACCTACAGAAATGTCCGCAATTCTTTAGTGAAACTTTGACATGACCACGGTAATGTTATCTGCAGTATTCTATTTTCATACAAACGGTCGGAACGCGAGCCATACCTACGCGCCTCGAGTTCGGTAGACACTCGGTAAACAAACAGACGCGAATGCGCCGCAGTGACGTCCTGACGCAGTGATTGTTTTGTAATATGGCAAAGAGCAATCAACCAAAAACAGCACAGTATACTCTACAATAATTGTAGAGTATATTGTGCTTGAATTCGTCAATAACGCACCCAGAGATAACATTTTTTAAATTACATACCTGGAAACTCCGAAAGGTAAGACTATAAAAAGTATAATATATACTTTTTATAGTCTTACCTTTCGGAGCCGTACCGTTCTCCCTTATCTCCGAAGTTTGCATAGAGAAAAATCTGAAATCATTCTACATATTATGTAATAGAAGTTTATGTAAAGATTACAGGAAACATAAAACGATGTCTATAAATACCACACTTTTTCAGAAATCATCAACCATAGTTACATTAGTTCCACTATCGGTCAAGAGATGGCGCTGACCTAAAACTGCAATATACTACACCGCAGCGCGCAGTGTTAAAATTCTCTGACAAATATAGGAAAATTTAAAAACATAATAGCACGGAACCCTCGATGCGCGAGTCCGACTCGCTCTTGACCGGTTTTTTTAATACACAAAAACCTTTGACATTGCTTAGGACTAGGATACATAAGTTGGATAGCTAAAGGTCATACAGATAAGGTAAACCCTGACTCCTAAACTAGGTGATCCTGTGACTTAGGAGTCAGTGTTCTGCTGTCACTGTGATACCAGAAACCTTTTCTGTTGTGCTCTAACATTACAAAAAAATAGTAATTCATTGACAATGCAGGTTAACAAAGTATGTATAATAAAATCAACAACGAAGGAATAACGGATATTGGAAACGACTTTTACGGTGTATATGTGTGTATGTTAGAGTGAGGATGTGTATGTAAGAATGAGCAGAGGCGTCTCTAGCCCATGTAGCGCCCGTGTGCAAACAATACACAAGCGCCCCTAGTAAAAAAAAAAAAGCGCCCCCTAGTAAGCGCGCGATCCAAATGGAATGAGTACAAAGTTCAAGTAACAGCACATCAAGTTACCACAAATTGTCAAATTTCCCCAATGGATTATAAACTATTGTTTGGAGATAAAGAAGAAATTCTTCGGTTTTGGATACCATGGTGTGCTGTTAACTGTATTTAGAATTATACAGGGTGTTCTTGTGGTTACCCTAACAAGCCAAAATGTACCCATGTTAACCTGTCTTTATAGATGTTATGTTACATCATATCAATATCCAAATTTTGAAATTTCTTCATTCTAATTACCTACGACCTCATATCAAACAAAGTTCAATATCAATTGGGAACATTTGACTTTGGGAAGCTCACTGCGAGCGAGGGCCACTGTACACGGGTAAAAAGTATTTTTAGGAAGGAAAGAGTGACAAGAAAAACAAAGCACAAGTTTATGGTTTTTTTTTTTCAAAAAATGTTTTCTTTTTTCAGTTTTCAGACTGAAATTTGGTAGCGTAGCTAAATAATTTTTGACGAGTGCTCCGACCCCGTCGAAATTCTCAACAGTTGTGCTTGTGGCAGACTAATTCAGCTAATATCAAAATTAAATCTTACTTATTAGGTAAATTTCAATCAAAAGAAAAGCCGCAAATATGAAGTAAATTTCATATTTACATGTTTACTCAAATATAAAACATAATCCATTGCACCAAGACTTATTTCGCAAAATTACGTGTAGCGAGCGCGGCGAGCGTGAGAACAGTGCGAAAAGAGTATAGTAATAGCAAATAGTGACAGTGCGGCACGCGCCACGCGTACTCACGCTTTTCAGACATGCCGCGCGCTTGACGTTCGTCCATGGCATGGCAATTTGAACTTTATTGTCTATCCCAAACAGTTGAATTCGCAATATGATTGTCGGCGTGTTTTTAAACGAATCATTGAAACAGGTGCCGCCGAGCGATGCGACACTCACTACTAAATATAATCTTTAATAATGTGTGTAGGTTCGAACCCAGACAGGCGCTTTACTTTGTGTAAATTAATCCATCACCACTGCTCTCAAAACGGTGAAGAAAAACATCGTGAGGAAACCGGCATGTCCTAGAACCAAAAATTCGAAGACATGTGACATCTGCCAATCCGCACTGGGCCCGCGTAGTGGATTCCGGCCCACTCCCTCTCACCGAGAGGAGGCCTGTGTCCCAGCAGTGGGAACATTATAGGCTGATTATGGTAATAATGTGTAATAAGGTTTATTTCATGTTGAAAAAAAAGTTAATATTGTAAAAGCCGCTCGCGCGCTCGTGGCGCGGCTTGCTTTGGTGTAATTCGACAAATATAAGAAGAGCTCCAGATGCTATACAAAAAGTATAGAAAGCGGAGCTCTTTTTACATTGGTCTTTGAAAGTGCCACGGCCGGACATCGCGCGCGCCGAGTGGGGCTCCGAAGCGAGCGGCGCTCGGCGCCCCCTAGGACCGCTGCGCCCGTGTGCAACGCACACCCTGCACAATAGGTAAAGACGGCCCTGTGAGAAACATGTTTGCCGTCTTTCATTCCCAAGTTTTTACATGGTTCTTTAGACAGCCTGAATCTTGGCCTAGTTATTTTTGGTATGATCCTCATTTATCATGTTTTTAAAATAAAATAACTATTAAATAAATAACTATTAAATAAAATATCTTATATTAAACAGCTTTTATTTGCTCCACTGCAAATATAATAAATATCCATATAATAGACGACCCTCTGATGAATGCCAAGAAGATCCTGATGGTCCTGCCTGACCATAACTATAAAATTTACTTGGTCCTGCCTGACCATAACTATAAAATTTACTTTATTATATTACAAAACAGCAAAAACTGTGCAGTATAGCATAATTAGTTATAATGTTGTTTAAATATTTAACATTTCTTATTAGATAAAAAACTTATGTAATTTTTAACCGACTTCAAAAAAGGAGGAGGTTCTCAATTCGACGGTATGTTTTTTTTTTTGTGTGTTTGTTACGCGATTACTCCGCCAATTGTGGACCGATTTTCAAAATTCTTTTTTTGTTCGCAAGGGTATACTCTCGAGGTGGTCCCATTATCATCAAGTTGGAATCTGATGAGAGGATCCCATGGAAATCGAGGGAAACCCTAAAATTTTATAGGCAAAGCTATAGCGATTTGGGTATTTTTTAAAGTAACTTGAGCATTTGCTCTCGGAAATCATCATTTGGTAAAGTGGAGCTGATGATGAAGACCACAGATGGCCATCGGAACTACTCAATGACAAATATTTCACGGGTTGCGATTCGATTACTTTAATATGGTTGCTAAACGATTTATCCTCGTCACAATGCGTATGGTGAGTGGTTGTTGAGGAGTTCTACTGGTTCTTACCAGGAGAACTCCTCAACAATTAACGTCCCTGCATCGGGAAAAGCAATATTTTGTAAAAGGTGATGAGCAGTTGACATTAGGCTATTGTAACTTAGATAAATTACAAACTGACCCACTAAAAAGTGAAAAATAAAAACTTTTTTACAAAAAAAAACAACCGACTTCCAAAAAACACTATAAAGTGAAAAATAATTTTAATTTCGGAAGTCGGTGGCAAAAAACTAAAATACAAATCCGAAGACACCGACTTCCGAAATTAAAGTTATTTTTCACTTTATAGTGTTTTTTGGAAGTCGGTTGTTTTTTTTTGTAAAAAAGTTTTTATTTATTATTCATCTTAATGTTCTAATTGCAAATTAGACTTAGAGATAGAGGTGTTGAACTTCATTAATGTAAGTAACAACACATGAGAGCAATGAACTATTGTAATTACATTCCTGGATAGGAGTGTTCAGACTACTTCCAAAAGGGACCGTAGGGTACAATCCTAGTGGGTAGGCTGCTGCTCAATTAACAAGTGTCTGTAGACCTACTTTAGCAGTTAGCTCCTTTTGCTCTAGACTCACATTAGAGATCCCAGCCACACCTCCCTCCGCGGGGGCTAAAGTCTTTAGTTTTGTTTAGTGGCATAAGTACTCACTCTACTTGCAATTCAGTGTGTGAAACACATGGGATAGGTGAGCATGCATGTACTTATAATGGATTGCTTTTCATGATGGGGTGTCATAGAAAAGAACCTGCTTGAGTAATTTTAGCTCAAGACATTCAGTATTTGCTTTAGGAATTACTACCTAATCATCATATTTTTACACTGAAATCTCTTTCCATAAGTTGTAATATTCTTTAAACACGAAAGGGTTGTTTGTAAAACAACACTGCACTTCTGTCTGAAGTGATACTAGCAAGAAACAGATTAGAAATTTGTTGATAGTATTTTTGAGTAAGGTTAGTGATATAATGTCTTACCTACTTGCCTTATTGACTACTCATTCAATTATAAATGCGTAGGTCCGACTTACAGGAAATCTCTTTGCCCTGTCGTTCGGCGGTAGGAAAAAGGGGTGCCTCAATCCTCCGAGGATGAAGAGGGTTTTTCCCCGCTATTGCGATTAGGAGAATCGTGGCGCTCAGGGTCGCTAAACACGGTTCCTCAAAGTAACCGGTGACCACGAATCTAATTTGAACTTCCGATCTCCCTTTCGTCATTTCGGTGACTATAAGGATCAGCGCACCACTATATATCACTTACCACAATCACTATTATTTACTTTCTATAAAGTTTTACTTGAAACTTTACAAATTTTCTATGAAAATTAACGAGAGAAATTTTTTTCCGTACGTTGGCGGCAAAATTTTTAGACGCTATGAATGACACTTGGAAGTGACAGCACAGCTGTAACGATTTCTGCCAAACTGAAAGATCACACCACAGGTAACTTAGAGAAAGGTATGTATTTCTGTTGTTGTTGCGCTCTATGGGTAGAATTATTAGACTGCTTGTTCAACCCAATGCTATGTGTTTGAAAGTTACATAATATCATTGTGGTTATTTAGATCGTCCTAATGTAAACAACAATGACTTTTTCTCTTTGTCGAAATAGTTTATTAGTGGCAAATTCCAAACTATTTTACTCGAATTTAAAACACTGTCATGTAGGTATACAACCTCCATCAGCGTGGAGTTAGCGTAGCGGTAGCACAGCAGTGGCGTAGCGCGTTGATGGCGTAGCACAACGGTGCATAGCGGCTCGCAGCGGTGCGTAGCGTTATCGTAGCGGTAGCACAGCGGTGGCGTAGCGCGACGGTGGCGTAGCACGACGGTGCAAAGAGGCTCGTAGCGGTGCGTAGCGTTATCGTAGCGGTAGCACAGCGGTGGCGTAGCGTGTTGGTGGCGTAGCACAACGGTGCATAGCGGCTCGTAGCGGTGCGTAGCGTTATCGGAGCGGTAGCGTAGCTGTAGTACAGCGGTGGCGTAGCGCGACGGTGGCGTAGCACGACAGTGCATAGAGGCTCGTAGCGGTGCGTAGCTTCTCGTAGCGCTGGCGTAAAGGTTACGTAGCGCTATCGTAGCGGCAGTTAGATAATGGCTAAGTAAAACCGTATGGCGTGGCGGCTCACTCAGCGTCTGCGATATCTCAACAGAACGTTCTATTCGGCAACAAGTGAATTATACACTACACAATGAGGATAACGATAGCGAGCTTATTCGAGCTCTGCTGTGAAGCTTTTTCATTTCTGATAGAATACTCTTACAGTTGTCTCTATCGAAAGTGCGATCAATGAAACAAAATAATAATGATCAGCGGAAGACACAAGTCATGAGTAGAATATTACAATAACGATGGTAATTTGCTCATAATCATTAGTTAATATTATTATTACCTACAATAGAGTTAGTTGACCTCGCGCATATGTCATTAGGCGACACAAGCTTCGTACGTACTTGAGCTGTAAAGGTTAGTAAGGTAAGTAAGGTTAGTGCATTTATTGACGGCACGGTTGGCGCAGTGGTTAAGCGATTGACTGCTGCGCTGCGTGTCGCGGGTTCGATTCCCGCACGGAACAAATATTTGTATGACCTACAAATAGTTGTTCCGGGTCTGGCTGTTTGTGTATGTGAGTTTAAATGTTTGTAAACGCACCCACAATACAGGAGAAATACCATGTGTGAGCAACGTTTAAAAAAAAAAAAAATACATTTGTGACATTAGTAACATGGTAACTGTCGTTTTTTAGTTTTGTTACTATTATGTGTGATCACATATTTCTGACTCTGCTGGTAAACCTATAATGGGGATTGTCCAAAAATTCTAACCATTAGATTTTATTTTATTTTTTGAAAATTTAGAGCATTTTGAGAAACTAATTTGAATATTTTGATGATTGGCTCAATAGTTATTTAAAAAAAAAATATTTAATTATTTTAAGTTTTTAAGGTAGGTGACGTCATCTTTGGCTTAAATAGATTAAGTGCGTTGCTTCACTAGTACATAATTAAAAATTTAAATCTGTCAATACAACGTCATCCATATCACATCTGTCAAAGTGTCAATACTGAATACTCAAATACTGTCTTATATAATCGAATTCGAATCCTATCCTATAATCGTATTTGTTTACAAATGGTTTTTTTATGAGTAAGTGTCGTCCAAGGAATATACTACTCTCTGTCGTCACTACAATCTACGCGGCGACTTAGAAATAGAATAATAACGCACGCGGCGACATAATTTTATTGTTCGTTTTCCTGAACCACAAATGACCACAATGAGCGATACTTTTGTTAAAGCTGACTCGCGAAACCTGCCTAAAGTTGAGACCGTTATGATATTAGAGTATATTTCTACTAGCAGCCATCATAGCGTAGCTGAAATAAGGGGAGCAAAAATAATAATATAATAAATATAATTTGACACTTGACAGATTGTAGACAATACTTGCCTCTTATTTTTTAACGATAACGAGGTAACGATACAAAACTGTACAGCCAAACCAAAGGGCAAACAAGGTCAATCGTATTTTATCAAAAATATCAATAAAATATGAATATTTTTCGTAATTAATTAGTCCGTAATGATCAGTAACGCTATTCCTCGAAATGGTTTTTCAATTACAACATTTAAAAAAATATGAACAATGCCCATTGGCGACTGTGTAAGACGGAGACTTCTGTGATCTATAGTACAGCCTACTTAAGATAAATCATAGATAGAAGCTGTTGGTGTACCTTAATACACTAACATCGTTTTGTTTCTTCTTCTTACAAAAGAATAAACTATTCAGTACTCATTGGTTCGTAACTTCGTTCAAAATAGAGTTTATCCAAATGAATTCATAAATAATTTAGTTACTTCGCAGATTACTCAGTAGGTTACTCGTAAACCTTGTATAATAGTGATTAGTAGTCGAACGCGCGCGCACTAGGCAAGCAACTGCTTCGGAACTGTTCGGTGTTATTAGTAGTCGAATAGTGATTAGTAGTCGAACGCGCCCGCACTAGGCAAGCAACTGCTTCGGAACTGTTCGGTGTTATTGCATAATAGTGATTAGTAGTCGAACGCGCGCGCACTAGGCAAGCAACTGCTTCGGAACTGTTCGGTGTTATTGTATAATAGTTATTAGTAGTCGAACGCGCGCGCACTAGGCAAGCAACTGCTTCGGAACTGTTCGGTATTATTGTATAATAGTGATTAATAATAATAATAATAATCAATAAGAAGGCCTATGACTCGGTGCCACATACATGGCTCATGAGGGTGTTGGAGTTGTACAAAGTAGATGCAACTCTGCGCACCTTCCTGATGTCGTGTATGGGGCAATGGAGGACGGTCCTTCGATATCCAGGATGTCGAAATATTCAGAGGAATAGCGAACCGATAAGGATCGAGCGAGGCATATTTCAGGGTGATAGTTTGAGTCCGCTTTGGTTCTGCTTAGCCTTGAATCCTCTAAGCACGCTGCTGGAGGATTCAGATCTAGGCTATCGGCTGAGGAGAGGTGGTCAGGTTATATCGCACCTCCTCTACATGGATGACCTAAAACTCTTTGCCCCCAACAATTTGCAACTGATGGAGCTACTGAAAGTAACTCAAACTTTCAGTAGCGCCATCAGGATGGAATTTGGTGTGGACAAATGTGCGGTCATGCATGTAAAGCGAGGGGAGATTGTTGAATCCGTGGGAACCCAACTCTCGGATTCCACAAACCTTAGAACCCTCTCCGCATCCGAAACCTATAGGTATTTGGGTATGTCGGAAGCGTTAGGCATCAATGTTACTGACATGAAGCAATCGTTGAAGGAGCGCTTCTTTGGCCGCCTGAAAAAAGTACTTAATAGTCTTCTATCAGGCGGAAACAAGGTGCGCGCCTTCAACGGTTGGGTCATGCCGGTTTTGATGTACTCTTTTGGCATACTCAAATGGACTCAGACCGAACTCGACGCCCTGGATAGGAGGGTCCGTACGTTGCTGACTGCAAATCGAATGCATCACCCACGGTCATCGGTAATGAGGCTGTATATCCCGCGAAAGTGTGGAGGTCGAGGGTTTTTAAACGCTAAGACTCTCCACAATCGCGAGATATGCAGTCTCAGGGAATATTTCCTAGAAACCGACGTGGGGATGCATCGAGATGTAGTCGCCGTGGACAAGGGCCTCACCCCGCTCTCCTTAGCTAAAGAGAACTGGCGCAAGCCAGTAGTGCTTGACACCAATGATCGCATGGAGGTATGGCAGAGTAAGGAGCTTCACGGACGCTTTTTCCGGGCCCTACATGGACCCGATGTAGATCTACTAGCGTCCGTAGCCTGGCTGCGTTTCGGTGATCTCTTTGGAGAAACCGAAGGTTTTGTCTGTGCAATTATGGACGAAGTTATGATGACGAACAATTACCGGAGATTTATTGTGAAAGACGGCACGGTTGACATCTGTCGGGCATGCCACCGGCCGGGAGAATCAATCAGGCATATTATCTCCGGGTGTTCTCGTCTAGCTAACGGAGAGTACTTGCATAGACACAACCTTGTAGCCAGGATAATCCATCAGCAACTTGCTCTGAAATACAGCCTTGTGGAATCGGAGGTGCCGTACTACAGGTATGTGCCCGACCCAGTTCTCGAAAATGGTAATATCACATTATATTGGGATCGATCCATCATCACTGACAGGACTATTGTTGCCAATAAGCCTGATATAGTGGTGGTGGATCGATCAGAGCGGCGCGCAATGATTGTTGACATAACCGTCCCGCATGATGAGAACCTCGTGAAAGCCGAGAAAGATAAACAGGTCAAGTATCTTGACTTGGCTCGCGAGGTTGTCGACATGTGGGATGTGGACTCAGCAATCATTGTGCCGATAGTCGTGACAGCCAATGGTTTAATAGCCAAGAGCCTCGACCAACACCTAAGGAGGCTCTCGTTGGGCAGCTGGATCAAGGGCTTGATTCAGAAAGCGGTACTTCTGGACACGGCCCGCATTGTTAGGAGGTTCCTCTCTCTGGAGCCCTGACCGCCGGTAGCTTGGACCCTGTTCCCGATACCGGTGGGCTACTATTTTTTATATTTTTAAATGTTTTTATATTTTTTATATTCTAATATTTAAAAATATAATTTATATGTGTTATTTAATGAAATAAAGGAGATAATAATCATTTTATTATCAGGCCCATAGATAAAATACACAAAATAATCTTATACAATAATAAACTAATACATATTATTAAAAACCTTAAAACTATGAACTATACACGTAACATTGTCGGCGTCGTGTTTCGCTGCGTGGTGTCGCGTAACCGTCCACAGAAACGTCGATATACGACACCTTTCGGCCAAAAGTCCTCTTTCAGACAGGTCTGTAGATGTTGGGTTGGAACTCGTACCACGAATGACTTGAAGTTGATGTTGTGGTGCGATTCCAACCTTTCGACCCTCAGAGTCCAGTTGGTCTTCACTTTCAAATACTGCACGACTTCCTCAGTTGTCGTGGAGTGATGCAGACGCGAAAGGTACAGCTGCGTCGTAGGCACAGCAGCGCGCAGCAGCATGTTGGGTCCACTGGGTGCGGTGCCACACAGGTTACGAGAACAGGGCTTCTTCTTCTTCCTTTCCACTTTCGTGAAACCCTCCTCATCAACTTGGCTGGCTCTTGGCAAAGAGCAACGGACCGCGGTCAGGGCAGGTTGAGCACTCTTTACCAGTTTTTCCCCTTTTCTGGTTTGTCGCGGCTGCGACGCATCTGATTTGCCGCTGGTGACAATAGCAGCGTAGGCACGTTTGGGTAGTAGTCGAACGCGCGCGCACTAGGCAAGCAACTGCTTCGGAACTGTTCGGTGTTATTCGGAAGTGATGTAAAGTGGTTACTGCCAGAGCCATCAATGATCGGATTGCATACACTACTTCAAGGAGGCTTCTTGCTGTCACTCACTGAATGTGGATTACTTAGTAAAATGTACATTAGTGACAAAATTAAGTAATGTCACTTGATTCTACATATAGCATTCTCTCAAGTGTGTGTGCGCAAGTGCCTTCGAGTCAGCTGTACATATGTGTGTCATGTCCACGGGGACAGCAAGGGAAGGCAACTGAATGGAGGATATTGTTGGAAGGCTGTTCTGGCACCTGCTGGTCGTCGGAGCCTAGTTAGTAGTTGCAGGGGCTTACTAGGTTTAGCGGTTTGTTTGTAAGTACAGTGGCAGTTGTATTATAACAAATATTATAACAATGATATATGTATTTTTCTATTCGACACTTTTTCAGGTACAACTGAGAGCGTTATTTCAATTAAACTTTAGGGGGCTGGAAACATAACACTATTAAATTGTATGACACCGCAGTCCAGCACAACCGCACGACAGTGAGCAACAAATTCCTTTGCGCACTTACTGACATTGTGAGCGTTTGGAACTATGTCGCAATTTTAATAAAATCCTTTGTCCCAAGAATTCTATTATGAAACCGCGGAATTCGGGTTAAACGTGTTCAGTGTTCATAGACTTGTTTCGCTTTGTGTAGGATAGTACCTGGCAACACGTGCAAAGTCATTAACAAATAACCTGGCAACACGTGAAAAGTCATTAACAAATAACCTGGCAACACGTGCAAAGTCATTAACAAATAACCTGGCTGCGTGCGCCGCCGCGCCGTCTCGATGCTATCTGTTTTAATTCACGAGTGGTAGTTTCCGTATACGTCCCTGTTTTATTAATTAAGTAAATAAAAATATTATAGCTTTTTTGGCGCCACGACCCAGATGTAAGTGCGGTATATGTTGTTACATGTTTTAATGATTGCGTGGAATGTTCCCTATGAGTCGCGTGCTCTGATCATTTAGCGTGGCGCAGTGTTTTTCCAGTGAGTTGCGTGTAGTAGGTAGGTATCTGCCGTGCTTTAGATTGACAGTTTGCTGTAGCACCTCGGTTATGCTCACGTATGTACCATACTGCACATCAATCCACGTCATAGATAAGTGTATCCTGCACTGCCGTACAAGAGAAAGTAATTAAGCGCCAGTAATGTGCGGCTCGTAACTTTTTACTTTCTCTTGATACGGAATTGACGATTTGTCACCGTATTCATTAAAATTAATGATTGCAATTTATTGAATGAGTCACTATATTTTTAGATAAAACCTAGCTCTAACGTATAAAGGACCATGCGTCATTTTGGGCCCACTTTTTCAACTCTGTTCAACAGTGATAAATTATATGTCATAAGAAAGCTCATAAAGTGTACGTTATTTCATTCTATGGCAGCTAAGTTCAAATCCAGCGCGAAAACGGCTTTTTTATGCGTTTTTTAAAAATGTTCAACATTGTGCAACAGTAATGAAACTTATGTCATATGAAAGCTCTTAAAGTGTACTTTATTTCATTCTATGGCAGCTAAGTTCAAATCCAGCGCGAAAACGGTCTTATATGCGTTTTTTAAATGCGTCATTTTGGGTTAATTTTTTCAACATTGTTCAACAGTGATGAGTTATATGTCATATGAAAGCTCTTGGCGTGTACTTTATTTCATTCTATGGCAGCTAAGTTCAAATCCAGCGCGAAAACGGTTTTTTTATGCGTTTTTTAAAAATGTTCAATATTGTGCAACAGTTATGAAACCTATGTCATATGAAAGCTCTTAAAGTGTACTTTATTTCATTCTATGGCAGCTAAGTTCAAATCCAGCGCGAAAACGGTCTTATATGCGTTTTTTAAATGCGTCATTTTGGGTTCATTTTTTCAACATTCTTCAACAGTGATGAGTTATATGTCATATGAAAGCTCTTGGCGTGTACTTTATTTCATTCTATGGCAGCTAAGTTCAAATCCAGCGCGAAAACGGCTTTTTTATGCGTTTTTTAAAAATGTTCAACATTGTGCAACAGTGATGAAACCTATGTCATATGAAAGCTCTTGGCGTGTACTTTATTTCATTCTATGGCAGCTAAGTTCAAATCCAGCGCGAAAACGGTTTTATACGCCTTTTTTAAATGCGTCATTTTGGGTTCATTTTTTCAACATTGTTCAACAGTGATGAGTTATATGTCATATGAAAGCTCTTGGCGTGTACTTTATTTCATTCTATGGCAGCTAAGTTCAAATCCAGCGCAAAAACGGTTTTTTTATGCGTTTTTTAAAAATGTTCAACATTGTGCAACAGTGATGAAACCTTATGTCATATGAAAGCTCTTGGCGTGTACTTTATTTCATTCTATGGCAGCTAAGTTCAAATCCAGCGCGAAAACGGTTTTATATGCCTTTTTTAAATGCGTCATTTTGGGTTCATTTTTTCAACATTGTTCAACAGTGATGAGTTATATGTCATATGAAAGCTCTTGGCGTGTACTTTATTTCATTCTATGGCAGCTAAGTTCAAATCCAGCGCGAAAACGGTTTTTTTATGCGTTTTTTAAAAATGTTCAATATTGTGCAACAGTTATGAAACCTATGTCATATGAAAGCTCTTAAAGTGTACTTTATTTCATTCTATGGCAGCTAAGTTCAAATCCAGCGCGAAAACGGTCTTATATGCGTTTTTTAAATGCGTCATTTTGGGTTCATTTTTTCAACATTCTTCAACAGTGATGAGTTATATGTCATATGAAAGCTCTTGGCGTGTACTTTATTTCATTCTATGGCAGCTAAGTTCAAATCCAGCGCGAAAACGGCTTTTTTATGCGTTTTTTAAAAATGTTCAACATTGTGCAACAGTGATGAAACCTATGTCATATGAAAGCTCTTGGCGTGTACTTTATTTCATTCTATGGCAGCTAAGTTCAAATCCAGCGCGAAAACGGTTTTATATGCCTTTTTTAAATGCGTCATTTTGGGTTCAATTTTTCAACATTGTTCAACAGTGATGAGTTATATGTCATATGAAAGCTCTTGGCGTGTACTTTATTTCATTCTATGGCAGCTAAGTTCAAATCAGCCCTAATAAATACGGCAATATACCGCCTATGATGATCTTTTTAGTGTATTTTTAGTCAAACAAGAGCTATTTATAATCCTAGCTACTGACTGACAGCTAATTATAATTTAATATCAAAACAAAACAGATTTAAAAAAACGGATAAAAAAAGTACACTTCTAGAGCTTTCATATGACATATAATTCATCACGGTTGAACAACGTTGAACGAATGAAAAAAACGTTGAAAGATTTTCGCGCCGGATTTGAACTTAGCTGCCATAGAATAAAATAAAGTACACGCCAAGAGCTGTCATATGACATAGGTTTTATCACTGTTGCACAATGTTGAACATTTTTAAAAAACGCATAAAAAAACCATTTTCGCGCTGGATTTGAACTTAGCTGCCATAGAATGAAATAAAGTACACGCCAAGAGCTGTCAGATGACATAGGTTTCATCACTGTTGCACAACTTTGAAAAGTGGGCCCAGTGTTCATTCAAAAGTGCCCATGGTCCTTTAATAATGGTTTATTTTAAAAGAGTGTACCGTGTAGGTATACAAAATTCGTTAGTCATGTGACTGTGCTTTACATTCCAGTGAGCAATGACCGTGAACGTAACGTTACGTGTAGACTGTGCAGTGTTCTGTAGCTCAATGTGGGTGGTGACACAGAGCGAGGTATAACATTATGCAAAGCTCATCGCTGTGCCACAGAGGGAGACGGCTCCGCTCTCTAGCCTGCAGTCAGTCTGTAGATCTTGCCAAGGTCACGGTAGCTACGATTAATATTCATATATCACATGTATTGAATTAGGCCGTTTACACATTAAGCCGCAGCTCCAGCGGCACCGCCGCCGCCGCGGCGCCGCTGCATCTGTCACCCTTAGATTTGTATGAACCCCACACACTATTCGCAAGGGAATCCTTCCTTTTGTATCCATCACAGACCTCTCAGCCATACTACAATACAAGAAACTGTCACGCACGTCCGATTCTTATTGGCGGATTGGCAACATAATAGAGGAACGTACTGAACGTAGGTATACCTCCAGTCAAGTTAAGCAGTGACGGTTTTATTCAGGCTCTAAATATAATCGGCTTTTCGTAATACTGACAACCTGCATGATGAAGGTTGTACTTACATAGAAAAATAACTAGCAGGTGATCCAGGGGGTGGGGGGCGGGTTTGGGTGTTGCGCGGATCATGCCGGATAACTCGTGTTATCTTGCCCGCTCGAGTCAGTTATTACGTAAACTCGGCGGCTGCGGGCGAGGAGGTGCTAATCCCATGAGACGACAGCACTGTGCTTGCAAACCAATGCAAACAGCTTCTGAATAGTAATTGTTAGTGCCGGATCGCAGGACGCATGCCGAATGTTCGTGCCGGATCGCAGGACGCATGCCGAATGTTCGGCGTTAGTGAGCTTCGGCGACACAGGTACGAAGTGATGTCAGGTTATATAATCAATTAATGATAAGGCAACTCCGTATTGAAAATTACTTAAAATAAATTAAAAAAAAATCTAAAAGAAAATATCAGTCAAAAACATTTACATATATATAAATATGTCGGATCTTGAAGAAGCGAACTCGTTTTACTAATGGAACAAGCTGGCTGCACGTACCGCACTTCCCACGTACGCGGTACGATCACTATTCCATTATTCATCTCGAAAATAAGGAATCCTTCATGAAAGGTTTAATGACACATTTCGCCAGTTCGTAACATTCCAACTTGCACCGATTGCATAATATTAGTCGAAATTGTTACGAAATGATAAACTTTCTTTTTCTAGTCATGATTAATTAATTATGAGGAAGCTAATGGAGAAATGATTTAATGACTAGACAAATTCTCCTAAGTGAGTGTAGAGTTTAAACTGTTGCAGTCAATTACTAATCTATTGTCGTTTACCGGATGTTTTGATAAAAATAAGGCTCACTGGACCAGTTTACTCATTAGAATAAAATGTTCGGAATGCGCGCACAAGGTCGCCTCGGTGAGAGGACGTCAGGTCACTGACCCACACTGTTGCTGTGAGGTAGCCCGCGCTAGTGCGAGACCGATATTTGTCTTACTTTTGAACACAATAAGAACTGACAGTCAGACAGACAGAATTGGACAGTTATTATTCTTCCGACTGAATGTAGGTCAACTTGAAAGCCACGCAATCAGCCCAGCAACCAGCCTGCGTGCTTAGTGAGTTGGTCAAGCTAGTACTCGAAGAGCCCGTGGTCAGTGTGCGACTGTGCGTATGCACCGAGTCTGTTTGTCAAACAAACTCCGACGTGACTGACTGCGGCCGTAGGACAGCCTCCAGCCGCAGTAGTAGGCAGGCGTCTAAGTGATATTGTGTATTGCCGATATGATGTGATGTGAACTGAGTTTTATGAATATGGGCGTCTTCGAGAATTTTCATTTTTGCACCTTTGAGTGTAGGTATATTTTTACGTTGCGTAGGTATATAAGTGTGCATGCGCACAACGGACGTGAACCTACCTATTAGACACGGGCTACAGCTGCCATGAGTGTATGAATGCAGAATTTTCTCAATGTTGTGTAAATACAGGCAAATACAAACCTTTACATTTATGTGCAAGGAATCTGAATAATCAATATTGTACAAGAACTTATCTATTGTTTACATAATTAAGTACTCATTCATAGATTCTATCAAGTTTGTATATATATAAACAAAAAGAAAAGAGCTCTCATTTTTATTAGATGTGTCATTCTTTTCATAATGAGTGACAAAATGTAGGCGGGCTACAACAACGTGTGGCAGATGATCAGTAGAGCGCGGAGCGTGACGCATGCTTTGTGCAAGACACTCGTGTGTGGCTCGCCTATTGTTTGCACCAGTATGAATTGCCTCCAGTAAATAACTTTTGTGTTAACGTTCTTAAAGATCTGTTTCAAGGCAGGCAGGCAGCAGCTGTCCTTGTCCAAGTTATTTTGGTTTGAAGACAAAGCGCTCACTTTTTTAAGCAGGTTTATATTTTGGCATAGCCAATTTATTTTAGGTAAGTGCTATTAATTAGTCGCACAAGCCTTTATCGTAACCCCCCCGGTGGGTTTCCGCATTGTCGAGGCGGAGAGGCTCAGTAGCCGTGGCTTGGTCACCCACGGTGAAGCGAAGAGGAACCCGAGGAGGAGCCGCTCGTCAGGGCTTTTGCCGATAAGCCGACGGACGACGTAGCGGCCAACAAGTAGGTAGAGGTGCCGCTTCGGCGACATCGCAACTGAGGCGGGCCGCGATGTCGTATGGGAGGCATCGCGGCTGAGGGTTGGAGGCCGTGGCGGGAGAGGAGTGCCGGTATTGCGGTGCGCCGCTCTCCCTACCTTCCCGCGGCCTTGACGGGGCGCCACCGTCTGATGGCGGACGCGGTGGGGCCGCAGGGGAGGAGGAGTGTTGGTATGACGTTAGCAGCTCTCCCCTATCCTCTGCGGCCGAAAATTGGCAGGCGGCGGGGACAATGCTCTGACCCGTCGCAGGGGGACCAAGGGTGCCCATGCACGGGGTCGTCTGGCGCCCATGTGCTGGTTTTGGTCCCTGGGGTGGTCAGGTCACGGCGTGCTACCTATGTGTTTTGTTGCGCCGGTGATGAGGAGTACTCCCCAGAGGAGGGTCCGGTGACGACAGCCGCGGCGGGTTCACGGATGAGTGCTAACGCGTGCCCGTGTTCCCGCCGTAAGCTGCAGAGGAGAGTATGGCGCTGCTTGCGTTGATGACAACACACTAACTTGACATGATGAACTGTGAACTATTCACTCACGGTTCAAGTGCCACTTGACTGAACTCTCACATGGTGTCGCTCGTCATGGGAAGGAGAGTGCGCTTGTAATCACATCATTAAGGAGATAACAGGCCTCATGTTTAATCTCCTGTTGTTATAGAGTCGTTTCCAAATTGCCCATTATTTAAAGTACGTGAGTGGCCTGACAGCGGAGAAGCATTTGCTCCTCACGAGAACACGGGAGGAGCGCAGTAGATCAATTGATCGCCTGCGCTCCTCCCGGTGTGGTTGGCGCGCAGTGGTGCATGCTAACGAGGCTGGGGGCGCGGTGACGTCACGGCGCGTCCTTGAACCGTGACGTCACAGGGACGACTGCAAAGTCGC
The DNA here is from genome assembly GCA_948474745.1 of Oligia latruncula. Classification (NCBI taxonomy): domain Eukaryota; kingdom Metazoa; phylum Arthropoda; class Insecta; order Lepidoptera; family Noctuidae; genus Oligia; species Oligia latruncula. Next base: position 21,094,894 of record OX419689.1, on the reverse strand, counting down.
GCCACACAACAAGTTTACTTCTTTCCGTTATGACCGCGACTGCGCCAGTAGCGCGCAATTGCTGTTTACCCTCATAACACGCGTATTATGTGAAGCAGCGGTTTGTTTCGCACGAGCAGTACCTACTATTGTATTGAGTTGGCACTAATTAGTAGCATGAGCCCCAGGTGAGAAGATTTTATTGAGTGAAGCAGTATAAATGAGATCGTGAACAAGACTTTATTGAAACGTATTTTAGAATAGGACATTTAGTAATTGTAATAAGATTCTTGTAGGTCACAGCGAGTGCTGGACTGTTAGCAATCAATATCAATCAATCAATCAACTCAGCCTATCGCAGTCCACTGCTGGACATAGGCCTCTCCCAGACTGCGCCACAGCACCCTGTCCTCCGCCTTCCGCATCCAGTCTACCCCAGCCACCTTCTTTAGGTCGTCCGTCCATCTAGCTGGGGGGCGTCCCACACTACGCTTGCCGATACGCGGTCTCCACTCCAGGACTCGTCTGCTCCACCGGCCATCGGTCCTTCGACAGACATGGCCAGCCCACTGCCACTTCAGTTTGCTTACTCTGCAAGCTATGTCGGTAACTCCGGTTCTTTTCCGGATAATTTCATTCCTTATTTTATCCTTCAAAGAGACTCCGAGCATAGCTCGCTCCATAGCGCGCTGAGCGAACTTGAATTTGTGGACCAGCCCGACCGTCAGTGTCCACGTTTCAGCACCGTATGTCATGACGGGCAGGACGCACTGGTTGAATACCTTAGTCTTCAACCACTGCGGGATAGGCGACGAGAAGACTTGACGAAGTTTTCCAAACGCTGCCCAACCCAACTGGATCCTCCTGTCGGCCTCTTTCTCAAAGTTTTGTCTACCGAGCTGGATGACTTGGCCTAGGTAGACATAATCCTTTACAACTTCGAGAAGCGACCCTTCGATGTGGATTGGACTCGGCAAGACGTGGGAATTGTACATGACTTTTGTCTTGTCCAAATTCATGCCGAGGCCAACTCGCCGGGAGGCTCCATTTAGGCTGTGCAACATTTGGTCTAGCTGTTCCAGCGTCTCTGCCATTATGACGATGTCATCGGCAAACCGAAGATGTGATGTGATGCAATCAATAAGCAGTTATTTATTATTGTCGAGGAAATTCAATTAAAGTGTTATTGTTATGCCCCGTACGGTCAGCAGCGGCGGCCGTGTCGCCGGCGCCGGGCGGCGCGACTGTTGCGCAACGGTCGCTCTCCATGTATAAATAATATCGATAATGTTAGTTGTAAGGTTACTAATTTAATATCTGAACCCTTTAAAAAAAAAATATGTAGCAAAAAGGTAATTAGACCTACTAAATATTTTTAAACAATAGCATCAAATGAGCCGGACACTCGTCATTTTCTACGTTTTTTACTTTTTTAAGACATTTTGTAAGTATGTCACCATATTATAGGTATCGACCGTTTCATAAATTCGTTCGGCCGGATTTCAAGTGTGTCACAATAATTACTCCACGCTGTATGTGCGAAGTTTCTGCGAACTGCTAACCGTACGGAGAATGGGGACTTTCTCTGTGTTTACTTCAGCGGCCGCTTTCGCCGCAGTTATCAGCCCACGGCATAGTGCTTATTCTCACAAGCCCTCGGGTCGGCTCCCGGACATACCAAACAATCAACTTTGAGACTGCTTTCCCGAAGATTCTAACTCAGAAATGTAACAGAAAACAGCGTTGCTGTTATCCTTGTTGCTATGGTATTCATATATTTTGATGACAGCTCATATTGATGCCTTCTTGATTGTTTTCCAAATCGGGAAGCAGATGGCGCGGGAAATACGAGTACGTGTTGAAACATGTTCGCGAGGTCGCTGTCCCAGTTGGCAGGCGGCGCGTGCGGCGCACAGAACACTATTACTCATAGGTGCGGCGGCGACTCGACTCTCACAGGTAATGCCTTTGTTTTGATGATTCATGTCACTCAGCGAGTCAGCAGTTCGCTAATGGTCGTAGCTTTTCGTAAAAGTAAACAAGCCACTTATCTTTCGTATGAACGTGGAGGTCGTCATCGCGGTGTAGGGACTTGTGAGCGGCTCGGTATGCAGGTGAAAGTGCGCCGCAAAGCCGCATCCCACATGCTCCATGCACTCCGACACCTTGCAGTATACCAGTATTATAACATTAAACTCCCATTTACACCGGCTTCATAAGGTTCATATTCTACACCGCAGTCCACAGTGTTAAAATTCTGTAACGAATGCCTCGCCGTTGAAAATTTAAAAACATATGATGGTGCACGGTACGGAACCTTCGGTGCGCGAGTCCGACTCGCTCTTGCCCGGTTTTTTTATATTTTAATTTCTTTATTTCATTTAAATACCTACTTATAAATTACATTTTTAAATAGGTATTATTATAGACAAAAGTATAAAAAAAAAACATTTACAAATATAAAAAATAGTAGCCCACCGGTATTGGGAACAGGGTCCAAGCTACCGGCGGTCAGGGCTCCAGAGAGAGGAACCTCCTAACAATGCGGGCCGTGTCCAGAAGTACCGCTTTCTAAATCAAGCCCTTGATCCAGCTGCCCAACGAGAGCCTCCACAGGTGTTGGTCGAGGCTCGTGGCTATTAACTCATTGGCTGTCACGACTATCGGCACAACGATCGTTGAGTCCACATCCCACATGTCGACAACCTAGCGAGCCAAGTCAAGATACCTACATGACTTGTTTATCTTTCTCGGCTTTCACGAGGTTCTCATCGTGCGGGATGGTAAGGTAATATCAACCATCATTGCGCGTCGCTCTGATCGATTCACCGCCACTATATCATCCACAGAAGCATAATTATGTCGCATCATGCTGAGACAGGAGCCTCGTATAGGACTTTCTGTGTCATTTTTGTTTTTGTTACTCTTCTTTTTTTATATAATTTGGTTTTTTATTTTTAACTGTGTTTAGTTTAGTTTGTGATCTTCCTGTACGAGTCAATAAATACTTTTTCTTTCTTTCTTTATATCAGGCTGGCAACAATACTTAGTCTTGTCAGTGATGATGGATCGATCCCAGTATAATGTGATATTTCCGTTTTCGAGAACTGGGTCGGCACATACCTGTAGTACGGCAGCTCAGATTCCACAAGGCTGTATTATCCTGGCTACATGGTTGTGTCTATGTAAGTACTCTCTGTTAGCTAGATGAGAACACCCGGAGATTGATTCCCCGACCGGTGGCATGCCCGACAGAATATGTCAACATCTCACGACAAATATCAACCGTGCCGTCTTTCACAATAAATCTCCGATAATTGTTCGTCATCATAACTTCGTCCATAATTGCACAGACAAAACCTTTGGTTTCTCCTAAGAGGTCACCAAAACGCAGCTGGCTTGCGCCAGTTCTCTTTAGCCAAGGAGAGCGGGGTGAGGCCCTTGTCCACCGCGACCACATCTCGATGCATCCCCACGTCGGTTTCTAGGAAATATTCCCTGAGACTGCATATCTCGCGATTTTGGAGGGTCTTATATTTTAATTTATTATTGACATAATGTACTCATTTCAATGTTTTTTTAATGAGTTGTATTGCAATATGTCGTTAGCTAGCGACCTCGACAGTTTATCTTAATGTTTTCGCCTGAGCAACCGGCCATAAGTTCAAAAATCTCTCCGTGAAAACTTAGATGATGTGAGCTGTCAACAGTGTCAATCTCTAGCATCAGGTGGAATGATGTGAGCTGTCAACCGTGTCACAGCTCACTTCACCTAAGTTTTCACGGTGAGATTTCTACAGAATAGACCGGCTGCACTACACGACTCGCGAAGTTACTTCGGAACTACTTCGGAGCTCGCACTGTCAAAAAGTTATCAGATCTCATGGAGAGCCAAGCTTCTGACTCTACACGCCCTAACTTCACCAAACTCTACACCTTAGTCAAAATATGAGGCTTGGCCGTTTCGTTACTACAAGAACTATTGTATAACAGAAAAGTAATAGAATAGAATACTCTTTATTATGTACACCATATAAATTACAGACAACAACAGACAACAGACAACAACAACACAACAGTGAATACATTTTTCACCTTACGCCCATGTGATGGTAGCGAAACGGCCAAGCCACATATTTTGACTGTGTGGAGAGGTGTAGAGTTTGTGAAGTTAGGGCGTTTAGAGTCAGAAGCTTGGCTCTACATGAGATCTGATAACTTTTTGACAGTGCGAGCCATATGTGGTCTCGTCTTGGCAACATTTTACATGAAAATGTTTTTGGTGGGATTTCACATCTTTTTGAAAGTTGCTTATAAAAAAAAAAAATTTTTTGGGGGGTTATTTACTGAAAATCCTGAAATACGTATTTTATTATTTATAACAAGGAGTCCCTATATCAATTTTCAGAACTCTAGCATCAAAATTTGCGGAAGTCTCGTACAAACTTCTATCCCCTATTTTAAGGGGTTGGAGGGTAAAAGTTCCAAGTTTTAGAGTTTTTTTGTTGTTTGTGTATTAATACTAGCTTACATACATATAAAATTTCAGCTTTCTAGGACTTCAGGATGACCCTTAGAATATTGATGATCATCACTGAGTCAGTGAGTCAGTGAGTAAGTGAGTCAGTGAGTCAGGGACGAAATCGGGGTATTTTAGATATCAATAAAATCTAAAGTATAAGAGCTATGCAATTGAAACTTTATAGGTTTTAATAAGTCAACCGTTGACATCATATCCCGAAAATTTTGTTTATCTGGTATAATCCAAACCCAAGTTATGAAGGTTCAAAAATACGACGAAGTGCTTCGAGAAAAGGTAGGTAGTGCCCTTGCGCTTCGCTTGGCTCGTCTTGGTGGGGGCACTCCCGTGCCCCCAGATAAGGAAACGGAAGAGCTCTTGAAACTTACGACATAACCTATACTCTCACACAGGCACACAAACACACAACACACACACATACTCGTACACACGCACACACACCCCCCTCACACACACAAACTATACTTATGCCAATATTGTCTTACTTATATATGTTATTAATATTTTTCTTTCTCTTGTTATGGAAGAGTGGAGTCTTCTAATACAGGCATTGTTTGCTTAAAATAGGGCTCCAATCACAAACTAATTGTTGTGTTTTTTGTTTTTTTTTATTAATTTTGTTAACTTTAATATTATGAGTTATTATAATTCTTTTTTTGCTTGGTTATAGTTTTCATTGTATTTATTAGTATATTGGCGTGGCTAGCTGATATTATGGCAAATAATTGAATGATCTGTGTCTTGTAATTTTAATTACATTGCATAAAAAAAAAAAAAAAATAACTACTATTGTATAGAAGCAAGTTACTCTAACTGAAGAGACAGCTGTGCTGCTGGGGAGTTTGTTGCGCCACTTCTTCTCCCCAGCGAAAGTACTAGGAAGTGGAGAAGGGCGGGCGTGCCGGGGGATTGTCTTATGTCATTTTGACGGTCGAACAGTGCTGATTCTCAGCCTAATTTGAATATGACTTTTGATTTTGACACCATTTCGAGACAGCACACGCCAGGCTGTCTACATGTTAAACAGAATAGTCCAAGCAACTCCACGTTGCCAGTGTTCTCACAACCACATTACTTACATGTTGAGTCGGCCACGACATGCCACAGAGAGCATCCGGCGCGTGTACTTATGTACACATTTATGTGAAAGTATACTCGCTGGGAAAGTCCACGCCACTGTAATTACACGCTTGTAGGATTTCTACATCCAAAATATAAGTTATGCTTGACAAAACAGTCTCACATCGACTCTTACTGAACTATTCGGAGCCACGCCGCTCGGCGGCGGCATGCTTTATCTAAAATAGGAGACAGCTTCTATCTCTGGGACGCTATTATATCGTAATATATGAGCGTTCGTCCTGTGAGTCTGTCCGTGCGTTGATAGCGACTGCTATAAACTATGGCGATCCGTTTATAAACATCGTTAGCAGTTAATAGTCCTGCTAATCGAGCTAAGTTGAGCAAATCTTTTTAGACTTTTTAATTTTGGCTTGTGCGAGATGTGTTTGCTCAAACATACACTTTCCTCTTCAGCACTAGTACGAGCATCTATATTGTAACACGACTACAAGGCGCACATCAGGAATGTGGCTGCCATTAGCACATATTGTAATTTGGAAATGGCGCGGCGCGGTGTATAATGTATGATGTGCGGCGGTTACATAAACCATCCGTGACTGCGGGGCCCGCGCCCTGGGGCCGGGGGCCGCCGGGCCGGGGGCCTGGCCCTGCATACTAAGCGAACATTACTGAACGAGGCGCTAAGGTTGCCTGCTAGGTTATTTATAATGTCTTGAATCGCTGCAACTGAATGGGCTGGAGAGCTGACGGATTAGCATATTTTGCGCTGGTCACAGCGCACTAAGATCAGCATTCTAACGAATCCTGTTGAGTATGACTTCTTTTTATAATATAATTGTCAGTTTTTGCCTTTTTGGTTGTTGGTATTAATTGCAACCGTTGTTAGAAGAGCCATGTTTCCCAATAGAAATCTACGGGTCGATAATAATGATGATGATTTAGTTTGACAAACGAACTTGCACTCAAACGTAGAGTTGTATCACAGTTGTAATAAGCGATGATTGTTCAGTGATTGCACGACGGTCGTGAAGCGCAATTAGCATTGCTGTTGTGTCGTATCACAGGCTCCTCGCGTCGGTGACCGCTACTCGTGGCTATAAAAGGAGTCGTGTTATCAGCGCAAGTCGCTGTTCTTAATATAACTGGAGATTACTTGTTTGTGCGCAGACTTGATACGACGTCCTGATAAGCGCCTGCTATTGATAGAGAATACTTGTGTTTGTCAAGGCAACACATAAAGTACCTAGTAAGAAATTGTTCTATTATTTACGTATGTTCAGTGAAATCAGATACAAGTCCGGCATCACCCCGATCTGTCCGTCTGCCTGTCTGTCTGTCTGTTCGTCTGATGCGTCAGTCAGTATGAGCTGCATACATCTGGCAGACAGTCGAAGTTTTGGCACAGTTCTGTTTAGTTTTGGCACAAATAATGAGAAACACTTAGTAACGACATGAGCAACAGTCTACAATGTGCATGTGTTTACATTAATATGGACAGTAGAGGCCTAGTAAGTTGGTAGAAGAGGTTTATACAATTATACAATACTCTACAATATGAAAATGCGAAAACACACCAAGCCACGTTTTGATTACTTAGTCCTTCGAACGTTTAAACGTTAACAGAAAGTTGATTGAAAACTACTTTCTGTTTAGATTTGTCTGCAGAGACGCGGGCCTACCTTAGTGAATACTCACAGAGAACATGCTAAGTATCTAACACTGATGTCACTAAATTAATAAAGCGGTAAACATGGACGAGCGGTTTGAATGCGCGTCAGACAATGGTGTTGTGACGGGGAAGTAATTGATGCTTCCCATGAGCCCGTCACCCGGTGACCCGTCACCCGCGCTCTGTGTCAGTGGTGCGGCGGCACGGGGTCACGTGTCAGCGGCAGCGTAGTAACCGCCGCGTATACCCGCCGCGATCAAACGACGTAGAAGCTCCAAGAAACTACACTACAAGAACTGCTAAACTCTAGACTGACAGTGGCACTTGGCTGTATTAAACAGTAATAATTTTTATTGGTTGTCATCATTATAAGCAGTATACGAGTATCACTGGGTGGTCGCACAGAAGGATTTGTGGAATTGAACTGTTTGGCTATTTATTGATAACCTGAGAAGAATGTGTGGTCTACAATCGTACAATGTAGGATTGCGTTGTTTTCGATGTTCGCACTTGGCTTTCTGAGCCTGCGTAGTCACGTTACGTGTCCCACGTCACGACACTTGTTGCGCATTTTTACAATCAGAAGCCAGAGCAGCACAGCTCTGCTTTCATTTGCAATATTGTACAACTATCAACACCATTAACAATGCACGGCGGCACTTCAAGGTGTTCGCCGTTACAAGATACAAGTCCTGATGCCGCATGCCGCATGCCGTGACAACGCGCAGCGCAGCGGCTTATCGGCGCCTGTCGGGGTGGGTCCTTACTGCTGTGTATTTAGACGATATCTGCTCCGTCGGTCGTATCGCTGTTTATATGTTCCACTAGCACATTGTTTAGGTACTGTGATTACATCTTGTTGCACTTGCCTTGTGTTATAAGCTTGGTTTTGTGAGTATGTGAGCATTTTCCATAATTTGGAGGGCCATTCCTTGAGACTAAGAAATCTGTCTGTCTTGATCATTGCTTCTCTGCAGTTGCTGATTGCTGAGTTGCTGAGTGAACATGGGCGTCATTAGTTTTATTTAGTAAAGTTTGCTTGAGGTCCGTTGAGGTGATAGCTCACGGCCACAGGTGACGGTGCACGTGCTGCCGTGGTTAGCTACTAACAGACCGCCCAGTGAAACTGTCCGTTAAGGTGATAGCTCACGGCCACAGGTGACGGTGCACGTGCTGCCGTGGTTAGCTACTAACAGACCGCCCAGTGAAACTGTCCGTTGAGGTGATAGCTCACGGCCACAGGTGACGGTGCACGTGCTGCCGTGGTTAGCTACTAACAGACCGCCCAGTGAAACTGTCCGTTGAGGTGATAGCTCAAGGCCACAGGTGACGGTGCACGTGCTGCCGTGGTTAGCTACTAACAGACCGCCCAGTGAAACTGTCCGTTGAGGTGATAGCTCACGGCCACAGGTGACGGGTGCACGTGCTGCCGTGGTTAGCTACTAACAGACCGCCCAGTGAAACTGTCCGTTGAGGTGATAGCTCACGGCCACAGGTGACGGGTGCACGTGCTGCCGTGGTTAGCTACTAACAGACCGCAAAGTGAAACTGTCCGTTGAGGTGATAGCTCACGGCCACAGGTGACGGGTGCACGTGCTGCCGTGGTTAGCTACTAACAGACCGCACAGTGAAACTGTCCGTTGAGGTGATAGCTCACGGCCACAGGTGACGGTGCACGTGCTGCCGTGGTTAGCTACTAATAGACCGCCTAGTGAAACTGCTCGAGCCCTCGAGGCACTTCACAGTCGTCAGCCGACAGTTTGGTTAGCTAGGTAAGTATACTTAGCTAGTAGTAACGACATTATAATTGACCCGAACGTGTATGAATGCTGTTGACAATGTTTCATAAAGAAAAACCTTGATGACTAAAAGTAAATTGCACAACTATCTACATCAATCTAGATAGGACAGAACCTTACAAAAAAAAATCCCATCCGAAATATGAGACAGAGATACCTACCAGAGGATGAGATAGTGTTGATTGGCATATCTGTCCACGATTACTTCGTCAATTAGCACTATGCGCTGCTAATTAGCGATTCATCAATCTTTTCTGCTCCAGCACATAGATATACGTGGAACTGTTAGCCAACATTACGAAATAGAAAGCCACTGGTTACCCAACCTCCTCGGAACATCACTCACGTTGCTGACGTTGAGGCAGATAAGTGGAACTCGGAACGGTATTGACAGATCCGTTACAGTCGCATCCGTGTTACCATCACACAGGCACACGCAGAAGGTAAATAATACTGTGCCTACTAAATAAAATAGAACTAAGCTCCTTGCGTCAATCTAAACGTAGGAGCATGATCTACATCATCAATTCAGTGGGATTAAAGGACTTTTAAGTCGATAAAGGTAGGTAATACTTTACTATAATATAATTATGATGACGTTAGTTAAAAGTATACCATATAATAGGTATAAGTTCAAAGAGGTCAGCATTTAAATGGATGGGCATTTCAAATTCAACTCGTATCGTCAATTCATCAGTTGTTACACGACTGCCCAAAAACATAACACTCCTTGTGTTATGTTTTCAGGGTTCATGTTTGTTTGTTAGTTTCTTTATTCCACCATAACTTCTAAACGGCTTTGAACTGCCCCGAGCAAAAACGGCTTTGAACTGCCCCGAGCAAAAACGGCTTTGAACTGCCCCGAGCAAAAACGGCTTTGAACTGCCCCGAGCAAAAACGGCTTTGAACTGCCCCGAGCAAAAACGGCTTTGAACTGCCCCGAGCAAAAAGCGAAACAAGGACAGGTACGGTTAAGTTGATTAACAAAAATTGTGTATTTACACAATCAAAATTTACATAATTATTACCACGGATGATGTGTTTACAATGTTTGCAAGGCAAACGTTATGAAATATTATGGTCTAGTTTTTTTAATGGACTCGTTTGAAGTTGAGCAAATATCTACAAAAAGAGCCTATACTACCTCAGCTAAAATTCACTCTTTATCTCGCTCGCACGATACTGCTCGCGGACTGTGTGAAAGCGAGACAGAATGCGGTGCTGGGCGGGAGGCAGCGCCAATAGTTTAGGTATTTGCTTTTTACGGTGAAAATAAAGGTAATTCAAAAAAACTAACTAACATAAGACCTGCTTTATAGTTAGTTCAGTTAGTATGCAAAGTTTCATGATCTAATTTGAAGTATTTTTTGAATACCAGCGGTTTATTGTTCGGTTTGGAGGTAACTTTGGATTTTTTTTCTATCGAGAAAATTTTATGGAATCGTGTTTTCGTCTAACTTAAGACCTTACATTAATCCTCAACTTTAGCATATATTTATTTCAAAATTAATGCTGCAGTATTTTCGACATAACGGAGGATCATGCTAAGCCATTTGAGGTAGTATAGGCTCATGTCTTTTTCCATAGAAATATTCTGTAGATATTAATTCAACCAAATCTGTAATAAGTTATCTTAAAATATTGCGTCACATATTTTCATAATATTGTCCAGAAAATTTAATATACCTAAATATTTTTATTTCAAACTGAAAACCAATGTTTTCGTTGCAGTCGGGAGACGGTTTCTTGGAACAATTCTTTACAGGTTCGACTTCGCTAAAAATATTGGTTTTCAGTTTTCCACTTTTGGGCACAATGACGGTTTAATTGCACAGTAAATATCTATTTAGTGGCGCCGATTCTGTTGTTCACAAACTAAACAAAATTTAAGTTCAGGCATCTTTTTCTTTCTATTTCATTAAGAAAAGGACAGAAGATAATTATTAGTTAAGTACTGTCCTTTTCTTAATGAAATAGAAAGAAAAAGATGCATGAACTTAAATTTAGTTTAGTTTGTGAACAACAGAATCGGCGCCAGTATCTACTTACCTTGGTGCTATTAAGCACTAAAATTATATCAGCTTGTTTTTATTTTTTTAGTTAAATTTTTTAATTCACTTTTTGACAAGGCGCCTTGTTTCTTAATAATTTTTTTTGCACTCGTCAATTATTTATTTTGTTTATGACTCGCTTTTTTATTGCGTGTGGTTAGCAGCAGACCTTCTCTTTTTTTGTATGGTGTCCTAGTCTTTAATGGGGTTGAAAGGTTACGGTGTTTGAATACCGCGGCGACGGCAGACGAACGGCAAGCGGTCTGTTACATCATGGAGTTACACTCAGTCTGTGACTCGTGCAATAGTGTGGGTAGGTGAGCTATGAATACATACAGAGTTGTGTGTGGGACTTACTCAACTACGATATTTACTAAAACAGCGCCTAGAGGTCGTACTGTATCCAAAAACTTTTTACAAAAAAAAAACAAGTCGGTTGTTTTTTTTTTTGTAAACCGTTTTTTTTTTTACTTTTTAGTGGGTCAGTTTGTGTTTTATCTAAGTTACAATAGTCTTATGTCAGCTGCTCATCACACGTTACAAAATATTGCTTTTTCCGATGCTAGGACGTTAATTGTTGAGGAGAGAACCACTAACCATACGCATTGTGACGAACATAAATTGTTGCAACCCGTAAAATATTTGTCATTGAGTAGGCCATTGTGGTCTTCATCATCAGCTCCACTTTACCAAATGATGATTTCCGAGAGCAAATGCTCAAGTTACTTTAAAAAATACCCAAATCGCTAAGTATAGGTTTGCCTATAAAATTTGAGGGTTTCCCTCGATTTCCATGGGATCCTCTACTCAGATTCCAACTTGGTGATAATGGGACCACCTCGAGAGTATACCCTGTCAAACAAAAAAAGAATTTTTGGAATCGGTCCAACCGTCTTCGAGTACCTAATCGGTGAACATACATAAAAAAAAACATACATAAAGTCGAACTTAAAACCTCCTTTTTGGAAGTCGGTTAAAAATAGTTGAAAATAGTTTTCAGATAAAATATAACAAAAATACTTAGTACAAGTTATTGTAAGACTAATTGAAAGTTCAGGTAAACATTTTCAGCGTTTAGGAGAATTTTGTAAATATTTCTAATTATATTTATTTAGAAATGTTTGTCTGTTTAACCTCAAGACTCAGCTCACATAAAATGTTCTGTGCAATACAATAAGTTTGCCTGGTTCAGACCACAGCTCTCGAGCAGTTAGTCGAAGAGGCCAACATCACATGTTGCGGTTACAACGAAATCTGCGAATTTTACAAACAACCTATGACAGAAACAGACCATTTTCCTTTACTGATACTTCAAAAGGCAAAGTCAAAAAGGATGCGGCGAAAGTGCAACGAAACTTAAACAGAAATAAGATCTCTTTACAATCCCTGGTCGCCTGGTACTCGCAGCTCGGGAGTTAGCTAGAAAATAAAATAAACTCGAGACGCTGCAGCTTGAGTGCATTCAACTGAGAACAGAGATATCTTGTACACTTGTACAGGCTACCGTCCATGATGTGTTATATAATATAACTGAGTGTGTATACGTAGGTTCGTAACCCCATTTATAAACAATCTGCTCATGAATGCACCACTGTTGCGAAGGCGGTTGAGAAAAATTAGGTAGGTACGACTGAGTGTGGACTGATCACTGTTCGTCAATAAACACATTAATAACAATCGAACAGTACTCGCGTGGTGTGAAGATGGATGCTGTTTGCCACGTTATTTATTTTTCAGTGTCAGCTGAAAATAACCGCTCGGCTTAAAATTATATTTAAAGCATGACGCACTGTACCTATAGATATTAAAAGAATTAGAAACTTGATGTGAACGCACCGGAGCGTTCCAACATTCATCATCTGCCTAGCCTTTTCCCAACTATGTTGGGGTCGGCTTCCAGTCTAACCGGATGCAGCTGTATACCAGTATTTTACATGGAGCGACTGCCTATCTGACCTCCACAACCCAGTTACTGGGTAATACGATACCCCTTGGTAAGACTGGTTGTCAGGCTTCCGGGCTTCTGACTACCTGTAACGACTGTCAAAGATCCACGAATGACAGCCGGGACCAACGGCTTAACGTGCTTTCCGAGGCACGGAGGGGTCTCGGTATGTAAAGATGGTCACCCATCCACAGACCAAATGCGGCAAGCGTAGCTTAACCTGATCGATCAACCTGTGCGGCTGTTATTATTTAGCCACGGGCCCCTCAAGCGTTCCAACATTCATAATCACGAATTTTGGATATGTACGATGATGTGCGTCGGTCTTGCCAGTTCGCTCGGGAAACGCTCGTGTTCACAGTGGGTTCCTGTTGATGGCGGTTCTCCAAACATTGATGCGTAGGCGTCGCGGTCGGTGTCGGGTCGCGGTCGTTAACGTAAACAATAACTCGGCTACCCGGTACAATCAAACTAATGGCTTCAAATAGCATAATATTTACATAATCTATGTTATATTGAGCAGTGGTGGCCAAGTGGTTGAGCAGTGGTGGCCAAGTGGTGACGGCCGCGACTTACGAGTTTTAGGTCGTAGGTTCGAACCCAGACAGGCGGTTTACTTTGTGTAAATTATATTATCACCACTGCTCTCAAAACGGTGAAGGAAAATATCGTGAGGAAACCGGCATGTCCTAGAACCAAAAATTCGAAGACATGTGACATCTATCAACCCGCATTGGGCCCGCGTGGTGGATTACGGCCCACTCCCTCTCACAGAGAGGAGGCCCGTGTCCCAGCAGTGGGAACATTATAGGCTGACTATGTATGCTAATATTTAAAATAATAATAATGTGTACACATAAATGAAACAATAAGCAAAATAATCATAGGGCATCAAAAAATTCGTCCGCATCTGGCCCAAAAGGCTGGCAGCATTGCCACGTTGTATGGCGATGCTAAATTCTTTGGACAAGAAATAGGCCAGCCCTCTGGTCACGTGAAGAGTCGACTAACCGCTTGGCGATATCTCGAAAAACCAAGTGGGCACTCGGACCCCACCCCATGACCCTTGTGTTTCAACCCCAAACGGCTCGAACATATAACTCCCAATCAGGTTGGAATATTTTCGCCGTTTGAGGTTTTCTGCATTTACCGCAGCCGCCCTAGCACAGCCTACCGTGCTAGGAAAATGGGATGGCGCAAGGGTGTCGACACATGTTGCATCCCACACTAAAGGTCTGCCTAACTTCCAGGGCATTATGGTCATTCCGTCTGGTCTCTTCCTATCGTCGCGTGCCAGGCCGTTGGGTTCTAAAACAGCTGGCGGTGACAAGATCACGACGGATGATGTCATCAATGCTGGCGTACCGTGCTATCCGGCCTGCGCTCCTACTGCAAGATAGGCCATGGTGCCCGAGGTAGTCGACAGCTTCACCGCACTGACAGCGATGCGGAGCCCCGCAAGGAGCGCCCAAACGCAGACAGATAGCGAGCCGGAAGGTGGTGTCACCCAGCATAGTGCCTGTGTTGGGTGACGGGAGTGTTTGAAGCCAGAGTCCCGACTCTGACTAACCCACAGCCAGCAGGCGGGCACGCTTAGCAGAATTGGTGGACGTATTGATAAGATTATTCCGTACAAACCTGCAGAGCGGCTCATCCCACTGTCTCTGGGATGATGGGTTTACAGGCCGATCTGTATCCGGGCAAGCCGCTTTCCAGGCGTTCACCGCGTCGGTCAAGCACGGCACTTCAGAGAGTCAACTAGGCAAGGGGCTAAAAATTTTTGCCGGTCAACTTTTCAGTGCTGTGGACAGAAGACAGGAACGCCGGTAAGCTAATACTGGTAATTTTGGGGACGCCGAGGCCACCAAAACGGATGGGTAGTGTGGCTTGAAGCCACGCTCGGTCGTCCAAGGTCACATTTAGAATGGATGTTAGTGTGCTGCGAATAATTTGGTAAATTTTGTCCAAGAGATGTGGCTGCTTCCATAAAGGGGAAGAGCGTAGAATACAAAAAATACAAAAAGTTTATTGCAGTAACAAGTACAACTTTTACAGTAAATCTTACGTACCTCCTTTTAAGTAAAGACATACCTGTGCTAGGAGGCCCCCCCGCTCTTCCATGAAAAATTAGTTTAATTAGTAGAAAATACATGAAATTTGGGCCAAAACAACAGTGAAACATTTAATTAATTAATCTAATTAAATTAGGGTGAATGCTAAATGTAAATTAATTTTGGAGAGACCGATGTCCGAATTTTCGTTGAAATTTTAAATTTTTTCGTCTATGAAAGGAGTAAAACTATCTTCTAAAATTGGGGAACCTAGGAGGTGCAGTGAATTTTTGTCAAAAATTTTGATTATGGGACTATTGCATTAAATTTATCTAGAGTCACTTGGGGTTCATGGTGGCAAAGAAGTGGAAGGAAAATATCATCGGATTCGTGGGGTATTCTGAACGTGTCGCGGTGCTCAAATTCCAACTTACACAGAACAAAACGCTAACTCTTGTACAAGTTTATGCACCGACATCTGCGCATACCGATGAAGACGTAGAGGATTTCTATGAACTTGTCAACCGAGCATGTGATGAAAATAGAGGCAACTGGAATATGGTCATTGGGGACTTTAACGCTAAGGTAGGAAGAAGACAAGAACTAGACAGCGAAGATACTCTCGGTCACTTTGGATTAGGAGACCGCAACGAACGAGGTGTGCGTCTACTGCAGTTCGCCTTTGGACAGAACATGCACATAGCCAACACCTTATTTTTAAAGAAACCACAGCGGCGATGGACGTGGGTTGCACCTAATGGTTTCACACGAAACGAAATTGACTACGTCTTGTCGTCAGACAAACATATAATCAAGGATGTTAGTGTTATCAATATAATTAAATACAGTTCCGATCACAGACCAATCCGCGCAAAAATCCGATTTGATTTCAAAATCCACCGAGCCAAATTGTGCACAAAACAAAATAGGCGGCTTTCAAAAGATACACTTATCAATAACTTGGAATACTTTAATCTAGAAATATCAAATTGTTTTAAAGAACTTAAACTTGATGAAACAGATGCTGAAGACCAATATAATTCAATAGTTACCGGAATAATCAAAAGCAGTAAAAACATAAAGAACAAAACCATAGATAAAAACACATTAACATCTCATAGTGTAGATTTGATCGAAAAACGAACAAAAGAAGAAATAGGGACAGCAGAATATAGAACAATAGATAAAAAAGTTAAAAGAAGTATTAGGAAAGATCTAAGAAATATTAATACACATTTAGTCAGAACAGCTCTAGAAAAACACACATCTTTAAGGGTTTTGAAATATGGAATCACAAAGGGAAAAACCTGGATAAATAGTCTCAAAGACAATGACGGAATAAAACACCATAGTAGACAAAAAATCATGGAAATAGAACCAAATTCAACCATTATATTCAGATGACTCACCACCCCCGATCAGCACAGAATACAGTCTCGCAGATTCATCAACCATATTCTAACGCGTTGAGTCGTTGAACGAAGAACTTCATATTGTGTCTGTTTAATGCTTGCTCACGTTCAATTATATTACAAGTATTAAGTACTCTGTTTTATAATCTCAGACTTACAAGTTACGAAACTCCTACTTTATAGCTTCCTGAGTTAGGAGGTATCATTCGTCAAGTTTCGTCACTTTTGTTTGGCGTGGTTCTATGCACTTCTTTATATCTTTTGTTTTATGGTAGCCTATAACAGTGTTGATTGCGCTCCTGGCGGCCTGGGTGGCAAGGTGGCAAGTGTCGCCACCAGTGTTTGTGTAGCGATAGCGAGACAGACATACAGACAGTCTCGCGGGCGACTCGCGCTGCGAGATAATGATAACACCTGGATTATCGGCACACCTAGGGCTGTCACCGAATGTTATCGTAATGTAACAGATTTATCTGCCAGCACCAGTACCTTGGGATAATAATTAAATGTATAATAATATTCTGTAGTGTTTTGTAATTTAAAATAAAATAGAACAGTGATTTGCGGCTATCTGCGGACAAGTTTGGGGTTTATTCAGACGACTCGTTCTAAAAAAACTAAACTCTGCAAGAAGATGACTGAATAATTATATTTTAAGTATACAGTAGGTTGGTATTGTTAGTTTTAACTTCGTTAGTTTAGTGAGAGAGATGGGCTTGCCATACAAGTGGGGGTGCCCGAATCTGGATGGTTCGACGCTTACATATGTAAGCAAGTTTTCTAGCGTCGGGGAATGCTGCTCACGTTATCTCATAGTGCGAAGTCGCCATCCTTCGTGGTGTGCCATAAAGTGCATGATCACAACAGTTTACGTTATTTTATGATACAATAAACCATATCGCGAGACTCGAAATCACGCACTTGTTTATGTTCATATCATAATTGTTATAAAAGTAGTATGGAGGAATGACATTAGCTCAAATATTAGCATATTTTATACCAAAAAACTGACTTCAAATCTTAAGTGGACCGTATTCCGATCCTCCTTGAGTTGTCCCGAGCGGCCCCGGCATGCGGCACTCCGGCAGTCGGCACAAATGTCCCGAACGGCCCCGGCATGCGGCACTCCGGCAGTCGGCACCACTGTCCCGAGCGGCCCCGGCATGCGGCACTCCGGCAGTCGGCACCACTGTCCCGAGCGGCCCCGGCATGCGGCACTCCGGCAGTCGGCACCACTGTCCCGAGCGGCCCCGGCATGCGCCACTCCGGCAGTCGGCACCACAGTCCCGAGCGGCCCCGGCATGCGGCACTCCGGCAGTCGGCACCACTGTCCCGAGCGGCCCCGGCATGCGGCACTCCGGCAGTCGGCACCACTGTCCCGAGCGGCCCCGGCATGCGGCACTCCGGCAGTCGGCACCACTGTCCCGAGCGGCCCCGGCATGCGCCACTCCGGCAGTCGGCACCACAGTCCCGAGCGGCCCCGGCATGCGGCACTCCGGCAGTCGGCACCACTGTCCCGAGCGGCCCCGGCATGCGGCACTCCGGCAGTCCGGTACAACTATGCCTTATTATTTCCAAGCTATCGTAAGTCCTTTGAAGGGCAATTAGTGGTTTCTTGAGAAAGATATTTGTATTGTGCACATTCAAGATTTCTAAAACGGGGCTCAGAATTCCCAGTAAGTGTTGTGCACGCTTTAGGAAGTTCGGAGTTTGTTAACATTTGGACATGATATTATATCCAAGAGATCAAAGTGCTGAAGGGTCTTATGTGTACACGTCCTTGTGGATACTCCCACTTAGAAAATTGTGTTTACTTAGGAGAGATATTGCAGAAGTTTTCACCTTCGAATTCAACAAGTTGTAGCGAATTGAAGATAAAGGTCTGACTTACTGCTACAGTTGTATCACTTCCATCCATAGTAATATTATAAATTCGAAAGTAACTATGCCTGTCTGTCTGTATTTTACCTTTTCACGTCTAAACCAGTGAATGGACTTCGATAAAATTTTGGCAGAGAATAGATTGCATCCCGGGGAAGGACATAGGATAGTTTTTATCCCGATATTTCCACGGGATCGACACTTATGCGGGTGAAACCGCGGGGCGCTGCTCAAAGTTTTCAAATGTCACAGAGCACACGGTTGGACCAACAGTAACTTCAAGTTTGTAAGTTATTAAAATGGCACTGTATCTAATCTACTTAATAATCATGACAACTTTGATTGCGGTCTCTTGTTGAAGGTAATTGTTTACAGCCACATTAGCGGACGATTTAACACTTTCAACCACAAAGTCAATTAAAGTTAATTGTGAATACCTACAGCCAAAACACAAGTGTTGTGGTGTCAGTTTATTTCAAGTTAAAAACCCAACTACAACAAAAACGCCAACTAAAAAGGTCATCATACATGACATCATATACAGACAAATTAAAAATCCGGAGTCACACGTCATGGATTTAAGGAGGCATAAATCGAAAAGCGCGGTAATTGCGTAACACACTATCAGTGGCAATCAATGACTTTCATTTTGACATTTCAATAACATTCATTGCGTTATTTACGTCGTTGAGCCGACACATGCTTCGAACATAAAGAGAAGCAATGGATTAGCAACATCCCTCAAAATGATTCAGATTGACATTGATAGTGTGTGTGTGATTACGTTTGGCTCCGGATTTTTAATAAGTCTGTCTTCCATCCGGTTAGACTGGAAACCGACCGGTGCCAGCTGTTCTAGAACCCAATGGCTTGGCACACGACGATGTGAAGAGACCAGATGGAATGATCATAATGCCTTGGAAGTTAGGTCGGCCTTTGGTATGGGAACTGGGATGCAAAATGTGTCGACATCCTTGCGCCATCCCATCTTCCAAGCACGGTGGGCTGTCCAGCACAGCCGCGGCTGCAAGTGCGGGAAACCACAAACGGAACAAGTATTCCAATCTTATTGGAACTTATATGTTCGAGCCGTTAGGGGTTTAAATTAACAACAACAACAACAAACAACAATAGGCACTATGCTGGGTGACATGGTGTCACCCAGCATAGTGCCTATTGTTGGGTGACGGTCCGACTCACCCACAGCCAGCAGGCGGGCACGCTCAGCAGTATTGGTGGACGTATTTATGACATTATTCCGTACCAACCCGTGCCTCGGAAAGCACGTTGTGCTGTTGGTCCCGGCTGTCATTCAGTGCTGTGGACAGAGGACAGATTAGCTAATACTAGTAATTTTATGGACGCCGAAGCCACCAAAACGGGTGGGTAGTGTGGCTTGACGAATATTTTGGTCAATTTAATTCAATAAAGTTGGGAAAAGGCTGGGTACATTGATTGGTTGTCTATTAATTGTTGCAACACTAGAATTGTTCTTAAATAATGAATTGATAATCTTGATAATGTTGACGATCCATATGACAATAAATACATATATACAGTGACCTCAACTTATAAAACCCTTTTTATAAAACCCTTGACTCGGACCTGCGCGACTTCTCTACATATAAATTAAATAACAATGTGTACATGATGATGGGCCGCAGGTTCGTTTCCGCGGGGATTTCTATCGGATTTTCATCATAACCGGTGTTGGAAGAGTTCCACCGAGGATTCATATTTTATTTTTCCAGGAGACTCGATGAAAATAACGCGAGGAATAACACGATCCTTCTTAAGAGTAAACTAGTCGCGAGCTCGATCTCACTGGTGGTCATGGCCAAAAAGCACGCTGTCTCACCTGACTTCGTGTGTGACAGAGCTAGTAACAGTGATGAGCAGTTAGACGCTAGTCTACACGCAGAACATTTAGTTCTCTCGCACAGAATAACCGTTTTGAACTGATGGGCGCGTAAAAAAATTCTAAAAGTGCTTTGGAAAATCGAGTTTTATGAAAAAACTGTAGCGGTATCTACAACGCCACATGCAAACAACGCGTCATACTACGTCACGCAAATCCTGCATCGCGCAAGCAGAGTTTACCGCGCAATTAACATAGATACAACGGCCCGACATGAATCATCGGGCAGCTGCCCGCCAGACATAACACCCCTCTGGTCGGAGGATCCTCCCTTTTCTATAGAGTATGAGTGAACTTTACACCCTGTTCCTCATACCTCTATACTGGTGACCCCGAACATGAACGTCAGCGCAGCCTTCGTGCACCTACTCCAGCGTGACGTCATCATCACTCCCGCAAGCTTTAGCGGCTAGTCCCCCAGCCAGCCAGCTTCCACGGCTTCAACGGGTATCCTGACCACCAGCATGCAGCGACCGCGCATTCCTGGTCATCACCCTCAGACTCATCAGCAACCTCGGCACAGCACACTGCACTTTCGGCAGGTCCACAAGCAGAGCCCTTGAAAAACGCTCTCCTGGTCGACGCCAGCAGTCAGCCTCAACCCGGCGCTGTACCACATCCGACGCACTGGAGCATAACGCAGCGCCACCCCGACTCACTGTGGACATCTTCGCAGACAGTTCCAACTCACCGTGAACTATGCGGCAACCGGTTCCGACTCACTGGAACCTCAGCTGGCCTGGCAAGCATCGCAAGATACAGGACTCAGCTCCGGTCTCCGGGGGGGAGTGATGTAGCGGTATCTACAACGCCACATGCAAACAACGCGTCATACTACGTCACGCAAATCCTGCATCGCGCAAGCAGAGTTTACCGCGCAATTAACATATAATACAACGGCCCGACATGTATCATCGGGCAGCTGCCCGCCAGACATAACACCCGTCTGGTCGGACGATCCTCCCTTTTGTATAGAGTATGAGTGAACTTTACACCCTGTTCCTCATACCTCTATAAAACCACTGCAAAAATCAATTATAAATAAAGTTTATTGAACTCTTCGATAACTGAGCTTTGTCGGTACGGGCTTGAATTTGAAGATTTTACAGTTCTTTTATAACTTATCACCCAAAGTTATGTTAAAAATAGCAAGAAAAACTAATCTTTGTTTGTTATTTTACTATTCTGTTTCCGTACAGACACAATTAATAATAAGTCAAAAGCATAGATTTATCTTATAAATCTATGGTCTAAACGATATCTTGTTTAACTTTGGGTGCACAATGTCAAACAGTGGAGTAATAGGTACTCTTCCGAAATTTGTATGGAAAAAATATCGACTAGTGGCACCTTAAGCCCGCCACACGCAACAACGATATATCGTAGCGATTTGAAATTGCACAGTTATATCGGTGGCGGCGGACAACACAGGGTTCTGCACACGCCACCGATATCTGCGTCGATCGTCAGTTCTCCGCAGATGCTCGCACGGGAATCATGTCTTTGGGAATAACGGAAGATGCTGAAGACGCACTTGCATTTTTGGGCTTCATAATGTGCGAAGAGAAAAAAATTAAGGATTATCGAAGAGACTTATGTACCTAATTACTCGTAAATCTAGTTTTAGTCACTCCGCTAATACCGAAAAAGAACACTATAATGAGAGATGCAATAAGTCCTCACGTCATGAGAGATAGTCTGCAACACTGAGATTTTTAGCTAGTTCGCTCCTACGTATTTATGAAGTTTTCTACGATGATATTTTGGCTCTTGAGATACAAGTATCCTTTTACTTAGTTCAGGAGCCGACCGTTCAACTTTCCTCTGCCCACTGCTTGTACAATCATGTTTAGTGTATGTCCAATCTTGTGTGTTCTCTTTGTACAATAAACATATTATTTTTATCACTACATGCCCTCAGTCAAATCATTCCTGAAACATGTGCAACACGCAACTGCCCACAAGTCCCTTCATGAACTGAGTGATAGATGGACGCTGACATCCACACGCTACGATAAAACTGTGCAAACGCAATCGACAACGATTTATCAAACAGGAAATGCAACTCCTACCGATCAACGGTACATACGAAATAAGCTGCAACGATATATCATACACACGTTAAAGAAAACTTCGCAAACAGACACACACACAGATAAATCGCTACGATAAATTGTTGCCGTGTGTAGCCGCCATTACTTGTTTACTTTATTAACTTTGTTTATTGATCATATCTGTATTTTTGACTATCAGAGTGCTATGCGTAAATCCTCTTTTCTGTTGAGGCTCAGTGGCATAGGGAAATTGGTTATCATGATATTCGGTAAGAGGTAAGCCTATTGCTATTTATCAGAAACAAAAAACGAAAAAAAAAAAAATCTAAAAGGCAGCCCTTTAAGAATGTTGGACAGCAACCCACTGCAGTCTGCACCTGACTGCTGGTGGTACCAGGAACTCACAGAGGATCATTTTAAAATTTTGTATCGAGGTAGCTGACACCCTGGATTAACATTTATGCTACTTTTTATCCCGATGTTCCCACGAGATCGACATTTACGCGGGTGAAACCGCGGGGCGCAGCTAGTAGGACATAAAGTACCTAATGAATTTAAAAATAAATATTTTGGGATGGTGCCTTGTCAAATGAAAGGGCTTAATTAGTACATTTCAAAAACATAAATTTTACTGAAATAAGCCCCAAAATAAGTAAATAAAAAAAAGTTTAAAACTAAAACCCGACTACTGAAAAGGATGAAACAAGAAAGTACCTTCCCGTGGTCGCATGCTACCCTAGCTTAAGTATGTTAGTACAGCGGCATCGACATGCGACCACGGGAAGGTACTTTCTTGTTTCATCCTTTTCAGTAGTCGGGTTTTAGTTTTTAAACTTTTTTTATGTAACAACTTTAGCTTTACCCTTATATCCACAACACGAGCAATATTTCGGGGCGAACTGGATTTAGAATTGCCGATAAAAAGATTATCCCCTTGTGCAGTGTGGACGAGTGGTTGAACTTGTCCGTGTGATCGATGTGGTGTAGGCAGGACGACGAACGTGCGATGCGCCCACATCACGTGAGTCGAACCCAGAACCCTGAACGTGCGACAGACTGTCGAATCCATAGATATATGAAAGAAGGTCGAATCGTTTGTCTGAAGATGACGTAGTTGCTTTTGCCAGGACGCTGGGTGACGGCTACTGCGACCATACTTTCGGAATGCCCACGGAAACAACTTTGTTATTAGATATTTTTTTAAGTAGGTTTTGATACAGGATATTGGGAGGGATATCAATAGGCTAGAAGGTTGTATATATCAACCTCCTAGTCTCAGTTTATCCATCATCTTTTACAATATCTAGCAGCTGTCACTGTCAACGACTAACACATTGTCATAGTTACAAGCGTAGACAGAGTAATCTATAGACTCACTAGCACTTTGCCCGCGACTTCGTCCGCGTGTATTTCGTACTTTCCTCAAAAAATTTCGAATATGTATGTTTATGATCTTTATCATTTATTTAGATTAATAAGTATTCGGGCCAATTTTTAAGTTTGTAGATCTAAGGAATCAGATTTTTCAAATAAACAGGATCCCCGCTTTTCACCCCCACAAGGGTGGATTTTTCAAAAATCGTTTGGGATGACGTGTCCATTACTTGACTCAAAGACCGATACCTACTCATTTACAAGCTAATGGAAGCAAGCAGTAAAATCCACCCCTTCTTCTTCTTAGCGTGTCGATAGCAATCTAAATGGACTCGGCCCAGAATTCGGCTACTTGTTTGGCGCCATTACCAGCGTCCACCAGTTCCTATAACGTGCAGCTGACAGGACATGCAGGACACGATATTAAGTGTCCCATCGTTTGTGGAACAGCACCACATGTACACTCCAAGGCGGAGCCGTCTATGAATCTCCACCTGAACAGGTTTTCCTTGCTTCAGCCAACCTGGGTCCGGAGTCTGTTTAAAGACTTCCAGGTTATACAAGGTTAGTCATGTCCAGGTGGGAGGTCTTCAGCGGGTGGGACGAACGGTTTGGGTAAGGAAGGACTGTCTCGCCACAGCTTCAGTCTTTCTTGTGATGGTTCACCAGTGAGTGGGACGACACACTTTAAAAAACTGTTTCGGCTTTTCAGCCTTTGTGGCACAAGGATGTTGTCGTGCAAAGGGTTGTGTGTCGGAGACCATTTTGACTCTTTCGCTGGAGCCAGTGCTCTGTGAACCACTGGTGGCGCTATTCCTGCTAGTGGATCAACATTTCCTACTATATTTCCCAGCAAACCACCCCTTAAACTTTATTACCCTATTCCACCTTGGTAGGAGTCGATTTTTGAAAAACCCTAAAACACATACCTACTTTTTTACCGAGTTTCGAGTTAATCCGACAGCGGGTTACATATTTTTCTAACCTATTAACTTTGTCACCGGCGCGGCGGTTAACTACTAATACTGCCACCGCCGTCGCCGCAGGGGAGCGGCTGGACGACCCTGCCGTGGCGCTACGGGACCCTGGACTCTCTACCTCCAGCCCCCGCTACCTACGTCTGGAGGCTCTGCAGGACAGTAGTGTTCTTTAGACGGTTTTAACTTACGCGTGCGCTCGATATCCTACCCACGCCCGGCTCAACCAGCTTGTATCTAGTCTATCTTATTAAATCTAATCTTTGTAACATAATTCTTCTTTTATTTAATTATATCCACCACTACACACTACCTAACGTCCTAAACGTTACAGAGGGTATATTGCCAAGTTTCAAGTTTATTAACCAAATGAATAAGATTTTTCGTTTATGCTGTATCCCCTCTTTTTATCCCTAAAGGGTTTTGAAAAATCGTCTGGGATGTTACTATAGTTTGACTTAAAGATTATTTTTTCCAATCAAACCACTTATTAAAATACTCCCCTATGAAATTAACCATCTTCACCCCGTTAGTGGTAGATTTTCTAAAAACTTTGAAATACTTTATTATTTATTTTGGACTCTGGACGCGCTTGTTAAAATTATTACATTCAAAATTTTACACCCCCAATCTCCCTTTAGTTTTAAATTCATTAACCAAATGAATAAGTATTTTCATATAAAGTGTATCCTCGCTTTCCCCCCCCCCCCTGACACAGGGGTAGAATTTCGAAAAATCGTTTAGGATGTGTTTATTACTTGACTCGAAGATTTATTGATACCAATTTTCGACTTAATCAAGCCACGCAGTAAAATCCTCCCCTGTAAAATTAACTACACCTTTTTATCCCGTTAGGGGTAGATTTTCGAAAAAACCCTGATACATGTTATTCTTTATTTTTGGTCTTAAGTATAAATACCGAGTTTCGAGTTAATCGGACCGCGCGTTAAAATTCTTCCATACAAATTTTAACACCCCCCAATCCCCTTCTAGGGGGTAGTTTAGAAAAAAAAAGTGCTGCCAATCTTCATAATTTACTTAGATAAGTATTCGTGCCAAGTTTCAAGTTTATTAACCAAATGAATAAGATTTTTCATATAAACTGTATCCCCGCTTTTCACCCCCACAGGGGTGGAATTTCGAAAAATCCTTTGGGATGTGCTCATTACTTGACTCAAAGATTATTTGTACCAATTTTCGAGTTAATCAAGCCACGCAGTAAAATTCTCCCCTGTAAAATTAACTACCCCTTTTCACCCCGTTAGGGGTACATTTTTGGAAAACCATGATACACGTTTTCCTCTATTTTTGATCTTAAGTATAAATACTGAGTTTCGAGATATTCGGACAGCCCGTTAAAATTCTTCCATACAAACTTTGACACCCCCCAATCCCCTTTTAGGGGGTAGTTAAGAAAAACAAAAAATGCCAATCTTAATAATTTACTTAGATAAGTATTTGTGCCAAGTTTCAAGTTCAAAGTCTCAAGGAATAAGATTTTTCATACAAACGAAATCCCCCCTTTTTACCCCCTTAAAGGTTGAATTTCCAAAAACCCCTTCTTAGTGCTCCCCTACATTATAAAAGGAAGCCGTGTGCAAAATTTCACATTCGTAGACCCAGTAGTTTCGGCTGTGCGTTGATATGTCAGTCAGTCAGTCATTCATTAATTCAGTCAGTCAGTTTCTTCTTTTACCCCTTCTTCTTCTTAGCGTGTGGATAGCAATCTAAATGGACTCGGCCCAGAATTCGGCTACTTGTTTGGCGCCATTACCAGCGTCCACCAGTTCCTATAACGTGCAGCTGACAGGACATGCAGGACACGATATTAAGTGTCCCATCGTTTGGATGTTGTCACAAGGATGTTGTCGTGCAAAGGGTCATGTGTCGGAGACCATTTTGGCTCTTTCGCTGGAGCCAGTGCTCTGCGAACCACTGGTGGCGCTATGTGCTATTTCCCAGCAATCCACCCCTTGAACTTTATTACCCTTTTCCACCTTGGTAGGAGTCGAGTTTTGAAAAACCCTACAACTAACTACACCTTTTCACCCCGTTAGGGGTACCTACATTTTCGAAAAACCCTGATACATGTTATTTTTGGTCTTAAGTATAAATACAGAGTTTCGAGTTAATCGGACCACCCGTTAAAATTCTTCCATACAAATTTTAACACCCCCCAATCCCCTTTTAGGGGGTAGTTTAGAAAAACAAAAAGTGTCAATCTTCATAATTTACTTTAGTGCCAAGTTTCAAGTTTATTAACCAAATGAATAAGATTTTTCATATAAACTGTATCCCCGCTTTTCACCCCCACGGGGGTGGAATTTCGAAAAATAGTTTGTGATGTGTTCATTACTTGACTCAAAGATTATTTATACCAATTTTCGACTTAATCAAGCCACGCAGTAAAATCCTCCCCTGTAAAATTAAGTACACCTTTTCACCCCGTTAGGGGCAGATTTTCGAAAAACCCTGATACGTGTTATTCTTTATTTTTGGTCTTAAGTATAAATACCGAGTTTCGAGTTAATCGGACCGCGCGTTAAAATTCATCCATACAAATTTTGACACCCCCCAATCCCCTTTTAGGGGGTAGTTTAGAAAAACAAAAAGTGTCAATCTTCATAATTTACTTTCGTGCCAAGTTTCAAGTTTATTAACCAAATGAATAAGATTTTTCATATAAACTGTATCCCCGCTTTTCACCCCCACAGGGGTGGAATTTCGAAAAATAGTTTGTGATGTGTTCATTACTTGACTCAAAGATTATTTATACCAATTTTCGAGTAAATCAAGTCACGCAGTAAAATCCTCCCCTGTAAAATTAACTACCCCTTTTCACCCCGTTAGGGGTACATTTTCGAAAAACCCTGATACACGTTATTCTCTATTTTTGGTCTTAAGTATAAATACTGAGTTTCGAGTTAATCGGACAGCCCGTTAAAATTCTTCCATACAAACTTTGACACCCCCCAATCCCCCTTTAGGGGGTAGTTAAGAAAAACAAAAAATGCCAAACTTAATAATTTACTTAGATAAGTATTCGTGCCAAGTTTCAAGTTTATTAACTCAAGGAATAAGATTTTTCATACAAACGAAATCCCCCCTTTTCACCCCCTTAAAGGTTGAATTTCCAAAAACCCCTTCTTAGTGCTCCCCTACATTATAAAAGGAAGCCGTGTGCAAAATTTCACATTCCTAGACCCAGTAGTTTCGGCTGTACGTTGATATGTCAGTCAGTCAGTCAGTCAGTCATTCATTCATTCAGTCAGTCAGTTTCTTCTTTTATATATATATATATATATATAATATAGATACCTAGATAGATGGTATCCGTGTCACCGAAAGGGACAAAAAATTCCGGCAATCTTCATCATACTATCATTTTTACAGCTTATTACAGTGCACCTTACCATTTTCACAGTTGCGCAAATGTATTATTATTGAATTTTGCACGAAAAAGATCTTATTTTCCGCGGTGTAGTTTTTATTATTATTTCATTCATAAACGTCAAACTTGTTGTGCACATTGATGTGCTTAGCCGACACGCAGTAAGGGACAGAAATATTCTTACTCTGTCTCTTTTCTTTGCTAGGGACGTTAATATATTTCTCTTTTTACCGACTTAAAAAAAAGGAGGTTATCAATTCGACACATATGTATGTATGTAATATTATTGGAGTTGCATTATATTCACATATGACAATCTATTAAGGCTTCCAAACAAATATACACAATTTTATAGACGTATGAAAGACGTAAAAAGAAATAAAGTAGATAGACGTAAAAAGAAATGGTCACGATCCGATTAATAGTTGCGGAGAAATGCGTGGACAAACATACATACATACGTCTATAAAATGTTGTATATTTGTTTGGAAGCCCTAATAGATTATCATATGTGAATATAATGCAATTCCAATAATATTACATACATACGTGTCGAATTGATAACCTCCTTTTTTTTGAAGTCGGTAATAAGTACAGATCCCAAGACACCGACTTCCGAAATTAATGTTACCTATTTCATAATTTTGAGTTCATTTCTTTTTGAAGTCGGTTTAATTTTTTTAAATTACTTTTTTTCTTGTGCGAATGAAAAAGAAGATATGCAGCAGTCTATAGTTTACTCTGTCTACGGTTACAAGTGACTTGCTCGTTCTTCTCCATGGGTATTAAAATAACTATAGCATTCAAACTGACAGACTTCTTGATCGATCATTCAAAAGTGCCTGTCAATGAATGGTATTATTGAAATAAATGCTTTGACTTTGGTACAGTCAACATTTGACAAAACAGAAACACTTACCTACTTGAATACTATTAATGAGCTAAATGATGTGACCTTCAACGTCCAGACTATAATAGAGCAATGCGATGCAAATATTTAGATGAGGGAAAACTTTATCTACGTGTTATAGTGGACTTTTTACTGATTGTGGATAACTATCTACATACTGCTGCTTAACTTACCTTTCTTTATTATATTCGTAAAAAAGAAAATTCAGATGACCACTGAGCACGACTTCACAGCAGTAAAAGGAAGTTTTTATTTATATATTGAATGTCTTCAGTTCAACGCAACGAAGCTACGACACGGCTTAAATATTTTAGTAACTGTAATAACTTTTGGGCTAACACGTATTAACCACGAATAGTAAATAATTAAGAAGTCCCAGGTCGTTACATTGTCACCATTCTAATGAGTACTTGCACAAACTAAGTCCATTAGCGAGTAGTTACGCGCCGTTGGAGGGCGGTTAGTAGTAACGATACATTAGTAATCATGACGCTGTTTATATTATACTAGATGAGACTGGGGCAATAGTTTGCAAGAATTATGCTCGTCTCAGTCCCCCAAGAATTGTTAAAACAAGCTAACTTAAATAGTGGATCACCTGCCCAGTTGATGACCCTTTTAACTCCTATTATGATCCTTAGATTAGGGCTTTGAAAAATAGTAATTAAAGTGTTGCGTTGTCTTCCAGTCAATCAGTGAGAGTTACAGCATTCCTTGACGACAAATTCGTGTATACTGCACCTGTAACGTTGTGTACACCGCACCTGTAACGTTGAGCTTTATTTATACCACCGTTGAGCTTTCGTCGTGACAATGCTTCCAATTTCCGTTTCCGGCCTTATTTCCTCACACACAGAACATCAACAAGTAAACACGAAACTCGTTTAGGTTTGTACAAATTTTACATTTACATAATGTATTCACGGTTTGAGTCTAATTCTAAACACGATAATCTGCTTGTGTGAGCAAATCTTTTAGTTAAACATTACAATTGAAACATTTGACAAAGACAAACGACGCCACATTAGACGAGCTCATCAGTTTAATGAATCGGTATGAGAACCATGTCTCAGCTATACATATGTGTGGATATTACAAGTAGTCTCATCCTCCGTTAAAGCTATGAGTGTAAAGCTGGACAGGCTGGCAGGACCAGCTGGACAGGCTGGCAGGACCATTTCCTAAAGCTATGAGTGTAAAGCTGGACAGGCTGGCAGGACCATTTCCTAAAGCTATGAGTGTAAAGCTGGACAGGCTGGCAGGACCATTTCCTAAAGCTATGAGTGTAAAGCTGGACAGGCTGGCAGGACCAGCTGGACAGGCTGGCAGGACCAATTCCTAAATTAAGTCACAAAGTGGAGCCAGTGCGAAACGTTTTATTGAATTGTTCATCAAGTAGGACGGCTCTCCGGAAGTGCTTTGAAGACGTCAGGAAACTCATTCAAAATGGAGAATCGATTAGAAATCCTTCCGAGAACTTTTCTTGTCACAAATAGTTCGCACTCGGAGTGAGAGCAGCTCTTTGTGTGAATAAAACTATGATTGGGGACGGAAATACATCGCAAAAAGGGGTCTCCCTTGTTTCATCGAAAAGAAATTGCCAAATTATCACTTCCCAAACAATTTTCCGCATAATTTCATTTGCAAATAAACTTTTCACAAAAAATTGTAACGCAAACCTAATGTTTGGCAAGTGAACGTTTAAACAATAACAATTACTTTGTTGAACAATTACTGTTTGAATAACATATTATTATTATTGAAATTTTAATTGAAAATCATCGCCGAGAATTATTGTCGAATGAAAAACATGTTAACGGTGATTTAAAATTGCGTCGTGAGGCGCAGCGCCGCTCTCGCACGCCGCGCGTACCGGCGAAGTACCGCTGCGTCGCGATGCGTCGCTCTACGCCGCGAGGCATCACGAGGCGCAGCGCTGCACGGCGCAACGTATTCTGAACTCTCACAATGCAATGTGTACCTTTTCGTGTAGAAAATACTTAAGGCTGGTTTTATCGTCACGCCGCTAGACGCGCCGCTGAGCATCGCGCTGTTAACAGCACGCGCTTGAACAGCGGTGCACAGGAAAACGAGATTAGTAACACGCGTTCCGCTGCTGTGGGCCAGTCGTGTACAATATGCAGGTTAATACGGTTAGAGTACTGGCCTACCTACAATACGGCGCGTCTCATCGGCGTCACACTAAAACACATACTGGCCGTAGAAGCGAATGAGCGGCGCGCGCTTTGGCAGCGCCGGCGAACATCGCGCGTCTATTGAATGGCGCAGCTCAAGCGCGTGACTTTGAAACGCAACTACTACCCTATACATCTTCGAACGCGCGCGCTCCAACGGCGCTGCCGAAACGCGTGACGATAAAACCAGCCTAAAGTATATTTCGAGTCACTCTTTTAAAGTGTGCGCGCAGCGTCGCGTCGCGTCGCGTCTCGGTGTGAACTGACCCTTACTTTTAATATAGCACCTACATGGCAAAACACACTGTGTTTCTATAGACATAAAGTTCGTTTACGAAAGTGCATGATAGAAAGTTGCAGAATGCTGAATGGAACATGCGATCGACGTGCACAAAAAATAACACGACGAAGCGGGGCTCCGTCGACATAAGGTGCAAGAGCGAGCGAAGGGCAACCCGAGGTTAGGTAATTTTAAACCCTTCACTCAGAAATAGAACACACACACATAGAACACAAGAGCGATTCTTTACATAGAATGCAAGAGCGAGCGAAGGGCAGAAAATCTCTCGCGCCCGGCCCTGGTGCAAGCCATGGTCCGGGGCGAGAGGGAGTGGGAGGCAGTCACCTCCTTCTGCGAAGCAGTCATGCTAGTGAAGGAGGTGGCGGGACGGCTCAGGGAGAGAGCCTGCCGTCCCAGCCGCCGCGGCCAGGCGCTCCGGGCGTCGGGAGCCGCGCGACCACTCCCGGCCACCGTAGGCGCGGGCCTGCGGGCGGAGAGTAATGGGTAGCTCACCGTCCGATCAGGACCAGGCCCGTGTCGGACGGCGCGTACGTGTTCCACGCGCGCCTCAAAGAGATGTCAGCATCGAGGAGGGGCCCCATAGGGCTGAAGCCTGCCGGGTCAGCGGGATTGTCCGAAAGGGTTACCGCTGGCCCGGAACATAAGGGGCTAAGGAAGGAACACGGGTGGGTTTTAGTCAGTAAGAGTCTGACACTCCCTTCCGCACCACCCAGAGCGGGAGGGGTCATTTGATGATTTCCCATCCGCAAAAAAAAAAAAAGTGCAGAAAATTAGTTAATATGAATGTTAGGTCAAATGAACGTTATATAAAAGGAGCATTATACAATATGAAAATTATATGAAATGAACGTTATACTAAATGAAATTAGAGAAAAAGAAAATTATATCAAATTTAACATTAGATCATATGAAATTAGGTTAAATGTTTTTTATAGCATATGAAAATTATATCATATGAGAGTTATGTCAAATGAAATTAGACTATCTGTTGTTATACCAAACATTACACACCCGTCAGCATTGTGTCCATAGAAAATAAAGTTAGCTGTCACGGCCTCACGGACCTCATTCTTACACTTTGGTACTTACCTTGTACTGTTGTTATACTTTACCTAGGATCAAAGCCCTCCGTGATCGATCAATGCACTCCATCTTTGCTACAGACAATAGGGGACCAGTAATTTTCACAATGAATAGGACCTACAGTTAGTATACAGGGTTATTGGTAAAACATTAACAACCTCTTAAGAGGTCATTGTACTCATCATCATGAACAACTTTTACTATGGGACCAAACCTGAAATCGCGAAAATAAATCAGCTGTTCCCTACATTTTGACGAGTTATACGAACATAAATGATGAGTACAATGACCTCTTAAGAGGTTGTTATTGTTTTGCCAATAACCCTGTCTGTATACGGACTACACACAAAACAACCTGTAAAGTGTTGTGTTGCTAGCAAACATGTTGTTTGCAGGACGCAGTTGCCGCCAGTCGGGAGAGCTCGGTAAAGTTCGGGAGTATTCGGTACAGGCGGAAGCGCTGCAGCGCTGCTGCACCGATACTAACTTTGTTGTCTGACTTGTCTGCCGACCAGCTCAGTTCTGGCCTGGCTGACAGTCAGTGTTATCACTTGTGGCTATTGTTTGACATAGGTAACTCTTGTAGAAAACTACAGTTGCCGTATATTACAGACGTAATATCAACTTTTGTAACGTTTGATCTCCTTTATTAATTACTGATGTTTTTGGATAGTTTGGATATATGTTAAGATAATGTTTATTTGCCAAAATAGTTTACGTTTCCTTAAAGTCTACATTAATACCTAGGTTTACAAAAACAATAAAATCAGACGCATATGAACATACTCAGTTGAACATTCTCTTCCGGGTGACTGTTTCAACAAAGAACGGTCAAACGAGAAGTTTCGAAACTTTTTGGTAATCACAGTTTGTTATTAATATTTGCTTGGCATTTATATTTTTTACGTTAATTCATTATTGAGGGATTACCACGAAATATGAAAGCACTTGTCTTAATATCTTCAGTACATGGTTCAATCGTATCGGCTTTGAACCACAATTACTTATAGTAGCTATGTCTGTAATAGCTGGCCGTAATCGATTCTTAATTAAAGAAGAGATAATGACGTGTTGATGTAGAGTCTGTCGATCATCGGATGGCGATACATCCATTTGTGTAGTATCAAGCGACATCGTAGACAAGATATTATTACTTGCTCTCGAATCAGAGAGTACTTCTGCTGGGCGCGGCTCGCTGCACGCTAATATCTGCGCCTGCGCCGGCGCCGTGCTCTGCTTTGCCTCGCTTCAAACAGGAATAACGAATATGGAGCACGAAATGAATACACTGACGTTGTGCGTACAGCTGTCGTCTGCAAGTACCTTACGCCATGGCGTATTGTGTACCTATGTGTACTACTGGTACAAGGTACAACATACAATATGCAGAACACATTACAAGGATTACAGCTTTCAAAACGATGAACTACATTCTTCTTAATCTCCTTACAGGAAATTCTGACCTACCTACCGACAGTTTATTTTTGCTCAGTCTTTATAAAGCAGTAGCTCAGACACACGGCAGCCTAAAAAGGTAAGCTGCTAACTGCTCCACTTTAGAGTTTATCTTTTTAGGCTGCTCTGGTGATGATGATTTGAGATTCTTGAACTCTACGTCTCTATTACTTAGCTCTTAACGCAATTGTTTCATCGCAATGTAAGTTTCATCGAAGCTGCATATGATTTCATTCACTAGTTCAGAATGAAATAATTTAACAGAGTCAAACAGTAATTTAATATTTTTTTATTATTATGTTTTTTTAACCGTGCGATATTGTTCAGTACAACATCGCCAGAAGCTATCGGTCAATTTTATATCATCGAGTTAAAAATAAGTAAGACTGTATGCCATCGAAATGTCGCCTAGTGGCAGGCTTAGTGGCAGGGCGGGGTACGTCGCGCGTCGGCGGTAACTAATGGTACTAATTATATTTTTAGAATAATTACGCGTCTCGCTCGGTTATCTATCATAAGGTCGAAAAATATTTGACCGAATTTCATTTCACCTAAAACTTTTCAACTAGGTATTTTCGTTTCGTTTTTTTTTACTTCATCGAAGTCACGTCTGCCACTGTATCAGTTGACCTATTATCAATTCGATTTTTTTCGTTACTCCGACGTTTCATGTGATCGAAAAACTTTTTACCGAAGTTACACTTAGGTACCCGAAATAACATTTGTTCTAGGTATTATGTTTCCGAACATTCATTATACCACTGTTTTAATTATCATATTTTCATTTCACCAAACGCCTAGAAAGTTTGTGCACACTATTCCATCTATCAGCATGCAAACAAGGATGCTTGCTTCAAGCATACAGCATGCAAGCAGGCATGCAGCATGCAAGAAGGCATGCAGCGTGCAAGCAGGCATGCAGCTTGCAAACAAGCATGCAGCTTGCAAGCAAGCATGCAGCGTGCAAACAAGCATGCAACATGCAAGCAGGCATGCAACATGCAGCATCTCTTGTTGATAGCAGCTCTTGTATCGAATGTCGACGGAGCCCCGCTACGCGGGGCTCCTATTTCTGTGAAAAGGGTTTAAAGTAACCTAACATAACCGAACCTCGGGGTGCCCTTCGGTCGCTCTTGCATTCTATGTCGACGTAGCCCTGCTTGGCGGGGCCCCTATTTCTGTGAAAAGGGTTTAAAGTAACCTAACAAAACCAAACCTCGGGGTGCCCTTCGCTCGTTTTTGCATCCTACGTCGACGGAGCCCCCTTCGCGGAGCCCCTATTTCTGTGAAAAGGGTTTAAAGTAACCTAACAAAACCGAACCTCGGGGTGCCCTTCGCTCGCTCTGCGGGGCTCCGTCGACATAGAATTTGTTTGGATAATGAAATTTTGCCAAAATCTTTTAGCCAAAACGGCAGGATCCAAGTAACCGGCTATATATGTATTTGTGACCAAATAATATTCCGTAAAATGTTGTTTCGGTGTAGTGAAAATAAGGCAAATAAATCATTTGGCAAATGAAAAGATTTCAAAAGAGGCTTCGGCCAATAGCAAAAAAATATTTTGTAAATCGGCGAAACATACCTATGACACATGATACTTCGATGATCTAAAAATATGTAAAATAATGCGTATAGCAAAAAAGACGTCGGTCAATAGTTTTCGGTAAAATGAAATTCGACCAAAAATACTTCGGAAAAGTGATCGGTTCCCGTCTCGCTCACTACGTAAAGTTTAAAATGCTGGGTAAGTAATACAAATGAAGTCTTGTGTAACATATCATTACTGCAGTAACACATATGTACAGAACACATTACACTAGCAGCTCTCTTGTAGGTATCCGTACGTAGGTACGTGACTCGTCCGTGTGATGATAGCTCTGGATCGCCACCGCTGTCGATACCGTAATCGTAGAGAACCTTAATGGTATCTGTAATAGCTATGCATCATGTTTATGTTAAACGCAATTACTTAGCCATGATATCCAAGTCCCAAGTTTCCGGATTAGTTTTGTTCGATTGCTGGCTATCTTGGGGATTTTTAGCCCAGCTTAGTGAAGACCCGGCAATGGTGATATTGCTAGATGCAGTGGTAGTATTGTGACGTGTGCGGTAGTGCACAGACGGGCTCGGTCCCGCTAACCAGTGTAACGGCACCAGCACGTCGTGCAGCGCTGCGACAGCGACACAGTCGGGCTGTCAATGGCAGTGTTCCACATTAAGTGCCCAACACTGTGACATTGTGCCCTTACTTACTACATGCGTTAAACACAAAGCTTGCGCAGGAAAATATAATGCGCCATATAGCAGCGCCCCGCGGTTTCACCCGCATCGGGATAAAAAGTATTCTATGTATTAATCCTGGTTATAAGCTATCTGTGTGCCAAATTTCATCCAAATCCGTTCAGTAGTTTTTGCGTGAAGAAGTAACAAACACTCGCAAACTTTCGCCTTTATAATATTAGTGTGATAGTCAGTTGGTAACTATCACAATGTATGGTTCAGAATCATCATAAAATCCAAAAACCTTGCTGTTCATCAACATTATGGTTGCGACAAACATAACGTACCTAAGCTATAAAGTTCCAGGATGCTGGTTGGTCTGGTCTGGTCTGCAGACAACGACATTGGTGTTATGTACTCAATCATTTATCTTCATGAATTTTACTTCTAAATAGAAGTTACTGGTGTGGAGCGGATGATGGAAATATCCAACGTTAAACAAAGAAACATTATGACAGTCTAGATCGACAGCCTAGAACTTTGTTCATTTGTTACACGTTTTTATCTTGTTCACTAGAATTTGTTGTAAAACAATTAGCAACATTCACATTTTGTTTACTTCAATGATTCACATCACACTGCG
The DNA here is from genome assembly GCA_948474745.1 of Oligia latruncula. Classification (NCBI taxonomy): domain Eukaryota; kingdom Metazoa; phylum Arthropoda; class Insecta; order Lepidoptera; family Noctuidae; genus Oligia; species Oligia latruncula. Next base: position 21,057,963 of record OX419689.1, on the reverse strand, counting down.
AAATGTTAACATAATATTTTCGTGAAAACACGCGATACCGTGAAACTAGAATAAAAATTTAATCATGAAACCTTCATAAAACATTTGAATGTTCATATACAATAATATACTTGTACAATGGAGCATGCTCCTAATTGATACACAGTAAGATACTTTGTACACAAAAGTAATTCTTTAACGTCCGAAATAGCTTATCCTCGGTATTTTGTATTTTGTATTATTTGGTAGAACTGGTCCTAAATGGATGCCATACAAGATACAGCGAGAGTGCTCTCCTTTTATTTTATCCCAGTAATCCGTAACCCTAATAATTATTAGGCTGTTCCGAAAATTGTTAGCTACAGAATAAATACAATCTCTGTTTTCTAGAAACTGTTTTGAATACTAATTTCAATACAAATGCTCTTTCTTGAAAATCATTGGCCACATAGTGTAGTTCTTTTTTGTTAAAATATTAAAAAAAAAGTAAACCTGTCGATCTTTTGTTTGCAACAATGGACGTCTTGCGGGAAGCTTTTCGTGCTTATGACGTTTTATGATTATAAACGAGGGTTGTTAACCTTCAAGGAATCTCAAGAAAATTTACAACCTGAATTTGGGGAGTCTCCGAGTCTGCTCCTGCGTTAGCAACAATTACTTATTGGTTTTGTGAATTTAAACGTGGTCGAGAGAACCTAAACGATGACCCCAAACCCGGCTGACCTACAACTGCAATAACCCATGAAAATGTTATCAGGGTAGAGTGGCTATTGCGGGAGAATAGACACATTACACATCGAGAGAATCAGGCTGAACTGAAGATTGGATCACAGGCAGTTTCCACCATCCTGCATGAACACCTTAAAGTTAGGAAGCTTGCTTCACGATGAGTACTTCATTCGCTCACACAGCTGCTAGAACCATGGATTATTTGTATAGGTACCTACTTCGGGGGTCAAAATATTACCCCATCTTCTGTACAGCCCAGATTGAGCTCCATGCGATTTTTTTTTAATTTCCCACGCCACGGTAAAGAAATGCTTCGTGGGCTAATATTTAACACTGCAGAAGAGGCCATCGAAGAGTTTCGGCGGTTATTTTTCGACCTTAGCAAGATACATTTTTAAATCTTTTGAAAGCTGGTTCACCGGAATGCATAGGTAGGTAGGTACATTGGGGTTGGAGGGGAATATTTTTAAAAGTTATAAGTAAATAAACTTTTTTCACATTCCAACTATTTTTCATTACACTAACAACTTTTGGCATAGCCTAGGTATAGGTTACCACTTTTTGTGTAGGCTTTTACCTTCGATAATCGATACCAAACACGGCTTAATTTAATTTCTGAATTGTTTTTATTACGGACGCTATTAACGTGCACGTCTTTCTACATCGTCGTTCTCACATGTATAATTTCAACATAAATAATCTAAGCAGTATTTTGAATGCTTCATTGAACGTGAACTCGTAAAATGGACTTGTTTCTATTTGACTAGATCGCCGGCTCGTTAACGACAAAGACAATTCATCAAAGTTATTCTAAACATTTCTTTGAAAGATCATGAATATTAATTCTGTTTTTCAGATTCTGTAAGTACTAAAAGTAGTTCGGTTATATCTGGCTGCTGCGTGGCGTTGGAATGTGTTGCCTGTTGACTGCTGTTTACATTGGAGGCAACATTTATTTATTTATTTAATAAAATCTCCCTACCACTATCATTACAGGTGTATACCTAATGCGATAGCGTGCTCTTCAAACATCCGCGTATCGCGTATACGTGTTCTTTGGGCGCGAGCTGTTCGCCCAGGGCCTCAAGTCTGCTATTAAAATAGTGTCAGAATGGTCTATCATTGATTTCATAATTGTTGATTTCGACAAGTTTGGTAATCTACTAATATAATGGCGTCATTATGACTTTCCAATGGTCAACCACTGACACTCCATTAAAAGAAATGGCATAGAACGGTAATCTCGTACATAATGACAAATGAATGACTGACCTAAGAGGTAATCTGCTAAAATTTTGACAGTTCCTTTGATCAGTGACCTACCATTAGAACGTCATTGTGCAGTCATTGCTTTTAATTCGTTACGAGTATCGTTTATGTTCTGTGTCATTGACTGCATGATCAATGATCGACCATTATGAATTTAGCACATTACGAACTTTTAGCAAAATGACGATGGGATCGTGTTGAAATGACGAATTTATAAAAATAGCAGTCTTGGGCCCTAGTTTGTACTGTTCGTAGCCACTCGACGCTCCGCGCCCCGCACCCCCTGCCAGCCGGTGGATATAATTTACAAGTAAAGTGATACAAAGATACTACATCCGTACTATCGAGTGTCAGGACAGCTGGCTCATTTCGGAAGTCCCCATATTCCCTATAAAAGCTTCAATCAATCAATCAATAGTTGCTTAGCGCGCGTAGCTTCAGACGTGTATAAATACCTATTTGTAATGGATTAAACAGAAATCGTTAAATCCTTATCCCACCAAAAACATTTTCAAGTAAAATGTTGCCAAGACGAGACCATATCGCTCGCACTGTCAAAAAGTTATCAGATCTCATTTAGAGCCAAGCTTCTAACTCTACACGCCCTAATTAAGTATACAAGCCCACACCCAAACAACAAACTCTACACCTTAGTCAAAATAAAAGGCTTGGCCGTTACGTTACTACAAGACCTATTGTTTAACAGAAAAGTACATGAACAGTGAATACATTTTTGACGTGACAACGTCTTAAATTAGGTTGCGGCTGGGAGTCACTTATGAAAAAGTGTAACGCTCGGTAACGTTACGATGAGTCACCGAACGAGAGAGAGAAAGACGTTGTCACGTAAAATCTTCGCCCGTAAAACCGACTTTACAGGCAACCATTTTTTTTTTTACCTTACGCCCATGTGATGGTACGCCCGAACAGCCGCCTTTTTTTTTTGCGGATGGGAAATATGACCCCTCCCGCTCTGGGTGGAGCGGAATGGGAGTGTGAGACTCTTACTGACTAAAACCCACCCGTGTTCCTTCCTTAGCCCTTTATGTTCCGGGCCAGCGGTAACCCTTTCGGACAATCCCGCTGACCCGGCAGGCTTCGCCCCTATGGGGCCCCTCCTCGATGCTGACATCTCTTTGAGGCGCGCGTGGAACACGTACGCGCCCCCCGGCACGGGCCTGGTCCTGATCGGACGGTGAGCTTCCGATTACTCTCCGCCCGCAGGCCCGCGCCTACGGTGGCCGGGAGTCGTCGCGAGGCTCCCGACGCCCGGAGCGTCTCCCGCGGCGGCTGGGACGGGAGGCTCTCTCCCTCTCAGGAAGTACCCTTAGAGGTTTGATGATCATCAGTCAGTGACGAAATCGGAAATCATAGATATCAATGAAATCTAAAGTATAAGAGCAATTATATTCATTTAAACAGATAAAATAACAAAATTAAATTCTAACATAACTAAAACTATACAGAAACTAGAAAATAGCGTCGAAAAACTCATCCGCATCGCTGTCGACTGGTAATGTACCCAAGAGACTGGCGGCATTACCACGTTGTATGGCGATGCTTAGCCTCTGGCCAAGGTAAAAGCCAGCCCTTGGGTCACGGGAAGTGTCAATCAGCCGTTTCGAAATATCTTTAAAAAGACCATGAGCACTCGGACCCCACGGCCCGAGGGTTTCAACCCCAAACGGCTCGAAAATATAATTTCCGATGAGGTTATTATATTTTCGCCGCTTGAGGTTCTCCGCAGCCGCAGCAGCAGCGCCAGCACAGCATGCCGAGCCAGGAAGATGGGATGGCGCAAGAGTATCGACACACGTAGCGTCCCACACTAAAGGCCTACCCACCTTCCATGGAAATAAAGACATACCGTCCGGTCTCTTGCCATCGTCGCGTGCCAAACCATTGGGTTCTAATACAGCTGGAACGCCGACGGTGACAAGAGCTCGTCGGATGATGTCATTAATGTTCGCGTGCCGCGCTAAGCGACCCGCACTTCGGTTGCAAGACAGGCCGTGGTGTCCGAGGCTGTTGACATCTTCGCCACAGTGACAGCGATGGGGAGAGCAGCAAGGAGTGCCTAGTCGTAGGGAAGCAGCGAGGCGAAAAGTAGTGTCGTCGAACAAAGTGCCTATGTTCGACGAAGGTAGTGCATGAAGCCAAAGACCAGACTCCCACCTACCCACAGCCAGCAGGCGCGCACGTTCCGCAGTAGTAGCAGACGAGTCAAGTAAATTGTTCTGTACTACTCTGCAGAGCGGCTCATCCCACCGTCTCTGGGAAGATGGATTGTCGGGTGGATCTGTATTTGGGCAAGCGAGTCTCCAGGCATCCATAGCCTCGGTGAAACACGGCACATCAGAATTAATCAGTGTGGAAGCTAGGATTTTCCTGATTAATTTGTCAGTGCCGTGGACCGAAGATATGAAAGCCGGTAAACTAATACTAGAAATTTTGCGGACGCCGAGGCCCCCCATACGAATGGGAAGAGTAGCTTGTACCCAAGCTCGGTCGTCCATGGCCACATTTAAAATGGAAGTTAATGTATGCCTGATAATTTGGTCCATTTTGTTTAAAAGGTGAGTGAGTGTGCTTCCATAAATGGGAAGCGCGAAGGAAATATGTTAATTTAGGGCCGAAACAGCAGTAGCGAATTAAGGTTATGGCCGAATGCATATTAATTTGGAACAATCTTTCCGAAACGTCATTGAAATTTTGGATTTTTTCGTCAATAAAAACGGGAAAGGAATTGTCAAAGATTGGAGACCCAAGGAGGCGAAGAGAGCTTTTTTCAATAATTTTGATTTCTGGAGCTATTGCGTTAAATTTGGGAAGTGTCAGATGTCTGTCAGTACTGTCCGCTAGATATAGTTCACATTTCGAAAGATTGAGATCAAGGCCAATGGAATGAAGTTCATTTTTTAAAAATTGAAGGTCTTGTAATACTGTTTCTGCATCGCCTCCCAAGGTTCCATCATCGAGATACCAAACGTTAAATTTGGAATTTAGCTGTCGAATAATTGGGTGAATGGCTAAACTAAAAATCACTGGCCCAAGGGGGTCACCTTGTTGACAGCCAACAGCAGATTCCAAAAGGTTGTCCCGATACAGTAATTTAGAAGGGTGTCTATAACATTGCCAAATGAAACTATAAATTTGGGGTATTTCTTTTCTAGTTTCTGCCAGCAAGGTGTCCCTATTAACAGAATTGAAGGCATTCTTTATGTCAACCTTCAGGATGACCTCTCCTTTTCCAGAATTTAGATAGGTCGACAAGGCGTGTACGGCAGCCTCACAGCCCCCTTTGGAGCCGTAACCTAGCTGCAGGGGCTGAAATTTTTCCGAAACAACCTCACCGTAAAATTTACAACAGATTTTGGCTGCCATACGGCGGTAAGTAGTGCCCACGGCAATGGGCCGAATGCCGCCATCCTTCTTACGCAGGGCGCATAGATTGGCCCCGTACAGAACGTCGATGACGGCCTCGTTCACCTTACCGGTGAGCATAAGGTTAATCAAAGCCGTAAGCTCCTTCAAGAGTAACTCACCAGCTGCCCCGGCGCCTGAACAAATAAGGTCCTTAAGGTGTTGAGGACTCAGGCCGTCGAGGCCGCCAGCGGAGCCATTCCGGAAGGAGCAAACGGCTGTGACCAACTCTCGACCTGTAATGGTGAGGGAGTGGTTATCAGGATCAGGAGGGTCGGGAAAAGAAAGGCCATCCGCTGCGGCAGGGTGTTTGCTCTCCAGAGCTACGAGTGTTTCTGGAGAACACGGTGCCACCACATCACTACTAAAAAGAATCCTGGCTGCTCCGCTAATGTCACCTTCCCCTAACTTAGATTCTACCAGATGGGATATACCTCTTGATGAGGTATATGTCTGTGTCTGCAATTTTGAATCTAAATTATGTGCCGAAATATTACAGTTTTCTTTAATTTGTGCAGTTAATGTCTTTTTGGTTGCCAAATTCTTTTGTACATGTAGAATTCTGTAAGGGAAGGTGAGAAGTTGTTCCCAAGCACTTAGCGAGTTCTCGCGGGCGGCGAGACGAACGCAACCTGCTAGGTGTTGCGCCACTAGAGGTCTAGCGCCACGGGGAACTCGCTTCAAAACAGGAATAGAATTTTTTAATTTGGACAGGGTTTTCCAAAACGGGTCCTTTCCAATGTGCACATTCAAACCCCGCTTACCTTTAAAAAATCGTGTCTGGATACACAGCGGACATCTCTCCAGGATGCTTAGCGATGTTGAAGGTTGACAAGCACTGTTATCTACCACATCGCTGCTGCCACTAAGCATTTATATATACCTAAAATTAACAATTTAACTTATTTAAACTAATAAAAATAATAACAATAAAGGGGACTGATATCAGTCCTCAAGACTATATGTCTTGTGTCACGGAGCGCATCGACTTCCTGAAGCAGAAAGTGTATGCATGGGCGAACCGTATTCGTCGGTACAGGCGGCGAGTGGAGCGATACACTCAGAATCGCACATTCCAGAGTGATGAAAGGTGGGTTTATAGGGCTTGGGAGCGACCGGACCAAGGTGTTACTGACACGTGCCTACCGGATGATGACGCCATGTGCTCGTTCTGGCGAAACATCTGGTCGGTGCCTGTCAGTCACACCGAGGGTGATTGGACTGGGAAGATTGAGCGAGCGTGCGATCTAATACCAGAAATGGGGGTACTTACCATCAGCCCCCAAGATGTTGCTCGTGCAGTCCGACCGTTGCCTAACTGGAAATCTCCAGGGCCGGACGGGCTGCACAACTTTTGGATAAAATGGTTCCAAGGGTCGCACGCCTGCTTGGCATCCCAGTTCCAGTCAGCCTTAGAGTCAGGGTCGCTGCCCCAGTTCCTAACGACAGGAATAACCCACCTGCTCCATAAATCAGGTAGTACCGCGGATCCCAAAAATTATAGACCGATCACTTGTTTACCGACGGTCTATAAAGTTCTTACATCCATTTTGAGAACTAAAATTAACAAACATATAGACACCAACTCCATCATGTCTGTCTCTCAAAATGGATGTAAGAACGGGTCCCGGGGTACTAAGGAGCTACTCCTCATTGATATGGCCATTAGCCAACAGGTTCGTCGTTCCCGAAAGGATCTGTCGACATGCTGGATAGATTATAAGAAGGCCTATGACTCGGTGCCACATACATGGCTCATGAGGGTGTTGGAGTTGTACAAAGTAGATGCAACTCTGCGCACCTTCCTGATGTCGTGTATGGGGCAATGGAAGACGGTCCTTCGATATCCAGGATGTCGAAATATTCAGAGGAATAGCGAACCGATAAGGATCGAGCGAGGCATATTTCAGGGTGATAGTTTGAGTCCGCTTTGGTTCTGCTTAGCCTTGAATCCTCTAAGCACGCTGCTGGAGGATTCAGGTCTAGGCTATCGGCTGAGGAGAGGTGGTCAGGTTATATCGCACCTCCTCTACATGGATGACCTAAAACTCTTTGCCCCCAACAATTTGCAACTGATGGAGCTACTGAAAGTAACTCAAACTTTCAGTAGCGCCATCAGGATGGAATTTGGTGTGGACAAATGTGCGGTCATGCATGTAAAGCGAGGGGAGATTGTTGAATCCGTGGGAACCCAACTCTCGGATTCCACAAACCTTAGAACCCTCTCCGCATCCGAAACCTATAAGTATTTGGGTATGTCGGAAGCGTTAGGCATCAATGTTACTGACATGAAGCAATCGTTGAAGGAGCGCTTCTTTGGCCGCCTGAAAAAAGTACTTAATAGTCTTCTATCAGGCGGAAACAAAGTGCGCGCCTTCAACGGTTGGGTCATGCCGGTTTTGATGTACTCTTTTGGCATACTCAAATGGACTCAGACCGAACTCGACGCCCTGGACAGGAGGGTCCGTACGTTGCTGACTGCAAATCGAATGCATCACCCACGGTCATCGGTAATGAGGCTGTATATCCCGCGAAAGTGTGGAGGTCGAGGGTTTTTAAACGCTAAGACCCTCCACAATCGCGAGATATGCAGTCTCAGGGAATATTTCCTAGAAACCGACGTGGGGATGCATCGAGATGTAGTCGCCGTGGACAAGGGCCTCACCCCGCTCTCTTTAGCTAAAGAGAACTGGCGCAAGCCAGTAGTGCTTGACACCAATTATCGCATGGAGGTATGGCAGAGTAAGGAGCTTCACGGACGCTTTTTCCGGGCCCTACATGGACCCGATGTAGATCTACTAGCGTCCGCAGCCTGGCTGCGTTTCGGTGATCTCTTTGGAGAAACCGAAGGTTTTGTCTGTGCAATTATGGACGAAGTTATGATGACGAACAATTACCGGAGATTTATTGTGAAAGACGGCACGGTTGACATCTGTCGGGCATGCCACCGGCCGGGAGAATCAATCAGGCATATTATCTCCGGGTGTTCTCGTCTAGCTAACGGAGAGTACTTGCATAGACACAACCTTGTAGCCAGGATAATCCATCAGCAACTTGCTCTGAAATACAGCCTTGTGGAATCGGAGGTGCCGTACTAGTATGTGCCCGACCCAGTTCTCGAAAATGGTAATATCACATTATATTGGGATCGATCCATCATCACTGACAGGACTATTGTTGCCAATAAGCCTGATATAGTGGTGGTGGATCGATCAGAGCGGCGCGCAATGATTGTTGACATAACCGTCCCGCATGATGAGAACCTCGTGAAAGCCGAGAAAGATAAACAGATCAAGTATCTTGACTTGGCTCGCGAGGTTGTCGACATGTGGGATGTGGACTCCGCAATCATTGTGCCGATAGTCGTGACAGCCAATGGTTTAATAGCCAAGAGCCTCGACCAACACCTAAGGAGGCTCTCGTTGGGCAGCTGGATCAAGGGCTTGATTCAGAAAGCGGTACTTCTGGACACGGCCCGCATTGTTAGGAGGTTCCTCTCTCTGGAGCCCTGACCGCCGGTAGCTTGGACCCTGTTCCCGATACCGGTGGGCTACTATTTTTTATATTTTTAAATGTTTTTATATTTTTTATATTCTAATATTTAAAAATATAATTTATATGTGTTATTTAATGAAATAAAGGAGAAAATAACAATAAAATAAAATCACACAAAAACGTCTATGTGACACCGATCACCGATGACAATGCGGATGACAACGACGGGAGCTGTGACGCGATCGACGCAGTCACGCAGGCGGCCTAGGGCGCCACGCCGCCGATGCATTTCGGCGCAGCCCTGGCAACCGTTGCCTGGTGACATCGGACTGGCGTCGTCGCGTCCTTAGCGACGCGATGAGAATATAAAAACATGAAATTCAGTTCGTTTGTTCGTTGAAAAATATTAGGATAGCAAATTATAAGATTAACATGATTACAAAATTATAGATTCTAATTCTATGCAATTCCAAAAAAACTTTTGAGTGATAGATGATGATCTGCGGCTGGAGTAGGTGGTAGGACACAGATAAATCTTTATAGAAACACGCAATAATAGGCGCACCACTAAAAAGGGGTCCCTTTATAGCAGAACTTTTTATGTCCAATTGAATCTTTATATATTTAATTAGTCCGCTATTGACATTATATCCCGAGAATGTTGTTTATCTGGTATAATCCATACCCAAGTTATGAGGGTTCAAAAAAACGACGAAAGGCTTCGAGAAAAGGTACGCTTGGCTCGTCTTGGCGGCACTCCCGTGCCCCCAGATCAGTCTTGATTACAAAGTATGTATGAACCAAAAATAGCCGCTTTTGGAACAAATAAATATTTAGGCAATGTGATCAAAGTATGTAACTAACAACATAAATTAGATAACAAGGGTCCGTCGAAATGATCTCTGCCCGAGGGGATGGCGGGAGCATGCTCGACATCATTTGTACGAAATTTCTCGGAAACTGTTACTGTATATGAACAATTTGAAATAGATAATGCTCAATATTTCTGCGAATAGAGATAATTGTTGTACTCGACACAATTTAGATTGATTTTGAACATCTATTGTGTTTAGTCAAATATTCGAGTGACGACTACACTCTGTAGGTACTCGTAATTATGTGCCCCCGACTTATACAGCATTATATCACAGTCTATACATCATATTTTTATACTGTGATTATATTGTAGTCTTTGCCCCCGACTGTATTAGTACGTCAATTATCCGAAACTCCCTAACAGCCATAAATGACTAAAAGCGTTTTGTTTGAACAAAACTTAGTTTATGGTGCCTCCTCGACCAGTATGATCAGGTTGCCCGACTGAATGGGTTCTTCTGTAAATATAATGTTTTATTTTCTCTCTCCACACAACCAGGAAGAGGTCAGCGTAAGAGCAGGTTATAAGCTTAAGTAACTTAAGCTTCCAACTAAGATTTAAAAAATAAAACTATAAACATTTAAGTCAATCTCGTCAAGAATACGAGTCCTCGGAATTTGTGACCGCGGTGCTACCACGGTGAGGTGCTGCGGTCACTGAGATGGGAACTAATTTGTGACCGCGGTGCTGTCACGGTGAGGTGCTGCGGTCACTGAGATGGGAACTAATTTGTGACCGCGGTGCTGTCACTGTGAGGTGCTGCGGTCACTGAGATGGGAACTAATTTGTGACCGCAGTGCTGTCACGGTAAGGTGTTGCGGCCACTCAGATGGGAACTAACTTGTGACCGCGGTGCTATCACGGTAAGGTGCTGCGGTCACTGAGATGGGAACTAATTTGTGACCGCGGTGCTGTCACGGTAAGGTGTTGCGGCAACTCAGATGGGAACTAACTTGTGACCGCGGTGCTATCACGGTAAGGCGTTGCGGTCACTGAGATGGGAACTAACTGGTGACCGCGGTGCTGTCACGGTAAGGTGTTGCGGTCATTGAGATGGGAACTAACTTGTTGCCGAACGCAGCTTTAGGCCAATTTTGTTTAGGTATCTGACTTTTTATCATTAACTTGTTTGTTGTACAACATCAGAGTTACTAACCAAATTAATGTAACTTGGTTAACATTTCAATCTGTTAACTCGTTACTCTTAATGCAATTTACAGTTCAATTCAATTAAATTGTGTTGTGTGAGTAAGTTTAAAAAGCAAGTAAGTACCTATATCGATCGTTATATTTTGTTCATCCCTCCGAGGGTCTGTCCCAGCGGGTCGGGGGCAGGGAGTTGTGTGAATATTTTATTACTAGGGACTACGAACGAGATGGTTACCGAACATCTGCACCGATGTTTGTCCGACTACAGCATCCCGTTAAACACAGCAAAATGTGAGTTCGGCCGGACCTGTATCACCTTTCTAGGACACGAGCTGTCAGCAGAAGGTGTTCGTCCCCTGCCGGAGAAGGTGCAAACGATCCAGGACGACCCAGTTCCCAAGACCGTCAAGGAGATGCGGCGATTTTTGGGTATGTTTAACTTTTACCGTCGCCTTGTCCCAGACGCCGCTTGCTTGCAATCACCGCTTGATGTTGTCCTCACAGGGCCTAAAACTAAAGGAAATCACCGCTTTTATTTGTAATTGACTGAGTGCGCCTGCCTGAAATACTTCTATTAGCTAGCCCAGCTTTTTTCAGATACGTACCAGAGAAGCGAGGGGCTAATTGAACGAGCTGTTTTAGTACACTATCGTCATTGAGAACGACAAGCCCGGGGCTATAACTACGTTAGTACCTACATTAGAAGAGTACCACTATACTATCTGAACATAAGAGTACCACTACCACTATACTATCTGAACATAAGAGTACCACTACCACTATACTATCTGAACATAAGAGTACCACTACCACTATACTCTTACTCATGTTTTATATAGTTTGTGCCCAGTAGTGGCCACGTTGATTGCGGCATCAGTGGCATTATTTAGGTCATCAAAGGTGCAGGTGAACGGGCACTTAGGCACATAGACTTTTAAACCTACCCGAGGTCGTTGTGAAATCGTAGAGCGCGTATAATGCGTCATCCCTTCGTACGGCAGGTGTTGCGATACTTGCAGGCGGGCAGAGCTTAGTTAGTGGAGTCGATACCTGCAGGCGGGCAGAGCTTAGTTAGTGGAGTCGATACCTGCAGGCGGGCAGAGCTTAGTTAGTGGAGTCGATACCTGCAGGCGGGCAGAGCTTAGTTAGTGGAGTCGATACCTGCAGGCGGACACGCAAATTCGGCAGTAGAGAATAATAAAGACATGCCAGTTGTGCGAAGAACTTCGGGTGCTGCTCTCCAGTTGTTAGAGATTACGTAGCAGATTATTACGGGTCCGGACCTTCTGCTTCGTTTTGTAGCAGTGTGACTTTTTCGTTAGTACCCTTTCCAACGTTACTCCGGGTATTTAGGTATTTCGGGTTTGAGCAATGTTCAATCTTAGCTTCGCTACGTGATGTTAAGCGCCCGATTTGAGTATCTGTTGCGGAGATGGAATAAACATGATTCTGTTTTGACGGCACGGTTGGCGCAGTGGTTAAGCGATCGACTGCTGCGCTGAGTTTCGCGGGTTCGATTCCCGCACGGAACAAATATTTGTATGACCCTACAAGTAATTGTCCCGGGTCTGGCTGTTTGTGTACGTGAATTTAAATGTTTGTAAACGCACCGACAACACAGGAGAAACTCCTAGTGCGAGGAAACGTTTTTTTAAACTAAAAAAAAAAACCTGATGGCGACGGTTGAATAGAAGTTCGCTTTCGTTTAAGATGTTTATTAAATCCTGGTTGTTCATAAGGGTGTCACTTGGCAAGTGGTATTGGCATCTTATGTTCGTTAAATGATTGCTCAGCGCCCTGCCGCAGCCAGTTTCACCCGCATAAGTCTCGATCCCGTGGTAATACCGGAATAAAAAGTATCCTAAGTCCTAATCCAGGTGTCTACCCATGTGCCAAACTAATCCAGGTGTCTACCCATGTGCCGAACTAATCCAGGTGTCTACCCATGTGCCGAACTAATCCAGGTGTCTACCCATGTGCCAAACTAATCCAGGTGTCTACCCATGTGCCGAACTAATCCAGGTGTCTACCCATGTGCCGAACTAATCCAGGTGTCTACCCATGTGCCGAACTAATCCAGGTGTCTACCCATGTGCCAAACTAATCCAGGTGTCTACCCATATGCCAAACTAATCCAGGTGTCTACCCATGTGCCAAACTAATCCAGGTGTCTACCCATGTGCCAAACTAATCCAGGTGTCTACCCATGTGCCAAACTAATCCAGGTGTCTACCCATGTGCCAAACTAATCCAGGTGTCTACCCATGTGCCAAACTAATCCAGGTGTCTACCCATGTGCCAAACTAATCCAGGTGTCTACCCATGTGCCGAACTAATCCGTTCAGACGTTTTAGCGTCAAAGCGTAACAAACAAACAAACTTATGATCAAATCTTTTCTCTTTTGACCGTTACTTTAGTTTCCATCAGAAAGTAATCAAGCTTTCAGTGATCGGGAGTAGATCGGACAGGGATCGCTACAATATTCGATAAGTTCCGTCTTAGACATAATCTGTAGAAAACTAAAGGGATTAAAGAGCTTAATTCCCAGCATTAATTGAGTGGTCTTATTATTGTTGTAAAATGAAGCCATAAGAGGCTTTAACGATAAAATCCACTGGGGAAATAGGCTGATAGCTAGCAATGCGCTATCTTATCGATGAAAGCCACTGGGGACGCCGGCTGATAGCTAGCAATGCGCTATCTTATCGATGAAAGCCACAAGGGACGCCGCCCGGCTGATAGCTAACAATGCGCTATCTTATCGATGAAAGTCACTGGGGACGCCGGCTGATAGCTAGCAATGCGCTATCTTATCGATGAAAGTCACTAGGGACGCCGCCCGGATGATAGCTAACAATGCGCTATCTTATCGATGAAAGTCACTGGGGACGCCGGCTGATAGCTAGCAATGCGCTATCTTATCGATGAAAGTCACTAGGGACGCCGCCCGGCTGGTAGCTAGCAATGCGCTATTTTATCGATGAAAGTCACTAGGGACGCCGCCCGGATGATAGCTAACAATGCGCTATCTAATCGATGAAAGCCACTAGGGACGCCGCGCCGCCCGGCTAATAGCTAGCAATGCGCTATTTTATCGATGAAAGCCACGAGGGACGCCGGCTGATAGCTAGCAATGCGCTATCTTATCGATGAAAGTCACTAGGGACGCCGCCCGGCTAATAGCTAGCAATGCGCTATCTTATCGATGAAAGTTACTAGGGACGCCGCCCGGCTGATAGCTAGCAATGCGCTATCTTTTCGATGAAAGCCACTGGGAACGCCGGCTGATAGTTAGCAATGCGCTATCTTATCGATGAAAGTCACTAGGGACGCCGCGCCGCCCGGCTAATAGCTAGCAATGCGCTATTTTATCGATGAAAGCCACTAGAGACGCCGGCTGATAGCTAGCAATGCGCTATCTTATCGATGAAAGTCACTAGGGACGACGGCTGATAGCTAGCCATGCGCTATCTTATCGATGAAAGTCACTAGGGATGCCACCCGGCTGATAGCTAGCAATGCGCTATCTTATCGATGAAAGCCACTAAGGACGCCGGCTGATAGCTAGCAATGCGCTATCTTATCGATGAAAGTCACTAGGGACGCCGCCCAGCTGATAGCTAGCAATGGGCTATCTAATCGATGAAAGCCACTAGGGACGCCGCGCCGCCCGGCTAATAGCTAGCAATGCGCTATTTTATCGATGAAAGCCACGAGGGACGCCGGCTGATAGCTAGCAATGCGCTATCTTATCGATGAAAGTCACTAGGGACGCCGCCCGGCAAATAGCTAGCAATGCGCTATCTTATCGATGAAAGTTACTAGGGACGCCGCCCGGCTGATAGCTAGCAATGCGCTATCTTATCGATGAAAGCCACTGGGGACGCCGGCTGATAGCTAGCAATGCGCTATCTTATCGATGAAAGTCACTAGGGACGACGGCTGATAGCTAGCCATGCGCTATCTTATCGATGAAAGTCACTAGGGATGCCACCCTGCTGATAGCTAGCAATGCGCTATCTTATCGATGAAAGCCACTAAGGACGCCGGCTGATAGCTAGCAATGCGCTATCTTATCGATGAAAGTCACTAGGGACGCCGCCCAGCTGATAGCTAGCAATGGGCTATCTTATCAATGAAAGCCATTGGGGCGCCGGCTAATAGCTAGCAATGCGCTATCTTATCGATGAAAGCCACTAGGGACGACGGCTGATAGCTAGCACTGCGCTATCTTATCGATTGTATACCACTCGCATCTGTGCTTGTATTTACCCACATATTGCTTCTCTAGGTAGGTACTTAAGCTGTAGTTACATCTGATATTCCAACATTCTGTTATTCGGTATAATGGAATGTGGGAATTTCCCTCAATTCGTTTTCAGTCAAAGCTCGCTATCAATTTAGCTCGCGCACCAAGAGCAAGCCAGTGCGGCGGCATAAGTTAATATAAAACTATCTCAAGCACGCTATCAACTTAGCTCGCGCACCACGAGCTAGTCAGTGCGGCGGCAAAAGTTAATATAAAACTATCACAAGCACGCTATCAACTTAGCTCGCGCACCAAGAGCAAGTCAGTGCGGCGGCATAAGTTAATATAAAACTATCACAAGCACGCTATCAACTTAGCTCGCGCACCACGAGCTAGTCAGTGCGGCGGCATAAGTTAATATAAAACTATCCCAAGCACGCTATCAACTTAGCTCGCGCAACAAGAGCTAGTCAGTGCGGCGGCATAAGTTAATATAAAACTATCCCAAGCACGCTATCAACTTAGCTCGCGCAACAAGAGCTAGTCAGTGCGGCGGCATAAGTTAATATAAAACTATCCCAAGCACGCTATCAACTTAGCTCGCGCACCACGAGCTAGTCAGTGCGGCGGCATAAGTTAATATAAAACTATCCCAAGCACGCTATCAACTTAGCTCGCGCACCACGAGCTAGTCAGTGCGGCGGCATAAGTTAATATAAAACTATCCCAAGCACGCTATCAACTTAGCTCGCGCACCACGAGCTAGTCAGTGCGGCGGCATAAGTTAATATAAAACTATCCCAAGCACGCTATCAACTTAGCTCGCGCAACAAGAGCTAGTCAGTGCGGCGGCATAAGATATTATAAAACACTTTAAATTGTCCCCTAAATGTGTATTACACAAAATATAGTTAACGAGTAACCTCTTCTTCGAGGGCCTTGTTACTTGCGCAGACTGTCTGCTGACTAGGCAGATTACTGTTTAACTCACCACTAACTGACGCCGTATTATCTAAAGTGGCATCCTATCTCCGTACAAACAGTATTGAATGTAGAAGAGCGTCGTTTATTATGCTTTATGTGATTTTATGTCTGGATGCACTCTGAAGGACTGATATGAATAACAGATTTCTCTTATTAAGCAGCGCTTAAAGCATAAAGTTGTTCATTTGTATCGGAACAAAGACGCGCAGTGTCACGCAGACATGCACTAGTGATGTGCATACTAACCGCTAGAGATGCACCGATTAGCGCCACTCTACCAGCTCATGAATAGCCAATCACTCCATACAACACATGCTTGAAATCGTTTATCAATTGCATTTTGAAAAAGGTTCGAATTTCAATCACATGTTTGTTTTATTGAAATGTATCGCGTGTATCTGTTGTAATGTGTCAAAGGATTAGGTTTTCAAATAGATTTGTATAAGAAAAAACATTGACTTAAATAAAGTCGAGTACCTACAGTGTCCCTGTCTCAGCAGGTCAGTCAAAACAAATCAAATTATTTATTTGCTAGAATGCAGGTAAGTATACAAATAAGGTCGTGGGCAAGTTACGCACAAAATCAGTAAAATTAATTGGCGCCCGTCAGCGGTCGTTTTCATTCAAAATATTTATTTTAATTTCTGTTATATTGTTTCGACAATGGAACCTCGTGGCTGCATCTCTACTGGGGGTACCAGAGGCACATCACATTATGCAGTTATCGGTTAGAGGCGCGCGCTGGTCGCACGGTGGTTGCGCGGCGGTAACGTGGCGTTCGCGTGGCGGTCGCGCGCCGGTCGCGCGGCGGTCGCGCGGGCGCCTGACACGACACTGTAATGCCGGACGCACACTACATAGCACACATGTTGTGCGCCATACAGGAGATAGGTGCAGAAGGTTAATATTACATTAAATTCAAAATTATTTATTTTGGGACAACTAGATCCATCGGTTAGTGTACAAAAACTTAGAAACTATTGTTAGTACCTACTTAAATATAATAACAAAGGAAAACACTCACATAAACATCACAAATCACAAATGTCCCTGTGCTGAGACATTCCGCCCCGTCAAGATAACCAACAGGGAGATACCTCCCTAAAAGATCACCAGACGAACGAAATGCCCCAACACAGGCGCACGCACATCTTCAGCTATAGTTTTAAAGCCTCCTTCATAACAAAATCTATCGCATTGATCTCTCTTTCTTATAATTTGTTGTGTTTCAGATGTACGGGAAAAGAAAAAGGAAGATTTTAGTCCATGTCATAAACTTAAACTCAGAAATTACTCAGAAGTGCTGGGCCATTTGAAAATTGACTACGATGACTAGATTGTCCTTCACAACTGTGCATATTGTTCATAAACGTGGTTAAATTACAATATTGGTAGATAAGATGTTTTTAAATCACGCGTTGTTAACAGTTGGCCTTCTGCATGTCCTTCCACGTCGCGTACTCATGCATATAAGATGCTTGATTGAATACCATTGAATAGTCAATGAGCTGCTGATCCGTGACGTCACAGCCCGCAGACCAGGCAGGGTGAGGGTGCCCACAGGACGGGACAGCTTCCCTGTGGCGCAGTAATGAACGTATTGGTGTCATGGTGCAGTGGCTTCGACGCCAGGAATGTCTGGCACAGAGACTGGGAGCGTTTGACAACGACTTGATTGAATTTTGAACCTATTCGACTGTAGAGGTGTTTGATCTAAGATTCTGTGACAAAGGCATCTATGGTATTTAGGTATAGCTACTGGGGAAATAATGAAATTCGTAATAGTAGTAAAATTGTTTTCTATTTCCCTACATTTCAGTTTAGCGCTCTGTAGTTTTAGGAAAATGTTAAGAAATCTTAAAATCCTACTCTTAAATGTATTTTTAAAAGCTATTTCGGATTTCAAAAACACCTAAGTAGGTAGGTACTGTTAGATATTTAAACAAATATCCTACATGGTCCTCCTTAACTGATATTTAAAATAAATAAACGAAAGAACTAAATCTAACCAAACAAACTGTTGAGGAAAACTATTTCTTTTTATCCCTATCAATAAATTACGTGTCGCGATCACTTCGCATTCCACTCATCGTCGCTACGGAAAACTTAACCCTCGACACTTGACGGACGGCCCTACGTCGCTACGTACGAACACTCGCAGCGCTGTGCTGCCTGCGCCTGCGACGATGGGTTCCCAGGAGCGGCGCACCGGCACACGCTGAGCATACGACATGCGAGCGTGCAAGTTCCTTAGTATGTTTTATGATGATTTCCTAGACAGGCGCAACATTGTCATGATGGATGCTAAGCGGCTGCCTGGAATATCAGATCGATGCGGAACACAGCTCTGTTGTTGTTGTTGTGGCTACTCGTATTATACCTAAGATAAGAGATAAGAGGGTCGTTTAAGGGACGAGAAAGCTTAAGGGAATCCGGAAAATGGCCGCGAAGGGACGACCAACTGATGAAAATTATGATTTAATAGATATTTTTTTGCAATAATATGAGCATTTCAACGTAAGCATATATCTAACTTTATCTTTGTTTGTTCGTCATTGGGAAATATATTCATAAAGATTACAATTAAGTAATAAAAAAAACCGGGCAAGAGTCGTCAAAAATGATATTGAGGTTTCTAATATCATTTTTTAGGGTTCCGTAGCCAAATGGCAAAAACGGAACCCTTATTTATTCGTCATGTCTGTCTGTCTGTCTGTCTGTCCGTCCGTATGTCACAGCCACTTTTTTCCGAAACTATAAGAACTATACTGACTGTGCCTTCTCAGTACATTTATGATAATCTTTTGTATGCACATAAAAATATTAATCTGTTTAAAAAATACAGTGATATCCTTAACATAAATACTAGGAACAAACACAAAAGAAAGGGTTTTTCGAAATTCCACCCCTAAGAGGGTGAAATTTCACGCGGACGAAGTCGCGGGCAGAAGCTAGTCTTTTATAAAGCGAAAACTATGTCAGAAAGCCTATTATTGTGAATGTGAGGACTATGTGGGTCATTTTTTCCGTTTTAATCATGGTCTGGCAGTTTGAGTAGTTTATGCGGCCTACCCAAATGTCCTGTCTTTGGTATTGTTCGTCGAATCGTTGAGCTCCTTAAGTTCAAAGTTGAGCTGCACGGTTACTAACAAATGCGTGCACTGACTGGACAGGTCCACTCAATCTGTGTGGTTCTTTCCTCAAAAGACCATTTCAGACACTATTCTACATGATCCTCAAAGATTATGTCCGGATTTTTTTTTTTATATACACATTGACATTGATGAATTCTATTTAGACAATGACATGAATATTTACTTTGTAAGTAATTTATTTTTTATTTAATTATTGTGAATGTGAGAACTATGTGGGTCATTTCTTTTTTTCCTTCTTAGTTTTAATCATGATCTGGCAGTTTGAGTAGTTTATGCGGCCTACCCAAATGTGCTTTCTTTGGTATTGTTCGTCGAATCATTGAGCTCCTTAAGGACGCGTTTACGAATCTGACAAAAATAAGTAGTTTTACAGGCATTTTGCAGCAAAATGAGACTAAACCAAATGTAACTTATAATTACCACAGATAGGTTACTCCTTCATCTTCAAATGGTAGCTATTTTTCGTTAAAAAATGTTGGTTTTTAATATAGTAAAAAATAATTTCCGTTGCCTCTTCACACAAAATCGACGATATCGTGCTGACTTTGGAGATATTTTTCTTCTATTTAATAACATAAAATTTATTTAAAAATATTTTATGTAAGCAGACATGTTCAACTCAAAAAGGTAGCAAAAAGAACTATCAAAATGTTACAAATAGGCTCAGAAAAAAATTAAAATCAGAGTCTATTTTTTCACATATTTCGCTGTAACGCGTGAATCTTATTGGATTGAAATAAGGGTTATTTTACTGGTCACTGTCTTGGTTTATTGCACAAAAATTTATAATGAAATATTAGTCTGCGCTCGGCCGCCGTCGTGAGTGGACTCTGTGTCGCTTGTAAGCAGCAGCTTGTGCTGAAAAAGATCGCTGTACGGATACAAAATATTTGACATACCAAACATGATACTTCACGCATTCTATAATGTACCTACTACCCAAGGAGAGATTTTATTCACAGTCTTATAATTTTTCTAGAAGTAAGTAGGGATTATAAATTCATAATATTATTATTTCGTTTCGGACTTGATGGAGTGACCTGCAGGTGTACTTCGAAGACTGCTACTGGAACTAATAGCCGAGCTGAGCTAGATGTGCCGAGTTTGGGCTCATTTCGTTAGTTATGTTGAGATCTTCCCTCCGGACTTGATGGAGTGACCTGCAGGTGTACTTCGAAGACTGCTACTGGAACTAATAGCCGAGCTGAGCTAGGTGTGCCGAGTTTGGGCTCATTTCGTTAGTTATGTTGAGATCTTACCTCCGGACTTGATGGAGTGACCTGCAGGTGTAATTCAAAGACTACTACTGGAACTAATAGCCGAGCTGAGCTAGGTGTGCCGAGTTTGGGCTCATTTCGTTGGTTATGTTGAGACCTTACCTCCGGACTTGATGGAGTGATCTGCAGGTGTACTTCGAAGACTGCTACTGGAACTAATAGCCGAACTGAGCTAAGTGTGCCGAGTTTGGGCTCATTTCGTTAGTTATGTTGAGACCTTACCTCCGGACTTGATGGAGTGATCTGCAGGTGTACTTCGAAGACTGCTACTGGAACTAATAGCCGAGCTGAGCTAGGTGTGCCGAGTTTGGGCTCATTTCGTTAGTTATGTTGAGATCTTACCTCCGGACTTGATGGAGTGACCTGCAGGTGTAATTCAAAGACTACTACTGGAACTAATAGCCGAGCTGAGCTAGGTGTGCCGAGTTTGGGCTCATTTCGTTGGTTATGTTGAGACCTTACCTCCGGACTTGATGGAGTGATCTGCAGGTGTACTTCGAAGACTGCTACTGGAACTAATAGCCGAGCTGAGCTAGGTGTGCCGAGTTTCGGATCTTTTTTGTAGTTATGTTGAGACCTTACCTCCGGACTAGATCGCGTGACCTGCAGGTGTACTTCGAAGACTGCTACTGGAACTAATAGCCGAGCTGAGCTAGTTGTGCCGAGTTTGGGGTCATTTCGTTAGTTATGTTGAGACCTTACCTCCGGACTTGATGGAGTGACCTGCAGGTGTAATTCAAAGACTACTACTGGAACTAATAGCCGAGCTGAGCTAGGTGTGCCGAGTTTGGGCTCATTTCGTTGGTTATGTTGAGACCTTACCTCCGGACTTGATGGAGTGACCTGCAGGTGTAATTCAAAGACTACTACTGGAACTAATAGCCGAGCTGAGCTAGGTGTGCCGAGTTTGGGCTCATTTCGTTAGTTATGTTGAGATCTTACCTCCGGACTTGATGGAGTGACCTGCAGGTGTAATTCAAAGACTACTACTGGAACTAATAGCCGAGCTGAGCTAGTTGTGCCGAGTTTGGGGTCATTTCGTTAGTTATGTTGAGACCTTACCTCCGGACTTGATGGAGTGACCTGCAGGTGTAATTCAAAGACTACTACTGGAACTAATAGCCGAGCTGAGCTAGGTGTGCCGAGTTTGGGCTCATTTCGTTGGTTATGTTGAGACCTTACCTCCGGACTTGATGGAGTGACCTGCAGGTGTACTTCGAAGACTGCTACTGGAACTAATAGCCGAGCTGAGCTAGGTGTGCCGAGTTTGGGCTCATTTCGTTAGTTATGTTGAGATCTTACCTCCGGACTTGATGGAGTGACCTGCAGGTGTAATTCAAAGACTACTACTGGAACTAATAGCCGAGCTGAGCTAGGTGTGCCGAGTTTGGGCTCATTTCGTTGGTTATGTTGAGACCTTACCTCCGGACTTGATGGAGTGATCTGCAGGTGTACTTCGAAGACTGCTACTGGAACTAATAGCCGAGCTGAGCTAGGTGTGCCGAGTTTCGGATCTTTTTTGTAGTTATGTTGAGACCTTACCTCCGGACTAGATCGCGTGACCTGCAGGTGTACTTCGAAGACTGCTACTGGAACTAATAGCCGAGCTGAGCTAGTTGTGCCGACTTTGGGGTCATTTCGTTAGTTATGTTGAGACCTTACCTCCGGACTTGATGGAGTGACCTGCAGGTGTAATTCAAAGACTACTACTGGAACTAATAGCCGAGCTGAGCTAGGTGTGCCGAGTTTGGGCTCATTTCGTTGGTTATGTTGAGACCTTACCTCCGGACTTGATGGAGTGACCTGCAGGTGTACTTCGAAGACTGCTACTGGAACTAATAGCCGAGCTGAGCTAGGTGTGCCGAGTTTGGGCTCATTTCGTTGGTTATGTTGAGACCTTACCTCCGGACTTGATGGAGTGATCTGCAGGTGTACTTGGAAGACTGCTACTGGAACTAATAGCCGAGCTGAGCTAGGTGTGCCGAGTTTCGGCCCTTTTTGGTAGTTATGTTGAGACCTTACCTCCGGACTGGATGGAGTGACCTGAAGGTGTACTTTGAAGACTGCTTCTAGAACTGGTACACGAGTAGAACTAGCTGATAAGAATGTGTATAGTTTTTAACTCTTTAACTCGATTGTGATTTTAGGCCAAGACCTAAGACGTTTGGGAAAGGCTCTGGTAAGAAACTAGTTGATAAAAAATATAAAAAAATTACAGCCGCCATCTTGGATTTTCATTTTGACCTCACTATCGGCTTTAGCGCCCTTAAAAACCATAAAAACGATACCCATGATGAAAAAAAAAATTACAGCCGCCATCTTGGATTTTCATTTTTATTTCACTATCGGCGATCTCAATATCCGTCACTTTCTTTCTTCGCACGGCTAAATTACGAACGATTTTAACATTCATATTCGGTTGGTTATTCGACCTTCGCAATTTATCACCCTAAAGTAGGCAGGCCGTCTGGCGACTGCCTACTGCCGCGCGTAAATGTATGAAGATTTTGTTTTTTGTTAGGTATGATAATTTAGTCAGTTTCTTTACATACACTAAAATGTAATTGATAGGCTTATGGTGATTTATCGAGGTAGGCACTGCTTATATGCAATGCACGCCACTGCTTAGTACGCTATCATAATTGCGTAACTTGGAATGGCAATCCATTCCAATTTGACAGTACAACAATATCCATTGCGTTGTATTTGTTTTACGAATTTTTAACGATTTTTTTAAACATGTAGCCTATATGTTAATCCAGTGTGTCAGCTACCTCCATACCAAATTTTATATCAAAATTGGTCCAGCCGTTTGAGCGTGAAGAAGTAACAAACATATAAACACACACACACACACACAAACTTTCGCTTTTATAATATTAGTGTGATGAATATTGTAGCATTGGTAGTGTGTGCCTTGAAGGGTATGTGCCAAATAAACATATTTTCTAAGCTTGTTTTCAATATGCTCGTTCGCAATTAATACGTACTTTGGCAAGTACTTGATTAATCACTGTCCAGTGAAATTAAGTAAATAGCATCTACTTTTATGAACACTTCACATTACCTACAAACTATTTGAAAACAAATCAACGTAAGCTTTAAAAAAAATACATGGCAAAAATTAAATAAAATTAGGCTCAAGTATCAAGTCGTGTCAGTTTACTCATAATTTCACCGCTTCGCGCATGTCGCTGTGTGTGTGAGCCGTGCACGTGTAGTAGTGAGACTCAATACCTAAAATTGAAGCGCGTCAATTCGTAAACGCGTCCTTAAGTCTTGAGTTGAGCTGCACGATTTTTGACAAATGCGTGCACTGACTGGACAGGTCCTCTCAATCTGTGTGGTTCTTTCCTCAAAAGACCACCTCAGACATCGATCTACATGGTCTTCATATAACCTGACCAAGATTATGTCTGGACTTTAAAAGAGACTGTGACCTCTGAGTTTGTTTCGGCCTTTCTTCTCAGAGTAGTCAGATAGGAAACGCCGACTTCATCTAGTTTTAAAAAAACATAATTGACGTGTAAAAGTGTTTGTACAAACCTACTTACAAAAAATAAAATCATTTCATTTCATTTCATTTATACTGTTGAAACTTGGTAAGTAGATGTATTCTGTGAACCGTATTTTCACAAAAAAATTGTAAAAAAAACAATAAATTTTGGGGGTTCCCCATACTTAGAACTGAAACTCAAAAAAATTTTTTTCATCAAAGCCATACGTGTGGGATATCTATGAATAGGTCTTCAAAAATAATATTGAGGTTTCTAATATCATTTTTTTCTAAACTGAATAGTTTGCGCGAGAGACACTTCCAAAGTGGTAACTTCTAAATTAAGAGAATGATAAAACTAAAAAAAATATTTGATGTACATTACCATGTAAACTTCCACCGAAAATTGGTTTGAACGAGATCTAGTAAGTAGCTCGCCGGTGAAAATTTAAAAACACGATGGTACGGAACCCTCGGTGCGCGAGTCCGACTCGCTCTTGCCCGGTTTTTGAGTAGGTAAAGGAGCTTTTAATGCTCTATCTGGGCAGTACCTTCTTACGGACTAGCTGATCGCATTTAGAGCACAGCCGGAGGTCCTGAGCTATCCATATACCTACCACCACCGGCGCCGCCATATACAGGCTGGAAGGGACGTCGCCGCACAAATTGTAATCATGAATTCAGCACATCATTCATTCTGAACGCCACTGCGTTGACATTTTTTTAATAAATAATAAATATTATCTGTTCCATACAGTTTGGCCGCGCAGGTATTGCACTAATCTATGAAATAGCAGTTTTTCTTTTTTAACCCCCGACGCAAAAACGACGGGGTGTTATAAGTTTGACGTGTCTGTGACTGTGTGTGTGTGTGTGTGTGTGTCTGTCTGTGGCATCGTAGCTCCCGAACGGATGAACCGATTTTGATTTAGTTTTTTTTGTTTGAAAGGTGTATTAGTCGGGAGTGTTCTTAGCTATGTTTGATGAAAATCGGTCCAAGATGGCCGCCGCTACAAAATGGCGGATAACATATTTTTTCACAATTCCCTCAATATGGGTATCAAATGAAAGGGCTTCAATAGTAGAATACTATACACTATAACAAATTTTGAATCCAAGATGGCCGCCACAACAAAGTGGCGAATTACATTTTTTTTTCTCAACTCCCTATAAAATAAAATTAAGGAATCCCTACACTTTTTGTAGGGATTCTACAAAAAGTGTAGGGATTCCTTAATTTTATTTTTGTCGGGGGTTTTTTAAATTTTTAATTAATTAGTAGATGTTCCCGAAACGAGACAAGACTTAAGAGTTAAATGCTACCTCAACAATGATGTCTTCTATCTATCTATATATATAAAATGGTAAACTGACTGACTGACTGATTGTTGATATATCAACGCACAGTCTAAACCGCTGCTCCTAGGGACATGAAATTTGGAGGGTGTGTTCTTTGTGAAGAGTAGGTATCCACTAAGAAAGGGTTTTTCGAAATTCCACCCCTTAGAGGGTGAAATTTCACGCGGACGAAGTCGCGGGCAGAAGCTAGTAGCTTATAATGATGACTAGACACAGCAACACACACACATCAACTTCTCATTACCACTCATAACGATGCAATGCTATCCGCGCCATTATGCTATCGACTGTAAGTCTTCGTGTCAATGACTCTAGTACTCACCTCCAGTGCGATGAGTCCAGTCTTCCATACCGGGCGAGTGGTACTAGTACAAAGGGTCATTAGTCGTAGCAATAGTACTAGTGGTCATTACTAGTACGTGTCTGCGCGCACGCAGCTCCGTGACTGTAATGATTGTGCAGATGTAGTATCGCGACAACGATGTGATTGAGATGTTAGTCTGTGGTTGATTGATTTGACTGTCATAGGGTATTGATGAACTGCTTGTCAATCACTGTCAATAATTCTCTTACAAGTATTCAAGTTCAGATCGAATAAAGTTCAGACAGTGAGAGACGTTTACTGATTTGGGGCAGCCATGGGTACTGATGAACTTCCAGATAAATTCATACATATTATTATACATGTGTGTATACTCGAAGTAAAACTAGTCCAGGCACGATGTTTAGAGAAAGGGGTTTCTTCTAAACTCGCCTGTTTACAAAATTAGATAGGCACCTAATTAGTGTTGTGTGAATATCGCTTTGACACAATACTGATTGGGTATCAATGTTATTTCTAGCCTTTATTGGTTGTAAATGTCAAGTTCCTGTTCTGAAATTCTTCAATTCGGTTTCTGTAACGGAACATTTTTTTCATTTTACTGAACTTCATAACTCTTGAATGGGCAACTATGGGGGGCGAGCGTTGATAGCGTAGAATTCTATAATTTACACAAAACTACACTAAATTACTAAACTACTTTATTCTTATTCTTTAATAAGAATAAAGTAGTTTTAAAGCAGGATCTGTCAAGACTTGGCCAAATTTTAGCAGTTTCTGTTTCGTTCCATACAACAAAAATTGAAAGTATTTTTTTCCCGGCAAACTATTAGTTTTAGAGAAAAACGTTTCATAACAATTATTCATCAGAATATCAGATCTTTCGTTAGGTATTTAAAAAAAATGGAATTTGTAAAAAAAAACCCTATGTCCCTCATAATAGCAGTTGCAAGACTCGCCATTCCAAGACGTCGTCGCGCGTCGCCGCGTCCGCGTCGGTAGGGACAGGCTGTACGTGTTATACCTACGTATTTGCTTTAAAATAAAAACTCTAAAAACGATTACAATATATTGACCCTTTACGTTTAATGTAAGTCGTAGGAAATATTTTGATCCAAGCGTCCTCGCGTCGTGCGACGGCGGACGGCTTATGAAAATATATTTTCTACAACAGCAAACATTCATTATAGCTCGGTATAAACTTCATCTGTTTGGCGTTTTCATTAGCCGTCCCCCGACGCGAGGACGTTTTCATTAGCCGTCCCCCGACGCGAGGACGTTTTCATTAGCCGTCCCCCGACGCGAGGACGTTTTCATTAGCCGTCCCCCGACGCGAGGACGTTTTCATTAGCCGTCCGCCGACGCGAGGACGCTTGGATATGACTAGTAAACATGCTATGATCGACAAATGACTCGCCGAAATCTGCGCAGCTGTACATATTTTTACCACAGTGAAGCTAGGTAAGTAGTTACTCGTGGTCGTTGGCGTTCATTCCATACTAGCATATTCCTGTGTTTTCTCCCTGCATAATGATACTATTCCAAATATTTTGGAAAAAAAACATAGGCACATAATAGTGGAAGATAATATACAACTGTTTATCTATTCTACTTGTTTTTTATTTAAAATTTAGACATTTTTATTTGGACTCGTTATGACACATCTCGAGTCTTAGGTCAGCTCATCATCATATGAGTCCCACCCTCGATCGGTTTACTAGCAGTTAATTAAGAGTTTCAATAGTAGCACCCTGGTCAGTCATCAGGTAAAATGAACAGCACTAGGTGAGACACATCTAATACGCTCAGACTCGAGGGGTTTACCAGCAGTTATTCAAGAGTTCCATTATCTAGCGTCCAGGTCTATCATCTGACCAGCTCGATGGTACCATACTATTTTGTTATCATCGGAATGCATACATTTGCATTTTCGTAAATGTATTACTATTCAAGTATTCCGTTAACGACCGTCCAGGTCCGTCCTACGGAACATCACCATAACTTTTTCACACAACGATTTGATAAGAACCGCCAGTAGTTATTGCTCTTTATTAAAATGCCTATATAATGACATAATGTTTGTTTGTCCTCCTTTATTTCTCTTTCCTAATCCATCATCAACCCCTGGTCACCATCTATTTATAACCTACTAGCTGCGCCCCGCGGATTCACCCGCGTAAATGTCGATCCCGTGGGAATATCGGGATAGGTAATAGGTAGTACGGGCTGGTTTCCGCAACTCCACGTCATTGCGCGTATTTTGCGTACGGGTTGGAAAATCGATTATTCGATCCACCCCAGCTCCTCAAGGAAGATCAGCAACGCCTTGATGTTACTGACCGTCTCACGTAGGGTACCTGGGTTACCGAAGTACTTTGCCCGGTACAGTCACGAGCAAAAGTATGTATATACTTGGCTTTATTCAAAGGCGATTTTCTCCTTTCTTTTTGAATGAAATTTTATGTTATTACGAACATAGTATTTCCGAACACATAGGTTTATGTAAAGTGTCGTATTTCAGCTTTGCATTCGTTATTTCGTGAAAAAATTGCAATATTAGTGTGATTCATTGAGACCATTCCAAGGAGCCCAAACACGATACCTCTGCTGTATCCTGCAAATTCCAGGTGATGCTGCAGCAGCAGTTCAAGGTTACTATGTTATTCTACTATAATTGAAGTAAATAAATGCCAAATTTCGACTCAATCAGACCTGTGAAAGATGCTCACACCATTTCATCAACTAGAAAAGAGCTGATAATCTTCAAACGGCTGAACCGATTTTCTTGAATCATTGCTAAAAACACTCTCGATCAAGTCATATTTCAAACAAAAAAAAAACAAAATCGGTTCAGCCGTTTGGGAGCTACGATGGCTTTCACCCGTGTTAAATACTACTTTTCTTTACAAATATAAGGAAAATAAAAAAAAAATACTTTTTCTAAAATATTTATGGATAATAATAATATGAATAGCACCTATTAAAATTAATTAAGAAGTTAGAACAATTTAGTTAAATATACTATAGTTATTTTTAAATATGGAATACACCGCGTCACCGCCGCGGGCAGTCCCGCTTATTTCTTTTAATCACACCACACTGGCTGTTTATACACTCACAAGACCGCAGCAATTTTCTTATTTTTATGTAAAAAATTTCATAACTGACGATCTAACCAAATTTAGAACTACTAAAGTAGGAACCAATTACCATGAGTCTTTCCCGCCCAAAGGTGGGAAGCAGCGTCTTCCACCCGCTATTCGGATCAAACAAACACTACTTTCCGAGTACCTATGAGAAATGAAACAATATTGTTTATACGAACACAAATGATATATAAATGTAGTACAATACATCCTACACATAAACCGCGTATATAAGCTATGATTGCGTTTAAAAAGATACGAAAAATAAATCATAATCTTTAGAAAACCATTTTGGTGTTCGTAAATCTAATAAATCGGTCAGCCGGCTAAACATTGAGGTTCTAAAAACATGTAGGTAGGTATATTCATCATTTCTGTACCCTCGTTCGGATAAGACGCGGCCGATGGCCGAGTTGTAAGCCAACCGGCGTTTATGTCCCATGACTCAGCGATTATGAACGATCGCCTAGCAGGCTAGCACTAGCACAGCATGTACCTACCACAAGTAGGACACACGCCGATAAGTAACAAAAACATGATACGTGTGCTTATTGGGAAAGATGTTTGATATGGCAGATTCTAATTTGATATGTTATGATAATATTGAGCGTGTTCAGAGCAAGTCACGTTCGTATGTGATGATAAGGTCAACTATGCGCGGATCTAAACATTCTCATATTAATAGATTCGAGGAATTATGTTTCTCCACATTGCATCGAAACCTTCAAAATGTTGTAACTTGACCGTGTTTTTCTCTATAATCGTAACAACGGATGAGCGGAGTGCTTGTTGTGACTCAAATTCTTAGCATTACCACAGATGATATCTATAATACTACCGTATTACTCATAAGTTTCTTCTCATTTAATATCAACGAAGTTGCCTACTATCACTTGCTATTAATGAAGACACAGTGACATACAATATAGTAAATTGTTATACAAGGGTCGAAAGGAGGTCAGCGGGATTGTTCGAAAGGGTAACCGCTACCCCGGAACTTAAAGGGCTTAGGAAGGAACACGGGAGGGTTTTAGTCAGTAACACTCCCTTCCGCTCCACACAGAGCGGGAAGCGTCATTTGATGATTTCCCATGCTCAAAAAAAAAAAGGGTCGAAAGGAATTAATGACTTTCACCAGTGTTATACAATCTACTTTTCATATCGAATAATTATAAGAAAAGTAAAAAATAGCAGTTTTTGTAAAATATTTAGGTATTATTTTCTTGTCTGCTCGCCACTTCATAAAATCATTGTATGTATTTAAGTAACTATCTTTCTTTTGAAATTTCTGGCAAAAGATTTTAGATTACTGTATTTGCCTCGTCAACATTTCAGAGTCGCTTGACCATTTTTTTTTTATTTCGGTACATCTTACAGAGTTAAGTATATCCCGCCAAGTTATATATACTACAGTCTTTTTAAAATTTAAATATGGAACACACGGACACACCGCGTCACCACCGCGGGCCGTCCCGCTTATTAGGTATTTTTTAGGGTTCCGTAGCCAAATGGCAAAAACTGAACCCGTTGAAACTTGGTAAGTAGATGTATTCTGTAAACCGCATTAAGATTTTCACAAAAAAATAGAAAAAAAAAACAATAAATTTTGGGGGTTCCCCATACTTAGAACTGAAACTCAATTTTTTTTTTCATCAAACCCATAAGTACATACGTGTGGGGTATCTATGAATAGGTCTTCAAAAATGATATTGAGGTTTCTAATATCATTTTTTCTAAACTGAATAGTTTGCGCGAGAGACACGTCCAAAGTGGTAAAATGTGTGTGTCCCCCTGTAACTTCTAAAATAAGAAAATGATAAAACTAAAAAAAATATATGATGTACATTACCATGTAAACTTCCACCGAAAATTGGTTTGAACGAGATATAGTAAGTAGCTCGCCGGTGATTTAAAAACATATGATGGTACGGAACCCTCGGTGCGCGAGTCCGACTCGCTCTTGTCCGGTTTTTTTTTTATTCACACTAGCTTGTTTATGCAATCACAAGACCGTAGTTTATTCTATAATCTGAGACCGCAGCATTTTTCATAATTGTGTAAAAAAATTCTTAGCTGACTACCTAACCTTTAGTTCTATTTTTATTTTAAAACTAGCTGCGCCCCGCGGTTTTACCCGCGTAAATGTCGATCCCGTGGGAATATCGGGATAAAAAGTAGCCTATATGTTAATCCAGGGTGTCAGCTACCTCCATACAAAATTTCATCAAAATTGGTCCAGCCGTTTGAGCGTGAAGAAGTAATAAACATATAAACACACCCCCACACACACAAACTTTCGCCTTTATAATATTAGTGTGATTGATTCCCGCCCTAGAGAGGGAAGTCTATGGAGGGATGCATTACTATAAGTCTGTCCCGCCCAAAGCTGGGAAGCAGCGTCTTCCACCCGCTATTCGGATCAAACAAACACCACTTTCCGAGTATGAGAAATGAAAAAATCTTAACAACAGTGGCTCTTCTGCAGCAGTACACAAATTTCGTACAACGCGGGTGCCTCGTGACTGTGTTGTGTGGGGACACTGGACAGCACAATCCCGTGTACTGTAGCGGTTTTAGTCTGCTTGCAACATTAGCATGTAGCATTAATTCGCGATATTAGGCCTTGCATTGATGATCCCGGTAGGTAATTAAAAGGTTCGCAACTCTTATATTTACTTAGCGAGAGCAGGTTTCCGCCTCGCCGAACTACAAATCAGACGGATCCACAATACTGACTGCGTGGCTCTTCCGCGAACCCTTTGGTTTGACGATGATGAGCGATGAGGAACCGAGCTCGAGTTATGAGCGGGTGACAACATCACTTCCGACAACATACATTAACAACTTATATTTGGAAAAGACGGAATGAGCTGCGGTGGAAGGACTGTATTCTAGGTTACGGAAATAGATTTATTTTTGGCATCTATAAAGGTTCAATAGTAAGCGTGTATTGAAGTTGAAGTTCAGAGGGCTTACTTATTGCTATTGCTTCACACAGAAAATTGTAGAAAGTAGTTCGGGTCGCCTCCCAGCAGCCCAGCTAGATGAGCCATTAAATAACAGCAGGAAAAGACTGGATGCGAAGGCTTAGAGCAGCCGATGTCTGTTCGAGAAGTGCGGTAGGTCGAGTTGGTCGTTTAATTAGTGCGTGGTAATTAAGGAAGGATCGTTAGTTATTGCGATTTATGGGTGATGGCCTTATCTATACTTATAATAAATCTGTAGAATTCGATCCCTAGACCCGATTACTGTACCAACCGCAAATAATAAGTTTGTCGTAGGTTACGTCACCCGCAGTGTAGTTCACTAAGGGGCGCTGCACACGGCTAAGATACTATAATATTTTATCTTAAGATACAATATCGCTCGCCATACAATTCAATGGACTATCACACACGACGAAGATAATAAATAATCTATATACTAATATATATATACTAATAATAAAGCTGAAGACTTTGTTTGTTTGAACGCGATAATCTCTGGAACTACCGTCAGATTTGAAAAAACCTTTTTGCATTTGATAGCCCAATTCTTGAGGAAGGCTATAGGCTATAATATCACGCTATGACCCTTAAGAGCCGAGCAAAACGAAAAACAGTCAGAATGAAATTTTAAAAAGAAAAAAAAAGCGAAGTGTTGCGACGGGGTGGGAGTACAAGAAATTTCACGTGGACGAAGTCGCGGGCAGAAGCTAGTTGAGGATATATTTACGAGCTATGCATGTGAGCATGACTGAATAATAGTTGTCTGCAATCCTATATTGGTATTATATGCGTCTTTGACATATTCAGGTCAGATACTCAGCATGGCTGACTAGCAGCTAATTATTTTAATACTAGGGTATACATCTGAGGTCGCTTGGAGGCCGGCTATAGTACTATTAAGTAATTTGTGCGTTTCTTTGTCTTGAACACAAAGTGCAGTGGTTTAATGAGTCAGATGTGTGAATTGGCACAACACTTCGCAGTTACGCAGTTATCGATGACCAGGCGAATAAGTTAGCTACTAGTAATACTGATAAATGGCTTGATTTTCTTGTACATAGATGACGAAACAAAGAACTCTATTGATAGACAAGAATTCTGTCCTATTTACTTTAAAATGAGACAATTTTCTCTTCTAACTCTTGAATAGCATTGTCATCTTATGTACAAATCTTCTCGCCTTAGCTCATATGTAGGCTTTTCTTCGAGGTGCTTCTTTTACATACGATCTTCTATCATCATCGTCTGTCCGATACTTCTATCATCATCGTCTGTCCGATATTGTATCATCATCGTCTGTCCGATACTTCTATCATCATCGTCTGTCCGATATTGTATCATCATCGTCTGTCCGATATTGTATCATCATCGTCTGTCCGATACTTCTATCATCATCGTCTGTCCGATATTGTATCATCATCGTCTGTCTGATACTTCTATCATCATCGTCTGTCCGATATTGTATCATCATCGTCTGTCTGATACTTCTATCATCATCGTCTGTCCGATATTGTATCATCATCGTCTGTCCGATACTTCTATCATCATCGTCTGTCCGATACTTCTATCATCATCGTCTGTCCGATATTGTATCATCATCGTCTGTCCGATACTTCTATCATCATCGTCTGTCCGATATTGTATCATCATCGTCTGTCCGATATTGTATCATCATCGTCTGTCCGATACTTCTATTATCATCGTCTGTCCGATATTGTATCATCATCGTCTGTCCGATATTGTATCATCATCGTCTGTCCGATACTTCTATTATCATCGTCTGTCCGATATTGTATCATCATCGTCTGTCCGATATTGTATCATCATCGTCTGTCCGATACTTCTATCATCATCGTCTGTCCGATATTGTATCATCATCGTCTGTCCGATGTTTCAGGGTCCTTATCCGTCGTTGCTCTATTACGACTTCAAGCGGAACAAATATATTTCTTGATAATAAAGTACAAGATCATACCAAAATCTACATAATTGCTTATGTACGAGCTAGTATTAAGCTTCTAGTCGCCGGGTCGATGTACTGCATTTGCATCGATAGTACCTGCAGTTGGACGCGGAAGAGCACGCTGGGCCGCGCGGGCGCAGACCGGTCCAACACGCAGAAGCACGCTCATCAGACAAACCGCACTCACATTGACCACATAATTTACTGGTTTAATTTACTGTATTGTGTGTTCCAGGTACTGGTGGTGGCCTGGTCCACATAGTCAGGCCAAGGAAAAATTCAACAAAGTAAGAATACAGCAAAAAAACGAGGTAGGTATCCAAACATCTGCTGCTCGATTCGGGTTGTTATTGCTGTAAATGGGTCTGAACTCTACGAATTCTGAAAATACCATCTTAGCCAAATGATACCAGTCAATAATTCATACTATAGTATATGACTTCGGTCGACGTAACTAATAGTCGAGTGTGTAATCTGACTTAGAAAAGTGTAACACGGAATAACACGTAGTTTAACAACGAAAAACTGAACGCCGGCACCGCCGCCGTAGCCATGCGATTTCGAATAACCCAATCTCTAAATTCACAACGTAGGTATACATGCTATCCCGAAAAATTTATCGCCGAATATTTTTAAAGAAAAGGCGCAATTACTACAAACAGTTCTATTTTTCCTTGGAGGGTACTGAAATATAAATATAACATAACATTGATCATTACCTAATTTGCCTGTCAATTTGCTACGGTTATGGCGGTTTCTACCAGCAGGTTTCCTGTTACATCCGTTCTCAAAGACCGAGATCGATGTTTGTTTCAAACATTATTCAATACGTCTTATGTTATTACCTCGTAATAGACATTTAATCACTCTCATTGTTACCGCCAGACAGTTTTGTTATCGCTACCTGTCAGGAATTCAATAGGTCGATGAACAATAGACCATAAACTGCTGTGACGTCACTTTGAAAGTAAACCAAAGAAAAGTGATAATATCGTTTTATAGGCATCGTTTTAAAACAATGAGGTTTTGGCTTGATGGTTCCGCTGACCTCATTTGATTGGCCGCTTTATTCAGAAAACGAGAGGGTGCCAGCCAATTAAGAGGTCCTGGCGAAGTGTTTTTGAAGTCTTTATTACAAATATGAGCGGTTGGCTAAATGGTTGATTGACTTTAATTAATAGTTCTACAAACAAAGGCCATTGACAAATCATAAGGAAACCACAGACGGGCTCATGTATTTGACCTCTTTAATTTGATACTGGCCTTACAAGGTGTTGTATGTTTACATATCACCTTACACCTCAAGTATCAAGTCCATGTGAGTCTGGTCAGGTCGCTGACCGGTCGCCGGCGGCGGGAGGAGGCGGGTGAAGACAGCGGATATCGCAAGCGCATTACCTGTGCAATGTAACCCGATGCGAGCCGGTACTCTCCTCAGAGCAGCACAACTTCCGGCCCTTTGTTCGAACATATTCATATGCGTGCATGTGTGCACACCAGGTGTAAATCTCATTAATTAGCGTCTGGTCGTTAATTGATTAACGCCATGCAGTCTGGCTGGAGTAATACAATGTTACACCAAGCAGAGACAGTAAGGTTTGATACACTGTCCTGCTCACCTGCTATTGAAAGTGCATGTTGCAGTGACAACCTCGCTTGACTGTCACGTTAGTGAAGTTTTCAATCGGCATATATGATAACGTGCCATCGAATGGGAAATAATGAAAGTTCTCGTACTTCCAAGAGAGTCCTTATGATGCTGTTTGAGGCTTACGGAAATATCCGATTAGTAATCACATGATAAGTAATTACTTTATTAACTTGTAATTCTTGTGTAGCAGCACGATGGTAGGTAGTCATTTAACTCACACTGAACGGTGATTGTAAAACCGTCTGTGCCCATTCATTCCTCGCGATCACTGCACGTACCGAGTGCCACTGCATTCATCTCCACGATCAAATGCATGGTATCTTTGATCGCATTGCATCAATGCACCGGTGCGGTGTGCCCCGCAAGAGTACCTCTTAAGGTCGGCGAACTCATGTCCGGTGCGGCTCACACCAACACCTATGCACCTGAGGGACTGAGGGCCATTCAGATCAACACGAGTGTCGCTACTTCCGCGGTTTTGTGCCAGCTTCTTTATGCGACGAGATGCCTCTCAGGGCCTTTAGAATAACTTGTAAAGAAATAATAAGTCGTTGGCAAGACACAGAATTTATGGCGTAAAATTACAGAGAATTTTCAATAATTATAAACTTTCACATCGTTCATCAGTGGACAGTTTTGTTCTTTTAAACAATATCCGTCACAAGTCACAGATCGCGTCAAAACGTCGGCCGCGAGACAACACGTGAAGAATGAGTTAGTAGCGTTTCTAATTATACGATTTCACCGCTTGTTGATATTTATATTGGTGTAATAACTATAAATAAACGACAGTTTACTACATAGAAACGGAACGGAAATAACAAAGTCAATGTTGTTCGTACAAACTAGTTGAGAACTAAATGTGGTGGAGCAACGTGTGAATGCTTCAATTTCAATCGATGTTTGATTTATGGTCAGTATTTCCGTTCTGAATAATTACATTGAAAAATAACAGCACAAGTTATGTAGTGCGTGGTGGCACTTGTGCGCATGCGTCACGGGTAGGCGCCTCATCCCCCGCACCCCCCCCGCCCCGCACGGCGCGGGCGCCCGCGCAGAAAGATTCGCGATTGTGAACATCTCTGTATGGGTATGGCCGGAGTATTTATTGGGTATTGACCCCTTTACCGCCTGATCCGACACTACATCACTGTTGTACTGAAATATATTATAAATACATTTGACACAGTTGGCGTATATTCGCGGTGATGGAGTCCAGGGTTCCAGGCCACTGCGCTAGTTAGTTGAGAGGCTCGGCATGAGTTGCGCTTGCTACGTAGGTACTTGTGTTACAGTTTACTTTATGCTACACTTTTAGCAGCTCTTTGAACATTATTTTTTGAGAGAATAATTAATTTTTCATCCCCCCATCTCGGAAAGAGTATTTTTGCTCTTCGATATCTAAGTGCAAAAGCCGTTTTTATCCGCTAGAGGATAAAGTAAATTGAATTTAGAACATCGTGTGCACTAAGTTTGTGAATTCAAAACATCATTAAACCTATTTACTTTTCCCTCCATGGTGCCGAATTTATCATACAACCTTTTTTAATTTGTTAAAAACTCAGACTTCTTGGTGTACTTTTTTTCTAATTTGCTTTGCGCGCTTCATTTTCTTTTCACGTCTTGAAAACAAGTGAAAAACCTAAAATAATATGAGTGGTTCTAGTGACGAGGAAGTTTATTTGACGCCAACAGAATTGACTGAAACTGTTAATAATGCGCAAATGAGCTTTCTCCCACAACAATCACACGAGAAGTATTTGAAACAGTACGATATGTTTAACACGTGGCGACAAGCTAAAGGAGCCAAAACTTTCTCAGAAAACGTTTTGCTGGCATATTTTATTGAATTATCCGAAACCAAGAAATCAAGCACTCTATGGATTACGTATTCAAAGCTAAAAGCAACAATAAAGTTGAAAAAAGACATACATATTGACACCTATCCTAAATTAGTGGCATTTTTAAAAAGAGCCTCATCAGGTCATCAACCAAAAAATCGAAGGTTTTTACAGCATCTGAAATTGAAAAGTTTCTTAACGAAGCACCTGATTCCCTATATTTGGCGACAAAAGTAAGTCAGTTGGACATTCAGTATCTACTTAAGTACCTATATTAATCAACTACTTAACATAATCTAATACGTACTTAGTAGATTTTGATAGGCATAATTATGCATGCATATCAATTTTATTAATTTATCTACTACAATACTCTTTACGTTACAGGTTGTTCTTATTACTTATTGGTATAAACGGAGCATGTCAAACTAATGAACTAACACAACTTAATGTCAAAAACATTGAGAAACATTCAGATGACTTACTATTAATTAATTTACCCAATACAAAGACAAAAAGAGACCGCAACTTCGTCATTCGCAAGGAATACCTAACAACTGTTGAGAAATATCAAGCCTTACGCCCGCCTAACACTCCAATCAATCGATTTTTTCTACAATATCGCAACGGAAAGTGTGTTAGACAGCCTATGGGTGCTAATAAAATTGGCAGTATCCCACGAGAAATAGCAACATTTCTTGAACTTCCAGAACCCCTTTTGTACACGGGTCATTGTTTCCGACGAACTTCAGCCACACTTTTGGCCGATTCAGGAGCTGATCTCCTGTCCCTTATGCGCCATGGAGGCTGGAAGTCCAATGCGGTTGTAGAGGGATACATAGAGGATTCCATCCAAAATAAGTCTAAAATATGTAAAGGCATCGTAGGAGCCATTACACTGAAAGAGCCTCAGTCAGATCCTTGGACTGGCCCTTCTACCTCAAAAATGAGCCGTTACGAAACACCTAACCATCGCCCTCTCTCGCCAACATTTACGCCAAGGGAATCCGATGAATCGGTACAACTATTAAGTATGACAGATAGTTTACCGAAAAACAGTACACAAGTCACCAACACTAACATTACAGTACCTAACAAAAATATTACACTCAACTTAAGTAACTGTAGCAACGTTACTTTCAATTTTTCTTAATTATACCTAAGTATTATTTGTTACAATTTAAAGATTATTCTGTAATACTTACCTATCATAATGTAGTAGTTAATACCTAAAGTGAAATAAAAGTATCTTGTGATTGTAAATGTTTTTTTTTTGCATTTAGTAATTTCCTCGCTGAGGTGGGATGAAAAGTTACGTGTTGCACTCGAGTGCAAAGATTTTTCACCTCGTGCTCTTTTGATTCCCTCGCTAACGCTCAGGATTCTAATTTTTGAATCACTCGCTGCGCTCGTGATTCAATTTTAGAATCCTTCGCTTGCTCGGTCATCAAAATTGAGCACGCGGTTAAAAAGCAACTTTGCACTCTTGTATAACAAATAACTATTATAAGCTATTAATTTTAACAGATCAAAGGCAACGATGTTTATCTGCTTCATGTGATAAATGCATTTTAAATAATCTAGAGCGTTTTGGCAAAAACTGGTCCGAAGACCGGGTTAACTTGTCTCTGATCATCGAAAGGCTGCGAGATTAGGATTGGTGCAGGGTCACCAGACTCACCAGCAGCTATCTTGTAGATGATGCGGATGCGGTGGCTACCATGGCAAATGGCTGATCCATGCGTCATGTTCGTGAACGGGCGCCGTCAGTTGGGACTGCTCATCTTTTAGTCCTTAGGGCTTATTTTAAATAGGTATATTATTTTTGGATTGTTTTTTTTACGTTTCTATTTGCTGTACTATGGACGCTTTTAACGTGTACGTCATTTTTACATCGTTCTTGCATAGTTATAATTATAAATTCAACATTAATGAAAAAAAATAGTGTCCATGGAGTTTCTTGCCCGTTCTTCTCAATTGGTACCTATACCTATTCGGAATGGGCAACTGTGTAGCTTTATCTCCGATTGACCGACTCCTTGACAACTATGTAACTTCATATCTCCGACTGACCGACTCCTTGACAACTATGTAACTTCATATCTCCGACTGACCGACTTCTTGATAACTATGTAACTTCATATCTCCGACTGACCGACTCCTTGACAACTATGTAACTTCATATCTCCGACTGACCGACTCCTTGATAACTATGTAACTTCATATCTCCGACTGACCGACTCCTTGACAACTATGTAACTTCATATCTCCGACTGACCGACTCCTTGATAACTATGTAACTTCATATCTCCGACTGACCGACTCCTTGACAACTATGTAACTTCATATCTCCGACTGACCGATTTATTGCGGTCTGATCCCCTGAAACCCCCTCCTCGATCCCCTGCAAGTTCGTCTTCTGTGTTAATTTCTGTCTTATCCACATTATCAGACTCCTTGACAATTCAAAAGTGCCCGTAAATGGTTTAATTGGAATAAATGCTTTGAGTTGAGTTGTATTGTCTGTTCCCGGCAGAGCTTTTCTTTTCTCGTCTCTTTTTTAGGAGCATGGCCATACTAGTTCGTCGGCCTGCCTCCTCATTATTTTAATTTTACCTGTGTCTTCGGTAAGTGTATCATGATTGGTTGCAAATGATAAGTAATTTACAAAATGCTGTTTCATCGCTTATTTACTGCTTTCGGTACAGCTACACGTGTCTTGATAATATTTATGTCTCTGCAGTGTTTCAGGAAAACGGAGATGTGTCCCAGATGTGACATCCACCGTCGGTATCACTGACATGCGCAGTTGCGTACGTTACATTTACATACTGTTGCTCTATATTCAGATAAACGTTCAAAAGAAACGTTTTATATTTAGTTACACAGAGGTAGGTATGTCTTGATTCTCTTCAATAGATTGGGTAAATTGATCAATTCAAATAAATGAGAGATGGAGTGGGATGACGAGTTTTTTGTTTTTTGCAATAATTATTATAATTCAGGCATGACGAAAGAGTACCTACTTTTTTATTGACATGTTTACGTTTTTGGCAAACTATAGACAAATCGTATGTTTATCAAAGTGCGATGGTTGGATAATTCGCAGGTGCTAGAGATTGGCTGTGTATCTGTTACTTATCTCCTCGGGACTTGTTTGTCGGATTGTCGGGTATTTTCCAGTGACCGACGAAATAACACAATCGTGGCAGCAGATCACTAGTGTCTGATACATAGCAGCTCACTGTAGGAAGTGGCTTGTTGTTATGCCTCAAAGTGGCGGACTTTTTACGGCATCAGGGTCTAAGTGGCTGCTTATTTATGAAAATGTAGTATGTAGCAGCCAGTGAATAACTCTTAGCTAACTGTTTGTATACAGTGAGTCAGTGACCACTCGAACATTGTACCTATCTTCCATTTTTGCAGTTGGCGTTTGAAACTTATTAGGTTCAAAGCGAAATAAAATGATCTGGTTGCCTGTTGGCTCCGATAAAGGTCCACTCCGATCAACTGTAATCCGTCTGCGATCGGCGTCGGTGGATGTCGTGTCGGACAGACTGACATTATCCGACAACGCAGACGGACACGCGTCGTTGACACATTGGCGCACTCGCTGGGATATTTATCGCCTCGGACTAATAATATAACAGAATGATTTTTTTTGTGAGTATTTACAGTTTCCTAGTTAATCAAACCAAATCAAATCAAATCAAACGTTTATTTGCTAGAAATACATTGTTACCGACTTCACAAAAAGGAGGAGGTACTAATGTTCTGATGTTTGTATGTCTTTTTTTTTTTTTGTATTTTTGTTCATCGAATACTCCGCCAATTGTCGACGGATTTTCAAAATTATTTTTTTGTTAGAAAGTAGATAGTTCTGAGGTGGTCCCACTGGCACCAAGTTAGGATCTGATGATGGGATCTTAGAGAAATCGAGGGCAACCCTCAAATTTTATAGGCTCACTTATTGTTTTTCGCATATTTTATGAAGTATCTTGTGTATTTGCGTATGGTTGCCACCATCTCAGGTAGCTGGGCTGATGGTGGAAGGTACAACTCCTTAACAGTAAGAAGTTACTCGAACAGGCAAGGACTGTTTTTACCGACTTCACAAAAAGGAGGAGGTACTATGTTCGGGTGTTTGTATGTTTTTTTTTTTTTTTTTTTTTTTTTTTTTGTATATTTATTCATCGAATACTCCGCCAATTGTCGACAGATTTTTAAAATTATTTTTTTGTTCGAAAGTAGATAGTTCTGAGGTGGTCCCATTGTCACCAAGTTAGGATCTGATGATGGGATCTTAGAGAAATCGAGGGCAACCCTCAAATTTTATAGGCTCACTTATTGTTTTTCGCATATTTTATGAAGTATCTTGTGTATTTGTGTATGGTTGTCACCATCTCAGGTAGCTGGGCTGATGATGGAAGGTACAACTCCTTAACAGTAAGAAGTTACTCGAACAGGCAAGGACTGTTTTACGAGTAGTAAATTGTTTTGATGTTTGATAGGGCATTTGCCACATTTGGTCTCATGATCATCAAGTCATGACCTGATGCTGCAGTCAGGATAGTCTGCAGAGTACCTAACTCCTCGACAACTAACAGCAGATATATCGTGTTTAGGCTCATTGAAAAGGGCTCGATGTGTGGATAAACGTACTGTTACTGAGGAACACCGAAGACCTGATGCTGAAGCCAGGAGCATCAGAAAAAGTACAAACCTTGAAATTACAGCACCGTAGTCGTGTTAGGGCTCATTTTAAACAGGACTAATTTTAAGTTCAATGCAATGTTGACATAAGTCTGGCCTGATGCTGCAGCCAGGATTATCAGCGTCTAATCTAAAAACTAATAAAAGGAGAACTCAACAATTAACGTCCCTGCATCGAGAAAAGGAATCTTTTATAAAAAGGCGATGGGCAAGTTGACATTAGGCTATTGTAACTTAGATAAATTATAAATAGACCCACTAAAAAGCGAGAAATAAAAACTTTTTAACAAAAAAAAAACCGACTTCCAAAAAAAACACTACAAACTGAAAAATAACTTTAATTTTGGAAGTCGGTGGCAAAAACTAAAATACTGATCCCTAAGACACCGACTTCCGAAATTAAAGTTATTTTTCAGTTTGTAGTGTTTTTTTTGGAAGTCGGTTTTTTAGTAAATTGTTTTGATGTTTGATAGGGCATTTGCCACATTTGGTCTCATGATCATCAAGTCATGACCTGATGCTGCAGTCAGGATAGTCAGCAGAGTACCTAACTCCTCGACAACTAACAGCAGATATATCGTGTTTAGGCTCATTGAAAAGGGCTCGATGTGTGGATAAACGTACTGTTAATGAGGAACACCGAAGTACATAGAGACCTGATGCTGAAGCCAGGAGCATCAGAAAAAGTACAAACCTTGAAATTACAGCACCGTAGTCGTGTTTGGGCTCATTTTAAACAGGACTAAATTTTAAGTTCAATGCAATGTTGACATAAGTCTGGCCTGATGCTGCAGCCAGGATTATCAGCTAGGAGAGTGGAATACTAGGAGAACTCCTCAACAACTAACGTCCCTGGCATCGGGAAAAGCAATATTTTGTAAAAGGTGATCAGCAGTTGACATTAGCTATTGTAACTTAGATAAATTACAAACTGACCCACTAAAAAGTAAAAAATAAAAACTTTAATTTCGGAAGTCGGTGGCAAAAAACAAAAATACAAATCCAAAGACACCGACTTCCGAAATTAAAGTTATTTTTCACTTTATAGTGTTTTTTTGGAGTCGGTTGTTTTTTTTGTAAAAAAGTTTTTTTGGTAAAGGTGATAACAATCACACTTATAACCTAAGTGTGAT
Organism: Oligia latruncula; assembly: GCA_948474745.1. NCBI lineage: Eukaryota > Metazoa > Arthropoda > Insecta > Lepidoptera > Noctuidae > Oligia > Oligia latruncula. Next base: position 21,014,765 of record OX419689.1, on the reverse strand, counting down.
TGTATTCTGCCTGCAAGCAAGCGTGCAAATTTTATTAAGTTAAGGTACATACAATTTATTATTTTACTATTATTATATTATTACCTCCTTTATTCAATTAAATTCTTATAAATTATATTTTTAAATATTAGTATAAAGAAATATAAAAACATTTATAAATATAAAAAATAGTAGCCCACCGGTATCGGGAATTCGGGAACAGGGTCCAAGCTACCGGCGGTCAGGGCTCCAGAGAGAGGAACCTCCTAACTATTCGGGCCGTGTCCAGAAGTACCGCTTTCTGGATCAAGCCCTTGATCCAGAAAGCTCAACGAGAGCCTCCTCAGGTGTTGGTCGAGGCTCTTGGCTATTAGACCATTGGCTGTCACGACTATCGGCACAATGATCGCTGAGTCCACATCCCACATGTCGACAACCTCGTGAGCCAAGTCAAGATACTTGATTTGTTTATCTTTCTCGGCTTTTTATTATTACTATTATTATTATAAACTAACAGTGTTGTATCAAAAACCGCAGCAGAATACTGCTACGCTTCTAAACGCACTATTTGACTACATAAGTATGTCTCATCAACGTAATTATGTTTTGGAAACATTCCCAATGACCACAACTCCGTGAACTATCGTCATTGACTTTATGAAAACCAAAGATTTGAAACTAAGTACTTTAAAACTGAAAAAGGGCGACCTTCGAGTAAAAGAAAAATAAAGTTATACTCTGTCTATCTTTATATTTTATTTTATTTTTTCTTCTACATCGGCCGTCGCATCAATTTAGAATTTCAAGATCAAGTCGTCGGATATTTTTATTATAAATTCGATAACTCTATCTGAGTGCCATAAAAATATCTGTAAGTAACTGTTTCCTCCATCATAACTTAGTATAATTGATATTGTTGAAAATTTTAGATTTCATGACGTTTAACTTTATGTATGATGCAATAGGATTACGGTAACACACTTATTCATAGATGTAACAACCGACGAGTGAAAATTCCGCCGTGACAAGTGACGGCGACGCGCGACGTGGGTACCGTAGAGAGAGGACACGAAATCCTCTCATGAGTCACTGAAAACTTCTTCAAATACTTGTGAAATATTTGATGCAGAACATACGAGTACGAGTACGCTGCAAGTCACAAGGTCGCAGTGTAAGACATTGCACATCCTTATACGACGCATGTTTATTCGTATACGGCAGCCGTTTTGCAACACTATTGAGGTCAATGATATCGAATTTCGGTGACTCATCCTTATTTGTGTTGCAAAACGTACACGCACCACGAGAGAATAATGTGTAGAGAGTGCCCCATGGAGGTTCTGCCCACATAGACCTTGTTACTGATATATCGAAGGGCTATTCACTGTCACGAATTTCAGCAGCGTCTACTTTTAGCGCGGCGGCCATTAGCCGCGTAGTCGTGCCGCGCCGCGCCGCTCCTCGCATCTGTCACGCGGCGGCCATTAGCCGCGTAGTCGTGCCGCGCCGCGCCGCGCCGCTCCGCGCGTCTGTCACGCGGCGGCCATTAGCCGCGTAGTCGTGCCGCGCCGCGCCGCTCCGCGCATCTGTCACGCGGCGGCCATTAGCCGCGTAGTCGTGCCGCGCCGCGCCGCTCCGCGCATCTGTCACGCGGCGGCCATTAGCCGCGTAGTCGTGCCGCGCCCGCCGCGCCGCTCCGCGCATCTGTCACGCGGCGGCATTTAGCCGCGTAGTCGTGCCGCGCCGCGCCGCTCCGCGCATCTGTCACGCGGTGGCCATTAGCCGCGTAGTCGTGCCGCGCCGCGCCGCGCCGCTCCGCGCGTCTGTCACGCGGCGGCCATTAGCCGCGTAGTCGTGCCGCGCCGCGCCGCTCCGCGCATCTGCCACGCGGCGGCCTTTAGCCACGTAGTCGTGCCGCGCCGCGCCGCTCCGCGCATCTGTCACGCGGTTAGCCGCGTAGTCGTGCCGCGCCGCGCCACTCCGCGCATCTGTCTTCTCATCTGTGTTCTTCTCCATAGGTACCTACGCTTTGGAATGGGCAACTAGCTTCATATTTTTCTGACTGACCTACTTCTTGACAATTCAAAAGTGCCTGTAAATGGTTTAATTGAAATAAATGCTTTGAGTTTGAGTTTTGAGTTTGTCACGCTGCTGTGCCGCTTGTCCGCTCAATTATACGTTTGGACGTTTCGAATTATTTTATGAATTTAATAATTTCAGTCTTTTCCGAATATTTGTCGCATTCTGTAAGTTATTAGCGATCATAAATCAGGCGACGTACCATTTAATTATTGTCGGCGGCTCGTTTGTTGGGACTGCGACAGTTTAACGATCATAATTCTAATAGAAACTATCTGCTTAAATCTGCGTAAATTGTGCAGAGATTTTGTTGTAAATTGCTTGACAACTGATTCAATTGAAGTCGTTTTCCCTTGTATGTAAATGAGAAAGTCGGAGCACAGCAACTTTCTTAACATCGGACCTTTAACAAGTTGCTACATTGTATGGTATCTTAAATCTGTGTGAATGTTGCGGTGCGCGTGCGCGTGATCGCGGTTATTAATGTCCTGCGGTGCGTAAATGGAGACAAATTCCTAGCCCCGCGGCCCCGCGGCCCCGGAGCGCGCCGGGGCGGCCGCTCGGAACCTGTTCCTCTGAATTGATTGCAACTAAGTAGTTGCAATCAATTCAGAGGCTTGCAACGAGTAGCCGACACATTCTTTGGACATTTTATTTGATGCAATAAGGAAATCGTGCAGAATATAAAGTACTGTGAAGCTACCATATATTTTGTACCATCTGGTGTGTAATAAGGCAAATGATGTTTCAACGGGTGATACAGAGAGTACGGCGAGTTGGAGCTGAATACTAAGGAGGGTATCTGACAAATTGTACGGAACCGGCGCGCGGCCGGAATGCGCAGCGCGGGACCGAACTTTTTGCTTTCGGCTTTCGTCGCCGAATTACATCCGGGCCGGTCCCATGAATAAACAGTATTTTCGAAGAAAATGGACCAAACATAAATACATACATTTTTCAAGATAAATAGCTCATTTAGAGAATTGTGACTCTCGTATTAGGAGAGATTGATCAGTTTATTTATTAGTTTAGTTTGAGAAGAGAGTCGTGCATCGATACAAAGTTATTTTCATTCGGTGTTCCACCTGGCTGGCTGGATTGTAGACATCAATTAGAATAGTCACAAAGGTCATTTTCTTTCGTAGATAGTTTCCTGACACGAACAGCTAAGTACAGTGAACCAAATTTGGTTTTATGTATTTCAAGTGTCTTTTCCTCGTTACAAAGCAATAAATGAATGTACGTGTGTTGTAGTGATGTTACCTATGTAGTGATGTTGTATAGTATCCAGTTACATGAACTCGGTGAAGATGTGCTGGAATGTTAATGAATATGCATGAGATGAGCAAAACTTCTCGACTGTTCAGTTTGTTCTCACGATTGTAATGAGATATTGTGATGGCAGTCTGTGGTTTATTTTGTGTTACTTTCCCATCCGGTCATTACCGGTGGTTGTCTAAAAAGATGGTTGTCCTTCCGGCGCCATGCTGGATGGGTGGCAGTCGTGATGGTGATTACAGAGGATATTTATGTGTACGATGTTAATAGTTCGCGCAATTAATGCGCAGGCCCGGCTGGACAGGTTGATCAAGTCGGAATGCTGGCAGTTCAGGTTGATGTCCAGGGGAGGAACAAGTGTCACTGGGAACTTTTCTGTATGAAAAAACTGATGAGCAAGAACTTCAGGTATCCTGGATTCCTAATGGGCTTGTTTAATTAAACGTAATGACTAGCGCTTGATGGGATAGATATCAAGATTGGAGTCAGCTACCTGCCCTCATTCGGATTTTTTTTTGCATGTCGACTACAAGACTTGTAAAACTGCTGGCATCAGCCAATTAACAAGAAGTATCAGTGATATTGACGATTACAAATACGGACTTTTTCGACGAAATGGAATTTATCTACCACAGAAAAAGTTTATACAAAAGTATTCGTCTGAATTGTTTCGAGTTGTTCGTTCCAACAACAATGTAAGTAATTAGTGGAGGACCCCTCCCCCCCCTCTATTCATCTAGGTAATGAAGTGAAGCCACGGAAAACATAACTTGGCAAATGATCGTCGGCCAATTCTGTGTAGCACTAGCGCTGGCCCGCGCCTCCGCTGATAGTGAGAGAGCTATGTCTGGTAAGTGGTCGGCTAGACAGCACTCAACGAAATGGACTGTAACTTGATTCGGGTTATTTGATTTTAAAGTTTTACTTGAACCCTTCTTCACTGGTTCCGACCTCTCAACCGCTGAGTATAACCTGCGTAGATACCTACTTACTGTTTGCCGCGCTACTGCTGAACATGAGATTTAGATGTCCTGGGTTCGAGTCCCAGGTAGGGTAACGTGTTATGGGGTATTTCCATCAGGAATTTCTCAGTAGCAGCCCGGAGTCAGGATGTGTGCCCGGCTGATGGCTATAGGGTCGTCCCTTGTTACATGGGATTTAAACATAACTGGTGAAATAGGTACACCCCTGACTATGTGTCGAGGATTGCAAGAGTCACGTTATGTTATGTTATGTCGTTACTGTTTTATAAAACATCTGCTTCGATAAAATAAATGTGCTTTTATGAGAATTTATCTATTGATTACACGAGTTATTCCGGTCTGATCCCCTGAACCCCCCTCCACCCCCCCTTCTCGATCCCCTGCTAGTTGTTCACGACGGCACCCCATCACAGAAATAGGTTACGATTGCTGATTGATTCCAACAGAGTTTATTTATACTTAAACCTAACGGTTTCATTTTAAAAAGTTTTACAATTTTCATAAATCCGATATTCAAACAGAAATAAGTACTTAGTAATGTTTGAGAGATTTTTTTACTTGTCTTGAAATATATTTCATAATTAAAAGTAGGTATCAGAGTACCGCAGCTAATGGTTTGATTGAGAATCAGCCATTTATCACGTGTAGCTTAGACGGTAAACCAGTTAGTTCCATGTAGGTTTTCTATTTCTTTGGTAGGTACAGATCTTTGTTAACCAGAAGTGGTATTTGTCCTGAGTTAACGGTTGGGACGAATGTGTTTGTAAGCATAATTATTGTGTGCGACTGACGGACAATAGGCCTGTGACCTGTGACCTGTTCCGTTGATACCAGCTTGATCTTTAACCCTCACTTGCCAACAATGAAGCACAAGTTATAGACACTAAACGTAAAGTCACTGTTAGAAATAAAGAAAGAAAATAAGTTTACACAATATTATATAATTATTATACTACTTGTAGGCTCAAGTATACAAGTACAAAAACCGTTACATTAGGAACTCGTATCGCCAAGTCATTATCTCTAACGAAGAGCAGCATTCCCGGCCGGGGATTGAACCCCAGACCTTCAGGTAACGAAGCAAAAAACTAGTTAAACGGCCGCGACCAGCGACCAGTCGATAGCTCACGCAAAAAACACGCACCTCATAGAATAGGTATGCTACGATTGGGAAAAAATACGATCAAGGACGATACATAATAGTTGTGGTGAAGTTCCGTATGTTTTACGTTATGATTGTTCCGAGTTTTACGTTATGATTGTTCCGAGTTTTACGTTATGATTGTTCCGAGTTTTAATACCACGGGGAAAGAGAATAATTGAGGAGAAGTCATTATGTATGAAGTGGTGAATAAAGGACAGTTCTTGGTTTTTTTGGTAACATCTCTAAAGGATGTTGCAAATAACTAAAAAAATAAGTGACAGTGAAAACTTTATTGACTAATTATTGAAGTACCTAGGTAGTGTTTAATTTATAAATATAAAAGGATATCGATTTATATTATATCTTTAAAGAGAAACTGACTGACTGACATATCAACGCACAGCCGAAACTACTGGGACTAGGAATGTTAAATTTTGCACACGGCTTCCTTTTATAATGTTGGGGAGCACTAAAAAGGGGTTTTTGGAAATGCAACCTATATGGGGGTGAAAAGGGGGGATTTTGTTTGTATGAAAAATCGTATTCCTTGAGTTAATAAACTTGAAACTTGGCACGAATACTTATCTAAGTAAATTATGAAGTTTGTCCTTTCTTGTTTTTCTAAACTACCTCCTAAAGGGGGACTGGGGGTGTCAAAATTATGGATGAATTTTAACACGCAGTCCGATTAACTCGAAACTCAGTATTTATACTTACTTAAGACCAAAAATAAAGAATAACGAGTATCAGGGTTTTTCGAAAATCTACCCCTAACGGGGTGAAAAGGAGTAGTTAATTTTACAGGGGAGGATTTTACTGCGTGGCTTGACTATTTAGAAAATTGGTATAAATAATATTTGAGTCAAATTGTGGAATTTCCCAATCGATGTTTTAAAATTCTACCCGTAAAAGGCGGGATACAGTTATTATGAAAAATCTTATTCATTTTGTTAATAAACTTGAAACTTGGCAACATTTGCCTCAGTAAATAATGAAGATAAAACCCCCCCACAGAGGATTTAGGGGGTGACAAAGTTAATAGGTTAGAAAAAATATTAACCCGCTGTCGGAACTCGATACTAATATTTAAAATTACTTACACAAAAAAAAACACTATACCTACTTAAAGTGAAAAATAACTTTAATTTCGGAAGTCTGTGTCGTTGGGTTCCCATTTTCGTTTTTTGACACCGACTTCCGAAATGAGTTATTTTTCACTTTGTAGTGTTTTTTGAAGTCAATTGTTTTTTTTTTGTATTGTAAAAAAGTTTTTATTTTTCACTTTTTAGTTCCTACCTACTCCACACAAATTTAATGAACACTACTTTCTATGTAAATATCATTTAAAACATCATCAATATAAACTAAGTGGAAAAAGTCGTATTATTGAAGCTAACTCAAAAACTACCCAAACAAAGATGGGACCACCCCTGAGGCATACCTTATCCATTACAATCAATACATAGATATACCAAGCTTAGGTGCATTGAAGAATTGAAGACACTGACTAGAAGAATCATCAAAATTCGCATAGAAATGCCGGAGATGCAGTACCATTTATGCCATGCATATAACTTCGTACATAACAATAATTACCTAATGCCTTATATACTGAAACCTTCCTGAAAGAATGTAGATCACGTTAATGAGTTTTCCTTCTCTTTGGCAGTGATTTTGATCAGCTTCTTCTGCCCTTCGTCGACTCTCACCGGAGACAGGTCGATACAGGGGCAGCGATCTGTCGTTATATTATGTACAGATACGGTACTTATAGTTACAGTGCATCCCATGACAATTCCACTAAGCCACCACTGAAAAGTCATAGGAAAGCAAACGACGTAGGTACTTTTGTTTACTTGTGTTTATAATTTATTGTTACAATAGCCTAATGTCAACTTGCTCATCTTGACCTGATGACAATGGGACCACCTGAAAAGTATACCCTTTCAAACGTAAAATAATTTTTCAAATCGGTCTACCCGTCTTCGAGTAATCGGTGAACATAAATAAAAAACAAAGATTCCGAAGAACTGAGAACCTCCTCCTTTTTTTGAAGTCGGTAATAAAAAGTATAAGTTTTAGGCCTTCAAATCAACTGCTACCGGGGTGGAAAAGGGTACTTGTTAGCGCGGGGAGCAATGAAATAGTGGACTGTATTTTAGGCAATGGTTTAATGCCGCTAATATCTACAATGGTAACTTTCCCGGACAAACAATAATCGTCCGTCGCGGTGGAGTCCGTGGAAGCGAGTGGTCGTCGGGCCGAGCCGTGTCGCCGCCGCGCCGCGTCTCAACTCGCCGACGATGACGCGCGATCACGCTGCCTACGCATGCAGACCGCGTGCAACGCGCTGTGTTGGGTTCGATTCTCAACAGTACTTAATAAAGTTTAAGGGGTAGATTTTACTGCTTGCTTCCATTAACTCGAAAATGGGTATAAATAAACTTTAAAATATGCAATGGAAACGTACCAAACGATTTTTTAAATAAAAAAACCGGGCAAGAGCGAGTCGGACTCGCGCACCGAGGGTTCCGTACCATCGTTTTTAAATTTTCAACGGCGAGGCCTAAATTCATCAGAGAATTTTAATACTGTGCACTGAGGTGTAGAATATTGCAGATTTATGTCAGCGCCATCTCTTGACCGATAGTGGAACTTTTGTTGATGATTTCTGAAAAAGTGTGCTATTTAGAGACTTCGTTTTATTTTTCCTGTAATCTTTACATAAACTTCTATCACATAGAATTATTTCAGATTTTTCTCTTTGCAAACTTCAGAGATAAGGGGGGGGACGGGACGGTATTATTTTTTACATTTATCATCAAAAGTCGACTACGCGGTCTAAAAAAAAAAGAAAAAATGTTTGAGAATGTGCAAACTGCGTTCTTTCATATGATACCCCAAATGCCTAGTAGCCTCACTTCGAATTTTTCAGACTCCCTTTCAGACCCTGTTGCAAAAAATACACATATATTTTTATTTCTTTCTTATTTGCAAAATAGTTGGGCAAAAGTCATCTAAAACTATTCCAAATTTCAAGTTGATATCATTAGTAGTTCTTGAGATATTCAGCTATGACAGACAGACAGACAGACTTAGTCTCATCATAAGGGTTCCGTTTTTACCAATTTGGTACGGAACCCTAACAAGCCCTGCCGCGGTGAAAAGGGAGGACATTTTATTTGAATAATCTTATTTTAACTTAAAAATTGTCCCGAATATTTATTTATTTATATTTTTAAATAATTTACCGTAGGTACACCAGAAAATACATAACAAAAAAATACGATTATTTATTACTCTAAATAAATTATAAAGATCGTAAACATTAATTTTCGACAACTAGCTACCTTTCAAGGAGAGGTGGAGAGGGTGTTAATTTTTTTTGAGGAAAGTACGAAACCCACGCGGACGAAGTCGCGGGCAAAGTGCTAGTCAATTATAAGAAATCTAAAGACAAGGCACACCAAATAACTGAACCATTAAGTAATATGTTAGTACATTTTATGTTCTCGAGATACGTTATTCTAAGATTATCTGGCCATAAAGCCGAGATATAATGAAGAACGTAAAACGACATTAAATCCCTCCATCTTTCGTTTTGGTTTTACTATGATATAAAAGCCTCATATTCTGAGGAACGTGCGGCAACATTATAAACTTGTACACCTTCATACATTGTTCACTTTTTATTATGTCAAAATGGCGGAGCGTCGGGTAATAATTATTTTTGGTCTGAAATTATTGTTATTTGTTTGCAGGGATAATTGAATTATGTAAAGTTATATGTTGTTGTTAATAACATTATGTGAAAGCAATTAGGTACTTTATTCAATGTTTTTGAGCACAATCCCAACTAATCCCAAGGAATGTTGATTAAATTAGGTAGGTAATCCTTCTGGCACTCCTGTATTCCGAATACCTATATTTTATTACAATAATATAACTCAGCCTATCGCAACAAACTGATGAACATTCTTTGTTGGTTCGGTAGTTAGGCTGTCCTGAAGTTGAACCGTTGAGCGTTGAGCTGTCAAAGTGAAACATGGAGTTCGTCTCGGTCTCATATGGAACCCTATATAGGGGACATCGTCACATATTCCGTGTATGAACGCAAATGGGCGCGGCACCGTTAAGCCCGGTTTCCACCGCGAGCGGAACGGACCCATCGTTAAACTCGCAAACGCTGGTGGTGGTGGTGGTGGCAACCGTTGTTGGAAATAGAAATATGCAGTTGACTGTTAACTGTTAACAGTTAACTGCATGCTTGTATTTCCACTGTTGGCGGAAATACAAGTATGCAGTTTGCGTTTGCGAGTTTAACGAAGTCATTAATACTACACAGATCGTAGGACCCCTGTATACGCGTGTTTCCTCGACTTGTCCAGGGCCTTCGACCTGGTGGCGTATGATATCCTTTGGGATAAGCTGAACAGTATTAACTTGCCACGTGAACTTGTGACTATCTTCAAGTATTGGTATACGCATCAGGTCAACAGCGTCAGATGGGCGGGGGCAATGTCAGAGCCATATCAGCTGGAGTGTGGAGTGAGGCAGGGCGGATTGACCTCGCCAACCCTTTTCAACCTCTACATGGATGCGCTGATCGTCGCGCTCAGCAGTCGGCATGTTGGTTGCCATATTGATGGCGTTTGCGTCAACAATCTAAGTTATGCTGATGACATGGTGCTGCTGAGCGTGTCGGTCTGTGGTTTGAGGACCCTGATACAGGTCTGTGAGGAGTACGCAAGCAGGCATGGGCTGAAATATAATGTTACCAAGAGTCAATGCATGATTTTTGGAGCCAGCGGTGCCCAATGCCTGGAAAATGTCCCACCAGTTTTGCTCAATGGTGTTCCCCTAGACAGAGTGGACCATTTTAAATATCTGGGGCACATAGTCACGGCTGACCTCAAGGATCATTCAGACATCGAACGGGAGCGGAGGGCTTTGTCGAAAAGAGCAAATATGCTGGCCCGCAGGTTTGCACGTTGTTCAAACCAAGTTAAGATCACCCTTTTCAAGGCATATTGCACCTCACTGTACACGTGCAGCCTGTGGGCTCGCTACACACAAGCGAGCTACAACGCCCTCCGCGTCCAGTACAACAACGCGTTTAGGGCGGTGTTGGGGATGCCCCGCTTCAGCAGCGCCTCGGGCATGTTTGCGGAAGCGCGCACCGACTGTTTTCACGCCACCATGCGCAAGCGGTGCGCGTCCTTAGTGCGCAGGGTGCGGGCCAGCTCCAATACTGTCCTGGTGATGATCGCTGAGCGAATTGACTGCCCCTTCATTAGGAAATGCTGTGGCAGACATGTGTTAGCCAGTGCACTTAGGTTTAATTGACATTGACATATATTATATTTATAGTGACTGGTTTTGTATTGTTTTTATATTTTTAATTTATTTATTATTTTTTTAATTTTATTTTTTATTACTTTTGATTTAATTTTTAATTCTGTGATGCTGACAATTGGTATCTTTTAATTTTCGCTTATTTTAATTGCATTGACATTTTATTTTAATTCCATGACCTTTTTTAATTTGTGTTCGTTAATTTATTTTATTTGTATAATCAGACATTTTATTTAGAGAAATTTTATCCTGTGGCATTGTAATATTTTAATTGTATGTAAATATGGGTCTTGCCTGAATTAAATGAATTTTATTTTTATTTTTATTTATTAATGGGTCCGTTCCGCTCGCGGTGGAAACCGAGCTTTACGACGTGGGAACGGACAGCACCGGACCTGACCGGACCGGACCGGACCGGACCGGAGCCTGCACCGACCAGTCCTGCAGCAATTAGTGGATATGATTGCAACAGACACTTCATGTGAAAACAGGCTTGGATTTACATCAATGTTTATAAAGTCTGTTAAATGTTAACATAACGTAAAAAAAAGGAGTGTTTATGTATTTTTTTTCACTCATTGAATTTTATATTTACCGATATAATTTTCACAACAATATTGCAAACATTTTTTTCAATATTATGGTAGATGATGACGATGATGATGACTACATTTTCCAAGTAATGAGGGTAACCTAATTTTGATTACGCACCAAGACCAAACTCCGGGCTGCTGAGAATATTACGACAGAAAAACCTATTATCTCCTCCTATGTTCTCTTACTTGTGTCGAACTTGCAATTTCAAAAGAACAAAAACTAATCTAAGAAATATTCAAGACTCGGATCACTCGGCTGGTTCATAGTTCACTGTTGTGCAGTGTTCACGTAGTGCTAGTCAGTAAAGTTCACTGTTGTGCAGTGCAGTGATCACGTAGTGCTAGTCAGTAAAGTTCACTGTTGTGCAGTGATCACGTAGTGCTAGTCAGTAAAGTTCACTGTTGTGCAGTGGTCACGTAGTGCTAGTCAGTAAAGTTCACTGTTGTGCAGTGGTCACGTAGTGCTAGTCAGTAAAGTTCACTGTTGTGCAGTGGTCACGTGGTGCTAGTTAGTAAAGTTCATTGTTGTGCAGTGGTCACGTGGTGCTAGTTAGTAAAGTTCATTGTTGTGCAGTGGTCACGTAGTGCTAGTCAGTAAAGTTCATTGTTGTGCAGTGGTCACGTAGTGCTAGTCAGTAAAGTTCATTGTTGTGCAGTGGTCACGTAGTGCTAGTCAGTAAAGTTCACTGTTGTGCAGTGGTCACGTGGTGCTAGTTAGTAAAGTTCATTGTTGTGCAGTGGTCACGTAGTGCTAGTCAGTAAAGTTCACTGTTGTGCAGTGGTCACGTAGTGCTAGTCAGTAAAGTTCACTGTTGTGCAGTGGTCACGTGGTGCTAGTTAGTAAAGTTCATTGTTGTGCAGTGGTCACGTAGTGCTAGTCAGTAAAGTTCACTGTTGTGCAGTGGTCACGTAGTGCTAGTCAGTAAAGTTCACTGTTGTGCAGTGGTCACGTGGTGCTAGTTAGTAAAGTTCATTGTTGTGCAGTGGTCACGTGGTGCTAGTTAGTAAAGTTCACTGTTGTGCAGTGGTCACGTAGTGCTAGTCAGTAAAGTTCACTGTTGTGCAGTGGTCACGTAGTGCTAGTCAGTAAAGTTCACTGTTGTGCAGTGGTCACGTGGTGCTAGTTAGTAAAGTTCACTGTTGTGCAGTGGTCACGTGGTGCTAGTTAGTAAAGTTCATTGTTGTGCAGTGGTCACGTAGTGCTAGTCAGTAAAGTTCTTCTGTAGGTCTGCGTGCTGCGCGGCGCCAACAACAACACAGACACGTGTTGTAGTCAGGTCTGCGTGCTGAGCGGCGCCAACAACAACATAGACACGTGTTGTAGTAAGTCTGCGTGCTGCGCGGCGCCAACAACAACATAGACACGTGTTGTAGTCAGGTCTGCGTGCTGCGCGGCGCCAACAATAACATATACAAGTGTTGTAGTCAGGTCTGCGTGCTGCGCGGCGCCAACAACAACATATACAAGTGTTGTAGTCAGGTCTGCGTGCTGGACGGCGCCAACAACAACATAGACACGTGTTGTAGTCAGGTCTGCGTGCTGCGCGGCGCCAACAACAACATAGACACGTGTTGTAGTCAGGTCTGCGTGCTGCGCGGCGCCAACAATAACATATACAAGTGTTGTAGTCAGGTCTGCGTGCTGGACGGCGCCAACAACAACATAGACACGTGTTGTAGTCAGGTCTGCGTGCTGCGCGGCGCCAACAACAACATAGACACGTGTTGTAGTCAGGTCTGCGTGTTGGACGGCGCCAACAACAACATAGACACGTGTTGTAGTCAGGTCTGCGTGCTGCGCGGCGCCAATAACAACATAGACACGTGTTGTAGTCAGGTCTGAGTGCTGCGCGGTGCCAACAACAACATAGACACGTGTTGTAGTCAGGTCTGCGTGCTGCGCGGCGCCAACAACAACATTGAGGTCAGGTCTGAGTGCTGCGCGGTGCCAACAACAACATAGACACGTGTTGTAGTCAGGTCTGCGTGCTGCGCGGCGCCAACAACAACATAGACACGTGTTGTAGTCAGGTCTGCGTGCTGCGCGGCGCCAACAACAACATAGACACGTGTTGTAGTCAGGTCTGCGTGCTGCGCGGCGCCAACAACAACATAGACACGAGTTGTAGTCAGATCGGCGTGCTGCGCGGCGCCACTCCCTCTCACTGAGAGGAGGCCTGTGTCCCAGCAGTGGGAATATTATAGGCTGAATAAGATGACACAGGGTACTTTTAATACTGTGAAATATAATCCGACATCCACGCGGGCAAAAGTTATTTACTAGAATAAGTAGATATTTTTCTATCAACCACCTTCCTGGAAGTGGTCTCCATCAGACCCACGTGTTGCGGTGTGCACATCTTCGGTCCGCTATAAAACACAGGCTGTGCCGGGAACATACCGTTATCCTATTAGGTACCATTTAAGTGGAGCCTGCCTGGAGGCTATAATAACTTGAAGTCGTTAATACATCAATATCGTTGTTCCACGAATGTCAGAAAACTTGTTTTATGGGATGATAAAAGTTTCGTTCTGATCTTTCTCTTCGATTTGATAAAAGTAACATTTCGCAGAAAAGCAATAAAAAAAAAGTTGTTTATTGGTACCAGAAAATCATTCACAATATTATAATCTAAATAAAAGGTACTTTAATCGCAGGAGTTGGTGATACTGGTTCCCAAACTAAGCTATCGCTTGTATTTTGGGACACAGCGTTCAGCCGTGGATATTTATACAATTAGGAATACATAGGTAAGTGAACTTTTGAAGATACGTAGATCATCTATTAAATTCCGTAAAGTACATTCTACTTTAATGTATCGATGAAGAAATAATTTCGGTATCTCAAATCAAAGCCTCGGGCATGAGCTAGTTAATTATAAGTTCTACGTAAGTGCTAACCTGTCGGTAAACACGTTATCTCCCGCATGAGCTAGTTAATTATAAGTTCTACGTAAGTGCTAACCTGTCGGTAAACACGTTATCTCCCGCATGAGCTAGTTAATTATAAGTTCTACGTAAGTGCTAACCTGTCGGTAAACACGTTATCTCCCGCATGAGCTAGTTAATTATAAGTTCTACGTAAGTGCTAACCTGTCGGTAAACACGTTATCTCCCGCATGAGCTAGTTAATTATAAGTTCTACGTAAGTGCTAACCTGTCGGTAAACACGTTATCTCCCGCATGAGCTAGTTAATTATAAGTTCTACGTAAGTGCTAACCTGTCGGTAAACACGTTATCTCCCGCATGAGCTAGTTAATTATAAGTTCTACGTAAGTGCTAACCTGTCGGTAAACACGTTATCTCCCGCATGAGCTAGTTAATTATAAGTTCTACGTAAGTGCTAACCTGTCGGTAAACACGTTATCTCCCGCATGAGCTAGTTAATTATAAGTTCTACGTAAGTGCTAACCTGTCGGTAAACACGTTATCTCCCGCATGAGCTAGTTAATTATAAGTTCTACGTAAGTGCTAACCTGTCGGTAAACACGTTATCTCCCGCATGAGCTAGTTAATTATAAGTTCTACGTAAGTGCTAACCTGTCGGTAAACACGTTATCTCCCGCATGAGCTCCGACTTCCGAGCTAATTATCCCGGGCTGGTACTCTGCCTACCCTAGTTTATAGCATAACGGTGCATGATAGCCATCCGACGGCAGCTTCCGCCCGTTAATTAGCTCTTTATACTGACTATCTTATTGCTGGTATTGAGACGTTAACTGATTTCCTGGTTACTGCAACATATAAATTGAATCGGAGGATGGAAAGTAGGTATGTTTACGCATTTCCTTGACACAAGATATTGAAGAAACATCTTGCAGCTTGCTTATTCGTAGGTAGTGCACACTGTGCACTCACGGTCTTATTCGTAGGTAGTGCACACTGTGCACTCACGGTCTTATTAGCTTTCATTTTGTGAAAGGCTGAGTTAAATCAAAAGATTAAGAATAACAGAAAAGATCCGAGCTGGATCCGCGATTTATGGTTATTGACTTTGTAATGTCCACACTAGGTACCTACCACTTCAACGTTGTTTTCGTTCGACTAAATATTTATTTAGAACGAAAAAAACTTGTTTTAGATTTACAATTTAATTAAAATTTGATAAATATTGATTGGATACCTATAGATAAACAAAATAAGTATTTTTGTACTCAGACGAAATAAAGAAAACTGGCCAAGTGCGAGTCGGACTCGCACACGAAGGGTTCCGCACCACAAGGCAAAAATGCCGAAAAAAACACGTTTGTTGTATGGGAGCCCCCCTTAAATATTTATTTTATTTTAATTTTATTATTAAATAAAAATACAACTGAGCATTTTATGAATATTTCAAGTGCATACCTGTTGCCATTATTGATATCGAGCAAAAAAGGGCAAAAAAATCGCGTTTGTTGTATGGGAGCCCCCCTTAAATATTTATTTTATTTTGTTTTTAGTATTTGTTGTTATAGCGGCAACAGAAATACATAATTTGTGAACATTTCAACTGTCTAGCTACCGCGGTTCTTGAGATACAGCCTGGTGACAGACGGACGGACAGACAGCGAAGTCTTAGTAATAGGGTTCCGTTTTTACCCTTTGGGTACGGAACCCTAAAAAAGCTATCAATACACCGAATATCACTCAACGAATCAGCACTGGATATTTATCATGAAAACTGTTCCACACGCCACTTTTCTCATAACTTTCATGATGTTATATATGATCGGTCATAGTATTTGACGTCAGAGTTTGTACAATTGGGGTTTCCTCTTAGTCAGCTTTCAGTAATAGTTGTTGTGTTTCAGAGTAATAGCTTCGGTTACTTTTACCTCTAGGCAGAAATAGATAGAAATCAGACTATATTATGTGGTCTTCGGAGAAACACGATGTGTCAGAATCAAAGACGTCTTCACGTTACAAAGAAAAGAAAAACTCGTAGCTTTGTACCTATTAGTCAAAGTCAATCAAAATCTAGCTGTTAATACAACGGTTGTTTACCAGCCGAGTTACGCGGAAAACTGTAGTCGATGGACAAAATAACTATAATACTCGACTGAAATAGCACGAAGCAGTGTTTACCGTGAATTTCCAGAAAAAGTATTTATTTGGTGTTTCCATCGGAGATTTCTCATTAGCTATCTAAGATTTGTTCCCGGTTAGGTTAGTGAAAATAGGTCCCCCCTATCCTATTACGGTAAGTATTTTTACATGAACTATAAGTTTTTGTAACTTCCACATCCCATAACAGTTCAGGAATATATAAAAATGATAAGTCTAGCATAGGCTACACTGATCCAGCTCTGTGCACAGTTCCACTAAGCTGTTGATGTTTGTGACGAGTGCGGGACAGCGGGGCTGCGGGCACAAAGCTCTAACACCAACATAATATCATGGGGAACTCTTCTATCGTTGACTTCGCAAGTCGTTGCGACTTTATAAAGGGGACGAAACGTACGTAAACAACATCATATTTGCAGATTTCACGCTCGAGATTAATTTACGTCGGCTTCAAGTAGTGTATGTAGGTGTCTTTTTAAATCATTTAACATCCTTCGCGCTTCCGCTTTCATTTGTTATCTCTGACATTTACTGAATAATGAAGGTTGTCCCACATGGAGACGGATGTGGAACCGGATCGTCACGTGATGACGTGAGGATACTTGCCGCAGCCGACTGTGTGTGTGCAAACGACGCGAGTGTCTATTGGGTAATGTGACGCCTCAAGTACACCGCGCTATGTCGCTTGACATACATCGCTTCGTTTACATACAATCCATCGATCAAGGTTGTTCATTACCCGTTGATGAACGTCGATATTCAACATTTGCTTACGTATAGTGTTGTTGTAAGAAAGTGCGTTGTGATGCTGCGCGCGCGCCGCCCTCGTTGTAATGCGCGGAACGCAAGCGCCGCATGCCACGACCGTCATGCTGATGTGCTATTAGCGGGAATTATTTATTCTCTCGTTATTATGATAATGTAGGTATCACTTCATACTAACACCGTTAATTTAACTGAGCAGTGGTGGCCAAGTGGTAACAGCCGCGACTTACCTACGAGTTGTAGGTCGTAGGTTCGAACCCAGACAGGCGCTTTACTTTGTGTAAATTATTTCATCACCACTGCTCTCAAAACGGTGAAGGAAAACATCGTGAAGAAACCGGCATGTCCTAGAAATAAAAATTCGAAGACATGTGACATCTACCAACCCGCACTGGGCCCGCGTGGTGGATTACGGCTCACTCCCTCTCACAAAGAGGAGGCCTGTGTCCCAGCAGTGGGAACATTATAGGCTGATTATGTATGTGGGTAGTTCTTCGAAATTTGATTCTTTGACTGATCCATATGGCCAAAATTTAATTTCACTTTCAGCTCTGTAACACATGTTCATATGAAAATAGGTATACCAAATAACATATATTTGAATGAGGGACTCGTTTTTATAAAGTAGTTTTCAAGATATTAATTTTGTGCCCAGATGAATCAGAATGTGTTACATATTAATCAGAAACAGAAATAAAAAGTAATAAATACACCGTTAGTTATGAATGTAAATTCTAAACAATAATTATTAATTCTTAAATAGGACTAAGACATATCAAAAGTATCATATTTAGAACAAGATTATACTCCTGTAATTTTTTATAATGCAAAAGGTTATAGCTAAGTAAATAATAATAAATAAGATTAAAACTACTGACTTGTACACGGTCAAACATTGGACAAGGAGAATTACGCAACAAAAGCGCTCCTATCGTGCTGGAGAGGGGAAAACTAATTTATTTTATTATTCATATGGGGTTTTGACCATACGAATCAGGCACAGATGAATCAGGATTTTGCCTACAATCATGCATAACTCATCGTACATACAGACTTCATTATTTTCATTTTTCTACACGAATCTATAACCCAAAAGCATCACACGAAACACAGACTGAAGTTTTAAAACAATAAAATAAATTTTATAAAGTAGGCATTGTAATCAGGATGCCACCTGAACCAAACACAGATGAATCAGGTATTTTCCTTCGTAACACCGGATCTAAGCCAACCAGCCGCACGTCCACCTTCTAGGTCGTCCGTTGCACGACTGGCTTCCCCCCGCGCTGGAAGCCAGACTCTCATTATTATTACCCGACCAAGTACGGTCAAGCGCAGCTTACGCTACATTAATCAGTATTATACGCCGGACACTTCTTTTTTACTTATTTATAAACAGACTAACGTAGTTATAACTAATACACATTTTTTTTGTAAGAGGACAATTCATTTCCTTTGGATATAATTATAATTTATATTGATGTATCAAAGGGAAAATGCGACATCGACCATTTTGTTCCGGAAAATGGCAAACGGACGCGCTATATGAATCAGAAGAACGACCTTCAAATATTTTTATTTTGTACCTAGACAGCAATTATTAAAAAAAAATCATTTGTCCCAGTAAGGGATAAAGCTAAACTGTACAAAAAAAAATATTACATGCCGTTTTTTTAGTTGGTTACAGAAATATACCCACAGACATCGAAAATTTTGTCCCTGAAGAATTACCCATGTATGTAAGCGGAATAACTTAACGAACCTATGATCATTATTTTGTCGTCGTGACTCTGAGTATGTCTCGGTGACACCAAAATTACCTAAAAGTGTCAAAAAGTGACCTAAAAGAGCATAATCTATTTCATCTTTGAGCTCCAGCCAAGTCTTCAGGAAGACCGTTTTCCTTTCTTTGCTGTTAACTAACAAGTTCACTTTAAATAACTTTGATTTTATTAGACAGAAGTCCGAAAGATGCCCCCCGGCGACTGCCCTATGTATCAAAACAAATTCTAACTGCCTTCCAGAATATTACACCGAGATGAAGCGAAACCAATCAAAGTTTAGATACAAAATAGACATATTAGGGATTAATATTTATTTATACTTTATAATGATGTGAAGCAGCAAACAGACAGTGACAGGGTTCAAATAACATAGGTAAAGCTTCAAAGTAAACCATTATTTATTTATTTTATTCATGTAATAATTAAAAGCAAACAACTCGTTCACCTTTTCGTTGGTTTCATTAGCCGAAATAATAAAAATGTAAACAATGTTTCTCTTCCCTGTCTTTTGAATCTGGGTCATCGCAAAAGATGTTCATAATATAAAATTCACAAGTTTGGGGATCAGATAATACTCTACCCACGTATGAGATACTAGCCTATGCCCGCGACTTCGTTCGCGTGAAATTTCTCCCTCTTAGGGGTGGAATTTCGAAAAACCCTTTCTTAGTGGATACCTACTCTTCACAAAGAACACACCCTCCAAATTTCATGTCTCTAGAACCAGCGGTTTAGGCTGTGCGTTGATATATCAGTCAGTCAGTCAGGACTTTGAATTTTATATATTTAAGATTTTTGCACTTGTGTTTCGGTGTGATCTGCTCAAAAAGAGAGGGTCCATAAGTCGAGCAGTGACAAGGAGATACTGCATAGCAATTGGATGAGAGATGATCACAAGTGGCTCCTTATAGAGAAGTGGTCCATTAGAAACAGGTAGGACACATATAAACAGGGTAACATATTTCTTTATTATCGTTAATGTAGGTAAGTAATGAATGCTGTGTGTATTAGGACTATTAGGTATACTAAGTGGGACTACGTGTGCACCTGAATACACCTTCCTTAATAACAATCACATCATGAGTTACTTGATGAAAGCGCTGTCATGTGGAAGGGAACGTGTCTGTAGTGGTCGCGGGACGAAAGGTATGTGTAGGTATATGTTAGTCTGTAAGGTATTTATCTATGGGCCAAAGTAGCCTGAAAATAAAGGTCTTATTATTATTATTAAAGGTGCCAGCTGACACAAATGTAGTTTTATTTCAGTATATAATATCTATTAATTCCAATGTAAAAATAATGATTACTTCAAGAAGCATTTGCTTGTCTAAATATATGTTAGTATCGGCTTCCTGATTACCCAGATTAATATTTTTCTACTTTCTGCAACCCAGCGGGACGATATTTTATTGTTTTTCAATAATCTTAATATGAAGGGATTTTTGTTTAGAAGGATTTAGACGACTTGACCACGGCAAAGCAGGTCTATCAATTGATTCGGGCCAAACACCGCTGCTCCTTCTCTTCTTCGTAGCCTACCCTACGATGTCACACAGGTATAGTTTTATCGCCGAAGACATCCAAGTAATTACCACATCCCACGTAGGCGTTAATATTTAGCCTCGTAAAAGATGAGCACATGCAGTGGCATGTTAATCTTCCCGTAAATACCTATTAATATTGTGAGTATTGAGTGCTGCTATTAATACGAATTTGTCTTATTTTTACCTTTTCTCTGGTTCAGGTAGATTGTCTGTCCTCAATAAAGCTCCAAGAATACAAGTATTAATAAGTAGCTGTATTTGAACCGAAAACTTCTTAAAAAACACCTTTTATCAGTGAACGGGGATGCAGTCAGTTTAATTCATCAAGTAAACTCCCAATTTCCTCGGAAATCGTGAGGTTTATAATATGGATGGCACTCGGCTACGCTACAACTTACAATATGGATGGCACTCGGCTACGCTACAACTTACAATATGGATGGCACTCGGCTACGCTACAACTTACAATATGGATGGCAAAGTCAAAGTCAAACTTTTTATTTGTAAAACATAGGTGGTGTAGAAACAGTTGTTATTCAAATATATAGGTACACTATGTTTGGCCGATGACGGCGTACAAATATGAATATAATTAATTTAAAGTGAATTAAACAAAAATAATAATTAAAAAATATCAACTTACCCGATGACGGCGTACAAATATGAATATAATTAATTTAAAGCGAATTAAACAAAAATAATAATTAAAAAAATCTCAACTTACAATATGGATGGTACTCGGCTACGCTACAACTTACAATATGAATGGCATTCGGCTACGCTATAACTTACAATATGGATGGCACTCGGCTACACTACAACTAACAATATGGATGGCACTCGGCTACGCTACAACTTACAATATGGATGGCATTCGGCTACGCTACAACTTACATTATGGATGGTACTCGGCTACGCTACAACTTACAATATGGATGGCACTCGGCTACGCTACAACTTACAATATGGATGGCACTCGGCTACGCTGCAACTTACTATATGGATGACACTCGGGTACGCTACAACTTACAATATGGATGGCACTCGGTTACGCTACAACTTACAATATGGATGGCACTCGGCTACGCTACAACTTACAATATGGTTGGCACTCGGCTATGCTGCAACTTACAATATAGACAACATGGCTGGCTCAGTGGCTGAGCGATCGACTGCTACGCTGCGTGTCGCGGGTTCGATTCCCGCTCGGAAAAAATATTTGCATTGCCTACAGGTAGTTGTTCCGGGTCTGGCTGTTTGTGTATGTGAATTTAAATGTTTGTAAACGCACCCACGATACAGGAGTAATTAATAGTGTGGGGCAACGTTTAAAAAAAAATGGATGGCACTAGGCTACGCTACAACTTACAATATGGATGGCACTCGGCTACGATACAACTTACAATATGGATGGCACTCGGCTACGCTACAACTTACAATATGGATGGCACTTGGCTACGCTACAACTTACAATATGGATGGCACTCGGCTACGCTACAACTTAAAATATGGATGGCACTCGGCTACGCTAGAACAGACAATATGGATGGCACTCGGCTACGCTACAACTTACAATATACATAGATGGCACTCGGCTACGCTACAACTTACAATTTGGATGGCACTCGGGTTCGCTACAACTTACAAAATGGATGACACTCGGGTTCGCTACAACTTACATTATGGATGGCACTCGGGTTCGCTACAACTTACATTACGGATGGCACTCGGCTACGCTACAACTTATTACTATCATTTTCAACTAAACAAAATCTATACGAATGTGATACAATCTATATGTAGGTCTGTGATGTGGGGGGTAACGGGTGACTGAGTTTTATCGGATACGAACAAAGTTACTTGGAAAAGATAAATGTTTTGTCAATATGAATTTTCCTGGAACCTACAGGAAAATCATGTAAGCCCGTTGGAACAATAACGAGTTCAGGAAAGGACCTCAGTGATCCGGTATTACCTTGTCCTACATGGGTATTAAGCATTGTGTTCCCTGCACAATGCACAAACATTACCCGCCCTCGTTGTAGTTGAAGACGGCGCAATGCTGGGATACAACTTACTTTTAACAAATCTGTTTGACGTCCCTTCTTACCGCCTGATACTGCTAAGAAAATTAATTATTATTGGAAAGGCTGTCATCGTTATATCTTCGAAACAATTATTTTTCATGTACAGTGGGCTTTTTGCGGATTGTCTTTTGTAAGTTTGAGGTTCCTAAAGTGCTGGTTGAAATAAATTCGTTTTAATTTAGCTTAGCTGTTGCTGAGTTTGACAGTATTATTTTGATTGAATTCACAATGCAAAGTAAGTTACTGTTAAATGGTCGGTTTTACGTCTGAAACTAAGTTTATTAGTGAACCTAAATCACGAGTTAGTCGACGCGCCCGACACCGCAATCTGAGTCATAACTTATTTGTAAAGTAAGCAGCAGATACATCTATCTCAGTTTCTTGAAGGGATTCTGTGGGATGTTCCTGGGAACTTGTATTGTTTGTATTAGTCTTGCTTGCAGGTGGGATACGAGGGTGTGGAGTCGTTTCTGTGGGATGTTCCTGGGAACTTGTATTGTCTTGCTTGCAGGTGGGATGCGAAGGTGTGGAGTCACTACTGTGGGATGTTCCTGGGAACTTGTATTGTCTTGCTTGCAGGTGGGATACGAGGGTGTGGAGTCGTTTCTGTGGGATGTTCCTGGGAACTTGTATTGTCTTGCTTGCAGGTGGGATGCGAGGGTGTGGAGTCACTTCTGTGGGATGTTCCTGGGAACTTGTATTGTCTTGCTTGCAGGTGGGATACAAGGGTGTGGAGTCGTTTCTGTGGGATGTTCCTGGGAACTTGTATTGTCTTGCTTGCAGGTGGGATGCGAGGGTGTGGAGTCGTTTCTGTGGGATGTTCCTGGGAACTTGTGTTGTCTTGCTTGCAGGTGGGATGCGAGGGTGTGGAGTCACTTCTGTGGGATGTTCCTGGGAACTTGTATTGTCTTGCTTGCAGGTGGGATGCGAGGGTGTGTAGTCACTTCTGTGGGATGTTCCTGGGAACTTGTATTGTCTTGCTTGCAGGTGGGATGCGAGGGTGTGGAGTCGTTTCTGTGGGATGTTCCTGGGAACTTGTGTTGTCTTGCTTGCAGGTGGGATGCGAGGGTGTGGAGTCACTTCTGTGGGATGTTCCTGGGAACTTGTATTGTCTTGCTTGCAGGTGGTATGCGAGGGTGTGGAGTCGTTTCTGTGGGATGTTCCTGGGAACTTG
This sequence comes from Oligia latruncula, assembly GCA_948474745.1. Classification (NCBI taxonomy): domain Eukaryota; kingdom Metazoa; phylum Arthropoda; class Insecta; order Lepidoptera; family Noctuidae; genus Oligia; species Oligia latruncula. The sequence goes on along the minus strand of OX419689.1, from coordinate 20,990,953 downwards.
TATTGTCTTGCTTGCAGGTGGGATGCGAGGGTGTGGAGTCGTTTCTGTGGGATGTTCCTGGGAACTTGTATTGTCTTGCTTGCAGGTGGGATGCGAGGGTGTGGAGTCACTTCTGTGGGATATTCCTGGGAACTTGTATTGTCTTGCTTGCAGGTGGCATGCGAGGGTGTGGAGTCGTTTCTGTGGGATGTTCCTGGGAACTTGTATTGTTTGTATTAGTCTTGCTTGCAGGTGGGATACGAGGGTGTGGAGTCGTTTCTGTGGGATGTTCCTGGGAACTTGTATTGTCTTGCTTGCAGAGTTGCAGGTGGGATGCGAGGGTGTGGAGTCGTTTCTGTGGGATGTTCCTGGGAACTTGTATTGTCTTGCTTGCAGGTTGCATGCGAGGGTGTGGAGTCGTTTCTGTGGGATGTTCCTGGGAACTTGTATTGTCTTGCTTGCAGGTGGGATGCGAAGGTGTGGAGTCGTTTCTGTGGGATATTCCTGGGAACTTGTATTGTCTTGATTGCAGGTGGTATGCGAGGGTGTAGAGTCGTTTCTGTGGGATGTTCCTGGGAACTTGTATTGTCTTGCTTGCAGGTGGTATGCGAGGGTGTGGAGTCGTTTCTGTGGGATGTTCCTGGGAACTTGTATTGTCTTGCTTGCAGGTGGGATGCGAGGGTGTGGAGTCGTTTCCACAGACCGTATTGAGTTCTAGGCTGCATGTTTCACATTGTTTGTGACTAGGAATGTGCTGGTATACTCGTAAGTTGATGTAAATTCTTCGAAAATGGAAATGTTATGTTACGTGCTAAAACATAAGTATATCTTTATGTTTATTTGTTCTGCTTCCGTTACATTATGGTGCTTGTAGTGTAATACTAAGTACGAGCGGTAAAGTCACGCAGGACGTTATTTATACCACACAACACTAGATGGGCTACATACATATACATATACCGATCGTCGTCCGACACTGCGCCGCCGGCGCAACACTTCCAATTCCACGTAATAACGTACATTGTTCAGTCCACTACAACGAAACTGTAATTTACCAGTACTAGGAATACATGGCAATAAAAGTAGAGCTTTAATATGAGCATTATTAAGAAACAGCTGACGACAGATCATCTTGCGGCTACGTATCTCTTTCATCATAATTCGTTTTGCGAGTTAAATGCGAATACTATTAAAGTGTATCTGGGAAAATCTACTTCGTGGGTAAGTCCTCTACCTAACGCAGCTAAGAAAGGACGAGGTGGCTATAGAAACGCAGAGAAGAAATTAAAAAATGCTTTTCAGAAGGCATTTTTGTTTTAAAAGTAAGGTTTCGGCATTATGAAATCCTCATTGATAAAATTGAACTAGTTACTATCGTCCGACTTTTAATTAGCTGCAGTAAAATGACACTTCTTAATAACTCATTTCGGACTGAGTTTAGAGATTGCATGTCAAATAAGTTTCAATTGTTACTGTATTCTGTACTAGACAAACAAGATTTGGTTGATGGCCGCGAAAAAACCAAAAGACGCCAATTTCAGTCATTTAAGTAACACATAAGCTGTCATTTTACTGCAGCTAATATTAAAAGTCCAACTATAACTTACACGCGATGGGAAAAAATTACCCAACTTTGTGTACCGCAGGCCGCCGCCATTGAAAGACATGTCACCTCTTGAAGTAACCTCTGTGACCTTCTGAAGTAACCTCTGTGACCTTCTGAAGTAACCTCTGTGACCTTCTGAAGTAACCTCTGTGACCTTCTGAAGTAACCTCTGTGACCTTCTGAAGTAACCTCTGTGACCTTCTGAAGTAACCTCTGTGACCTTCTGAAGGAAATGTGTACATTACTTATTTGGAAGAATTCATTTCAAATTACTACAAATTTGGTAGTATCGGTATCGGTCATGAAACTAATCAGAACTGGGTCGATTCAACAACGCCACCTGTTGCAGAACATATTTTTTATGTAGATGGTACTATTTTGTCATCAAGTGTGGATATGACTGTTAGTAGGTAATGTATCTACCCGGAGAACTACTGTAGAGTTATTGAATCACCTGTTGAACTGCTGGACCATCGCCAGAAGCCACAGCTGGCTAGCTGGTCACACGCGCCACTAAACAGATAAAAGTAAAGAAGATCTACGAAATAGACTAGACTCAACGAAATCCGCTAGCGATCTCCTTCTGTGTGACTGAGGACTGGCTTAAAATACCAATTCATCATCACCATTATAAGCAGTTCTTTATTAGACAAAAAGATCTCCAATTGCCATTCAATTGTTTCACCCCAACCTCGGCCCTTTCCCTGTTATCTTTGCCTGTAGGACTACTGATATTTATCTCTGCGTTGTTCACGGGTTGATTATATGCAGCGCTACAACGTTGTTAGTATTCACGCGTGTAACTCGTTACTTTGTTAAAATAATCCGCTAATGAAGAGATTTGATGAGCTTCCGTGTGTCGCCAGTGAATGGGAATGAACGCTATTGTCGTATATCGCGGTCTTTATTGTCAATTAGAGAACAGAACATGTTTGTTTGTTGTGCCAACTTAGTGTCTCATCTGAATGGTATCATTTTAATAAAATAGAGGAAAGGAGGATTAGGAAAGGACTTGTAGATAAGAAATAACAGCCGCACGGGTCGATCGATCAGGTTAAGCTACGCTTGCCGCGGTTGGTCCGTGAATGGGTGACCATATTTACATACCGTACGAAGACCCCTCCGTGGCTCGGAAAGCACTTTAACCTGTTGGTCCGGGCTGTCATTCGTGGATCGTTGACAGTCGTTACGGGTCGTCAGAAGCCCGAAAGTCTGACAACCAGTGTTACCAAGGGGTATCGTATTACCCAGTAACTGGGTTGTGGAGGACAGATAGGCAGTCGCTCCATGTAAAATACTGGTATTCAGCTGCATCCGGTTAGACTGGAAGCCGACCCCATCATAGGTGTTAAAAGGCTAGGCAGATGAGAGGAAAGGAGGATTACCTTAAATATGAAGACAACAGTCTTTGATAAAAAATAGGGGTCATACTAAACCAAAGACATTAAATTTAAATCTCTTTGTATTAAACTGTATATGTACCTAACGGAAGAAACAAACTGCTATTTACAAACACATAATGTACGGTCGAGTCGAGTTCAAAATCAAAAGTAACTGCGCACCTTAAGAGTCGTATTGCTGTGATCACGCGGTACAACGTACATCTGTATCTGTAAACAGCACGGTCACGGAATAGAAAAATTTTCTATTCCGTGAGCACGGTACACACACCACCTACCTACTTCACACACTGCCATATCGTCACGTAGGTACTCGTCGCACCACACGAAACAAAAAAATATATTCCGTCCCTTTTGCTAGACTCGGTTATACGCATAGCGTTGCTAAATTTCAAACATTTCTAATATGTGCTCATAGCAGTAATCGTCAAGCGGTAGACTGTGATGCAACTGGCTTAGGTTCGAGTCTCACGAAGCGCAGTGCAAATTTTTGACAATATTTATTTTTGTTTGCAATAATAATAATAATATTCACAAATTTGCTGCCTTTTTTATTAATGTTGTTAATGCAATAAAGGGTTTAGAATAAAAATGCGTGTTAAGTGATAAGTATAACAAAAATAAAAAATATTTATTCGTTACATTTATTTTGCTTCAAACCGCTACATTTATTTATTTAATCGTGATTGAGGTTACAGCTTAAGTATTCATTTTCTTTACGAAAAGAGGATTGGAACTAAACCTCAAATTATGGAATAATATACAGGATAATATTACCTACTAAAATAATATAAACATTTTCGGTCTATCTACAAGAAAAACGACGTCTTCGATGATGCAAGCCTTCAGCATGGAGTGCACGGCGAATGATGTGTTGAATGACTCAGCAAAATATCGCGTTAGTATGAAACCATTTGTTTCATATTCATTCACCATGTCCACCACTTCGCTGCTCGATTTGTAAGGCTACCTTCTGGCACAGTATTTCTCTAGAACAAAGAATGGAATACTGTTAGACATCTATAAGCAAAATACTAAAATTGTTTACTTTAGGATTAACTATTACCTAACACTTTGACGACTACGGAAAAAAAAATTACTCATCATTCACTACTCTAAATAAATTAAGTAGGTATCTTTAAAATTATTTATATTTTTCTTTTCTTTTATTTAAACCTCATAATGAATTTAAAACTAAATTAAATAAGGCATCTTCCGAGTAAAACGATTAACAACGCTTTTGATTTAAGTAGATTTATGTTTAGTAAATTAGGAAATATTTAAATGATACACTCACAGTTAGTCCGGTTTCATTCGCTATTTGGGTTTTGTGCAGCGCAATAATATTAGCCCTCGCTTCAATATTGATATTTCACTGCATTTTGAAAATAATAACTACAACATCGCTAATAGATTTAAACACCTTGTCACTAACCAACAATATCCACGAACCAACAACGTTCTTTAAAGGTGAATAGTCGTAACGAATAGCATAATCTGTCTACCTCACAGAAACGAAATAATTTAGTTGGTTTTCTGTGGTGGTCTACCTACTAACTTTATTATTTGTGAGAACAAGACGAACGAGACAAAAAACTAATGATTATTTATCGAACTAAAGTGAGTGTGTGTGCGTGTCTATAGTATAGAAACAACTTATAGAATATGGTCGTAAGTCGAACCGAAGCGTCAATCTAATGCTTTGCCAGATTGCCAATCCACTTTTGAACTGTAGTGTACTTACATCCTGCTGTTGCAAAGAGTTAGTCTCAAAACAAAATAAACTAGAAACCTAACACAACTACGACAGATCAAATGCCAACACGACAGCTCCCACAGAGCGTAAGTACCGGGAAACATTCGTACGAAACGATATACGATACAACCACCGCCTCGGAGTGCGACATTAGCACCGACACTTGCTAAGCGCCCCCTACCCCGGGGGGTCGAGGTTGTCAATATAAATGTTGGCTGTGGGTTGCGTACGTGAGAAATGTTTGGTATTTGTTCAAAACTGCCGGGACAACACATTTGTCGCACTTTCTAATCTTTAAATTGAGATTGGCCTAAATTGATAGATTTTCGATGCGTTAACTTTGGTGAAATATAGTGGTAGCTACAACCGAAGTTTCTATGAAAAAACTGCGCCAGACTAAAGGAGCAACATTAAAAAGAAACTGGAATGTTAATAATCCTAGTTACACCGGACTGTTTCCCACAGAGCCAAGCAATCACGGCAGCTCACCGCTGTCGGAGCAATTAATTGTCAGTCTGAACGTTCAACGTATAACATCTGCACTTCACCTCCGCCATCAGAAAGATCATAAAACTTCAGACAAATGAATAGGTTACTGGAACCGAGAAGGTTCCGCGTGGCTACATTTCTTAAATATTTTCTCAGAAAAACAGCAATATGCCCTGAAAATTAATTATGTCGGCGGTTCGGCACAAAAGTCTGGGGTTCCGATTACTTACAATACACATACACCTCATTGTTGGGTATATACCTATGTGAAGTTACCAGCTACTGAACTCACACAAAGGGAACTCTAAGGCTGCGTTTCCACCAGAGATGAGCGACGTTGCGTAGCGAGGGATGCGTGTGAAACAAACCAATAACATCGCTTAATTTTTAACCGACTTCAAAAAAAGGAGGAGGTTCTCAATTCGGTTGTATTTTTTTTAATTTTTTTATTTACTACCTCATTTATAAACCGATTTGGATTTATTTTTTATTTAAAAGGATATACTTCCAGATTGGTCTCATTTTTATCAAAATCCAGTTCTGATGATGGGATCCATAAGGAATTGAGGGAATTCCTCAAATATTATAGGCACACCTAAAGCGATTTGGGTATTTTTTATAGTAACTCGTGCATTTTATCTCGGAAGCCACCATTTGGTGAAGTGGAACTGATGAAGAAGACCACAGATGGAAACCTGAACTACTCAATAATAAGTATTTCACGAGTTGCGATTGGATTACTTTAATAAGGTTGCTAAGCAATTTATGCTCGTCACAATGCTAATGGTGAAATGGAGCTGATGGTGGAATACTAGGAGAACTCCTCAACAAATAACGTCCCTGCAACGAGAAAAGCAATATTTAGTAAGAGGCGATGGGCAAGTTGACATTAGGCTATTGTAACTTAGATACATTATAAACAGACCCACTAAAAAGCGGAAGTCGGTGGCAAAAACTGAAATACAGATCCAAAGACACCGACTTCCGAAATTAAAGTTATTTTTCACTTTGTAGTGTTTTTTTTTGGAAGTCGGTTTATTTTTTGTTAAACAGTTTTTTTACTTAAAAATACATTACTCTAATTGAGTTCATTCGGCATTCTTATTAAGCTTTAATTAAAAAGGGTTCTTTATAAAATATTCAATGTAAACCGCTTTAGTGCCCGAAATTGTGTACTTCCCTGTAACCGTAGCGCATGAATAAAAAAATAAAAATAAAAATAAGAACGTAGGTAACCCAAAAAATAAAAATAACGCGAACTAAAAAGAAAAAAATAAATTTAAGTGACACTGTCATTTTAAAATATATATAAATTTTAAAAGCTTGAGGCACTGTTATTGTGTAGTAGGTACACCTGTATAACGGATACCGTACATCAGTGCCTCAAGCTTTTAAAATTTATATATATTTCGGAGAAGGTATAGTGTGTCTCGTTATTATCAGCCATATTTTAACTACTTGTGGGCTACTTTGGGTATGTGTGGGCTACTGTGGGTATGTGTTGGATAATGCGCAACAGAAAAACGGTTTGCAGTTCAAATCAGATTATAATTTTACGAACAGTCTAATCACACTAGCAAATTACACACTGTAGGCACACGACACAACCAGATACGGAACGCGGACAGTTTCTGAGCACATGTTGTTCGTACGATGTCCAATGACCAAGTCCAAGTGAGCTCCACCTCCATATCGTTCTGTCGAGCTGTCGTCGAGCGTCGACCCCACCACGAACTCAGGCTAGACTCTGTCAAGCGCCACCAGGTGGCACTGGCGTTCCGAATGGTCGTTGTCGTCACAGCGCTTCCGCCTCGTTGTCAAGCCGGCTTCCGTACTAATGATTTCTCCGACATATATTTTAAAATGATACCATTTCATTTGATACCCAATTAAGGGGGTTGAGAAAAAATATGTAAACCGCCATCTTGGAGCGGCGGCCATATTGAAATTATTACAATATTGAGTATTGCATATTGTATTGTTACCAGAACTAAAGATGTATGCAAAATTTCAGCTCAATCGGATACCAACAAATGGTCGAAAAATGGTTTGCAAATTTTGACGGACAACTTACATACATGCATACAGTCACGAGCAAAAGTATGTATACATTTGGCTTTATTCAAAGGCGATTTTCTCCTTTATTTTTGAATTAAATTTTATATTAGTAGGAACGTAGTATTTTCGAACCCATAGGTATATGTAAAGTGTCGTATTTCAACGTTGCATTCGTTATTTCGTGAAAAAATCGCAATTTAAAGTTGTAAAAATACGCCCCACCGCCGCCGGTAGTACGCGACAACGCGAAGCCGCTGAGTGACGTGACGCGCGGGCGGTGCGGTGGCGCGGCGTGACGTGGCGGGCCGAAGGCGGGTCGGTGGCGTGACGGCCAGTGTCACGCAAAATCGTAGATATTCGTGAACGGATCGCGTGTCTGAGGCCGCGGCGACCACTGCCCTTGACGACGATACAGTGACATACATATCGTGATTGTTATCGTATATTATCTAGTCGTAACATTAATGAATGAACGTATTTTTGTAGTAATGCTGTTGACCTTTGTATATTCTACTAGCTGCGCCCCGCATAAGTTTCGATCCCGTAAGAATATTGGGATAAAAATAATGTAAGTACTTATGTGTTAATCCTGGTTATAAACGATCTGTGTGCCAAAGGAGATTGGCGAGTTGGGTACCTACCTCCATACAAATCCATATCAATTTTCAGAACTCTAGCATCAAAATTTGCGGAAGTCTCGTACAAACTTCCATCCCCTAGTTTAAGGGGTTGGAGGGTAAAAGTTCCAAGTTTTATAATTTTTTCGTTGTTTGTGTACTATTACTAGCTTACATACCAAATTTCAGCTTTCTAGGACTTCAGGAAGAACCTTAAGAATATGGATGATCATCAGTGAGTCAGTGAATCAGTGACGAATCAGCGCTGTTCACAACTCAAAAAAAGTTACTTCGTATTTTAGTTAATTTAAAACAAACGGATAGCTGCAAACCCCATTTTAAAAAACTAAACATTCTTACTCTTCCTTCTATATACATACTGGAAATCTGTAAATTCGCACACACACACAGACTTTTACACTAAACGAGAAGACATACAAACAAGATACACACTCCGACACAAAACACGATTAAACCGACCGACATCCCGATTGAAAATGCACTCATCTAGTCCACTAGTTATGTCGATAAAAATATATAATAAACTACCCGAGGTACTTAGAAATGAGACAAAGATTGCTATTTTTACAAATAAATTAAAAAACATATTACTAAATAAATGAATATTTAATTGACAAATCCATAGAATTGACATAGTAATATAAATTGACATAATAATATAAATTAATATAAATTGACATAATAATAAAAATTAATATAAACTGACATAATAATATAAATTAATAGTTTTTTTTTTTAAATTTAGTTAATAATTAATAAAATGTTACCTTTAATTAATAGTTTAATAATAGTTTGATTATTAATTGTACTTAGATTAAGTTAGTTTGCATGTCCAAATAAGTCCTCTCCCTAAAAATGTTTTGTTTTGCTGTGCCCGACAGGGTCCACGATTGTTACAACAAATCTTACCTACCACCTAAGCATATACATTGTGGAATGCAATAAATGATTGAGTATTGAGTATTGACGAAATCAAGGTATTTTAGATATCAATAAAATCTAAAGTATAAGACTATGCAATTGAAACTTTATAGGTTTCATAAGTCAAAGTCAACCACTAACATCATATCCCGAAAATTTTGTTTATCTGGTATAATCCAAACCCAAGTTAAGAAGGTTCAAAAATACGACGAAGTGCTTCGAGAAAATAAGGTTGGTAGTTTAGCCAGTGTAGCCTCCACCCGTTCGATTCCCACCTGATAATTGGCGACTGAATAAAAAACGGGTGTGTACCTTTAAAAATATATTGACAAAAAAAATACCAAGCTTGTAAAGCCGGAGGCACACAAAGATTTGTGGGTCGTGGGTTACGGATGTCTGTCGTCACTCCTGCAGGGATAGGTACTCCCCTGTAGTTGCGGACGAAATCCCGCTGGCCGGAGATGGAAGTTGGCCGAAGTTCTGTACAGAGCTGTACGGTGATGTCACTGGTAGATAAAAGGGCGGCTGTCCGACTTGCTCAGCACACCGGTGGTGAAGAGTAAAGGTGAAACCCTAAATCGGGATTTTCACTATTTAAAACTACCTTGCGCTTCGCTTGACTCGTCTTGGCGTCGTCATCAGATTATTAGGATGCTGGTGAAGTATAATGTTTTGGTCAGGATACAGGATGGATGTTTGAGTAAGAGTAGGTTAACCTTAACCATTGACGATACAGAAAACAATCTGTCTTAAGAGACAGTTCTTACATTTTTGAGAAATGTTGATCCCCATTGGGCAATTTTCACAAAAACTTTATTGATGCCAACCGATCCTGTTTCTTTTAAGGATCAAAAAAACTTTATTGGACCAACCACAGGAACCAACTGAGTTTTCAGTTACATACTAGAAAAGTCAGACACCACCAATAAACTTTGCCATACATTTCGTAGGAAATGAGACTCTCGGCTTGCTTTTTAGGGTTCCGTACCTCAAAAGGAAAAAACGGAACCCTTACAGGACCACTTTGTTGACCGTCCGTCCGTCCGTCTGTCTGTCAATACCCTTTATCTCGGGAACGCGTGGAGGTATCGAGTTGAAATTAAAACCTTATACTCAGGTCTACAGTCCCTTGAAGCTGTGAACAAATCAAACACCTAAGTTAACGTAAAAAAAAGACACGGCCGTTTACGAAGCAGAATACGTATATTTCGATACTCTCAAGGGAATCAAAATTTATAGGGGTACTTCCCGTTGACCTAGAATCATGAAATTTGGCAAGAAGCAAGATGTAGCACAAGTAAAGAAGCAAGATCATGTAGCACAAGTAAAGGAAAAAATACGAAAACCGTAAATTTGTAGGTACAGACGCCAGCACATCAAGCAACCCGAAACTGTCAATTTTTCTCAGTCAACTTTGAACCTAATGCTTTAGCGATAAAGTTGAAAATCTATTAAAGAAATCTGACAGATTGTAGTAGCTTGATGTGCTAGCGTCTGTACATAAAAAAAATCCCGTGATAAACTATTTACATACCTACAAAGTACCTACGGAACCCTCGGTGCGCGAGTCCGACTCGCACTTGACCGGTTTTTTATGACTGGCCGAGATTTGGAGAGTCCAGCCCCGATGTTGTAAAATTTTTGAAACAAGAACACGAGGAACCCTTACTTCTGGAGGTGTCAACAGTCTGGTCTACACCACAATCTGTCATGTCTCGAGCTGTTCCGAGCACATTGCGCTCATAAATCAGTTGCTCCACAAATACCCGTGTATACGCGTCGCGCGTCGTTCGGGCCCATAGATATATGTTCGGGCCCGTTCGGCCGCACTCGGCTATATTCGGACGACATATTAATCGGTCACCGCTGCGATGACGTGCGTGTGCTGTCCGACAATCTACTCGTGTCCTTATTGCCATGTTGGGGACTGTGCAGTGTGCATGTGGTCGCATTCCGTGAACATGTCTGGTGTTCATTCAAGTCGAGTAGAAACCGCATTTCGACTGATTTGTGAATGCGGAAGTCTGTTCAGCTTCAGCAAGCCCTACAATTTACTCTAAATGTCGCCATTTTGTATGCGGGTAGGTTATGTATGTATGGTATATGGTATTCGAACTACCATACATGGAGAGATCGACTAAATGCGTGCACAAGCCACACATGTAGTTCTATAAACGGATTTTGGTCAGAATAGACTGAGGCAGAACTACTTTACTCCATAAATACTTTAATACTCGTATTATTAAAAATAAAGTCAGATACGAGTGGGTACCCATAATCATAATCATAATAATCATAAACTTTATTTGTGAAACATACGTAAACATAGGTTAAACGTTGGCCACCGAGCGACACTACGTAAGTTATCCAATCTCCACGCCGAACGGTTAGGTACCTAGGTACTATTATCAATGAGCGCAAGACGAGTGGCGCGGGTGAGCATGTTTTTGTACGGACAAACGGTAACTTAAAAAGCTTATAACATTGTGATTTTTCATAATACCAGTTTTGAAATTTTGTACACAGATTCTTTACATAAAAATACTAGACACGTCTTTCGGGTTTCGCATATACTAAAAATAATGTTGTTTATTGGTACCTAATCGTATCTGTCTTTACCTACTTTATATGTCTGCCAGGCCATAACTGGCCATAATTATGACAACACATTCACACAGACAGAACCTTTTAACATGGAACACAACTTGTTTCGACGAAGTACACAGAGGAACTAAAGACACACTCATATATTGTGGCGGGTCTTCACTTACCCTCATCTCTCTCAATAAAATGGAGACATGTCAGAACAGAACTCAATAACGAACTCATTAGGTTGTAACTTTACCACACAACTGCGACGAAATCAAGAAAATTAACCAGAGTACATTCTGTAGTTAAGACAAGCAAGTTAATATCTTAGCAAAGACAGAGATAAAACACTCATAGTAGTTTTCACTCCAATACAATGTACCTTGTAATAAGGTATTATTACAAGGTATTCTGTACCACAGCTAGGAAAGCTGTGGTACAGAATATCAGAGTAATCCTAACAGACACAAACTTCAGCTGAAAACTGATATATGCAGGCCATTCAAATATTTCTTAGGTTTCTTCGAGGCCTACGCACAGAAGGACGCTATTAAGGCCATATTTGGGTATCAAGTGTCGATCTGAATGGTTTGATAGTGTGGTGACAAAGAGAATTATATCGTCGTTGTGTGGTGACCAGTGCTCTTGTTTGGGAAATGCGCCGGAGCCTTCAAGTGTGACAGTAAATGACCGCCTTGATAATAATTGATTGTCTATTGTTCAATTATCATTATGACTGTTTCGTTAAAATGGCTTTTTGTTATTATCAATTTGCTTAAACTTTGATTATAACCTAGAATAGAATTATGTTAGGTACTTATTTTATTTTTATTTATTTTTTTAGGGTTCCATTCCAAAATGGTAAAAATGAACCCTTAGGGTTGTAAACAAAACATTCAGTTTTAAAGAAAACTCTCTGTGAGTTCTTAAAACTTTTATTATTATTCTAATCAAGTCTGACAATTCCTGGATTGTCAATGAAACTATTAAGATTGTTTTATTTTAGTAACCGAGTCTAAAGTCAGAAAGATTTTGTAGCTTAGCAGCTTGCAGGTGATGGCGAAGATATGGTTGCTGTAAATAGGCTTTGATGGAAGCCGCAAGGAGGCTCTCATGTCCTACTGAAATATGGATACAACGACACTCGTGAGCGTGATTGTAATGCATGACCAAATTAAATGGCCTAACAAAACAATAAGACGCTTGCACTAAACAATGCGCAGATCAAGGTCAACACAACGACCACGAGAGCATACGAGAGTAACGGTATTGGTGATCAAAGTCGCTCCAAGCCGCAAGCCAGGCAGAGCGTGGCAGGATCTCAGCTGTGACACAGCTTCTCTTAATGCGAGTGCTGCGACTGTGACACTGCCAAATTAACTAGTTATTATAAGTAGATTATTTGAACTGTTACACGCTGATACAGTACACGCAATATAATTGATGTAGTGCTCTCATAGTCGCGGTAATTAAGCTTCACGCGGCGCTTTCCTAATAGCGTTGCGGATTTTGTTTCCGTTCATTGAAGGCTATTCATTGCATTTTGTTATTATTCCCAGTAGCTGCTCTATAAAGTTAATAGACGATTTCATCGAGAGCAATAAAATTATTTCGTGCAACCGTAATAGCTTTACTTCATATTACAATTTCGGGAATATTGAACCGCACATGATGTTTGATGAAACCTATAAAAATTTACACACATTCCCCGTAGCTAAGCGTTCACCGTAGCTAAGCGTTCACCAAATTATCATCCAGCATATTTCTGCAGGCAGATGTTCCAATTTATGTTTTTTCGGTTTAATTTTCGGGTTCAACGAGACTTAGCGCAGCATACTCCCTGAAGACGCTTGACCCTGACACATCCCAGTCGGAGCCAGGACCCTGACCCACTTGCCCCAAGGTCACATCCCGACATGACCGCAGAGCATCAGACCTTGCAGCCGCCGTGAGCCGCCTCATAATGATGATGAAGTGTTATTGCACTCGTTAATTATAATGAGTCGGAATATTACGCTGTGTGCATATTTACTGTAGGTAATGGTTTTATGGTAAAAGGAAATGTCTTGAAGAATATCAGAGCTCGGTCCTACCCATAATTAATATAAATAAACAAAGCGAACACGAAGTGCAGGCAAAATTGATCCTTACGATTATTTCAAAGTTATCAGATCCTCCCTTGCACTTTCAACTTTAATATGATTCAATCAAGATTCTTTTTTTCTTAATTTCTTCGACAACGCGGTATGGTTTAATGTTTGAATAAGGGTTCAACCGTCATTAACTTTCCTTCTTGATTAATGAAACTGAACACTGTGTTGTTACATTTATAGCAACGTGTAACCACCAAACAAAATCTAAAAAAAATGTGATATGACCGATCATAAAAAAGTGCAATGGTTGGGGTTTGATGTTATTATTTTTAGATAAGTTTATTTTAGAATAGGTTTTGCTTAATAAGATTTAAAAAACTGAATTGTTAATCGAGTTTTGTTGCTGACTGGAACTACTCCGTCTTGTTCCAAAACACTTTTCTTTTAGTACTGGGATTATAACTAGGTTCAAAACCATGACTCAACAACGTTATTATAAAATGAAGTTTATCACTAGTTCATGAACAGCTATCCAAGGTACTGAAGTTAGTTCGCCGAGACCCCTAGATTATTTATGGATTTAAAGGACAATGCTCTTGGATGTATGGAATCCCGTACCATTTTGCGTCAAAGTCAAACTTTGTTTTTTATAGACTACACTTATCATATTAACTCCTACAAAAGTTATTTTTGTAAACAAAACCCGGGTTTCGGAGATTTTCAAAAAAATCAAAATAACCGAAAGACTAGGCACCTACTTTATTTTGTTTGACATGTCATACACGAACGGCAAAAATCGCACATCTGCAGCAGTTTCGACAATGTCTTCGTATATTGCGTTGAAATCTTCTGGAGTAAATGCATTATAAATCCTTCAATAATACACAGGAAAACAGAAATACCTATCAATTTCATGCAATTCGAAAGAAACGGAAAAAATTAATTGGCATTAACGTCCATATCCGGAATGGAATCAATTGAGTGCATTATCAAAATATTTTCTTTTTATTACGATTTCGTGATCCCGGTTAGACTTTATTGAAAAAATCGACCATTTTAAATGATAAATTGGTTAAACTTTTTTAAGTATAAATAAAACTATCTCCATTCAATGTTATATTGATCATACCATTTGAAACGGAACGTCATGTAAAGGGAATAAAACAATATCAACACTTTTTTACTTTAATTTAAAATCCCTGTTCAAAAATCAAATCCCCAACGCGTAATGTCGTAAAAAAATATGAAAATAATTACTATAATATTTTGATCTTGAGGCATGAGACTTTTTGGTACCACAATCGGTCATTCTCCTTTGGTACTAGTTAATGTATTTGGAAACCGCCATGTCCTAGAACCAAAAAAATTCAAAGTCATGGTACATCTACCAACTCGCACTGGGCCCGCGTGGTGGATTACGGCCCACTCCCTCTCACAGAGAGGAGGCCTGTGGCCCAGCAGTGGGAACATTATAGGCTGATTATTATTATAAATGTATTTGAGGTAAGCGTTGATGTATAAATTGTTAAAAATGGATATGATTGACTTGATGGATTTGGAAGATTTAGATTATGCTGGAGACCTCTCAGCGAACTTACAGACTCGTCATCGTGTAAATCATTTGAATTGAGTGACGAAGGTTTTAGATATAGGATAGGTTCATAAAACGTTTTGGAGAAAAAATAGTGGATGATTTATTAAAATTTTATAAATGTTGATTGATCTCTTATAATAATTAATGTTGATTTGATAGGTAAACAACTATAGTTTAATACAGACACATACAGAATTAATAAAGACAGACTGATTATTATTAATAGTTTGAGTTTTATTTGTGATTCCGCTTAAGCGTCCGCAATTCCTCCACCTTCCCCTATAAACCATGGACTTTCTGCGGTAGGAACTTTTTGTAATCGGAACACATTTTGAACCTGGTACTAATTTTAGGTAATACTTAACAATCCTAGAAACTTTTCCAGGATTGTTACGGTATTAAAGTCGCCTCGCCTTGGTTTAAACTAACACCTAAGCATCATTTTTATAACCAGATCAACCATGCATGATACTTTAGTTTAACAAAATTAGGTATTATTCCAAAATTTCCTAAAACTTGAACAAACACGGGAAGTGACAGGCGACAAGTAGACCAAGAGCAACACCTTCATTCAACAACGGGATGCCGTACGACTCCCACGGGAAGAGACAGGCGACAAGTAGACCAAGAGCAACACCTTCATTCAACAACGGGATGCCGTACGACTCTCACGGGAAGAGACAGGCGACAAGTAGACCAAGAGCAACATCTTCATTCAAGGAAGCCATAAGAAAACATTCTCACATCAAACCTTGACCCACTTTCCGTCTAAAACGTCGGGCTACATTCAAAGCTTTTTGCGGATATTGTGATAATTATATTGTA
This sequence comes from Oligia latruncula, assembly GCA_948474745.1. Classification (NCBI taxonomy): domain Eukaryota; kingdom Metazoa; phylum Arthropoda; class Insecta; order Lepidoptera; family Noctuidae; genus Oligia; species Oligia latruncula. The sequence goes on along the minus strand of OX419689.1, from coordinate 20,975,005 downwards.
TGGGCACCAATATTACATCCTGTTTATTGAGACCGACATCCACCGAAATCCGAAATTTCTTAATAAAAATAATAGCAGGATATAACCGAAACGGTCAAAACATGTTCCAAATACATTGAGGACAAGCTAGGCTGATAATTTGTTTCCAGCGGAGCTCGTTAAACTTGCATAGCGGACCAATGTCCAACCAAAGTTAAACTTGCATAGCGGACCAATGTCCAACCAAAGTTAAACTTGCATAGCAGACCAATGTCCAACCAAAGTTAAACTTGCATAGCGGACCAATGTCCAACCAAAGTTAAACTTGCATAGCGGACCAATGTCCAACCAAAGTTAAACTTGCATAGCAGACCAATGTCCAACCAAAGTTAAACTTGCATAGCGGACCAATGTCCAACCAAAGTTAAACTTGCATAGCAGACCAATGTCCAACCAAAGTTAAACTTGCATAGCAGACCAATGTCCAACCAAAGTTAAACTTGCATAGCAGACCAATGTCCAACCAAAGTTAAACTTGCATAGCGGACCAATGTCCAACCAAAGTTAAACTTGCATAGCGGACCAATGTCTAACCAAAGTTAAACTTGCATAGCAGACCAATGTCCAACCAAAGTTAAACTTGCATAGCAGACCAATGTCCAACCAAAGTTAAACTTGCATAGAGCGGACCAATGTCCAACCAAAGCTCCGGGGAATTCCGATATCTTCGGCTTTGGTTTTAATACTTTTGAAGCGGTATTGTCAGTTATCAGCTAGGTACTGACAAGCACTAAGAACTCCCACGCCACGACTGATCAGTCATCTCGGTTATCAGTGCTGATAACGACTGACAGACTAAAGTTATAACACTCGTGACACAGATTACTCGACATCCCATATAAATATTGTGACTGTCACATGGGTATGTCAGGATAGTGGAAGGTTTTATAATTTACATAGCATACATACGTAGGTAACAGGCCTCCTCTCTGTGCGAGGGAGGGGCCATAATCTGCCACGCGGGCTCAGTGCGGGTTGGCGCATGTTGCATGTCTTTGAACTTTTGGTTCTAAAACATGCCGGTTTCCTGACGAGTTTTCCTTCACTGTTTTGAGAGCAGTGGTGATGAAGTAATTTTCACAAAGTGAAGAGCCTGCTTGGGTCCGAAGTTCCGAACCGACGCGGACGAGCTACAACTCGTAAGGTGCGGTAGGTTCCACTGGGCCTCCACTGCTCTCTCTTTTTATAATTAACTCATACAAAAAAAAATGTTTTCAATCTCCAACACAATTTGACTGTGATGGCGGCCGTGGTATAGCTATGCCCTGGTCGCGCAGTCGTGGCATCGCTATGCCCTGGTCGCGCAGTCGGGGCATCGAACCTCAGTTAGTATTATCTGCAAAAGATTAGATTGTATAATAGCATTTATGTTTACCTATGTGCCTAATGTTTGTTTACTTACTTTTGCAGGAACTTCGATAATTATACAACAATCTAGAAATATTAGAGAGAGGTTTTGATTTTATCTACTTTATTCAAAGGCATATCCTACTTCCATTTAATATTATCGATGCACAAACAAACAAACAAACTATCTTGATTAGATAACACATACAATACATACTTACATAGCCAAGTGCCGATGGTCGTACCTGCGCCGAAGCAATGTGTCAACTGACAGTGCCTAACTGTTAGCCGACAGAACACCACTCAAAGTACCTATACTTTTTTTGTAAAGAATACTTTGAATTTAATAAAAAAAAACAGTGCTTATAAAATATTAAGTACATATTTTATAATTAAACTTTCCTGATACTTAACCTAATCACATTCTAAAGTAATGTCAGATATCTAACGGCTAAAACAACCTCTGAAAAAAGTGACAAACATAAGAGAAATGCACTGGTGTAAATATGTGTTGTTGTTGTTTGTGTTAGTGCACGTGTGTGCGTGTAAGAGGGCGCTGGTGGTGTTCCCCGACGCCAGCCGCAGTCACACCCTGCTCGGAGACCAACTCGTCATCACCCTGCTCAATGGAGGACATAATGTATGTAAATGTTTGTCCTTCCAAATTAACAACATCATTTTAGAATGTTTCGTAAGAAGAAACCCTTTCTCGAACGCAATTTAGTATCTGTCATGGCGTCATGAAAATGACAGGAAAATTAGTTTCAAAACTATTGCCGTGGTGGTACTACAGTACATCCTATTAAGTCATGCCAAGGCTCCAATCTTTCTAAGACATTTAAAACTAGTTTTATCGACATTATGCAACTGGCACAGATTTGTCGAAATTCTCATTAAACAACGTGAGCCAAGTAGCTGATCCTAACAAATTGGTCACTACAAGAAGCGTTCAGGAACCCTGAACCATCTTAGCTGACTTTTCTTTTATTTCCTATGCTGTGTTGGCTACTGTTTTGCTCTTCTAATTGCTCGTAAGCCAGATGCAACTGTCCGATACTAAAGTAACAGAGTTTAATGAAGCATCACAGTGACGTTATTGTGACTTTTTGTCTGACCATGAGTAGGAAGATTTTTGATTGATTGTACATATGTAGTTTACTTATATAGTGTGAGATTCGGATATCTTCTATGTGTGAGATAGTATATCTAAATGTTTAAGTTACATCGTACGTAGGTACAATAGATACATTGCTTACAGGTTGTGGTTGTTGGTCACCCTAACTATATGTATGTGGTTGTCTACATATAACAGGGGCCGGGGCGGTGGCGACTCGATCGCCGCGTCCTGAATAAGTTTTCTGATTAACCCCTTTGGTTCCTGACTGCCTCGTGCCTACAATAAACAAAGTATATTTTATTAATTATAGGTACTGTAACTCAGGGTTTAATGAACAAAAAAATACTTAAGTATATTTATTAATACTTAAGTATATTTATTCTTCTGTTTATAACTTTTTCAGGTGACATACATAACGACATTCACACGAGTGAAGGCGACTGAGCGCCTCCGTGTGATTGACATCAGCTCGGTCGCGGACGATAACACGGGTTGGTTACACTATACTTTGTTTATAGACTAGCTAATAAGAGATAAGAATTTATTGAAAAACTCGTTTTGTTTCAATTTCTAGTACTTATATAGGTAGGTAGGTAAAGTAATGTAGGTAGTTGTTGAGGTTAGATCGGCAGTCGCTCCATGTAAAGTAAGGTAGGTAGTTGTTGAGGTTAGATCGGCAGTCGCTCCATGTAAAGTAAGGTAGGTAGTTGTTGAGGTTAGATCGGCAGTCGCTCCATGTAAAGTAAGGTAGGTAGTTGTTGAGGTTAGATCGGCAGTCGCTCCATGTAAAGTAAGGTAGGTAGTTGTTGAGGTTAGATCGGCAGTCGCTCCATGTAAAGTAAGGTAGGTAGTTGTTGAGGTTAGATCGGCAGTCGCTCCATGTAAAGTAAGGTAGGTAGTTGTTGAGGTTAGATCGGCAGTCGCTCCATGTAAAGTAAGGTAGGTAGTTGTTGAGGTTAGATCGGCAGTCGCTCCATGTAAAGTAAGGTAGGTAGTTGTTGAGGTTAGATCGGCAGTCGCTCCATGTAAAGTAAGGTAGGTAGTTGTTGAGGTTAGATAGGCAGTCGCTCCATGTAAAGTAAGGTAGGTAGTTGTTGAGGTTAGATCGGCAGTCGCTCCATGTAAAGTAAGGTAGGTAGTTGTTGAGGTTAGATCGGCAGTCGCTCCATGTAAAGTAAGGTAGGTAGTTGTTGAGGTTAGATCGGCAGTCGCTCCATGTAAAGTAAGGTAGGTAGTTGTTGAGGTTAGATCGGCAGTCGCTCCATGTAAAGTAAGGTAGGTAGTTGTTGAGGTTAGATAGGCAGTCGCTCCATGTAAAGTAAGGTAGGTAGTTGTTGAGGTTAGATCGGCAGTCGCTCCATGTAAAGTAAGGTAGGTAGTTGTTGAGGTTAGATCGGCAGTCGCTCCATGTAAAGTAAGGTAGGTAGTTGTTGAGGTTAGATCGGCAGTCGCTCCATGTAAAGTAAGGTAGGTAGTTGTTGAGGTTAGATCGGCAGTCGCTCCATGTAAAGTAAGGTAGGTAGTTGTTGAGGTTAGATCGGCAGTCGCTCCATGTAAAGTAAGGTAGGTAGTTGTTGAGGTTAGATCGGCAGTCGCTCCATGTAAAGTAAGGTAGGTAGTTGTTGAGGTTAGATCGGCAGTCGCTCCATGTAAAGTAAGGTAGGTAGTTGTTGAGGTTAGATCGGCAGTCGCTCCATGTAAAGTAAGTTAGGTAGTTGTTGAGGTTAGATCGGCAGTCGCTCCATGTAAAGTAAGGTAGGTAGTTGTTGAGGTTAGATCGGCAGTCGCTCCATGTAAAGTAAGGTAGGTAGTTGTTGAGGTTAGATCGGCAGTCGCTCCATGTAAAGTAAGGTAGGTAGTTGTTGAGGTTAGATCGGCAGTCGCTCCATGTAAAGTAAGGTAGGTAGTTGTTGAGGTTAGATCGGCAGTCGCTCCATGTAAAGTAAGGTAAGTAGTTGTTGAAGTTAGATCGGCAGTCGCTCCATGTAAAGTAAGGTAGGTAGTTGTTGAGGTTAGATCGGCAGTCGCTCCATGTAAAGTAAGGTAGGTAGTTGTTGAGGTTAGATCGGCAGTCGCTCCATGTAAAGTAAGGTAGGTAGTTGTTGAGGTTAGATCGGCAGTCGCTCCATGTAAAATACTGGTAACCAGCTGTATCTGGTTAGACTGGAAGCCGACGACAACATAGTTAGGAAAAGGCAGGCAGATGATGACTTATTCAAAAGACTGGTTAGTGAGTTTTAATTCCCGTTGCTAGTTCCGATAAAACCATCGGCGTTTATTTGCTGAAATGTACAAAGGTTTCTGTTGTCGTTCAGAAACGAAGAGTGTCCCTCGCCTGTCCGAGCTGGCCTTCTCCCGCCTGCCGTCGCACCAGTTCCTGCTGGAGGGCACGATGACTGCGGAGCGTGCACTGCGTCACCCTGCCGTGCAGACGTTACTGAAGGACACGGCTGAGGACTTCGACATCGTGGTCGCCGAGTGGTACTACAGCGGGCTGTTGGCTCCGTAAGTGGTCAATGCCAAACCACTAAGATCCAAGCAATTAGCCAACAAGATCAGTCCAAGGCATCTTGCTCTTCTTTATGTCATCCAACAGTGTCAGAAGTTAGACATTGATGGCAATGGTCGCTGACGAGCCAAAAAGGGCCGGTCAACGTAAAACGATTATTGTATTACCTAATCAGTAGGTATTGTAGGTAACTTTTCAATTTGACCATTAAAAACCCTTAAATTACAAATAATAAACAACCGACTTGTAGTAAAAACACTATTTAATGAAAAACTAACTTTAATTTCGTAAATGTCTTTGGATCACTGACTAGCACCCTCATTGCGTAACACACTATCAATCGGAATCTAATTGATAATGAATAGGAATCGGTTTCATTTTGACAGTTCAACAACATTCATTGCGTTATTTACGTGTTGAACAGACAAATTTTTCAAACTTATGAAGCAATGGATTATCAATTTGCTTCAAAATGATTCAGTTTCCGATTGATAGTGTGTTACGCAATTGCCCCGCTTATACAACTTGTTTTATAGGTCAGTGCTTTGGATATGTAATTTTAATTGTTGCCAAGTTAATTTTCACTTTGTAATGCTTTTTTTGGAATACAGTTGTTTTTTTTTTTTGTAAAAATGTTTTTACTTTTCACTTTTTAATTATGGTATCTACCCCACATCAATTAGAAAACTATGTACTACCTGCTATGTAAACAACAGTGACAGAATAGTAGATTGTTTGCCAAGGGAGCAAACGACTATTTTGAGGCGAGAGTGTTCCTTTGAATCCAGAGTTCAGCGAGGGATTAAAAGTACGTCACTTGAGCTTAACCCGAGCTAGACACTCCACTTTTTATCACCCTCTATGAAAAATAAGCGAGTGCAACTTATGAATAAGAATAGTACTTACGTTTATTTATTTACATACAATTACTTGAGGAAGACATACTCTAAAATCCTAATTTGAGTAAACAATTACGAACGAAGGCAGAATGCTTTTCTCGTTTTTTTTTTATTTTTCACAAACTTTTTTTTTTATTTTGCTCGCGCGCATTTTTCTTTATCATACAGCCTGTTACTTGTTCATACAATGCTCGTGATTGATCTCTTTGGTAATTGGAAATTCAAATCACTTTTAGTTCCTAGGGATTAAAGAGCTATTTTAGTCCCTGTTTACGAAGAATACACTTGCTCTTTTTGTATAAATGTGATAAAAAAGTATTAGAACATCATCAAGATACGTGGATTAAAACGTAAATTTATCGACTCTAACTCAAAAACTACCCCAGCAAAGGTAATGAAATGTTTAAGGGCCACCGCGCAAGTTTCTTCTACCAAAAAAAATATAAAAATCGATGAACATAGATAAAAAAATACATACAGACAGATATAACCTCCTCTTTTTTTGAAGTCAGTTCAAAATAATAAGCCCCACGTTAACATACATTAAAGTATATAAATTTCAATAATAAAACGATTTACAATTAAGGGATAGTAAATCCAAGCGCTCAAAACAGAATGGGACAATCGAGGAGTGGATTCCAATCGTTCCAGTCTGAGATTACACGAACAATGCAGCCAAATAAATATATTTGTCTTATTATTGTCGATCACGGCGACGTCGAGACCGGCACAATAGATCAGCGGAGGTTCGATATAGCGATCATAATGCGACGAGACCGGCAGAATAGATCAGCGGAGATTCGATATAGCGATCATAATGCGACGAGACCGGCATAGATCAGCGGAGATTCGATATAGCGATCATAATGCGACGAGACCGGCACTATAGATCAGCGGAGATTCGATATAGCGATCATAATGCGACGAGACCGGCACTATAGATCAGCGGAGATTCGATATAGCGATCATAATGCGACGAGACCGGCACTATAGATCAGCGGAGATTCGATATAGCGATCATAATGCGACGAGACCGGCACTATAGATCAGCGGAGATTCGATATAGCGATCATAATGCGACGAGAGCGGCACTATAGATCAGCGGAGATTCGATATAGCGATCATAATGCGACGAGACCGGCACTATAGATCAGCGGAGATTCGATATAGCGATCATAATGCGACGAGAGCGGCACTATAGATCAGCGGAGATTCGATATAGCGATCATAATGCGACGACTATAATGATCCGACGGAGAAGACTTAATGAATTATGTATTAACACTGTAGCGCTCAGAAAATGAACCAATGCGTGATAGAAAGATAGAATTATATTGTATTTTATTTTACATATAACATAACTGATGACGCCACTCCTGTATGCCCCTGTTAAATGTTTTATGAGTCTTGAATTAATTGGTGTCCAATAATAATGCTCTTAGACTTACCTTTAACAATGACAGATCTGTCATTGATCCCAATCCAGTCTAAATGTAGTGTGTAATGTGTCATTGTTCAACGTTTTCAGGTTAGCAGCCGTGTTTGACTGTCCTCTAGTCTGGTATAGCTCTGTGGACGCCTCCTGGATGAGCCTGCAGCTGGTGCACGAAGCCAGCAGCCCCATATTCTTCGTGGACCCCATGGCTGCTGCCGCGCCGAACCTACCGCCCAGCGTGGGGGACCGGGTCTACCGCATCGGGAAACAGGCATACCTCTCCGCCTGGGTATAGTGGGTATATACCTTGGATGAAACATAGGTATAACTGTGTTGTTGTGTTTGATGCCAGGAAGGAATAGAGCAATCGTCTGATTTCTTTGAGCATCGTCAAAGCCTTCTGGGTCTCTAGTAGGTACTCGTATAACATTTTATTTTTTATTTAGGTATTTGGGACAAAAAACAGATAAACATTACAGCATTTACAAAATAAGTAGGTAGTTATATAACAGTCGAAAAAACGTATAACCCACACTATTGTCCACGACGTGACATCTGAGTATGATAAACGAAAGCATGAAAAAAAAAAGTACATAGGTATAGAAGAAAAACACTATATACCGAAGTCCCGAAGAATCGAAGGAAGCGGATGACAAGAGCAACATTGGCCATCCATTCACGACAATGGCTATTTCTCACGTGATTATAACAAAATATTGTATGTTATGTGTTGTCAATCCATTTATCAAGTCTAGTGTTCTTGGAAACGTTTCCTGACTACCGTTCATTATGAGATCATCCATATTATTCAAAGTGTGGTGTAGGTTGCCTATTTATGTAGCACTGTAGGTATATTTTAATCCCAACGGATACAAAAGTTAAATTGGATTGTTTGGTAAATAAAAACCGGTCAAGTGCGAGTCGGAGTCGCGCACCGAGTAGTAGGTATGTAAATAGTTTTTCAAGGGAATTATTATTTTTTGTAATGTAACTACAAATTTAGGGTTTTTGGATTCTTTCCTTTACTTGTGCTGCATGATATTGCTTCTTGCCAAATTTCATGATCCTAGGTCAACGGGAAGTACCCTATACCTAGGATTTGATTCCGGAACATAAACGCCCGAATCTTTTGATTGCGTTGACTTAGAAGCTTGATTTGTTCACTGCTTCAAGGGATTGCAGCTGCAGCCCTGAGTATTTGATATAATTTCAACTGCATAACTCCACGCGTTCCTGAGAAAAAGGGTCTTGACCGACGGACAGACAGACGCACAACGAAGTGGAATAAGGGTTCAATTTTTCCTTTTGTGGTACGGAACCCTAAAAATGTTTGTTAGAAATAGCAGTTAATAAATAGAAAACTGCACGAGAGATCGACTGTATTTGGTGTTGTCGCCTTGGACTGGGGATAGGTAGCTATACATATAAAAAGACTACTAGAGATTTATTTCTAGGGGCGAAACAACTCAGCAGACCTAAAAACAAAGTTATTAAAAAAAATAAAAAACCCGACTGCGGTAAAAAACTTAAGTTAAAAGAACTGAAAAGTTAAAAACAAGCCCATTTTAAATTAAATAAAAGTTGGAAGCAGGCGGGACCCATACCATTTTTATTATATTTTCAAATTCAAATGGGTCCCGCCCGTAATAACTTTGTTTATTTCCAGCTTTTTAGTTTACAAATGTGAAAGATTTCGCTGACGATTTTAGTTCTTGGTACGTGTTTTTACGATTTGTCACTTCGAATTACTTTTAACCGTATAAGTTGTTTATTAAAGCCCTTTATTTTGATACCCCACTCAATAGGATTTGAGAAAAAAAAATTTTTTTTGAAGACGTACATACCTACATAGTAGTCGCTATATTGAATTTTCACTAACGTCATGTCTTTAGTGACACTCGCCGGACTAAGAGGAATCGATTGACGTGTTAATCATAAAAATCGGCCCAGGCGTTTGGTCTGTATAGTGCTTCAAAGGAACATACAAACATACATAGGCTGATGAACACATTACCACTCCGTTGCGTCGCGCAGTCGGGTAAAAAGCAAGGTCCTGCGAGTTTGAGTGAATTGAGTTGTTTCGCCCTGAGTTTGTTTCGCCATTTCAAGTATTCAGATAGAAATGTCAACGCCATCTAGCTTTTTTTTAATTAAAACAAGGCGTGTAAAAGTGAATCTGATATTCGAATTTACAGAATTTTGTCATATACGAAATATTTTATATACTTAGTAGTGCCTTTATTCAGCATCTGTAATTAATTATGGTGAATTTGAGAGAATTTGCCTTCTTTGTGCGACTATGTGCGTTGCAGAGGGACTGTAACAAGCTGATATTGTTCTTAGTAGGTAGCAATTGTCTGGTGACAAGAACTTGATAATACAAGATTGTATTTCACCAGGAAAATATGAAATGCATGAAGTGTGCCTCGTTTGTCAACCAGGGCATTGACCCACAAGAGTCATTGTTTTCAAGTGCATGAAGACATGGCGCTTAAATTATTTTAAATTGCCATTAAATATGCAGACTGCACGTAATGAGACGGGAATGCCGTTTCTTATAACGTCTGCTTATTAAACTGGAAAATGACAGTCAACTGAAGGACCACTTCAGCCTTTCTTTTTGTTAAAATTAGAAGCAATCTGTCCTCTAGCAGGCAGACCGTACGTGTATGTTCTGCTAAGCCTAGTCTTGAACAGTTTGCCATTAGGTACTATTTATTCCCACAACACAGTAATGGCCCATTTCCCGCATTTTTAAAAACCTTTGCATTCATATCTCAGTCTCAATTTGTTCCTTGACATAGTCATGCAGTTAGTCACGTCTGAGGCTGAGACTAGATTTTTGACGTTAATAATCACGGGAATTGCCCTCCAGCTTACAACTCATTGATATTAAATCTGGGGGCACGGGAGTGCCCCCACCAAGACGAGCCAAGCGAAGCGCAAGGGCACTACCTACCTTTTCTCGAAGCACTTCGTCGTATTTTTCAACCTTCTTAACTTGGGTTTGGATTATACCAGAAAAACAAAATTTTCGGGATATGATATCAGTGGTTGACTTATTAAACCTATAAAGTTTCAAAAGATACATTAGATAAAATACATATTTCAGGATTTTTACTAAAGAATCCCCCAAACAAAAATTTTTTTATTTCATAAGCCACTTTCAAAAAGATGTGAAATCCTACCAAAAACATTTTCATGTAAAATGTTGCGAAGACGAGACCACATATGGCTCGCACTGCCAAAAAGTTATCAGATCTCATGTAGAGCCAAGCTTTTAACTCTAAGTACACGCCCTAACTTCACAAACTCTACTCTAGTCAAAATATGTGGCTTGGCCGTTTCGCTACCATCACATGGGCGTAAGGTGAAAAATTTATTCTCTGTTCATTACTTTTCTGTTATACAATAGTTCTTGTAGTAACGAAACGGCCAAGCCTCATATTTTGACTAAGGTGTAGAGTTTGTGAAGTTAGGGCGTGTAGAGTTAGAAGCTTGGCTCTACATGAGATCTGATAACTTTTTGACAGTGCGAGCCATATGTGGTCCTGTCTTGGCAACATTTTACATGAAAATGTTTTTGGTGGGATAAACATATCTACATATACATATAATCATGGCCATCTTCTTCCTCACAGCTACATAACCTACTACGTAGAGTCCCCCGCCTACTACGAGATCTACCAGCTCGCCATCCAGCGGCGCGGGCGCTCGCCTCCCTTCTACGACGAGCTGGTGTACGATGGCGCTATGCTACTGGTCAACTCACAGCCACTGCTGGGCCAGGGCCTGCCACTGCCGCACAACGCCAAGTACGTCGGAGGACATCATATACCAGGATCTGATGCGACACTGCCCAAGGTTAGTTTACTTTTGGGTAAATAACTGTAATTCTGGATGTGTTGCCTGCGTTTCCAAAGTCTAAAGTATACAAGTATAGTACAAAACCAAGTAGGTGGCTACGTCATTTATGTATTTGTAACCGGGTAGTAGTAAGCTGATTGTTATCTGCAGCAACAAGTGTAAGCCAGTTGAGTGGAAGGCATCGACTGGATGAACACTAGAGCTGCGAGTCAAGCTGAAGCCATATAGGTACAACAGCTAAGTAATTACAATAATGTAATGATATGTTAAGATTATTGCGTGATCTACTTCATCTTTTAATATCGCCTTTTGGCATTCGTGTTCAATTCGATTACATTTTTTGCGTAGTCGCGACACAATGTCACACATAATTATGAGATTGGAATTCCACGTCACAGTGTACCGAATATCGACGGTATCACCCTTTATTGCACTTTTTACTATATTTCATATCCGAGTCCGACGGCCGAAGCAGTGTTGTCGATAGAAAGCAGCTGGTACTCGTCCAAACAATCCCAGAAGCGCGTTGTTGCTATTATTTATTATTTATTCCCTTTGTCCCCTTTATCGGGGACATGGCCTACGAGGACAACGGGAATACAGGGTTGCGTGATGCTCCTTTATCGATGGAAAATTAGTCGCGTTTAAAACCTTCACGTCTCGACGATGAACGAAAAACGAAGACGTGCCGTTTGCTAAAGCCCTTATTTGGACCACCTGAACCATGGCCGACATGGCCGTGCGTAGTGTAGCTTCTTGTATGAAACAAATAACACAAATTCAATGGATCCGAGAGCCCGTGACCCCATTTCGTTACAGAACTCAACAATTTTATAGTAGAGTGAGCTAGAGCAGTAACTTCATCGTAAACTTATATTGCTGACGTTTAAACCAGACGCGATTTAACTTCTATTTCAGACGGAGTCAATTGAAACGTTCTCGTAAAAGATAAACTTTAAAGTGGGGTTCGTGGAATATTTTGTACTAAACCCATAAACATGTCTCATCACGCTTGTGTCTATAATAGGGCTAGAGATAGAGAGGTCGAGATTTATAGCTTTGTACCCCTATCATAAGGTTTGATTTAAGTTTTATTTGTTTGTTACGTTAGCTTTACTTTGCTCTCAATACTGAGTAGGTACATTCTATCAGCAACGCCAAATATAATTTTACGAAAATAGAGCTATTTTAAGTTCTTTGTGTTTCTATAAATATACACAAATATACAAGTCACTTTATGGTAAGATACTTGGGTTGAGAATAAAACCCAGGATCTTAATATTCAGAGAAACAGAACCTATTCGCTTCAATAAGCCATTGTTTATGTAAGAGTTAGGTACCTGAACGGAAATTATGAATATTCATAATAACTTTATTTACATAACAATGTTTACGTAATTACTGCGTTGCCCTCGCGTGATGTCCGAATATAGAAAAAATTATGTTTGTATAATTATACAATAGTATGAAGTTCTAGAAAACAATACGGCACATAATTAATTAGACAAAGGTATAGGTACTATGAAGTATTTAATATTTGTTCATTTCTTTTACCTCGGCAGAACCATAACGTAACCCCCAACAGGCATGCAACGTTTACTTGATTAATAAAGAACTTATGATCGAACAAAGTCGCCCATACAAGGTGTCAGTGATCTGAATACCTGAAAAGGGGTTATTGTTGTCATAATTATTGTCAATTTAGGTACATACAATGGTTATATTTTTTACGCGGCAGTCGGAAAATCTTGAATGTTTCCGTTTTTGAATCAATCAATTTGAGTTACATAGGGTGCTGTATTCTCTGGTTCAGAACGTACAAGACCTGCTGGACAAGGCCAAGCACGGCGTGATCTACTTCAACCTGGGCTCCACCGTCAGCGAGGACCTGTCCATGGAGATGAAGCAGGAACTGCTGAGGGCCTTCAGGCAGGTAGAGCAGACCGTGGTCTGGAGGTACCGGGGCAAGCTGGACTATGTGCCGGGGAACGTGCATCTGCTGGAGAAAGCGCCACAGCTGGCTATTCTCAGTAAGTTTGTTATATTACCGGGTGCCAGACAAGCTCGCGGCCCAAGGACAAACGATCACAAACCTAATTCTCTAAGATCTCAAATGGCTCAGCCGATGATACGCGGTCAGTGTGATTACCGCTGCCTATATACATCTTAAAGACTAGAAGCATCCTAAGTGTCATCCTAGACCAGGCCAATAGGTACCCGTAATTAAAAACGTTCAACATTTAGTCGCAATCTCATCGCAGCGACAATCAATGTCAATCTCATCGCAGCGACAATCAATGTCAATCTCATCGTAGCGACAATCAATGTCAATCTCATCGTAGCGACAATCAATGTCAATCTCATCGTAGCGACAATCAATGTCAATCTCATCGTAGCGACAATCAATGTCAATCTCATCGTAGCGACAATCAATGTCAATCTCATCGTAGCGACAATCAATGTCAATCTCATCGCAGCGACAATCAATGTCAATCTCATCGTAGCGACAATCAATGTCAATCTCATCGCAGCGACAATCAATGTCAATCTCATCGTAGCGACAATCAATGTCAATCTCATCGCAGCGACAATCAATGTCAATCTCATCGTAGCGACAATCAATGTCAATCTCATCGTAGCGACAATCAATGTCAATCTCATCGTAGCGACAATCAATGTCAATCTCATCGTAGCGACAATCAATGTCAATCTCATCGTAGCGACAATCAATGTCAATCTCATCGCAGCGACAATCAATGTCAATCTCATCGTAGCGACAATCAATGTCAATCTCATCGCAGCGACAATCAATGTCAATTTCATCGCAGCGGATATCAATGTCAAACTTGACAAAAATGCAGGCAAATTAGAATTGTTTTTGACAAATAGACACCATCATCATCATCAGATCATCTTTTTTTACCTAATATGGAGGATGTTTGATGATTCATCTTTTAATTTATTACTTTATTAAACGCTCATACGTATTTATTATTATTGACCGTGTGGTCATGAATGAATAAGTCATAGTCATACATAAACGTGACTGAAACGATTCGCGTGAACCCCACACCCACTCCCACGGGCCAAACCCACAAACAGGTGTAAGGCCAACCGCGCGTCAATAATACTTGAACTACGCAAACTGCACTTTCTGCTACAAAATAAAAGCGCTTTCAAAGTCAAGCTGTTATCATCGACGTCCGGTTGACTGTATTACCATTGTGCTGAAAAGTTAAAAATAAAATACATACCATCGTACCTGTTTAACATGGAGTTAATCATGTTAACAAATCTTATTAATAAATCTTATTAATAATGAGGACTTGAAGGTTAGCCAGATGATAACGACGCTGAAGAAACTATTCTTCTTCTTAACCAGAACACCCGAACACCGTGATGATGATCACGCACGGCGGGTACCTGTCGTACATGGAGGCGATGTACCACGGCGTGCCCATCATTGGCATACCGCTGAAGGGCGAGCAGCTGCTCACCATGCACGTCGCGGCCAGCAGGGGGCGCGGCATCCGCGTGCCCTTGTCCAGCATGATCGGGTACAGGGTCAAGGAAGCTATCATGGAAATACTTGGGAACTATAGGTGTGTTCTTAAGAATATATAGTACGGTACGCCGCACGTCAGTATAGTAACAGAACCAATATTAGCTGGCCTCTTGTTCTATTGGAACTGCGTAATATGCTAGGCCAGCTCGTAGAGTGTTATATCAGTGGCCAGCTCAAGGTCTAACTGTTACCAGTGACGTACGGCCTTCTGTACAAATAGCTGGTCTTTGATAACAGTTCCAAAGTGCGTCATCATCAGCCTGCAGCAGTCCACTGCTGTCCAGCAGGCCTCTCCTATCGCACGCCATTCAAGTCGATTTTCGGTAACTCTAATCCAGCTGCTACCGCCATCTGCGAAGATCGTCGCTCCACCTACCTTACATTTGCCGATGCGTGGTCTCCACTCAAGAACACGTCTACCCGAACGGTCATCAGTTCTACGGCTAATATGGCCGGCCCATTGCCACTTCAGCTTGCTTATTCTGTGAGCTATGTCGATAGCTTTGGTTCTCTGCTGGATAACCTCGTTGCAGATTCGATCCCTCAGAGAAACTCCAAGCATAGCCTGTTCCATAGCTTTAAATGCATATGGAACGGGTTTCTAAGTTATCTCCTTCAATTTATACAGCTAAAATTGTTATGGCAATTCCGTCAGTTTATTTCCCTGAAGACATTTTTGATAACTCAATCAACACTTCTGTTCACTTTATTATAGTACTATTCTCCCGAGAACTACTCTATTTTTTTTTCTCTTGTTCATCAATCTTGTCGTGGATTATGGCGGCCATTTAGAGGATGTGAGATGTAGTGTCATGAGCTCATGATTTATACATTAACCGTTTTATTCACAAAATAAAATAAATTCACTCAAGCGAAAAATAAAACTGACAGTTTAAAGTAGTTTGATTCTCAATTTAGATGTCACTCGAAACATTTTGATATTTTTTAAGAAAAATAAAATATGCAACAGATTTTAAAGCGTTTACGCACGAAGTTTCGAAAGTTTTAAGATTTTTGAAACCGACGTTGGATTTGCAGAAACGATTAATATTGATTCAAAGTGTTGAATAAAGTAGGAGGCCGCAATCCTTCCATTGTCTTAAACCTTTAATCTTGATTAATGATTTAGCCTCATTCTGCCTTCACGTCTTATCTGAAATAAGTATTTGTATTTATAGTAGTAGTAGGTGTCAGTTTCCACACCAGTTAATTGGGAAAACATGACTTGACAACCATTTTACGAATGTTGGGAGACACCCAAGTGAAACTAGCAAAATAATACCTATAGTAAAACTGAACTCTCCACAGTTATCGAAGCAACGCAAAGGAAGCATCCCGCATCCTGCAAAACCCCCTGGTACCAGTGAACCAGGAGCTGCTGTACTGGATCGAGTTGGTGATGAGCACACGCGGCGCTCCGCACCTCCGCTCCCCAGCTCTTCGACTCAGCATCATGGAGCGGTTTCACCTCGACATCATCGCCGTGCTCGTCATGATCGCCTGGTTCCTCACCAAGGTCGCCAAGGTCGTGAAGGTGTATTGGGACGATTTTGGAACAGATTGCCAGGATTTGGACGATAAGAAGAATGAATAAATTAGCGATGGTCACATTGTCTCCTGAAAATGTTCATGTAGGTACCTATAGGCTTGCTCGATACTTAGTTGTATAATAATGAGGATATTAAATTATTTCCTTGTTTTGTAATGTTGTCGTGTTCTTTGTTATAGTAGACACTGTCTAAGCCTCGTTCTTCCATGCAAACAATGTTTAAAATCCGGATAATTATTACACAAACGTGTTGCAAACAACCTGTGCCCCCGCGGCGGCGCCGGCGCACGGGTTGTTTTGCTATCTTTTAAGGAATCGATATCAGTCTCTCTTCCAACCACGAAACCGCTCCGAGAGTGATTAATGTTTGTGTGCCGAACTACCGTCGGTACAGCGACTTGGCGCCATAAGTACACATTGGTACACATGCTGGCTTTTGAGCAACATTTGGGCGAACTATTTACCGGAGCTGAGGAAAATATTTGTCCAATAGACAATAACAAAATGCAATAAGTATGCAACTGAATAGGCAAGCTGTGGTACCCGATTATAAGTATGAATATTAAGTGGCTTATTAGATCCAATCTATCCATACTAATATTATAAATTCGAAAGTAACTCTGTCTGTCTGTATGTTACCTTTTCACGCCTAAACCACTAACCGGATTTCGATAAAATTTGGCAGAGAGATAGATTGCATCCCGGGGAAGGACATAGGATAGTTTTTAATCCAATACCTATTCCTACGGGATCGACCGCGGAGCGCTGCTAGTAATATTATAAATTCGAAAGTAACACTGTGTCTGTATGTTACATTTTTACGCCTAAACCACTAAACGGATTTCGATAAAATTTGGCAAGGAGATAGATGGGATCCTGGGGAAGGACACAGGCTACTTTTTATCTCGCACGTTCCCGTGGCATAATTTCCGACATACACGCGAGCGAAGCCGCGGGCAGAAGCTAGTACACAATAAAAGTTAGGACCCACTAAGCATGCGCGCAGTCCCGTGGGAGCGCCTTGTGCATTGCCCCTGCACACGCGCTGTGACTACGTGCGAATAGATGATTATAGGGATTTACCATCGTCCACATCTATCATGCGACTATTTCTATCTGATAATCCTTTGCAGTCGATTCATTTCATGCGAGCAATTTTATTGTAAAGATTTGCATGAAAAGGGGCGTTTGTCCCGAGTTGACGTATAGTATGTAGGTACTCGAAGCTATTAAGCTGTCACCTTTACTTTTGACATTGGATTGCTCGATAGGTTATTTGGTCATGAATGAAACAACAAAACAATTTATTTAACTGCAGTGTGGCCGACAGCAGTACCTATGTAGGTATTTTGTAATATTTACTTACATGAACACATGAAATTAAACTAGTTTCGTGGTTGAGCCCCTCGCGGCGCGCGGTGCTGGGTATGCAGTACATAATTAAACATACGGCCAGAACTAGTGCCATTGCAATCTAGACTTAGACCACACCACTACAGTAAATACCTATATAAATGTAATTCACCGAAATACTTCCCAAACAAGGACAACATCACGCAGGGATTTAAAGGAAAAATGGTTTTACGATTGCCATAATCATCTCGAGTACCTATAGATTCTTAAAACTTTCTCCAAACCCTTTCTTGCTATTTGCGTTCAAAACTATCTGTATACATATAACAAAGAGCACAATAAAATGATTCGATTAGGCAGAAAGCGTCCTTGCTTCATCACTGAACGCGATCAAAGGGAGCCGTCACCTCTCACCTCTCATAATTAATATTCGTCGGCTCACAAAACTGAGAGCCTCTCAATATTATCAATTAACTAAACTTGACTGTTCCAGTGACTCGTGACCTGATTGTACCTTGATTTGAGATCCGCGACCCTTGTAGCATCACGATAGAGGGATAGAGGGGAACCATAGTGTTAGCGGCCATGTACGCTAGGATACGTATGTACCTGCATTGTGCGTGTGTGCCGCCGTGCCGGAGCCGTCGCTGTCATGTTAGACTAGCGCGTTTGGCTGGCTGAACAAAGCTTCAGAGCTGTCAAAAAGTTGAATCAAAGACAATAGAGGCTCTGACTTTCTAAATGGTTTTATCTTGGGTGATACAAAAACGCAGTGTTTCACAGAGATAAAGTCGCCAGACTGTCCGACCCGCAATACTTTCAGTGATCTAACTACATTTATTGTAGTACTACAGTGTATTTACAAAAGGGTTCGTTTGTTTACCGGCCGTTACAGTTTTCAGCCAAACTAGTTTACACCATAAAGTAATTGTATTTACTCATGTTGTTTATGCAAAAGTAACTACTTGGCACAGTTTGAATTGAATGAATTTAGTTTGTTACGCTGAACCGAATAGTATAAACAAACGAAAGTTATTCCTGGGCCAAGTATATAATAATATTAATATAATAAATAATCGAATTACTACAGAGTTGCACAGCACTGCTGCACCGACTGATTACTATGTATAGACGTCAGCACATCAAGTTGCACAGCACTGCTGCACCGACTGATTACTATGTATAGACGTCAGCACATCAAGTTGCACAGCACTGCTGCACCGACTGATTACTATGTATAGACGTCAGCACATCAAGTTGCACAGCACTGCTGCACCGACTGATTACTATGTACAGACGTCAGCACATCAAGTTGCACAGCACTGCTGCACCGACTGATTACTATGTATAGACGTCAGCACATCAAGTTGCACAGCACTGCTGCACCGACTGATTACTATGTATAGACGTCAGCACATCAAGTTGCACAGCACTGCTGCACCGACTGATTACTATGTATAGACGTCAGCACATCAAGCTACTACAATCTGTCAAATTTATTTAATAGATTTTCAACTTTATCGCTAAAGCATAAGGTTCAATGTTGATTGGGAAAATTTGACAGTTTCGGGTATAGCTTGATGTGCTGGTGTCTGTACATATTATGGTTTAACAAAGTGAAGCCAATAACTGTATGTTGTACGTCGATACATAGATTATTTCGATCAAGTTTATAGTTAAAACAAAATCTGTAATCGTAGCAAGCGTAATAAATATATCTTAATAGGTACACATACTATCTTAACATTTTGCAGACGATGCTGAAATATATTTCAACAAATTCTTGACGATACTGGAATTATGTATTTTGTTAAAATATACTCTTCGTCAAAGACGGTATCTCTTTGAGGTCGTCTTGTGTAACCAAGATGAAGTGCGTACTTACACAGATTATTTAAATAAATTCGGCTCACTTTAAATTCATAGTAAAGAAACAGAGCATCTCCTGCAGTATTTCAAATTTCTTTAAGTTTATGAATAACTGTTCTTTTATTCGGGAAATCCAATCCAAAAAGCTAATTAAACAGAATCAATCTCACAGAAACAATTCAATGAAAATTTGTGCTTAAACAGCTCTTAGCGAACACAAGTAACAATATACCTACATGTGTATATGTGCACGACAGCAGCTCGCACGCCGTAAACGCGATTAATGATCCTTGATTACTGCCACAATCCGATACTTTCTCATGACAAGTCATACAAACAACATCCGTCTTTATTACTGAAGAATAAGGGTCGTAATACGTAGCAGTGGCTCTCTGTCGAAATAAAAATGTTAATAATCCATGACTGTCCATCTACATCTCGCAGGACATCACAGCATCATTTGTTTAGATCTTAGTCTGCTATACTAAAATAATTTATTTAGTATGAAGAACGAGACAGGAGACATAGATTAATGATTTAATCTTTGTCATTATTTTGATCGTACAAACTTCAGACAGCATACTTTGACAATATTAATCATTAGTTGTTAGACGTACCTAAATACAGTAAGCAATACAAATGAAATCTTATTAGAGCATGAGCACTAATGGAGCATCATTATTTTGCCATATTTTATTAATAGCCGCATCGTAGTCGGTAAATAAATGTTACAGGAAATCAATCGTTTGTTTTATGTAAGACATTCTTTGAAGAATTTGTAATTAAAGTAGTAAAAATTAGATCGTGTTCGATTCTGAAAGTTTTATAGCCACCCTTGTTTATATCCACCCTTGTTTATAGCCACCCTTGTTTATAGCCACCCTTGTTTATAGCCACCCTTGTTTGAAAAAGCATATTTAGTTCTTATTTCATTATCATAAGCACTGTTACTACTTTCAGGATCATAATATCATATTTTCATGATCTCAGGGCATCATAGATTTTCAAATTATCGGCTGGATGTCATAATTATTTGCAGTTCCAGTAGTAAATATTAGGTATTTACTGAAGCAGTAGATACTACTGCTGCCACTATCATTGTATTTACTGAAGCAGTAGATACTACTGCTGCCACTATCATTGTATTTACTGAAGCAGTAGATACTACTGCTGCCACTATCATTGTATTTACTGAAGCAGTAGATGCTACTGCTGCCACTATCATTGTATTTACTGAATCAGTAGACACTACTGCTGCCACTATCATTGTATTTACTGAAGCGGTAGATACTACTGCTGCCACTATCATTGTTTTCTTGATCTAACGAATTTGATCTAACGATGAGTACTTCACATCAATTATGGTTCACAGTTTATCTTCTCGCAGTTTGGTTAATCGTGTAATGTAAAACTTGGTGTAAACTAAGATTGATGGTCTCCGGTCTACAGTTTACGTGTTCCGGTAATGGTCACCGACAGCGCACTTCAATTAGTTTCAAGGTAGCTTTACTAAAGTCCAGTGTTTGGGAAATATTTGACGTTCTTTACTTTTGGCAAAATAAGGATTATTTTCTGACGGAATGCCTAAAAACTTTTCAATAGTTTTTATGTAAAATATTTTTTCTTTTTTTTACGGAAGTGGGTGTCTAGGTTATGATGTCAATTGTCAATGTACAGTCTGTGTTTAGAAGTAGTACTTACCATGGAATCGTAAGTAGGACTTACCATCGTCGACGGCTGCACTTGCTTCTGCCGGTGACGCGTGCTGCTCGTGTGTTGAGCACCAAGTGCGTTGGCGGCTGGCGATGGCGGCCCTCCGGGAACTTTCGGAAATACGAACTTATGTAAAATTCATGCGCTACGTAGTGCGTCTCTGTATCAAACTACTAAATCATTTACACTTTTTGCTCGAGATCGTGACAATTTATGTGGGAGGCACTTTTGTAATTTTCAGGGCAATTTTAGAGCAATTTCGTGTACATGTCATGTCTATTTTTAGAATATAATGGGTAGCTACAGTTATTTATTTACGCAGTATAGGGGGAAGTACAAATAGAGTAGACTAGTCAAATATTATAAAAGATTTTTTTTTTAAACACGTTGCCCTACATTAGGAATTACTCCTGTATCGTGGGTGCGTTTACAAACATTTAAATTCACATACACAAACAGCCAGACCCGGAACAACTACCTGTAGGCAATACAAATATTTGTTCCGTGCGGGAATCGAACCCGCGACACGCAGCGCAGCAGTCAATCGCTTAACTACTGCGCCAACCGTGCCGTCAAAATGTAGAGCAGAAATATGATGTTTATATAGTTCTGTGTAGCTCTACACAAGAAGCTCTAGCTTCTTAGGAGAGCCTAAACTTTAACATACAAATTAAAGGCTGTCCATTATTTTTACAGTTAGACATCAGTTTTAAAATTGATTCCTGGTTTCTGCCTTCTATGTGTGAAAAGAGACCTTAGCCCTGCAGCGGGGCAGTAGCACGGGCAGGCTGGTACTGTTCTGT
Source organism: Oligia latruncula (assembly GCA_948474745.1). NCBI lineage: Eukaryota > Metazoa > Arthropoda > Insecta > Lepidoptera > Noctuidae > Oligia > Oligia latruncula. The sequence continues at coordinate 20,952,940 of OX419689.1, read as the reverse complement.
CCTAGCGACTGATACAGAACACTACCATCTCAATATCAACTAAACCCAACCCGCTCTTGCATGGTCACCCCTACAAAAGCCAACTTTCACCTCTTGTTGACAAGTTAGTCCACGCGGTGGCTACGAACTGTTAACTTTGATCTTGACACGCGGTCACTCTCCGAGACCGCGGCCAGCTCGCCGGCGCCCTGGTCACCAGCTCGCCGGCGCCCACATACTTACTAGAGCACGTCGCACTTCCGTCCTACTACCCATAGCTAATTGTTAGTTATTTGTACGAGCCGACGCGCGTGGTCGGTAACACCACGTAACACAGCGTGTTGACAAAACAAATCATTCTGTACCTAATTGATTTTATATGCCGACGGTACTGAGCAAATGTCAGGTGTTTGTGTGAGTACTAGTGTTTGAACTAGCAATTCTAGCCAATCAAGATTTATGTGGCGCAGTATTTTAGATTGACATCATTAAATTTACGACCGCGAGCAAATAGAAATAAACTTATTTCTCACACCTCTGACTCCGAGATTACCTAATCTGGATCATTCGACATGAAGAGATTTAGATTAATATTTAATGAATTGTAGGTATGTAATTCTCTTTATCTTTGTATTTCTTGGCTGTTCATGTCCATCACCCCCCTCCGCCAAACTTACTATTGCCAAGTTTTGAATCCACCACCCCTGTCAAAACAAAATCACTCTTCATCAACAACTCTGTGAACAATCAAACCATGTACTAATGAGATATTTACAATACACAGGAAATGATAACTGTCAAATTCTTCCTGTTTTTCTTCCAGCTTCCCATAACCATAAGAAAACAAGAAGATAGCACGCGACAAACACGACACAATAGTCATGCGACACGCAGATCCTTATCGAAACGATCGATGTGGATCGACCTCGGCCTTGTGTCCCCTTGTCTCAAGTTCACGTCCCGCCCAAGTCCCTGCCCACGCGAGGCGCCTCGTTCCTCACACGACGCGGCGACGCCTCGCTCGCGGGCCCGGGCGCGGGCGTCACGCCGTCAATCAGCCGGTTACCGCCATGCGCCACCGCTCGGCGACTGTGTACATTTAGATCTGTATCTCTGTGGGAATGGGTTTACGACGCACCTAGTTACCTACTGAGACATTGCGGTCTATCGTGAGTTTGTTAGCTGATAAAACAATTAAATACATATGAGGAAGGATTCTTCATGGTCAATGAGTATGGTAAACATCACGATAGCCGTGTTAGACACAATCACTTGTAATGTTTAGTACTTATTGTTATTTCAAGCATGTGCCATTACCAAGTAGGTAGTAGTTCAATTGTTGCATACTTGAAGATAATTATAATGATTAAGTAGAGGTTCTCCATCGGAAATAAGTAGTGACACCAATCGCACGCGTCGAATTACATAACACCTGTGTTGTTATGTGTCGCCATCATTCGCAGAACATCGTCCGTCATACAATAAACGCCCCATTTCTTAGTAGTCCATACATACTTATGTACCTGCCTAAAGCGAATAACTTTCTTCGAAATGATTACACGTGTTAGCGATTACCAGTTCTAGTTATTATTGCAGTCGTGTAATACGAGGTATCTTCAAAAGCTTCGAACAAAGCCATACAAAATCTGTGCGGATAAATTCATTTACGGCTTTCAAAGCAGCGATAAATAACGTCCGTAATCGAATGTACGCAGTTACATCCGCGTCAATCCGTATCTATCTATACGCAAAGCGTCGCTCTGATCCGTACAGATTCGTACGGATTACCTACCGGCGGCGCTGCGATGAGCAGGAGCTCATAAACAATGCAAGAGATGCAGCCGCCGAGTTCCGGACGAATCCGGACACAGACGCAAACGAGCAGCCAATGCTACCAATAAATAATTATTTGCAATACTTATGTGTAAATAACTGAATTCAGTTTTAGCCCAAATTATCTGTTCGGTCAAACATTTGATTCAGTTTTTCACAATACATATAAATATTTAAAATTTCAACAGTGCGTTAAATAATCATCGGCTGTTGAAATTACAATGCTGCAGTTGGTATTCAGAAGGTGAATCAATTATCTACGAACACACAAGAAGTAGGTTTTATAAGATATTTTGTGTGAGAATAAATTAAAATATGTTTACCATAAAATTTGTAATCGCGTTTTCAATCGATCACTCAAGCTTTGTTTACCGCAATCTACTGCTTGACATCTCGGTTACATCTCGGTTACATCTCGGTTACATCTCGGTTACCTTTCTGTTGCAGACTTATAAGAAGACGGATAGAGATTTTTTTAGTAAAAATATTTATGTATTATCGGCATTAACCGCTGCGGCTGTGTCCCTTGCGTAATGCGCAGGAGCAGCATGGAAGCTCGGCTCTACGAGCCTAATGGGTCGGCTTCGGTTGCGGCGCCGGATACGGTTGCCGCCATTACGGGAAGCGCCGGATTTCAACCGACGCGACGTAACCAATACTTTTATGGATTTGGCAAGCGCTCCGCTCACGTCAATCCATAATGATATCAGATTTATAGTTTATATCATATTTTATTACCGACCCGTGTACACAGATATATTTTATATATATTGATTTAAAGAAAACAAACAAGAAGCTAATGGAAAATACAGAAACTTCATGTTCAACATACTTAAACAGACGTCGTCGAGTAGTTATCTACTATGGAATCTGTGAACGCTTGTGTTTTTGAAATAACACATGAATATTTGAATCAACCATACCTTTATGTACAGTCAGCAAAAGAGTTAGGTATGCAGGATCGTCGGTTTAATTTGATAAATGAGCTGTTTGTTTTCTATTAATACAATTAAATTTTATTCGACAACATCCATCGGTTTATTACTAAACTTCAACTATATCCGACGATCCTGCATACCTAACTCTGGAAGTGGTACTTCGAGAACAAGGAGTTCACATAAAGTATTTAAACAATTTGAAAGAAATTTACAAGAACTACTTAACATCCCAAAAGGAGTACGGCAGAGTGATCCCATCTCACCAAATTGGTTCTGGAGCACAAGTTCAGACAGCTAGATTGGCACAATGTCGGTATCAACATAAACGGCGAGCTCTTGAACCACCTTCGCTTTGCAGATGTCATTGTTTTGATAAGCGAAACGCATGCAGATCTTGAGCGCACGTTGAAGTATAGATACTTCAGCATGCGCCCAAGATGAAGATGAGGAGAGCTGAATGCCGTGTGGTTTTCACATGATCGCAGAAAAAACATGTCTGTTAACTAACAGCATAAGTTGATACAATACACACCAATCGCATACGACCGTCGCGTCGACAACTGTGTTTGTCTATAAGCAAAGCACCTCATTTTATTGGTCGTTCAAAGAGGAAATTAAATCACGCACTTCTATTCGCCTGAAAAAGAAAGCTATGGACAATATAATATTACCTAGTGTAAGTTGTCAAAGTTCGACACTAACAAACAAACTTCAAGCCTTCCAACGAACAATGGAGCTGCGAGACCGAAAAAGACGCAAAGGCATATGAATATGCACTAAAATAAATAGATGCTGTGGATCTAGCTTGCAAGTTGAAATTGCGATAGGCAGGACATGTAGCCAGAACCACAGATGGACGCGGCTGGAGTGAGAGGGTTCTCGGTCACGTCAAGTTTCTAACTGTGACGGAGCTACTCGACCATAACCTGCCGTACCAGCCTGACAGTACAGGATCGAGCGTCGTGTCGTGGAGACAGATCGATTAGCGCGCCGAGCTATAATTGCCGATGTTTACATATAAAGAAAAGATAATTTTTTTGACGGCACGGTTGGCGCAGTGGTTAAGCGATTGGCTGCTGCGCTGCGTGTCGCGGGTTCGATTCCCGCACGGAACAAATATTTGTATGACCTACAAGTAGTTGTTCCGGGTCTGGGTGTTTGTGTATGTGAGTTTAAATGTTTGTAAACGCACCCACAATACAGGAGAAATTCCTAGTGTGGGGCAACGTTTTATAAAAAAAAAATAAAAAAATAGTAAAGTGGTACTACGTATATTGTCTTGTACAGATGTTCATAGATCAGCCCCAAGCTTGTGTGTAACTGAAAGTTGTAGTCACTTTGAGACTTTTTGAGCTCGAATTGCGAATGAAATCTTGTTAGGTACGACTTTCAAATGTTTAGGTTATACAATACCGTAAGGCATGTACAGAAAATCACATCACACTAATACTGAAAAGGCGAAAGTTTGTGAGTGTGTTTGTATGTTTGTTACTTATTCACGCACAGACGGCTGGACCAATTTCGATAACATTTGGCACACAGATAGTTTATAACCAGGATTAACACATAGGATATTATCTTTTTATCCCGATATTTCAACAGGATCGAAACTTATGCGAGTGAAACCGTGGGGCGCTGTTAGTATTGCTATAAACTAGAAAAACTTTCATCCGTTCAACCAATCGGGTACTAGGGGACTTTGAAATCGTAGAAATAATATATTCTATTGCTGGACGAGCAGAATTTTATAGTCGACAGTGTCCCCTGCGCCTTACGAACTCGTCCCGGGGGTAACGCTCGCCTGCTAACAATGCTAAACAGTCCCGGACTCCCGGGCAGTCCCGGGGCGCCTCGACGTCGTCACAGGCAAGTCCAGCACCTCGTAATCTATCGGTTATTGAGAGAACGAACCTTTTTCAAAATTATGATGAAGCGAGGAATTTATGTTGAGAGCAGCTTTCGAGTGACTTTGACACTATATTTTTAAAAAGTACTGAGAATTGTTTTTCCCAGAGGGTTGCATTTATTATTTTGTTTTGTTCGTAATTTGCAGGTAGTGCAGGGTCTGAACTCACGAACTCTAGCTGACCAGTCCAGAGCCCTACCCAGCCCAAGGCAACAGCCATGGTCCAGTTGTCACGCTCAGAAGATACCCATTATTTAATTATTGCAATTAAAATTCTCAGCCTATACCTAACAATCCAGTGATAAACATTACAGATGATGGTAATGTTTGTCACTGGGTTTTGTGGAGGTTTAGCATCGGAATAATCCAAGTTCAACGAGGATAAACAAGAATTAGCCCTGAAACCAGCGGAGTGCATCGAGTGACCAGCAACTCGCCCGGGCTTCAACCCACTGACCGCCAACGTCCGGCACCTCACCGCACGTCACTACGACTCTCACTTTTTACACCTCACAGGCGTGTGAACAAAAACTGGTCTCATTCAATCGTCCAAGTCGCAATATAGACAAGTACAGAAGGTTTACCGTTTATTCCACGACTATCATCAACAAAAATTCTTCAAATGAAAGTACAGCCAAAGTCAAAAGTATAATCCCAGTCAAACTCGACTCGAGTCCAGGTAACTTCCATTCAAATCCCGGTCTAAATACAGATAAATCAGTTTCATGAAGGAGCAGCTCTCATGTATTAAGTCAAGGCAACTTCTGAGCAATTTTCAGTAATTTTTCACTCAAAGTCTAAATTTCAGCCCAGTCGAAGTCCTGTCAACATCCAGCCCAGTCGAAGTCCTGTCAGCTTCCAGTCGATTCTGACCGTTTTGATCAAGAATTCCGGGCTACAGTCTTTTCACAATTATTTTACCTCTGACAGCTACCTGACTGTCAAAGGACTGCAGTTGGCTGTTGACTGTCATCGAGTTTCTTTGGTTATAGAATAGTTGGTCAGGTTTGTTACCGCTTGTCAGAGCGGCAGCTTCCTGGGCATTTGAAAGGTTTTCAACTTTTATAACAACGAAACTTTTTACCTCTCTATAGCGCCGCGCCTTCTGCATCAACATTAACTGCATGTAATCGTGAACGAACCGTCCGCGTCCCGGACACGGCCGACCTCTTTACCGGTGTTTGTATAACACTATAAACTACTATCTCAACTGTGCTGATACAAACGTCTAGACTTAGGATAAACTAATTCTCTTCGTAGATCCGCCGGGATTTTTTGTGTTTTACATGATTCTGAATTTCCGTGAGGTTATAACTTACGCTTGAGAAGTATTGATGGAATGGAAAAAATACAAGTTTCTTTGATTACTTTCTGATAAATCACAAAAAATAAACCTAGGTAGGTATCTACTTACTGTGAGATAATTTACTTTGGGTTTATTTTTAATAAACAATTTATTTAATAGCATTGCCATTCAACGTGGCAATGCTGCCAGTCTTCTGGGCACGGTTCCGGATGACAGCGATGCGGACGAGTACTTCGACGCCTAAGTGTCCTTTGTTTTTGTATTTATTTGTATAATAAGTTAGTCATTTAATTTAGTATCTAGTGTAAATAGTTTTAATGTTAGATTGTATAATGTATTTAAGATTATATTTTGTGCGAATAATAAACAATTACCTAAAAAAATATATTTATTTATAAGTACATACTTTTGTGATCGCGCACAGACTGCGATCTGGACACGTGCCCCTCAATAAGTTTGGATTCTTAATGAAAAAAACCAGCTCACCAAATTGTGATGTATGTGGAACACCGGAAGATGTAGTACACTTATTGTTGGAATGTGCCAGATTTCAGTCTGACCGAGTAGAATTATTTAAGGATTTAAATTTAAATTTGTATGATGTAGGTGTATTTCATCATCTTTTATCTACACCTAATTCGGAGGCTGCCTACAAAGTATTTATGTTCACTAGGTTACGTTTTAGTTAGATAATGTATTAGTATAAGGTATGATGGGATTGTCATACACGTCCGTGTAAAAGTCCCTAATAATAAATAAAGAGAAAAAAAAAAAAAAGTACATACTTTATTTTAGTTTCTGTGAGATCACCTTAGCAGGAATTTTATTGACGTGGATCACTTTACTTGTGATTGTCAATATTATTTTATAAGAGTTACCTATTGTACGCGCACGCAAACTTGTGCGCCACTCACAAAGTAAAGCTAGAATAACATTTTTGGTAGGTATTACGTACTCGACCAACTCTAAACACCATAGAAGTTTTAATTTTTAAAGTTTTTACTGAAAGCTTTAACAATTAAAATCTATATGAAGTGCACTCAATAATGTGAAATTAAGTGGCATTCCTGGCGAGCCCCGTGAGCATCGGCGTGATGGTTGCAATGCGGCCGCGTCATGGCGTCGCTCGGGGAACCAATATTAAATACTTCGAGCACAGGAATCACGTTCAAAAGGTTCAACCGGGTTCATTGTTTGGTTCCAAACCAAACAAAGCGGCGATAAATTTGCGAATCAGGCTTCGATACAATAATCTTTAATTTTTATTATAAATTATTCGCAAACGGATAATTAGGTATAAGTAATTAGATCAAGGTTTTGTTTTTAATACAATCAACAAATCTGCTTTAAATTGCAACTATTTGTGAATGTGTGGCGAAATGCATGTCGTTTGCTCACTCATCATTATTATAATATATTATGTATGTCACTGTACGCTTTGTCACGTATGACATACAATCATGACATAATATATCGCGCCAGCATCCCCCGAAGGGTTAGGCAGAGGTGTACGACTGTAATATAAAATATTAATTAGTGGCTTGAAGGAAGTACAGTCCTTGCTATCGCACGACTGAGAGTACTGAGACTTCTGTTTACTTCACCTAGCGTCGTTATGTTGCAGGGTATTGCCTCCATCGGAAAATATTTGCTTTGGAATAACTGAAGAACGCTTACCCAGTAAATGGGTTGTGGAGGTCAGATAGGCAGTCGCTCCATGTAAAATACTGGTATTCAGCTGCATCCGGTTAGACTGGAAGCCGACCCCAACATAGTTGGGAAAAGGCAAGCAGATGATGAACTGAAGAACGCTTAAAATGCGCATGCTCGATAGTAATAATATTATCTTATTTTGGAGCCCGTTTTTATTATATTATCCGTTTTTCTTAGCGAAGGTAACAGTTTACATTAATATGTAATTTGTTAGTAAGCCCGGGAGGATATCCGGAAAGATATTGAAATATTATTAGTCAATCTGAAGACTTATTTTTCGCTATCCATAGAGGAAAACCTTTTCTCAACTGAAAATAAAGAAAACGACATTAACGACAACAAGTTAGATGAACAAGTCTCTTTTGTATCTAATATTGATAGGAACTGTATCCCCCTGCAGTAGGGTCGAAAGCATTGTTATAGCTGTAAGTTGCACGTGTCGCAAGTGATATGTACAGTCAACAAAGGAGATAAGTATACAGGAGCGTCGGATATAGTTGAAGTTTACTATGAAACCGATGGATGTTCTCAAAAAAGAAATTTATTATTACTAGAAAACAAACAGCTCAAATTAAATTTCAGTCCAGAACATCCATCGGTTACTTAGTAAACTTCAACTATATCCGACGCTCCTGTATACTTATCTCCTTTGTTGACTGTACATCCAGCGCCTAGTTCTTCTCCCCCCCACGCCCACCTGCCAGGCGGGTTGTGTGAGCCTTTATGTGAGCCAAACATTGGATTTAGATTGTGTCTTTTGAGTAACTTTACTATTCATTCGAAAAACGTGTTTTATACACCAATTCCGGATTTGCCAGAGCGAGATACATGGGTGCCGCACCTTTTTCGGCTTTATTAATAGGTTTGTTTAAGGAAACAAACCTATTAATACACCAAACCACAAAAAACAAAACTTATTTCAAAGTCATACAGCTGGAAGTTGAAAAGAAAAAGCTTCGTAATTAAAAACTGAAATAAAACGATTAAATACAGGACAAACCACAAGAGATTAAAAAATTTAGGTTTATTAGCCACAAGAGATCTGTCAAAACTGTCGTCCCTGCCGTCCGGCCGACTCCGGCCGTCCGCTTTCATCCGGCGCGCGGCGCTGACGTACCTACAAACGAAGTTAGTTTGTGTAGTGAGGTAGTGACCGAGTGAGATGTAAGCCGACGCATATAAACGTAGCTCTGATTTATTACCGTAGCTTTTGAAGTGAGGCGCCGTTTACGATGGTCTTAATTATGGGCGTCTTAAAACAGTGGAACAATTTATTTTACAGTTTGTAAAGGGTTCAAGTAGACAACATTATTGAGTATCAAGAAGTTATCAACTGTTCACTGAAATATTTAATTTAAAAAAATAATAGTAAGTAGGTACCTAATAGTAGGTATTAATTGGGAGGAGGCTTTGTTAGTTTAGCAGCATTAGAAACAACTTAGCACAAACACCTAAACTTATAGAAAACACAAACTTGATTCAAGAAATAAAATATACAATAGTTCTGTAGTATTCCTTAAGCAGCTAGACAACAGAAAACAGTATTCAAAGTTCAATAAAGAGAGTGAACAATTATTATAAGATACCGAATAAGAAGTTATCTGTAACGGTCCTTGTAAACCATGAATTGTCTACTTTGTCCGAACTAGGCTAAAGCGACACAATTCCGGTGATTAAGTACTTTTATCCCGGTTGGTCCGACATGCGGATAACTCTGATACTTTTATCCGCGGTTGATCCGACACGCGGATAACTCGGATAAAGTAGCCGCCGGAGCCGAGATTGATGGATGGCGTGATAAACAAACTAACGCTTTCTTTGGCTCTTGCCGACCACGGCCATAAATATTAGTACCTAAGTTTAATATAGTTTGAAAGAATGGTAATATTTCTTAGCTTCTCAGTATTGAAGAGTTCAGTTCTTGCAAAAATAACATTCGATGTAAAAGACAAACAGTGTCACTCTTTAGTAAAAAAAAAAAATTTTATGAAGGTACCTAGTATGTAGGTAGTTGTGTTTCGATCCTACAAGTGGTTTGCGGTGTTGTAGGGCTCAATGAAAACAGCTTTTAAAGCTTAACTCAAAAATAAAACAATCAAAGTCCACATGAAGCAACAACAAGCACATTAGCCATTATCACCCAATCGACACTCCCAGCACTCTCTCCAACAAGCGCACATTAGCCGGGTAAACATCAAAATAACCGTTACGTGCGTCCTAGTTCCGCGTCCGCAGTGGTGTGCGCGACTGCGCGTGCGCAGTATGAATGGGCGCGATGAAAGCTCTTCCTGTTGGCCGCTTACTGGTTCACGATGTACACTTGTGAAGCATTTATATCTAGACGACGAATGTTGCGACATGTGGCCGAGATTTTGGCGATCATACGACTGGAAACTTTTAACGGTAATATTAACTTGTTCCGAGATTTTTTAACTTTGATTGGATTCTGCAGTTTTTCGAACACTTATAATATTAAGCAGCAATTCAGTTGTGCCTACATAATACTGTCACTCTGTAACATCGCGCTGTGTTACAATGCAGTTGTACATATAATACTGTCACTCTGTAACATCGCGCGATGTTACAATGCAGTTGTACATATAATACTGTCACTCTGTAACATCGCGCGATGTTACAATGCAGTTGTACATATAATACTGTCACTCTGTAACATCGCGCGATGTTACAATGCAGTTGTACATATAATACTGTCACTCTGTAACATCGCGCGATGTTACAATGCAGTTGTGCCTACATAATACTGTCACTCTGTAACATCGCGCGATGTTACAATGCTGTTGTGCCTACATAATACTGTCACTCTATAACATCGCGCGATGTTACAATGCAGTTGTACATATAATACTGTCACTCTGTAACATCGCGCGATGTTACAATGCAGTTGTGCCTACATAATACTGTCACTCTGTAACATCGCGCGATGTTACAATGCAGTTGTGCCTACATAATACTGTCACTCTATAACATCGCGCGATGTTACAATGCAGTTGTACATATAATACTGTCACTCTGTAACATCGCGCGATGTTACAATGCAGTTGTGCCTACATAATACTGTCACTCTGTAACATCGCGCGATGTTACAATGCAGTTGTGCCTACATAATACTGTCACTCTGTAACATCGCGCTACGTTACAATGCTGTTGTGCCTACATAATACTGTCACTCTATAACATCGCGCTATGTTACAATGCAGTTGTGCCTACATAATACTGTCACTTTGTAACATCGCGCTATGTTACAATGCAGTTGTGCCTACATAATACTGTCACTCTGTAACATCGCGCGATGTTACAACTCCTTTTCGCCCAACTGTTGTCTCCTAGTGAACACCTCTCCTCGTCCACACGACGCGCGACGTGCTCATTCGCGATTTATCTTTCAATCTCTGGGCGCCTGGTACCGCGGGCCGATAAATAGGTGACAGAGATGTGTGAATCCAGTATATTTTGCTATTTACACTCAAAATTACCTTCTTCCTGTATTATTGTTGGAATTATATTTTTAAAGACGTTTGAGTTCTATGTTGACACAGAAATGGAAACAGAATATACATAATTATATAAAATACCACGTCCGTATTCACATTTCACCAATTTTTGGTCTCATGTAGGTAAAAAGGCGTGTGAAATCAATAGGTAAAGGTAGGTAAGTTTCATAAAAATATAGCTATGCAGGTTGGGAGTTCCACGACTGCGGTTTGTTTTATTGAGTAGCTAGGTTGTGGCTCAATTGAATATAAAATGCAATATTCTCTCTGTGTCGTCACAAAAGCTCAGCTCTTAGTGCTTCTAGCTCTCCACTCCTCGCAGACAAAGCGCAGTAAGTAAGTTACTTGAACTTCATATAGCGCTGAACAGATTAGGGTAGAAGGAATCATCTTGAACTATGTAATTTTATTTAAACTTTCGTGCCTATTTTTCTTGAAGGAGTAGATGTAAGATGCTTTGTAACCAAAGCATCTTATTACTTTCTTGGTCTTATCAATAGCAAGCTAAACCATTTACCGTACTACGTTAAATATAAGACCCTTAAAACTTTCATAACACTGGTCCTGAAGCCTGGGCAAGGAATCTTAATCAGGCCACAACGCTTGCGACCATGTAATGGCAGCTTTCTTTAGGATATCGGTTGTAAAACTATACGGTCCGATGTATTTGATATTGTTTACATCACAATTTACGATCTGCCGAATGATAGGTTATTAATAATTATGTGTTTCCTCTTCCGGGAAGTTAACGTTACCTTCTAATGCTCTTTTAACTTTTATAGTGCATTTAAATTTGGTTTCAGACAGATATCTTCTTCTTCTATATTATTATTATTATTATTATATATATAAAATGATAAACTGACTGATTGTTGATATATCAACGCACAGTCTAAACCGCTGCTCCTAGAGACATGAAATTTGGAGGGTGTGTTCTTTGTGAAGAGTAGGTATCCACTAAGAAAGGGTTTTTCGAAATTCCACCCCTAAGAGGGTGAAATTTCACGCGGACGAAGTCGCGAGCAGAAGCTAGTAATATATAAAATTCAAAGTCCTGACTGACTGACTGAATATCAACGCACAGCGTAAACCGCTGGTCCTAGAGGCATGAAATTTGGAGGGTGTGTTCTTTGTGAAGAGTAGGTATCCACTAAGAAAGGGTTTTTCGAAATTCCACCCCTAAGAGGGTGAAATTTCACGCGAACTAAGTCGCGGGCATAAGCTAGTACTATATAGATTGCTTGTGAGAAAAAACTCGTCATAATTATAACCTTTTGGGGCTTAGAATTGTATCCTTCCTCCTCGTGTCCTGCATAAAATAATTTTTACGGGGTCTATAGCTGTTCCAAGTTTGGTATAATCTGTGAGATTAAACCATATCTATACTATAATACTAGCAGTGCCCTGCGGGTCCACACACGTAAGTTTCGGTCCCGTAGGAATATCGGGATAAAAAGTATCCTATGTGTTAATCCAGGAAATGGTCTATCTATGTGCCAATTTTTATCCAAATCTGTTCAACGGTTTACGCGTGATTGAGGAACAAACATCCAAACATCTTTACAAACATTTATAATATTAGTAGGATTATAAAGCTGAAGAGTTTGTTGGTTTGTTTGGTTGAACCCGCTAATCTCGGGAACTACTGGTTCGAATTGAAAATTTTTTTTTGTTGGATAGTCCATTTATCGAGGAAGGCTATATAACATCACGCTACTTCCAATAGGAGCGGAGCATCAATGAAAATGCATGCAATGAATGTTGCAAAAACGGGAAAAATGATTTCTTTTGAGCTTCCGTGGCGTACGCTGCGTAAACGGTTAAAGTTACGCAAAAATCCTTTATGACGGAATTTTTCCCCTTTAAAAGTAAAAAAAAAGTCTGCGACAGCATAATATCTATCTTTTAAGGTTGACTCACTATAACCTTTTCTATGGTAATCTTTGTTCTAAAATAATGCATTACTTATTTGCGAAGGTGTTTTATAAACATGATATTAATCCTTATCCAAATAAAATGGAATACATTTTTAGTAGGTTTTTTCCTCAAATTAGCGCGGGTGAAACCGCGGGACACAGCTAGTTTTTTATAAGCGCAATAATTAGATAGCGTCTGAGGAGATGACATGTGTGGTCATAACCACGGCCATGTCTTTATCAAAATTTCTTGTTTAAGGTTCGTCTGGTGTGCACCACAGTGCGCACTACAGTTATCTTAAGGTTCGTCTGGTGTGCACCACAGTGCGCACTACAGTTATCTTAAGGTTCGTCTGGTGTGCACCACAGTGCGCACTACAGGGTCTGGTGTGCACCACAGTGCGCACTACAGTTATCTTAAGGTTCGTCTGGTGTGCACCACAGTGCGCACTACAGTTATCAACTAACTGTGAATGTTATCAAGGTGTAAACACCATAAACAATTACTCTGTACTGTCACCGCCATTGTGAATCACTGAACAGGTTTAATGTAGCTTTCACTAACCATGCGCCGGCGCAAGTAGGTAGGCTTAAATGAGTGTGGGTAAAATAAACATAATGTATCCAGGTATGACAGTTATTTTGTTTCTATACATAATTATGTATGGTAATGTTAATTGTCTATTGTGCTGCTAAATAGTTTACACTAATCAGCCCGAGTGTTTTACATTCTAAAATGCATCTAGATTAGCTAGAGAAACGATATCATGTAGGTACCTATACTGCCGCCAGGCAATATTATGCTCTATGAGGATAATAACCAAGGTTCCATTTTCAGGTATACCTACCATCTTCAGGTACATTTAATTGCATAGGTACGTCATTATGTATTTGTGTGCATAGTACATCCTTGTTTGTGCGTATAGACTCGAAACATCAGCGCATGCGCTACAGGGCTACAGGCAGCGGTCGCAGGAAACCACTTCTAAAAATGTTTACACACATTGAGTACACGCCTACTGCAATTAATGTTGTTTATGGGATATAAGTACAATATCTATTTTTCAAATAATATGTACCTAGTCCTGGGTGCGCCAAAGTTCACCTAAATTTTCAACTCCGATAATTGGAAATCCGAAAATGTTCTTCCTAACATTTTTCATCCTAACAATCACAATTCCTAACTACTCTGTCTCTAATGTTCATCATTCCGAAGCTTCGATCAATTAGATTATTGATCGAAGTTCCGAAGCATTCAACTTCATAATGTCAGTAGCAATAAACATCTATTATACTTTTATTTGTTTTCCTATATTTTCTCAACATAACCATCTTTTACACTATTATTCAAAGTCATATCTTTTTTGTTTAATTTCTTTTTATTCATAACTAGCTTCTGACCGCGACTTCGTCCGCGGAAAATTTCTTGTTTTAACATAAGATTACACTCGGCAATACTGTAGCTTCCCATTATTGAAAGAATTTTTGGAATCGGATCAGTAGTTCCGAAGATTACCGAAGTGCTTTTGTCTGCTTAAGAGCGTTTACGCCGTATCTACGGCATTTCATACAAACTTTCAAGCCCTTATTTTTCGAAATGAATGAACCAATTTTAATTAAACTTCATTCGCATAAGCAGTATACATAAAAAGTTAGTAGAGAACATTTTGCCACACCAAAGAGAATGTTTGTCCCTGGGACTTGTTAATAGCCAGGACAAATGATGTTTTTATTGGTTTTAGACATGCCTTTATGATGTCCGCACGTGTCCCTTTTGTGACGACGGGAAATGTCTGGCGTAAGTCACCTGCAAACACAAAAGTGACACCACTCATGACAGCGACTGAGTTTCTCAAGTCCTCAAGTGTCCGATCCACTGTTTCAACATGACCTCTATGACTCATGGTACATTCGGCCCACATTATCAACGACGTATTCTGTAACAACTGACCAATAGGCCCCCATTTTTACGTATCGAACATACCGACTGTTGCTCCAATGAAACTGTCAATGGGAGTTTAAAGGTAGGATGTGCAGTTTTACCGCGTCGCTCAATAAAGTAGCCGCAATCCCAGAAGAAGCCACTGCCAGAGCTATTTTTTCGGATTGCCTAACATGTGCTAATATTAAATTAGCGAGGTATGTTTTCCCTGTGCCTCCTGAGGCGTCCAAAAAAAAAACTTTTTTTATTGTTCGTTACGCTGTCAATAATTGCATCAAAAGCCTGTTTTTGATCTGTGACTAACTTGGGAAAATTTTCATTTACAAAAGTAGCCAATTCACTGATGTTGTACGGATTTACCAACATTGTAACTAATTGCATCATATATAATAGGGCGAACTGGAGATGGAGATTTTCAAGTTGTGCTAGCGGCATTTTGTGTTTTAGTAATTTTATATTATCTCCGAAACTATATGACCAATTCACATACTGTAAAAGGCAAATCTTATCTCTATGATGTCCTTGTCATCATGAAATAATGTATTTTGATAAGAATTCATATAATCATCCAAACGTAAGTATGTCGAAAAAATACTTTTTTAAAACAATAAAAGAACTATAAAAGATAAAACATAAAAGATAGAAATATGGTGTCGCGGACTTTTTTGTAGAAATATTTAAGACGAACCAGGTTGCCATACATTGTTTTCAATTTTAAACAACTGTTTAGGCAGCGCATGCAAATAACTCTGTTTTATGAGGTATTTCTTTCCGACTTGCTAGACAAATGTTGTGATAGCTCGGTTAATATAGATGTTATAAAAATAATTTATAGCCTATAGCACTCAGGAATAATGTAGCTTTCTAACAAATTTTTTTTAGAATTGAATCATTAGTTCCAGAGATTACCCCCTACATACAAACTTACAAACATACAAACTTATAAACTTACAAATTTTACCTCTTTATAATATTATTATTTATGTAGGTGGGTAGTGTGGGTACACCGCATTCTAAATCGTTGTATTGTATACTTATGTATGCTTAGTCATATTTTATTGTTACTGTTGAAAGACACTTAATTCTATTCAATAAAAAACAAATAAAATAACAAAGAACTAGTTAAAACAATTTCAATTTCTATAACTCACCCGAGGCAAGTCCCTTCAGACTTCGCATGGTCAGCCAAGACACTCAGTTGGTCTAGCTCCAGCTGCAACACTTTCACAGCTTGAGGCCAATATTAATATAATGAAATACCTAGGTACTCTATAGCTAGGAGGTTATATGCGGTTGATATTTTTTAATTGTTTGTTAACTCCGTTATTTAGAAGCCGATTTGCAAATAATTTTTATTTGAAAGTATATACTTTCAGATTGATCCCATAGAATTTTCATCAAAATCGGTTCAGTAGTTTGGTTTTTAAACTAAAATTACTGGTAAAAATATTGTTACAGATGTTGCGTGATATCTCCGGCACTTGTAAATCGATTTCAAAAATTATTTTTTAATGGATAGTGTATGCCCCTCAGGGGTGGTCCCATATAATTTTTTATTAACTTTACTTGCGTAGGTAGTTTTTGAGTTAGCTTCAATAATACGTATTTTTGCCACTTAGTTTAGATTGATGATGTTATAATAACTTCCTGTCACTGGCAAGTAGTGTTATACAAAATTATGTGGGGTAAGTACAACTTAAAAGTGAGAAATAAAAACTTTTTACAAAAAAAAAACAACCGACTTCCAAAAAAGACACTGCAAAGGGAAAAATAACTTTAATTTCGGAAGTCGGTGGCAAACAACGAAAATGCGAACCCAATGACACCGACTTCCGAAAAAAGTTTTTATTTCTCACTTTTATGATTGTTTACACGGCTGACCTACCGAATGACTTATATTTTCATTACTTTTGAGAGGAGTTGCTAGTTTAACATCTCATTATCTCTCTCCCTCTCATCTATCATAAAACTGCCAAAAAATCAATCTTGTTGGGTCTTTTGTAGTCAGAATTAAATTTCACTAAAGTTCCTAAAGAAATATTTAAATATTTTTGTCCGTATAATTTTTATGAATTTCATAATATTTTAGATATTTATATAAATATTTCATTTCCTAATTAGGAAAGGAAGTTTGAAAGTGGCGCCAGTGACAGAAAAGTGGAAAGGAAATCGTTTAGCTTGGTATGGGCATGTGATGAGAAGGGACGAAACGCATGTGACTAAAAGAGTGATGAATATACATGTTGATGGATGGAGAGGGCGAGGAAGGCCAAAGAAAAGATGGATAGATTGTGTGAGGAATGATATGAAAGAGAAGGGAGTGAATGATAGCGTGACGGTTGACAGGGGAGAATGGAAGAAGAAAACGTGTTGCGCCGACCCCAAGTAACATGGGATAAGGGCAGGAAGATGATGATGATTTTATTTCCTAATTGTATTAGATCTGAATTGTGGCAAAAATAGTACAGTTATCATGAAAGTGGAACCAATATAACCCATTGTGTACAGGACATGACCACTTTCGCGGAACCATCAACGCAGGTCGATCGGAACAACAAAACCGGGGTAATGACGTCTAAACCTCACCTTTGATGAGTGTTAAAGTACCGGAACTGCTATCAAAACACCATTGTTCTAATGTTCTGGCAGGTCAAGGTGCGAACATAGTCACTGTAAAAACAGAACACTGAACAGTTCTATTGTAGGAGTGAA
Organism: Oligia latruncula; assembly: GCA_948474745.1. Lineage (NCBI taxonomy): Eukaryota > Metazoa > Arthropoda > Insecta > Lepidoptera > Noctuidae > Oligia > Oligia latruncula. The sequence continues at coordinate 20,935,183 of OX419689.1, read as the reverse complement.
TTGCAATGCTTATTGCTTCTCAGGAGTACATGAAATCCTTTTGCAAAAAGGGCATGTCTCCAAAGCCATCATGTTTGACTTTAGGTCAGGGAAACGTTTCACTCACGCCATAGTAGTCAAAAAGCGACATTTTGGAGAAGCAAAATGTACTTATCCTATGATCGTTAAAGAAACACGCAGATATAATTAATTAGTTCTGTAAACATGCTTCGTGCGTGTGCGCTGGTCAGAAACATGAAATGCGCGCTGTTCGCATGAATTTTACCGTTTGTGTTCCCTTGTAAGTAATTATGTTCCCACAAGTCATTGTCATTGTCAAGTACGGAGGTGTTTACTAACACCTGAGTTACGCACTGACACCTTGCGTCTTGCGGTCACTCGTTAGTCATGCAGGGATCGCATTTCTACATTTGTATAAATATAATTCTTCGAAATTGGTGAACACAGCATATTAAATTACGTTAACTTACGAACGTTGCTTTGTAAATTGTTATTTTTTAATGCCTTTGTGAAGAAGTTATAGATAATAATTATATTAATCCAAACGATCCTAACATAAATCATTCATTTCTATCGCATTAATTACTTATTTAACAGCTACAATCTCGCAGCTTACTAGACTCATATCGTACCCAATGTGAGTAGAAATAATTAGCAAACCAGTTTATTGCACCGACAATGAATGTAAAAGTACCAGGCGGTCATAAATACCGCAGAGTTGTAATTATTGCTACACATGATAATTTAATTGTCTTACGTTTCGTAATCCCACATTACATGCGGATGTTTCGGTGCAAGCACTGCGGCCTATGCCAATTAGTGCTAACCATGTACCAGGCACCACAGAGCGAGGAGATGGGTTACTACAATTACTAGTGCTAGCTACATATACCTACGTAATTATGTCCTACTGGTGTTTCACCCAATTGAAGGGATGTAAATGACTGTGTTAGTCTGAATCCAAATTACGATAAAGTCAGAGCGTTTGTAAAGCAGTTTTATTTTCGAATGTAAAGGAAGAGAAGTGGATAGGAATACTCTGTGTCTCTGTGGCTATCCTGGAAAAAAGTACACCGCATGGCAAGGTATATTTTCGTAGAAGTTAGTAATACCGCTACGTAACTATTCAACTTTCGTTAGTAATACCGCTACGTAACTATTCAAGTTAGTTATACCGCTACGTAACTATTCAACTTACGTTAGTAATACCGCTACGTAACTATTCAAATTACGTTAGTAATACCGCTACGTAACTATTCAACTTACGTTAGTAATACCGCTACGTAACTATTCAACTTACGTTAGTAATACCGCTACGTAACTATTCAACTTACGTTAGTAATACCGCTACGTAACTATTCAACTTACGTTAGTAATACCGCTACGTAACTATTCAACTTACGTTAGTAATATCGCTACGTAACTATTCAACTTACGTTAGTAATACCGCTACGTAACTATCTAGACACGCGGCAGCGTGTCAAGCCAAGTTCAAGCAAAGGAACTGGCTAGCCAGCGCCGAGTGTAATATTACACGAACCACTTCGTGCCACTTTTGACCCTTCTATAACTCAAAACCTCTTTAACGTAAACACATACAACTACGTGTGTTTAATTATATCCATAAGGACATCTAGAAGCCCAAATTTCATGAAGCTAGCTCAAACGGTTATAGAGATATGAAGGTCAAAAAGTCGTAAATTTTAGCACTGACTGACTGACTGATAGTACCTAAACCTAACCTACTTCCAGGTGACCTAGAAGGATGAAATTTGGAATCCAGCTCGGTAATTGTGTGTAAGCGTAGGAAAAAATCTAAAAATAAAAAAAGTGAAAAAATAGGGGGGATCCCCATACAAAAAAAAAACTATTTTTAATTGTAGCGTTGGAACCGTTACAAGCAGATATTTGAAACTATCCCATTATATGTATGTATTATTATATGTAAATATATATTATGTATATATATTATATGTTCACCGGGAGCAGTTCCCTATTTGCTTGGCTTTACGCTATTACCATCCACAAATCACAAGGACTTAGTCTGGACAGCGCTCTTCTCGACATAGGCACTTCGATATTTAGCAGAGGACGCGCCTATGTTGCGCTCCTGGCCAAGTCAAATCTAACCTACTTTAAGGTCTCACATTTTTATATAACAGTAATTGTTATAGGTATCCAATAAAGGAAAGAAATAGAGTTTAATAATTGTTCTTAATGTTATTTTGTTCCTTTAAATACATATTTGGATTTTGCATAGAACTTGGCACTCATTTAGATCTCCATTCTTTTTGCGGCGAAGCCCACAGCCAAGCATAATTTTTGTATTGAACTTGGCTTTCCTTTTTTACATTTATGTTTTTGGTGGGATTCAACTTACGTTAGCAAACATTGCTATCTAATTTAGCCAATAGAGGGGTCTCCCTCGCCACATCTGCCATCTCCTATTTCTACGAACAAGAGTTCTGTGAACACATCAGCTTTGCTTCCCACACGTAAGCCACCGTGGGCCACCGTGGGCAGCTTCCTGACCAATTACTTTAGAACTGATGAGGATACAGTTAATCTGGTGCGGTCATTAATCCAATCCGTGTGCTCTTGTTAAGTTAATGAGTGGAATCTGCTGCTTTCCGGTTTGTGTGGCACGCTTGGTTGGCGCTGAGCGTTATTAGCTAACGGAGAGTCGTAAACATATAAAAAGCGAGTATTTTTTTATAAAATATAGTTCTTCAATCTCTGTGTGCCTATCATGAAAGCAATAAAATGCTGATGAAGAAAATTATTATCAACTCTGGACTTCTAACTTTTTCAAGAACCTTTAGGTTTTTATTAGTCATAAAAAACTTGTACCATAAAATATTTGCTACGATATCTCAGTTACACCTAAAAACAGCACTTCTTACGGATGTCGTAAAAAGGAATCCAAGGAAGAAGTTAAAATGAAACTGAAATTACTTTTTTCATTTCCAAACCAGAGATTAACCACACCTTAAAAATATATGAATTTCAACTGAAAATAAACTTTTCCGCATCTCTGGTGAGTACTAAATCGGGAACGAATGTTTACGTTTGGTCAACATTATAAACCGCAAAATATTTTCCACCAATCTGTGAAAACACACGCCGACATTCGCAGATCAAATATTGCCCTGGACCACCCTGGACCACCCTGGACCACCCTGGACCACCCTGGACCACCCTGGCGCGATGGCGCCTGGACATACAAATATTTGGAGCTTTTTCTTAGAACTCAGTAGAAAATATTATTGGTTTCATTTCCCTCAAACGAAAATGGCTTGAATATTGTACCTACTAGTTGTTCTGTTAGAATGTTAATAGGTACCTACATTCGACTAAAAGTTGTGTAAAATATTGGATGAGTAATAATAATATTTACAGGTTTCATATTCGATGGGTAAACATTTTATTCAGGACGGGTTTACGATAGCATAATCGTAACATTATTGCAGACGAGCGTGCCTATCGCAACCAAATCCAGAATTTTAGTTTGTTAGTATTTAGTCACGTAACGGGGCTTTCGATTTCCATAAAGTGATAACAATAAATCAAACTGTAACCCTTCCTGCTTATCATTACAAGCACGTTTAGGGTCGCTTGAAGAGAAGGGTCTATTTATAGCAAACAGATTTCTTAAATTAGTACCAGCGACTGTGACTGGCTACTCGATATCCTTATCTGATTCCACTACATCACTGCGGTCTTGATACTCAATATGGCGCCACCAAACAAGGTGTAATAGGCAGTAAAGAGCATTAGTCAGTTGCTCCTAACAAATAAGGGCTAAGAATGTTATCAAGATCACGTTAGAGTATAGCGACTACAAGAAAAGAAAACGTAGGAAAACTATTCCACGATCACTATAACTACGGTGCTATTCTGTAAAACTCTCACCGTTAAAACTTAGGTGAAGTGAGTTTGTTTTTGCTAGGAATTGACACTATTGACAGCTCACTCCACGCTCACTTCACCTAAGTTTTCACGGTAAGATTTTTACAGAATCGACCGGCTGGTCTTTTATTTTCATCGATAAAACACGCACCTTTACTCCGCCACAGCTAAGAATGTTATCAGCTCTGCGGTGATGAAGCAAACAATTTACAGTCCGTCACACGTCGGGTTTGACTATAACAGCACTCAAATAAAAAACTTCCATGACAGGTAATGTATGCGGAACGTAAAGTTGTGATGAAAATATTACAACTCTCGTGAAATTTTGTTATGAAATAAAGTTTGTGTGTTGATGCACTCTAATATGCGGGCTTTAAAAAGCGCACACTGCTATTTTTCCTTTTTTTTTATATAAATCACAGAAAGTCAGAAGAACAGATGCCCATTTCGCAGTGTAGGTGTGGACTGAAACGAAACGAATCAAATAAGAAAAACACATTGTAAGGTCTCCCGAGGACCGCAGATACAACATCTGTCTCTCGTTAGAATCTCTTGAGAAACAGCCAGATAACGTATTTGATTCAACTCTGTTTATGTTAGATATTGGCTACACAAAAAATATACAACTGTAGGTATTATTCGATTGAAGTGGTTTCAACTAAAGCTGAATGATCGCTCTCATGGTGTGCTGGTTTCGTGTGATCAATGGTGGTGATACTGGCTCATGGGTAAACTCTTGTACGAACAGATTGCGCGGCGCACGCGGACGGTAGATCAACAAGTTGTCAATATTCGATGATATTTGTAAACTATCATTCGATGGAGTACGAGTGGTTTTCATTACTTAAGTGGAAAACTGTGTTATTGTTGACTATGCTTTACAATTCAGCTGAAGTTTTTCTTGCTTTTGTTAAACCACGTTTTTCACAATTTTTTGTGCATTCAGGAGATATGTTGATAGTTTTTTTTATTATGGCAGACTCAAGATTTTGAATAAGATTGTTTCAAGTTTAGGTCGGCTATCAGTCGCAATAGCTATAAATGAACGCTCCATGATACCGTGTCCGGTTTCCTATTATTTAAACGACAACAGAGATGTTTAGAGTCATTGACTGATGCCAGCTTAGTAGGTACATAATATAGGTACTTGTAATTGAATAAAACATGGCATTAAAGGTACCTAAAGGTAGACACGTATCCATCCAGGGCTCGTGGCAGAACTTGATACCTTACTTGAGTGAAGGTTGAGTGAGATGGGTCATAATTATGTCGGCACATCATTCTCTTCTTTATATCGCTTGTGTGAAGTAGTAACGCTGGAATGATGTTCGTGCTGGGGGCACGTGGAGCATTAAACTGAGCGTTTAACGGCACTGTAGGTGTTGCAGTCCGGTTTGACTATCCGGTAGTTTGATGAAGTACTATTATGTTGCCACACAATAGTCCCTGCTGCGAAAAATACTGGAAAAGAAAAGAAGCTTAAGATGTTATATTATGAACTGAGTTATAAACTCCTTTTCAGATTCGCCACAGTCGGGTAAAAACAGCTAATATAATACATAGCTTCATGCAGTAGACGACAGAAAATGTTACTAAGGAATAAATGACTAAAATATACGTTTACTCTCAAAAGTACAATGTCTTTTACAAGTTCATAATCATTGCGGAATGTGTATGTAGGTTTTCTGCAGGAAATACTATTTCTTCCAACTCCTGCGACTCTGAGAGTGAGGCATTAAACCGTGCCATTTGAGATTTAAAAGCTACTGAGAGTAAAGCACCTGCTAGTAGACCTGTGCGTAAAGTAATAGTCGTAGAGAGCTTTATTTCTTTTGAATCTAAATGCCTTTCTGCATCTTATGAAAACGAGCGGCGAGCGACATTAATGGAGAATACTAAAACACCTTTCAGGGGAAAATGTAATGTGGGATGGTTCTCGAGATTGCTTTATTGTCCAAGACGAATGTCACTTGCGCATCTTATAACGACGGTGTCTATTTGTCTGTGTCCGTTATTAGTTTCAAACTTTCAACATCAGTGAAGTGCTTTTAAATAATATTTCAGGTAGGTATCATTGGTTTGTTCTCCGAAGACCTTCCTTGACTGACGGGCCCATCTTCTAGCAACGATTACATAATCCCGATATCCGTGCATAATCCAAACAAGCAACTCTCTTGAATACAATTTCGTTTACATTGCACAACCCAATATCTCTAATTTTCTAATCCTGTAAGACTCAATGCAACAGCATCAAACTATTGTATTGTAAGTAATTTAATTTGTATTGTATGTATTGATGGCAACCGCTTTAGAAAGTCGCGACTAATTGAATTTTCATTACATAAAAACTTTCTCGCTTCAAGCAAAGAAACAATTCATAATACTTAGGTAAGTATAGTATGTTTTTATATTCACGACCTTGTAACGTTACGTGTATCAACATTAATTTAGAAATAATGAGTAGGTACCTATGTTTATTTACATAGGAGCTACGTAGGCACTGCCGCCATGCCGTTGGCCATGTTTTTTGTAATGATAAACTGATTATAGCTAATGGAGAATGCCGCGTGGAGGCAAACTTGACATCACTGGTACTATGCGTTAGGTAGGTAGGAGTGGAACCCTCGCTGCGCTCTGGATTCAAAGAAACACTCTCGCCTTCAAATTAGTTGTTTGCTTCCTTGGCAAACAATCTATCTACTCATCCCAACTACGTTTGGGTCGGCTTCCAGTATAACCGGATGCAAACAATCTACTATTTTCTATGAATGTACAGGTCGACCACAAAATTCCAACTTCATAGGTTTTAGTCGCCGTCGACGGACAAAATGATCGGTTGCTATGGCACGTATAATTTATATTAAACCACAGACCGGCCACAAAGCTTGAGTCTAACTTCCTATTTAAAATTGTCAAATGCAGCGCCGAGTAAACCAGTAATTTCTCACAAAGCGACTTTAACAATAGATTCCTATTTAACTAAATGCAAGTACTAACGCTGTAACGTAAAAGTCGGGAAGCAGAAAGGATTTTAGTTAAAAGCTGGAAATGTAGGTCCTGTACCCATTCATGGAGCTGTGAGGTAAAGACAAAAGTCCTGTTCATTTTGATAGGCAAGCTATTATGATGACTGTTGCTAAAGATATTGTTTCTGGTCATTAATGTCCACTTCTTTCTTACTTAGGTACTATCGTTCACTTCTAATTTAAAGAGTTACAGGTATTAATGCCGTAACTGGGGGGAGGCTCCAGCGACGTTGATAATAAAAAAATGTATTTTGAACCGCCAGCTAGACTAAATTTGATCTAAACACGAAAGAAATAATTATTTAAACTTCTGAACAAATAACATTGTACCTACACGCATCAGTTACTCAGACGCCGCTGTACATTCCAGACAATATTTCCATCTGCGTTCAATATAAATAAGTACTTACATGTCTGTCACACCGAGTCATAACGATAACTTGACAGAGAAAGGATCGTATTCCACCCAATTCCACCATCTTTATCTACTCAAGTGAAGTGAGAAGCTTCAGCCATCAGGAAAATATTCCAGAAAATAGGTATCTACACACAGTAGAAGACATGTTTTGCATGATTGTGTCATTTAGTTAAGTACTTCGAGTGTTTCATTCATGTAATTGAATAAATCGTCCCTAACTTGTTTCTAATTTAAGATGTTTGATTTGTCAAACGAACAGATTGATGAATCACAATCAAACAATGTGAAAGTGGATCTTAACTTCTTAAGTAGGCAAACATTCGATGTACTTGTCGTAATAACGAATAAATTAGTTAAGTATCTTTAAATTGAGGACAGCCACACAATATCCGCATCAATCAATCAACTCAGTCTACCGCAGACCATAGCTGGACATAAGGTCTCTCCCAAGTTGCGCCACAGCCGCCGGGAATACGTCTGTCGCATACGCAAGTATCCACGTTTTACGCACATGCCTAAATGATATAAATAAGTACTTAATGGCTCCAATGGTTGGAAACAAAAATGTCTTCGTAACCTTAAACAAAAATTGGCTAAACCGCTTAGAGATATGCTTCCCACAATACACTATCAATTTTACGAGCACAATAAACAACAGTGAATCTACATTACATAAGCATCTGACTCAGCTGAAAGGGCAATTATTTCTGTAAAAGGAAACAACAATAGTGGTATAGAATGGAAACAAACGATCAGCGGGCGATGTGGCCGTGTGGGCGCTGCGGGGTATTGTGCGGAGCGGCCCGACCGTGGCGAACTGGCGGCCGCGGAATTGGCCGCGGTATGCCGCCGATACAAGCCTAGCGACTGGACCGGTATGAGCGTACTCACGGCGAGGCATGTCTGCGGGACTGCAAATTGTTTTTACCGATTAGTTTTTGTGTTTATGTTACGGCTAAAGGTGGGTGTGAACATAAACTTAAGATTAGCCGGCTAAACTTAGTTGTAACTTCGAGGAGGTGTTAATGTTAGTTTCTTCTATCTTTAGCCGGCTAAACTTAAGTGTAACTGCAGGCCCTTCGCTAAACTTAAGTGTAACTGCAGGCCCTTCGCTAAAAATGTAGAAGGAAATGAAAAAGGAAACAATGTAATAATGTTTACTATTTTGACACGAAAACGGTGAAGGAAAACATCGTGAGGAAACCGGCATGTCCTAGAACCAAAAATTCGAAGACATGTGACATCCACCAACCCGCACTGGGCCCGCGTGGTGGATTACGGCCCACTCCCTCTCATTGAGAGGAGGCCTGTGTCCCAGCAGTGGGAACATTATAGGCTGATTATGGAGCGAAGGACACCCCGAGGCTAGGTTTGGTTAGGTTACTTTAAACCCTTTACACAGAAATAGGGGCCCCGCGAAGCGGGGCTCCGTCGACATAGGATGCAAGAGCGAGCGAAGGGCATCCCGTTTAGCGTTTCGAGATTGTGCGACGTCGACATTGCAAGTACGTGCAATCAACCGCAAGGAAAGATGACGCAATACTAAACATGGAATATCACGACACAAACTAACATGATATCGAACTTTAGCTGCTTCTCGAAGATAAACCTAAGTTTAGCCGGCTAATCTTAAGTTTATGTTCGCACCCACCTTTAGCCGTAACATATATGACCACAAAACGTAGATTTATATTTTTTTTTATGCTATCATTATACTTTTAACCGAGAATGTCGTCGTCTTGGCAAGTTTGCTTTTATGGAAAAACATTAATTTGACTTTGAGCTAAGTGGATCTCGGAAAATGTCAAGAATAAGGAAAGTAAATGATAAGAAGAATATGAAAAATATTCAAACAGAAAAAGGTTTTTTACTGATAATCTATGACTATATAATACACGAAGCTGTCTTTCTGTGTTATCGTTATTTCTTATTCATTGCAATTTTTTTTTTAATTTCTTCTCCATTCCGATCTGAAGGAATCGATCCGCAAGCGATGCCGCTGCCAGCAGAGGGCCGGGCGGACGGGTTTGCATCACAAGCCGACATAATTATTGCAAATCAGCTTTTTGTCGCCTGCAGGCAAATGTCAGACCCAGCAACAATGATTATATTACGTCATTGCCCAGCAAACAACAGATTTTCGTCAGTGACATTCTGACATTCGTTTGGGGCGCTTATTATTTGTTCAAATTAGATTCACCCTCTTGCCCGAGGCCTGAGGCTGATTGTTAGGGTCCCGGGGTCCCGGGCTGCGGGAATCCCTTCCTGGAATCAATTCTATTCACTTACAACTCATCTTCGGCCTCTAGTCCATTACAGTTGACATAACATGGAAACAATTCAATCGAAATGATTAGTGCGCCTGACCTTCCATTTGTTATCGTAGCGTATTGTTTGTTTGTTTGGCGTTCCTACGATAATAGTATTTACTTATTTACGATTGTTTCAACGTAGGTACTCTACATTCTTGTGAAATCAATAAACGGATCTACATAACTACTATGCAGTTACTTCACATAATATTTATTATAGTGTTCATCGTTTTTACCGACTTTACAAAAAGGAGGAGGTACTATGTTCGGGTGTTTGTATGTTTTTTTTTTTTTTTTTTTTTTTTTTTTTTTTGTATGTTTGTTCATCGAATACTCCGCCAATCGTCGACGGATTTTCAAAATTATTTTTTTGTTCGAAAGTAGATAGTTCTGAGGTGGTCCCATTGTCACCAAGTTAGGATCTGATGATGGGATCTTAGAGAAATCGAGGGCAACCCTCAAATTTTATAGGCTCACTTATTGTTTTTCGCATATTTTATGAAGTATCTTGTGTATTTGTGTATGGATGTCACCATCTCAGGAAGCTAGGCTGATGATGGAAGGTACAACTCCTTAACAGTAAGAAGTTACTCGAACAGGCAAGGACTGTTTTAGTAAATTGTTTTAGGGCATTTGCCACATTTGGTCTCATGATCATCAAGTCATGACCTGATGCTGCAGTCAGGATAGTCTGCAGAGTACCTAACTCCTCGACAACTAACAGCAGATATATCGTGTTTAGGCTCATTGAAAAGGGCTCGATGTGTGGATAAACGTACTGTTACTAAGGAACACCGAAGACCTGATGCTGAAGCCAGGAGCATCAGAAAAAGTACAAACCTTGAAATTACAGCACCGTAGTCGTGTTTGGGCTCATTTTAAACAGGACTAATTTTAAGTTCAATGCAATGTTGACATAAGTCTGGCCTGATGCTGCAGCCAGGATTATCAGCATCTAATCTAAAAACTAATAAAAGGAGAACTCCTCAACAATTAACGTCCCTGCATCGAGAAAAGGAATATTTTATAAAAAGGCGATGGGCAAGTTGACATTAGGCTATTGTAACTTAGATAAATTATAAATAGACCCACTAAAAAGCGAGAAATAAAAACTTTTTAACAAAAAAAAAAACCGACTTCCAAAAAAAAACACTACAAACTGAAAAAAAAAACACTACAAACTGAAAAATAACTTTAATTTCGGAAGTCGGTGGCAAAAACTAAAATACTGATCCCTAAGACACCGACTTCCGAAATTAAAGTTATTTTTCAGTTTGTAGTGTTTTTTTTTTCAGTTTGTAGTGTTTTTTTTGGAAGTCGGTTTTTTTTTTTGTTATGAACATAGCTGACAATCAAAAATCGCGTACCTCTAGATTCTCAATTTCACAACAGGATTACAAGACCCAGAATCCCTTTGCAAAAATATCGACCCTGATTCGTATACGTAAAGATCATATTTCGTGTTCGTAAACGTGTTCACTCGTGCCCTGAATACATAACCGACGAGTACGTGTTGTACGGCGTCAAGCGGCGCGGCGCGGCGGCGCAAACGACACAAATGACACAATTAGTAGCCAATTGAGTGACGGGATGAAGGTAACACGAGACGGTACGCATCGGTGCGTATACTCATAAAATTTGTAACTTCTCAACTGGACGTGGGAACCGTGTTGCTGTGAATTGAAACTGTTGCCATAGTTACGTGTCAATTGGTTTGATATGGTCACGTATCTAAGCCAATCATGTGGCTGGCAGACTCTGGGATGCTGTGAGAGTTCCGATTCGATTAACAAATCAGGTAGTAGGTATTGTTGAGTTGGCCCTAAGCTAGGTTCTTACCGAGAAGTGTCGCTTTGCTGTTAAAAAGGCTTTGATGGATATCTACTGACATCAGTGAACTTAAAGCGACCATAATAAAAATCATATAAGTATGCAAACTTTTAGTAATTTCTACAACACCATTCATCCAGAACAAATTTTCTTCCTTCCTTTAGTTGATTATCAAAACTCGATGGTCCTATCGACGAAATAAATACCAAACAACCTGACTGATCCACGTGAAAGTGACATCGATTTTAAAACACTTTTGATCAAAGTTAACGGAACTCTACTTTTACTTCAATTGGGTGCTAATTAAAACTATTTCACGCCGTTTCAAGAGAAACTATAATTATCTAATGTTACACTCCATTATTTGTCATAGCTCCTTTCTCCTGTCTTATGACAGGTACCTCAGTGCCGCCATTATTCATCGAGCTTCTTATAACAGAAGTTATTTTAATTTAATTGCTTCTTAATTGTATTAAAATAATTTTGGGAGCTTTGTTCTTGATTGACTTTAAAACAACTCCTTTGAGGAATCAGGTGGGTGTCACTGGAAGAATCAAATTATCTTTGATTATATATATAGGGTGACTGATAATTAGTGACCGATACTTAAACACGTGATTTTACTCATCATTATGAACAACTTTTACTATGGGACCAAACCTGAAATCGCGAAAAAAAAAATCAGCTGTTCCCTACATTTATGTTAGTCTAACTCGTCAAAATGTAGAGAACAGCTGTTTTTTTTTTCACGATTTCAGGTTTGGTCCCATAGTAAAAGTTGTTCATAATGATGAGTAAAATCACGTGTTTAAGTATCGGTCACTAATTACCAGTCACCCTATATAATCAAAGCAAATTTTCTATCTATTCTGATTTGATTTATATTAAACACTCGATGACGAAAGGTTACACAGTAATTAATAACGCTACCAATATACAATATAAGGTAAATAATGAGTTTAAACACAACTAGCGAAAAATATGAGTGTAGATACAGACGCCAGCAAATCAAGCTACTACAATCTGTCACATTTCTTTAATAGATTTTCAGCTGTATCGCTAAAATATAAGGTTCAAAGTTGATTGGGAAAATTTGTCAGTTTCGAGTAGCTTGATGTGCTGGCGTCTGTACTATGGGAGCACCTCTGCCTGACCCTTCGGGGAAACAAGGCGTGGTGTTTTTCCATCACCAAAAACTATTAGTATATATTATCTACCTTTAGGTCGTTATTAAAAAAGCGTACCTACCTTCTATTCCGAGTTCTTTTGTTATTCAGTCGGCCTAAATATTATTATGATAATTTATTCTGTAGTGTAAAGTGGTTTCAAGTATTCCAATAATACCATACATAATAATCAAAAGGTGTAACAATTAATGAATACCTACCAGTTGCCGAGTAATTATCAATCAGTAGTTAATTATAATCAATCAACAGACGATTGTATTAGAGCCAGATTGTTCCACTATTATATTGTAAATTGTAGGTACTTACCTACACGCGGAGCCCGTAGGTATGTACCTACGTAATCAATTGGTTTTAATTAATTTCAAACATTCATGGTAGGTGTTGTTTAATTTGCCAATCAATTTGTGTGCTTTTGACGGAAATGGAAACTAATTGACGTCAGGTAACAACTACCGTTATATAAAATAATGAATTTCAGGCGAATGTTAAAAAAAGTGTCGAAATTGAGTTGTATCGGAGTAAAGTTTACGGTCCGTGGCACACAATAATAATGTAAGTAGTTAAAAGTACCGGTTATCGATATGAGTCACGAAAATAACATTGCATTATGACGGTACAAAAATTGCATAAAAAAATACTTCAGTTCAAAGCACACAGAATTATAAAATGTTACAGAAGATTACCTCTTTTTTTTTGCAATATTACATAAAGGGGTGCTGTGCAATATTTACACAGAATATTAGACCTAATTATGTTAAGGTAGTCAATATTTTTCTGTTTTGAAAACGACTTTTCAAAGACGGAGAAGAATTTCAAAACTTAGCACTCGGGATAGAACGCAAAGTTTTGATTAGGTACCTACTCATATCAAAATTTTATTTTACCATTAGTCAGTGATGTCGAAGAGTAAAAAGTGTGAAAAAATTAATTATCGAATGATGAGTTCCATCAGCTAAGGAACGTGCAGTTCAACAGTTCCTCGAATAAAATTGCGGCAAATAACCAAAACAATGTGTATAGTAGCGGCCTCTTTTAGCAAATTATGACATTATTATCCCTCCACTGTTCCAAACGCTGTTCACATGAATGTGGATAGATGGCAGTACTAGCCATCCATGTCCCCCGCACACCAGCGCCCCTAGTAAAAATAACTGGAACTTTCAAGATTGGTCCATGGTTGTTTTAGTTATTGCCAGAGAGAATAGATAGCAGTAGTAGCTCACTTAAAAAGCATTAAAATATCTATACATTTGAGTTTTTCTAATAATTAGTACAGAGCCTTTTAAATTATTCTTTATTTTCACAAATAAATAAAATAAGAAAGTTAATAAATAGACCTTTTAACTTTCAGCACTGTTGCTGAAACTAGTCATTTATATAGTGACTTCTTTTTTTTTTCAATAGAGTATTATGGGCTTATGGGGCTTACATGAACTAAAGCGCGGTCACTGTCGGATTGCATAGAAAAGAAAGAGAAGCGCGATGACACAACGCTGGCAATTTATTGTAAAATATGAAGCAATTATATACCTAATTACAAAAAATCTATTGTTTTGGACTAAAAAAATAAAACAGTACCTAGTGTTTTATTATGTTGCTTGTAGAATAATCTGACAAAAAATCAGAATGAATGTCATGTTAGTATTGGTTTTTATTGTAAAAAGAAAGTTTTTAGATGTATCTTCATGATTTTTTTCTATCGTATAAAATTAGTTGTATTATGTTTTCAACACAGTATCTAATATCATATATCCTGAAGAAGTGTCATATATTTTTCTGATTTTGTTTACTGTAGTCGATCATATACTTTTATTGTTTCTAAAACTTGCGTTTTTTGCGTTTAGGTCCTGTAGGTAAGCCCCGTAAGTAATATAAGCTAAAAGCCTCTTTATTTCAAATGACTCAGGCACAAAACTGTATTACTCACATATAGCACCTCTCTTTCCCATGGGGGTGCCTAGAAACTACAGAACCTTTATGACGTCATAATCTATGTTCAAACGATCCTAAACAAATTTTTTTTTTTCACCCAATTACCTAATTTAATTGTCCCTAGGCTTGGCTTCTTCGGTCAGTCATTTAAAAATAAATCGAATATTAATATAATAATCTAAGTAATTCTAAATATTTATATGAACTTTTTGAACTTAGATTATTTTCAAACAATATTAAAAAATATTTATTTAGGTAACAAAAACTTTATTTAAACACAAGTAAACCGCCGCCTGTACCTTTTTCCCGAAGGTGTAAGCAGAGACGTACACATAGGTACACGTTTGGAAAGAAACAACCCAAATCATAATTCTGCCAATCTAAGTAGCTATTCTCAAGCCGAGTCGTAAGTCGTAACATAACAAGTGACAGACAATGCGACGTGGCAACAAGAAGCAGCCACCTCTCAGCCTTGACCGAGTGCAGTGCTTACATAATGCAAGGCACAGACTAGACGATATTCTGGTAGTTCTGGTTCATGCCTAGCTTTAGGTACACTCTGAGAGGCAGTAATAAATAGGTATTACCTATTATACGACAACTTTCTTTGTCCAAGCTTTTCAGTTTACAATGTGTTTGTAACCTCCAATGATCCTCAGTTCAATGTCTCTTCTATATTATTTTTTTGGTCACAAATATCATTACCAATTTTTTATACTCCCTATTTTTTTTTTTTTTTTTTGTGTATTGAAAGATAAAATTGGTAACTTGTAGAATCAACAAAAAAAGACGTTAAAGCATCAGTTATCTAATACGAAATCGCAATTGACTGTGTACCTGTACCTACTTATTTATTCTGCTTTCTGTGTTCATCTAGCTAGAACATAAATAAATAAATATACGAAATCCTAACATTCCGCGATGTCTGAAGGTCACAGATCTATCTCCAGATGTGGCGCATGTGCTCTTTACAGCTCTAAATATATTGACTTGTTATTAGCGTCTAGATTTAAAAATCAGAGTGCACTTGACCCAAATTACCTAAATCTGGAAGTTATTTAGAACAAGTTTCCCGTAAAAATATTCATAGTTAGCTTATTGAGGGGCTTTCTGATAACAATAGAATTTCATATTCCTAAAATTCTCCTGAAATTATTATCAGCGGTGCTATTCTGTAAAAATCTCACCGTGAAAACTTAGGTGAAGTGAGCGTGGAGTGAGCTGTCAATATTGTCATTTCCAAGCAAAAACAAACTCACATCACCTCAGTTTTCACGGTGAGATTTTTACAGAATCGACCGGCGGGTAGGTACTTACTGCATCACCTGCAATCTTTACCTTCCCGCGCATCTACCGGAACTGATCTAGGAGGACTGCAGCGTTGCCATGGCGACGCGCGCCAACAGCGCGGTCGTTGACCCGCGTCACTCGCGCCGCCCGCCCAGCGCGCGCCGCCCGCCCCGGCCTTATTTACAAACAATTGTTTTGTCTATTCCTTATCGATAACAAGTGTTATGGTGAAGTGTTGGGGGACTGCGGGTTTATGAGTGCGCTCCTAACCGAGGAGGCGACCGAGGAGGCGACCGAGGAGGCGACCGGCGACCCGCGGAGACAAGTAATTGATGCTCATTGCTACCGGGTTGTTTATGATGTGACGGTGTCTGTAAGTAATTGATTCAGTTTCCTTTTATGTTCTTTGTTAATAGATTCTTATTGCTAACTATGTGTTACATCATTAAAGGTATTGTTCCTTTTAATAACATAATGATAAGTGATGTTATTGTTTTTTTAATTACATGCGTGTGTGTTACTTTAACCCCTTAAAAAATAACGATAAAAATATTCCATATCATTAATGGCTGGCTTTAAATAGTTTCACAAGGTTCCCATAAATCGGGCGCACCCGCTTGGCGACATAAATATTAAGTTAATTCGGCCGCAGCGCGGTGTGACATGGCGTATAGGGTGATAGTGTGACAAACTAGACGACGAGCCCTTGAAATTAAACCACTTTTTATTAAATATGCTATACGCACGCTATTCTATTTAAAGGTAAGCTTAATCTTTTTCGCTTAAGGCTATCTGAGAAAAGGTAACAGGAATACCTAAATATTTTTGAGCAATGTCAAATATTCGTCTGCCTAAACAATGTACCTAAGTACAATAGTAGTAGGTACCTAATGCTAACAGGTATAGGCTCTAGTACTACCTACTCTAGTTATCTAGTACTACCTACTCTAGTTATCTAGTAGGTACTACCTACTCTAGTTATCTAGTACTACCTACTCTAGTTCTCAGGCTTAAATGAAGTAGATGATTACACTATCTTAAATCTCGGATCATATATATTTATTATGATCATAATATGTTAAGAAATATAATATTATACCAACCGAAGCTCGCAAATCAGTCAGAATGATGTATAATACATTGTCATATTATGTCCATGATAATATAGATATATGAAATTGTAATACCCCCCTGAAATGAGATAGAAACCGGTAACATTGCCATAAATATCAGTCAATATCAACAGTCAGACGCGCCCGTCAGCATGTCGTGATGAGTAAAGTAGTCAGTCTGATCGTGTCTGACTGTCAGTCACGGAGAGCTGCGCCCTGTCTGCATGCGTCATACCTAGGTCATTGTGAAAGCACTATGCCGCCATAAGCTTTCATATTTTAGGTTTTGGCTTTTAGTGTGCGTAAAATGTTTACCTAGAAAGATATTTGGAAAGGTATGTAGAGAACATACATAGACGGCGCGTATGCTCGTATTAATAGTATCAGTTTGCAATTAAGTAAGTCTTAGGGCCTGTGCACACCACGTTTTTTAAACGCGCCGTTGACGCGCGTTTAGAAACGTGCGTCGACGGCGCGCTTTTATCCTACAAAAGGTCTACAGGCTGCGTCTGACTCGCGTGCGTATCGCGTCTGTATAGCTACAAAGGCGCGTCAACGGCGCGTTTAAAAACGTGGTGTGCACAGGCCCTTACGCTGTCGTTCACCTCGTGCCTAACTCACGAACAACAAAGTTTAGGTTTAAAGGTACGTACGGACACTGTGGTCAGTAAACATAAACCGACAAATAACAAAATGTTTGCCTGTTTTCTTGATTTCATTGAAATATTCCCCCCAGACCTGCACACTAAATGACGATTATCTTAATGGGAATAAAATATTCCCCAATATGTATACGTACTTACCCACACTGTAAACTGATGAGAAAAATGAAAAATAATATTATCGTTATCTGAATCTAGTGCCCACACCCTTACAATCTAGTGCCCACTCCCTTACAATGTAGTGCCTCTCCTTTAGAATCTAGTGCCTACTCCCTTACAATCTAGTACCTACTCCCTTACAATTTTTCTTTTACACCCAAAATGTTTAGTGAATGCGGAAACTCTTGCTAATTTCACTGAACTGATCCACAGAAAATCATTTATCAAATTGCCAAAACCCGGACCGTGTTATATCAATCAGCCTTCATTAAAAATAACTACCTACCTACTAGGCCTATTATGCATTAGCTGCACGCACATTGAATTATATTTATCACAAAATTAAAGTAATTAAAAAATCTCAATTAGTTTTAAAATCTAGCGTGCATAATGTCTATTAAACAGAAACTTTCGTCGACAAATTCCACATACTTCAATATTAAGTTGACGTTTCATTGAGTTAGGTACCTCAGATAAGAAATAATGTAAGAAACTGTCAGTTATTTGGTAGCATGCCCTACATTATTACCACTGACCACAGTGTCACGAACTCTGCGGGGAAGGGGTTGGTATCAGCTGTCATCTGCCTTCGTTAAAACACAGTTACGTTTGATGTTTAATGTCCATTAACTTGAATGTTGACAAAACAGTTTGTATTACAGCTAACACAGAGAAAACAGGATAACAATAATCACCAAAATAAGGATAACGGTTGTTGACAGTAATGAACAAGTTATTTGTATTGACTCTATAATTAGTTTGTTTATTTTGATGTTGGCTGTGTCAACAATAGCCATAATAACTACGTGAAAAGGAACGCACAGTATAATAGAATCCATTTAGGTATAAGTATTCATAATATAAAGAATGTAAAAACATGCGATTCGTACCAGTGTTTATCCGTAGTGCAATTCGTTCTTTTGAATTTCACATAGGCACTTCATATTTTAAGCAAAAAATTGCACAGACTTTTCACAGCGCAGCTTATGCCGTACACAAAGACACACGTACTCATGCATAATGCAGGCGGCAAACCAACCATGGCCCCTGCTTACCCCTGTATCTCTGAAGATCCTTTCACTGTGCTGTTAGTGATGCCCGCATTTATCATGTTAGCCAGCCCCTCTGGCCCCTAGGACAGGAAAAGCGCAAGATTTATTACTACATGTTGCAATTTTTGTTAAATATCTATCTCAGATTTATACAATTCCTCTATAGGTGCCACTGCATATATTAACATATGGCAACATTGTACAAGCACACGTAGTCGTCCTCTCCCTGGAGTTCATCCGATAAGCGCTGTAATCCAGTCGCAGTTATCTTAGTCTGATAACCTATAGTAACCTAAGTCTAGATTATGAGCTCACACGTGCAGGGTGCAGGTGGCAATACCCTCTGATGGCTCACTTAGTGGCGATAGTCCGGCAAACGGAATACTTATGAAGATAATACGGACGTTGGACGGTACCTACAGAGATTTCTTGATCAGCGGGCTTTTGAATACTGGTCTTTAAATCTAAGCTAGTAACAACGTTAGGTTTCTTACAGATTTTTTATTTTTTCGATGTGATGTGATGGGTAGCGTAGGTATGTTACCTATATTGTTACACTACGGCTCCACGACTCGCAAATAGTTATGTTACACTACGGCTCCACGACTCGCAAATAGTTGTGTTACACTACGGCTCCACGATTCGCAAATAGTTATGTTACACTACGGCTCCACGACTCGCAAATAGTTATGGTAAATTACGGCTCCACGACTCGCTAATATTATATTGTTACACTACGGCTCCACGGTGTGGAACCTAAGATAGAAACACGCTTGTACGATACGACTGCATACAGAAAGCAAAGCTAATAGAAATCTCTATTCCTAGACAGCACGTTTCGCCGAAAACTTTGTTGATAGGAAACATTGTTAGTAGATATCTCGGTCCATAGGAAGCACTATTGACAGAGATCTCTGTTCATAGATAGCACTTCTTCTGTTCATAGAAGCCACTGTTTCCAGATACCTTGATTCACAGAAAGTGCAACGTAGGATGCAAGAGAGAGCGAAAGGCACCCCGAGATAAGGTTTGGTTAGGTTACTTCAAACCCTTTACACAGAAGTCCGTCGACATAGGATGCAAGAGCGAGCGAATGGGAATACAACTTACAAAATAATTATCTAATTGGTTTCCATAAACCAAAGGCGCTTTCATTCATTTATTTTATTACATAAAACAAATTAAAACACAATCATTAGAATCTGTAAAATACTTTATTTATTATTCACAAAATCCACAGTTCTTTGTTTTATCTTAAAATATACAGGCTTTGCCACCTTGAATATTGTAGATGGAACATTTTACTGAAAGAAGACATTATTTTAATTTAAAAAACAATTTAAACTGCATTCATAGAATTTTTAAATAATTACGTGGTTGAACCGGGAATCGAACCCGCTATACGAGAAAAAAAATTACCCTGTAACTTTATCATACCGATCGAAAGGCTTTATCATAAGGATTATTTTTTGCTAAATAACATAGTATCAGAAATAAAAGGAAGACCATGAATTTTAACATTTGATGTGAATTTTGTTCAGAAAAATGAAAAGCTGACATTGCCGTATGGACAACTGGCATTATCATAAGCACCTATTAATAGTAAATGTACCCACTTGTTTACAAGAACCAGTATGAAAATGTCCACGAGCTACATACAGAACTTAGACGTATTATTCTAACTATCCACCACAACAAGATCAAAAAATCGACAGGGAGTGAAATAATCAAAAAAGTGCGACTTTGTATTCAACAGTATGGGACTAATTTTGAGCATTTGATAAATAGATTAATTTTGTATTAAAAATTTTAAAATTCATAGTCTTCCTTTTATTTCTGACACTATGTTATTTAGCAAAAAATAATACTTATGATGAAGCCTTTCGATCGGTATGATAAAGCTACAGGTAATTTTTTTTCTCGTGTAGCGGGTTCGATTCCCGGTTCAATTATGTAATTATTTTAAAATCTATGAATGCAGTTTAAATTGTTTTTTAAATTAAAATAATGTCTTCTTTCAGTAAAATGTTCCATGTACATACAATATTCAAGGTACTTTCCCTCCATGTGGCATAGCCGTGGGACGCCCTGTATAAGCTAGTCTTACAGCCAATTATGGGTTTACAATTTAATAACTATACAATACATGCATCAGAAACAAACTAGAAGAACTAACTAACTAAGCAGAAAGTTCTTACTGTAACAAAATAGAAAACGTAGATTTACTCGTACATTATAAACCAATATCATTAAAATTTTAAATGGTCGTAGTTTTTTTTCTATTCATTACCTCATTACAAATAAATTAATTTTATGAGAGGTCTGAAACCTAAAGTTTACCTGAATTTCAACACCGTTAAATAATAGGTAAACGTACTTTCAGGCTCAAAGACTAATATTATATTCTCTTTGTTCAGTCTTTACTTAAAAAATCTTCTCAGTTACAGTAAAAATGCAATAGTACCTACCCATCTAACAATAGGTAGGTACTGCACAAACCTGCTACTAGCAAGCAGTGAGCCCTGCTTCAAAACAAGCATTGCCTACATAGTAAACAAACCCTTGCTGTATTATCACCTCTGATAAACATAAGTGAGTTATCACAACACCGCGATGGCACGCCGCGTCGCGCGCCAGTCAGCTGTTTGTTATCGCGTCGACGAGACGTATCTACGCGCGTTATCGCGAGGATTAGCGCGATATTACGAGTTCCTTTAGTTAACGCGATTTAGTTTAGTGCAATTTTTTATACCAAATTGTTAAAAGGTTTATGTCACGTCTATTTGTGGACAAACCACAGACCTCGAGGAGTATAGGATAACATACCCACATATTGAGGTAAAATTTAATTCTTATTTGATTTATATTGTGTATATGTATTATATATATTTATAGACCATTATATTGTGTGAATTTGTCTATTAAAACACGGGCTTGTTCCCATCGGTTTTCCCCCACTAAATAAAGTCTAACAGCTGATAATAGTTTATCCTGGAAGGATTGTAGTTTGCAGTACAATTGGTTTACTAACAATGAAGTAGCTAAACATTAGCCAAAAAAATGTAACAATCAGTATACCTACATGGGTTTATTGTATTAGCATTTATAAATAAAAGAGCGGAAAATACACATTTTATCATTCTCAATTGTTGCAATGTTTCGTGAGGAAGTTGGGAAAAAACATATAAATGAACATTAGTGGTCTTCAGACAACAAAGCAATTAAATGTAGAATAAACAAACAAATTTGTAATTTGGCTAAACAAAACGGATATCAGTAAGTAACGATAACACAAGATAGGGCTTCCGTTCCACCACAAAACAATGCAGAAGCTAAGATAAGATAAGATAACAAACTTATCTTGATTACATCGTGTTCGTGCTCTATGTTCACTGTACTGCGTGCTGACCACAGAACATATATACCCTGGTGCTGACATTCCAGGCGCCACCAAATGAGGCACATCTAATTGCGTGACACACTCAATGCCAGGGAATTTGTTGCGTTGTACTAAGCGTTGTACCGACGACCAAGAATAGAGCACACCAATCTCTTCCGGTAACCAATAAGTAGATACATCACGAAAGAAAGAAAGATTGTTTATTCTAAACAAATAAACCGCACATTATAAAATACACAAGTAGCCAAAAACCTCGGATTAGTAGGTACTAGGAATGTTTTCGACAAATAAAAAAAAACAGAGAAATTAAAAGTTTTAGAATATTGGTATTGTGCCACTTGTTTATAGAACCCCAAAAGTCTTGGATTTCATAATTAATTAAAATTGTGGTTATAAGTAGTAGGTATAACAACGTCAAAAATTGAGTAGGTACCAAGTTCATATGATAAATAATCCATTTACTAACGGAAAACGTTCACTTGCCCAGTAGCAATAGCAAAGCAACGATAGCTTGAAATGTTATTGGTTTCTAATGGAAACGCATCGCGATCGGTCTTGCTCATACTGCCATCATCACCTCACTATCCCAGCATCCAGTATGTCCCTGTCTGGTGACATATCCCGTGGACAGTGACTGAACAGTTTGCTCTGGCGATCATCTCCCCTACCGCAGTGCTGATACCACTGATAACGCGTATTATCAGCTGTTGAGAGTCGACCTCAACCCCACGCCGCGGTCGCGCCGCCGCGCCGCCGCGCCGGTCAAGCCACGCAGAACAATAATAATTATTATCTTTTGTAATTTTAACTCATTGTTTTGTTGTTTTCTGCAACACATAATATTGGGACCATCATGAACATAGAGAATGTTAGTCTTTGACCATGAACGATATTAACTAACGCATCAATTAGATTTCAACTGGTTTTGCATAGATTATAATGATCTATGTGGTTTTGTTACAAAACCAGCTGAAATCTAATTGAAGCTTTTCAGAACTTGTGTAAAAATCATTACTGTCGCTTTTCCATATTATTATGAGAAGATGTCTTCGTCTTCCGTGTTTTTTTAAATCATTACTTTTGCAAAGTATCGAAATCAACACTACTGTTAAAATAACTCTGCCATACAAAAACTAGGTGCGTGTACAATGAACACCCATTATGGCAAGTTTCTCCATTATGGGGGGCTAACCTAACGTTAATGAATAATATAATACACTTACCAAAGCTGTTTCTCGATGTCACAGTCAGGCGACTGTTGACCTACAATCCTAACTTAATATTATAAATTCGCAAGTAGGTAAGTTTGTTTGTCTGTTATCTTTTCGCGCCTACACCACTGAACCGATCATCCTGAAAATTTGCATATGCGTTGTCAGGTGTGTCACCGTGGGTGTACAGAAACGGTCATAGGGTGGGTACCTTTCATCCAGAAAAAAAGTGCTGTTAGCGAGTAAAACAACAATAACGTTACTAAGATAATATATGGAGCCATGTGTCTTTCGAATCAAAAACAGGACAACGTCTTACGGGTCAGCTAGTACTATAAAAGAAAGCGAAGCGCGATGACACAACAATCAACGGGAGTGATATGAAGATTCGAATGACGTTATTGCGACGCGCGCTATTTCGAAAAAAATTAAGAGTGGTAGGACGCCAGTTCGAAAACTCATAAAATCAAAAACCGCTATAACGAATGACGTTGTCGCGAACACGCTGATTCGAAAAACTGTTTGAATGGTACGCTAGTACGAAAGTCTTGGCATTGAAATCCACTGTTGCGAATAGCCTAATATTCCAATCTGAATTTGTCTGAGGATCGAACGATATAGCGGTTTTCGATTTTATGAGTTTTCGAACTGGCGTACCACTCTTAATTTTTTTCGAAATAGCGTGCGTCCCAATAACGTCATTCGAATCTTCATATCACTCCCCAATCAACTCAGCCTATCGCAGTCCACTGCTGGACATAGGCCTCTCCCAGACTGCTCCACAGCACCCTGTCCTCCGCCTTCCGCATCCAGTAGACTGGATGCGGCTGGACGGACGACCTAAAGAAGGTGGCTGGGGTAGACCCCAGCCACCTTCTTTAGGTCGTCCGTCCATCTAGCTGGGGGGCGTCCCACACTACGCTTGCCGATACGCGGTCTCCACTCCAGGACTCGTCTGCTCCACCGGCCATCGGTCCTTCGACAGACATGGCCAGCCCACTGCCACTTCAGTTTGCTTACTCTGCAATACTGCTATGTCGGTAACTCCGGTTCTTTTGCGGATGATTTCATTCCTGATTTTATCCTTCAAAGATCCTCTGAAAACTTCGTTGCAAAACTACACCACGACGACAAGTACTACACCTTGCTATGTTCTGGGTTTAAAGGATCCCAGTGAATTTACGGACACGTGAGAATTATTAATTTACGGACACGTGAGAATTATTAACTTTTAACTGGAGCCCTTAGGTACATTTGCCAGTTCGGAAATGGTGTCATGACGATAACGAATCGATAATGTTATCATCTTAACAGTAGAGTCAATTGACATTGGCCTATATTGCTCTCAATGGAATGAAAGCACAGAGTACAATAATTTAATGACCAAAAATAAAAAATGTAATGCAGGTATGCAGTGTCTGACAATCACTTCATGAAATGTCAGACACTTGAAGGCAACTGACGTAAATATCCGACGTGAATGTCTGATACTATAACATGTAGTCTAGACACTTGTGTGAAGGAAGACATTAGTGTCTGCTGACACCATAAGTAGGCATACACATTTCTATAACAAGACGTTAGTAAGTAGGCAGGCATACGGCCTGATTTTTCAATCATCTGATAACTATACTCGAGGAATAATTTTGAAATTTTGACAGTTATGTCATACAAAAACTGTCAAACGTTAGTTTTATTCCTCTAATAAAAGTAATCTGGCGATGGAAAAATCAGCTCTAAAACATCTAAAGACAAAGTCACCATTGGTCAAAAAATTATTTTTTTCAAATGATTCCGACAATATCTACATTTAATCATTATCAGGCATCCTTTTATCTTAACCACGTACTTTGTCACCAAGTTCAATGTTCTAGATAAGGTTAGACCCTGTGCCCCGCGACGTCACCAAGCCCCACTGACCCATCGAGAGGGGTACAAAGAGCGACCACGTGTTGCTGGCCCACACGGTAACCCCCTCCCCCCTGTGACCCCGCCTAGTGCCGTGACCTCGAATTAAAACATGTAATTAGGCGTTTATTGATAAGACTGCTGTGACCACGCAGCAGGAAAAATTAATACAGTGCTATCGCAAGTTTTTGCAGCAGCTGCTTTCGTGGAACTAAGGTCATTGACTAGCAGCAGTTGTTTACAGCAATTTTTATTTTAATGTAACAAGTAAATTGTTTACATACAAAAACTCGGTCCTTTTTCCATGGGGAGACAGAAAGTACCTACAGAACCCCATGTGCATAGTCTTATGATTCTTGATTCTTACATTATATACTGGTTTGCCTCTGTTTTAGTACCTAGATGATTATATCATACGCTCGCGCTGGTCCCGCTTTCCTCATAAGATATGAAACGTATGAAACTCTAAAAAACGACTGGCAACCAAACCTCTCCGTAACCTCTCTAGTTTTTAATTATACGATAAGTGACACATAATAGCATAAAACCTAACGATAACTTAATCTGTAGAAGCGTTTGTTGGTCATTATATAGCGGAAGTGGGTCTCATTAATATACTTTTGGTAGTTTCAAGTTTAGTTTAAATAGGACTGTCATACTGAAATTCGAAGTTCAAAATACCGATGAGGTACCTAATTTTACAGCCTTAAAAATCTTGAATTATGTTTCTCCAATTAAATAAAACCGAAAAGATTAATTCATGCAAGCAGCAATTCTGGACGAGCAGTGGTGGCCCAGTAGTAACAGGCAACAGCCGCGACTTACGAGTTGTAGGTCGTAGGTTCAAACCAAGCAGGCGTTTGTTTTTTGTGTAAATTATTTAATCACCAATGCTCTCAAAACGGTATAGGAAAACATCGTGAGGAAATCGGCATGTCCTAGAACCAAAAATTCGAAGACATGTGACATCTACCAACTCGCACTGCGCCCGCGTAGTGGATAAGAGCCTACTCCCTTTCACCGAGAGGAGGCAATGGGCACATTAAGTTAAGTATATGCTGATTATGCTAAGCAGCGATTCTTATAGGTACAATTAATGACAACTGTGATATAGTCATCTTACAAGTTATCAGAGTTTACTTTTGACCTTTCATTTCGTTTTCTCTTGTACTCCCACGATCCTCCAACCCACTCAATCTCCGTCCCTATTCCACCAGCCCAGTGTCAACAGGCACTCCTGTGGTCCCACCTCGAACTCACGGCATGGTCACCTCGAGGGTGAAGCAAACACTCGCGGGTGACGCACGGTGGGGTCAACAACTCGCCCCTTGTTTGAATAGGGCCACAGCTCCGCGGAATTGCTTCATAACGAAATGTAAAGAGTATGCGGAAATAACCATTAACTACATGGAATATTTTTCGAGTGGATTATCGTACTGTTGCGCGCCACAATTGATGCCTGGTACATGGTGACATTAGTTACCACTAGCGCCATCTAGTATCGAGTAGCAGAACTAGTCGAGTCACGATCGTTCTAGAAAATTCGATACTAGAACTTTGTAGAACTTTCTCGAACTATCGACACCTAGTCGGTCGGGGCCGGTATGTACTCGAACATTCTAGATGTTTCTACAATGGAAGGTTCTAGAACTATCTGCGGCACTATATAAGGCCGGGATGCGCGACGACCGACACAGTTTGGATAAAGCGACAAGAGCGAAAACATCTAAGCGATCTTCAAGTGCGAATTAAGAGTGATCATCAGTGTGATTGTGTTCTTTTAATTAGTGTTTTGAGTTGTAATTAGTGTTGTAAAATAAATTGATAATTTTGGTTATTAAATCGGCAGTTTTTATTGTCACGAACCCGAAGCTCGTAACAATTGGTGTCAGAAGCAAGGATTATGCCGGTTTTACCCAAAGACGACACGGAGGGTACCCGTACCCGGAGTCAACGCCAGCAGGAGACGGACCAGAGGCGATTTGGTGGAGCTACGCCACAGAGGTCGGAAGGCCAGCTACCGACCACGGAGGCCGGCCCGTCCACAGCTGCTCCAGCATCATCAGCACCAGATTTGGCTGCTCTGATGATGATGCTGCAGGAGCAGGCCCGCCGACAGGAGGAACAAACTCGCCGACAGGAGGAACAGGCTCGTCGGTTGGAGGAACAGCTCCAGCGGGATAAGGAGGAACAGGCCCGTCGGTTGGAAGAACAGCTGCTGCGTGACAGGGAGGAACAGGCTCGTCGACAGGAGGAACAGGCTCGTCGACAGGAGGAACAGGCTCGTCGACAGGAGGAACAGGCTCGTCGGTTGGAAGAACAGCTCCAACGTGATAAGGAGGAGCAGGTGCGCCGCCAGGAAGAGCAGATGCTCCTTATGAAGGACCTTCACGCTACCTTCGGGAAAGACATGAAGGAGGTGAAGGATAAGGTTGCTCAACATGACAACCGCCTGTCGGAAGCTGAAACCCGAATCGACCAAGTAAATAATCGGGTTGACAACGTGATGGCTGACGTGAAGAAAACACTGGATTACCTCAAACTTGGGGATGGAATCGCAGCTCCCGTAGCTACAACACCTTCGCTACGTGGATTCAAAGTGCCACCGTTCGACGGAACTTCCTGGTCGGCCTACAAAATCCAGTTTGAGGCTGTCATGAAGGCGAACGGATGGAATAAAAGTCAGGCCATGACTGCCCTCACCCTAGGCCTGCGCGACCAGGCCTTAACCGTTCTGGAAGCTCTCGGTAAGGAAGTGACTTACGAGCAGCTCCTTGAGGCATTGGAGGCTCGGTATGGCGACGCTCACCTGGAACACGTGTTTCGTGCGCAGCTCAAGGATCGCGTGCAACGCAGTAACGAAAACCTGCAGCAGTGGGCCCTTGAAGTGGAGAAGCTAGTTCGTAAAGCGTACCAGTCTGTACCTGCGCTTATTGATGGGAACCTGGTGCAGGCATTCATCGACGGCATCCGCGACCTTGAAGTTAGAGCTGCTGTGAGGCTCGGTCACCACGGGACGCTTAAGGCCGCCTTGGCCCATGCACTGGAAGTGGAAGCTGTGCGGCAGGATCATCGTTCCCATCGCGTCAGGGAGGTTGTAGCGGCTACAGTTCGCGATCGTAATAGAAGGTACAGCCCTAGGTGCTACGGCTGTGGGGAAAAGGGCCACCTTCGATCCAGTTGCCCTAAGCGAACTGCAGAAAGGGAAGATGGCTGGTCTCCAGAGAGAAGTGCGGCTAACAGCACCGCCCAGCAGCAGCAGGAATACGACTTTGTGGTCAAACATCGCAGCGGGAAACCTCATGGCAACTCAGATGCATTTCCAAGAAGACCTTGTCCTGAAGACCGCAAGCATGGTACTAGGCAAGAGGGTAAGGAAGTGGTACCTGTGAGGATGCTCAGGACAGACCTCAGCAACGAGTGGAAGGAAATCCTACAACGTGCACAGCAGGAAGATTCGGACATCAAGCCGATTCTGGAGTGGATGAAGGCCAGAGCTCCTAAGCCCAGGTGGAGCGACGTCTCAGCGATGAGTTCGATCACAAAAAGCTATTGGGGCCAATGGGACAGCTTGGTGATTCAGGATGGAGTCCTGTGCCGTAAATGGGAAAATGCTCGGGGAGACAGCTGTCATTTGCAAATGGTTGTCCCTAAAGCTCAAGTACCGGATGTTCTACAGCTGCACCATAATGGTTGTTCAGGAGGTCATCTGGGAGTAAAACGGACTCTACTGAAGATACGAGAACGGTTTTACTGGGTCCACTGTCGGGACGATGTCGAGGACTGGTGTCGCAAATGTACAAGTTGTGCAGCTGTAAAGGGACCTCAGACTCGCAGTAGAGGTGCATTGAAATTGTACAATGTTGGTGCACCATGGGAGAGGATAGCCCTTGACGTTGCGGGGCCGTTTCCGGTAAGTGAAAGTGGCAACAAGTATTTCATGGTTGTGATGGATTACTTCACCAAGTGGCCGGAAGTCTTCGCCATTCCAAATCAAGAAGCTTCGAGAGTTGCAGATAAGTTAGTTCATGAAGTCTTCTGTCGTTTTGGAGTACCTTTAGAGATTCACAGTGATCAAGGAAGGAATTTTGAGTCACAAATATTCCAGGAAACTTGTCGAGTTATGGGTACTCATAAAACCAGAACAACTTCTTACCACCCACAGTCGGATGGAATGGTGGAACGGTTTAATCAGACATTGGAGAGGTACCTAGCCAAAGTTGTGGAAAATCGGCAACGAGACTGGGACAAGCACATACAACCGTTTTTGTTGTCATATCGAAGCGCTGTTCACGAAAGTACATCGGTGACACCAGCTTTCGCAAACTTTGGAAGAGAATTACGGCTGCCTGCAGACCTGATCACCGGAATACCACCTGATGCCCCACGCAGTATAACCGATTATGCGAATGACTTGCGGAACAAAATGAATGACATTTATGAGCACGTCAGACAATCGGGCCAGCAAATGTCTGAAAAGATGAAAACCCGTTATGACCGCAAAATGAACAATAAAGGGTTCGACGAAGGTTCACTAGTGTGGTTGCACAATCCAGTCCGCAGCAAAGGGAAATCTCCTAAGCTTCAAGCTAAATGGGACGGACCGTACCGGATTGTGACAAAGATCAATGACGTAACCTACCGGATACAGAAAGGTGCAAGAGGTACTCCTAAGATCGTCCATGTGGACCGACTGGCGCGTTTTTATGGGGCTGATAATGCTCGGGACGAGCATGTCTTAGGAGGGGGCAGTGTTGCGCGCCACAATTGATGCCTGGTACATGGTGACATTAGTTACCACTAGCGCCATCTAGTATCGAGTAGCAGAACTAGTCGAGTCACGATCGTTCTAGAAAATTCGATACTAGAACTTTGTAGAACTTTCTCGAACTATCGACACCTAGTCGGTCGGGGCCGGTATGTACTCGAACATTCTAGATGTTTCTACAATGGAAGGTTCTGGAACTATCTGCGGCACTATATAAGGCCGGGATGCGCGACGACCGACACAGTTTGGATAAAGCGACAAGAGCGAAAACATCTAAGCGATCTTCAAGTGCGAATTAGGAGTGATCATCAGTGTGATTGTGTTCTTTTAATTAGTGTTTTGAGTTGTAATTAGTGTTGTAAAATAAATTGTTATTTTTGGTTATTAAATCGGCAGTTTTTATTGTCACGAACCCGAAGCTCGTAACAGTACAAAACCTCCGCCTGTGACAGGAGGTGGGTATCAGAATGTTATCGACAAGACCCACATGGTGACCGCACATAACGAGAAACAGGATTTGCTGTGCTTCTTGTATTATGTTGTCACTTCTACGGCACGTCTGTCGTTTCATATTTGCTGTGCTTCTTGTATTATGTTGTCACTTCTACGGCACGTCTGTCGTTTCATATTTGCTGTGCTTCTTGTATTATGTTGTCACTTCTACGGCACGTCTGTCGTTTCATATTTGCTGTGCTTCTTGTATTATGTTGTCACTTCTACGGCACGTCTGTCGTTTCATATTTGCTGTGCTTCTTGTATTATGTTGTCACTTCTACGGCACGTCTGTCGTTTCATATTTGCTGTGCTTCTTGTATTATGTTGTCACTTCTACGGCACGTCTGTCGTTTCATATTTGCTGTGCTTCTTGTATTATGTTGTCACTTCTACGGCACGTCTGTCGTTTCATAAAACACTGTCTCGCTTGATGCCATGGCATCAAAATGATATCCATTGATCAGTACCGTCTAGAACTACGGACAACCGACAACGCCTCAGGATGTCCTTCCGACTCCATCTCAACTCCTACACTATGCTGGTCTGCCATTTCTAAAAACATTCTACTCACGTTTTTAAAAATTATGAACCAATTATTATTGAACCAACAATTGAGTTGGATTTTAAGAATGTTAAACGTAAAAAAATATTATGTCACCTACTAGCCGATCATGTTACGCCTATTGTGTAAATCCTACTAGTTTTTGAGAACATCTAGTAAGTCTGTTTTACGTCCTGGCTGATCTGGAATACGCACCATAATTGCGTAACACACTATCAGTCGAAATCTGAATCATTTTGAAGCAAATTGCTAATCCATTGCTTTATAAGTTCGAAAAATTTGCCTGCTCAACACGTAAATAACACAATGAATGTTGTTGAACTGTCAAAATGAAACTGATTCCGCTTGATAATGTGTTACGCAATTGCCCCGCTGGCTGGATGCCACAGACACGTGTGATCACTGATCATTATTACACGGCCACCCGTACCTAGTTTGGAAACTGGATTAATAAGATGTTTGGGCACTCCCATTGTTCATTATTAATAAGATGTTTGGGCACTCCCATTGTTCATTATTAATAAGATGTTTGGGCACTCCCATTGTTCATTATTAATGAGATGTTTGGGCACTCCCATTGTTCATTATTAATAAGATGTTTGGGCACTCCCATTGTTCATTATTAATGAGATGTTTGGGCACTCCCATTGTTCATTATTAATAAGATGTTTGGGCACTCCCATTGTTCATTATTAATGAGATGTTTGGGCACTCCCATTGTTCATTATTAATAAGATGTTTGGGCACTCCCATTGTTCATTATTAATGAGATGTTTGGGCACTCCCATTGTTCATTATTAATGAGATGTTTGGGCACTCCCATTGTTCATTATTAATAAGATGTTTGGGCACTCCCATTGTTCATTATTAATGAGAGGTTTGGGCACTCCCATTGTTCAGTATTAATGAGATGTTTGGGCACTCCCATTGTTCATTATTAATAAGATGTTTGGGCACTCCCATTGTTCATTATTAATAAGATGTTTGGGCACTCCCATTGTTCATTATTAATAAGATGTTTGGGCACTCCCATTGTTCATTATTACAATGTCTGAATGTTCATTATTCAGGCGCTAAAAGTTATTCTCTATATTTTCACCAAGTTTAAAAAATAATTAAGAGCGTTTTCCTAAAGTGTAAGTTTTCGCCTGAAAAACCAATTACTCAGTTATTGCGTAGTTAGTTAGTATTCGCGTATGATAGGTAAACATAGGGATGGGCGGTCATATGAAGCTGTAATACGACTGCCCATCCCTATTCTGTCAGCGGTAAATGAATGTTATCCTCGTAGCAGGCCTGTCTGTACCAACAGCAATAAAAGGCGATTGTTCATAACTCCGTAAGTAGCACACGACACACGACAGTTCAACACTCCTGGCGACGCGATGGTGGGAGGTAGTACTGTCAACCACACTGCATGGTAACAGTTTGACAGCGCCTTTATTGCGTAGCGGTAAAGGCGGTTTTCATAGTTGATCGTACAATGGAACCGTTCTCGTAAAAACGTCATTAATTAGTCCAGCTCGCTTACGATCGCCACCTCGATTACATTACGAGTGTGTGTGATTAAGATAGCAGAATATGTGCCTGTATTTGGGTCACGTGTGTATGTGCAAGTTTATTTATTAAGCACACCTGGAATACCAAAACTTATATAAAAAAAATATTCTTTTATTTTTAGAGCAATCTTGCAATTGCCGACTACTGCTCAGATTACCGAATTCATTTTAATTGGATCAAATTGGCAAGTAATTTGTTTTGTACTTATGGTTCTTGCCAGCATTCTTTGTGTACTCATTATCAGCTTGACTAGCAGGTCGACAAAACATTACCTATTTGTGAAAAAGGAGATAGCCAGGACTCTACTCTCTACACTGGGCACTCAACTATAAGGATAAGCAGGAGTAGATAGGAAATATGCTTAGTTGAGTCTACAGGTTCCAAAGACATAGAGCCTGTAATATTCGTTCTCGCCACACCCACAAAATTCTCGCTCAACACACAATATCTCTCGGCTGAAAAACAGCGAAACTATCCGCCGACTGATATGCCGTAATGCATCCAATAAATAACGAGTATCGAGTGGCCGCAGCCGGCCGGTCGCTCGGCCACGCAGCCACGCGGCGACACGACCACACGGCCATATGGCCAGATGGCTAGTCAGCTATAACCACAGCCGTGATCAAGATCATTAGTTGTAACGGGCCCGCGATAAACATTCAGTTCGTGTGGTGGTTACATCGAGTGAGAGAATAGTAAACGATGAATTACTTTCAATCAAAATATTGCTACCTGACCCTGAAGTGTTAATAGTAGGTACATACCATTAGAAACCACCAATTCAGAAACAGTGATCCCACCAAAAACATTTTCATGTGAAATGTTGCCAAGACAAGACCACATATGGCTCCAACTGTCAAAAAGTTATCATGAGCCAATCTTCTAACACTACACGCCCTAACTCTACAAGCCCTAACTTCACAAACTCTATACCTTAGTCAAAATATGAAGCTTGGCCGTTTCGCTACTACAAGAACTATTGTATAACAGAAATGTAATGAACAGTAAATTAATTTTTCACCCATGTTAGTACACTATTAAAGTATTAACATCATATCCCGAGAATTTTGTTTATCTGGTATAATCCCAACCCAAGTTAAGACGGTTCAAAAATACGACGAAGTGCTTGAGAAAAGGTAGGTAGTGCCCTTGCGCTTCGCTTGGCTCGTCTTGGATCTATCGCAAATAATAAATTGATCATGTGGTAATTGATAGCTCAGGCGCACGTTCCCGAGTATTAGGTAGGTGCAATGTAGGTAGGTAACAAAACTGTACGAAGAATTAATTAAAATAAAACTGAATTATAAATATGTATTATACTGCAACCTACAGGAAATTCTATTCTAAATTAACGATATGATTGTAACCAAGCCAAAAAGGTACTTTGTTATAATAATATTTTTTCAGTGTGTAGGTAGATAAAAGAACTGTACGAAGAATTAATTAAAATAAAACTGAGTTATAAATATATTGTACTGCAACCTAGAGGAAATTCTAAGGAAATAAAGTTGAGCTAAAATTAATACAATAAATACAATTAAAATAATGATTCAATTGCACAGGGCATGCAGCGGAAATGGGTATGTCTTTGGTACCCTATATACTATAGAATATTATGTTATGTATTTGTTTCTTTATATAGAATGCTATTTTTAGCTAGAGGAACTTACGTAGGTACGTACCTATGATAGTAGCCTAGTGATACAGTTCGTGACTAATAAACTTAGCCTGTAGAGTTGCAGACAGGTCAGCTCGCTGCGGTCGGAGTGTCCTGACTCCTGACCACAAGCTAGCGTAGCGTTTAGATATCGGAACATAGTTTATGCAAGGTGAAGCACGTATTCAATCTCAGTTGAGGATAAGTACATAAGTAATTAATTTGTGTTCTGTATCCGCCTTTACATATCTACGCACGCATACAGTCACACACGTTTATGAGTCTAGCGTAGTAGGTACTTCTCCATTTTGGTTGGTTTTGATTAAAACTTCGGCTAATTGGCCATCCATTGAGCAATCAACTTGAAGTATTCGGATCTCACAGTAATCACCACGCTAGTCAAGTTGCATGTTCTTTTTAGTTAACGTAAGAGCTTTTCTGTATCCAATCGGTTTTTATAAAGCTATGTTTTCAGTGAACTATCTGAAAGTAATCTATCGTTGACTAACTTTCCTGTAAGAAACTTATAAGATCACTGCCGCCGTCGCCGAGGTATCGAGACATAATTATTACATCACTACATAAGTGTATTATAAAACAACTTCCCCGCGTAGTCTGTCTGTCTGAACGCGATAAACTCAAAAACTACCGAACGGGTTTTCAACGAGTGAATTAGTGATTCATTAGGATGAGGAAGGTAGTGTACAATCCATTAAAGGTTTTGTGTAAATAGGCTGAAATGTGATTATGATTGTTTAAGATGTCGGAAAAATCAGAGCGATTGGGAGGTTTACTACCGTGCGCCGCGTAAACTCTATTAGTTAGGTATATGAAAACAATTTAAGGGTAGATACTTTTAATCCCGGTTCTACGTTCACGCGTTCGAAGCCGCGGGCAAAAGATAGTATACACCTATATTATAAAGAGGTATCTACGGAACTATTGATTGCTACAGTATTGCCGAGGCAAATTGAAAAGTTTCGGATGCCTGAATGTTTTTCCTCTGGTGCATACCAATACCAAACATGTGCTATAAGTACCTACCATAAAGCTACAACTAATTCCTATCTGAAATCAGCAATCACCCCATCCCCCTTTTCCAGCCTGTCTATCTATCTGTCTGGCTGGGGGGTTCCCACAGTTCCCACACTAAGTTTCCGGGTCTAATTAATTATTAACTTTTAATCTGTTTCGCAATTACTCGTCTAATATTCCTTAACAACGTGTATCAGTGGTAGAGTTCCCAGTATATACGGACTGTACGGAGTACTATCGTGTTTTAATGTGTTCATCATTAAACTAGCCTGCGTGTGTGTGTGTGTGCGTGTGTGTGTTATCCTATCCTAACTAATATATTATATCGTCGTCGTCGGCTTATTGCAAGAACTCATTAATTGCAAAAAATCACTTAAATAGTAAGTTTTTGCCTTTTGTAGAATGTGTCAAAAGAAGTCCAATAAAGATAAACACGTATTTAATGACTTTTTGCAGTTAATGAGTGCTTGCAATAAGCCGACGATATATAATATTATAAATGCGAAAGTAAGTTTGTTTGTTTGTTTGTTTGTTACCTTTCCACGCCTAAACCACTGAACCGATCATCCTGAAATTTTGCACACTGTCGAATGGTGACCGCGACTCGGTCCCTCGGCGACCATAACAGAGGCATCATCCGGCGACCAAGTGCGTAAACACCTATTTAAACTCTAGTAAGTCACAGTCGCCTTCGACAGTGCGTAGTTTATGAACTTATTGTCTAAACTTTAGTCGTGTTTTAGTCTTTGCAGGCCAGTCCTTCCTAGTTTAACTTATTCATAAAAGTAGAGTAGAGGTAAGCGAGCTGTCTACACGCGAACTTCCAACAAAGAAATCTCATTGGTTTTTCTTGCATTATCTTACACGTAAAAGTAACATGTTTACTTAACTGGAATGTTCCTAGTATTGAGTAATACTGCACAATGCGCAGCAAAGCGTATGTTATGTATTATTGTGATGATTCTTTGTTCCGCGTGCACATGGATGTAAACAAAACCTTGTTTATTTTAAAATCGAAGGATTATTGGTTGTAGGTAGGTACCTCTCCTTGGACTAATTAGGACCGAAATAACAATAGATATAGTACCTACCATCCATGGTGTGAATTCCCCTAACCTCAGTTTTCCTCCTTCGATATATTAAGTATTCAATATTTCAATGTGTTGTATTACGAAGAAGTCCTGTAGTTACTATAATTGTAGAGTTTATCTCAGGTTTCCTAGTAAAACTTTTGTGGGTTACTGGGAAACGTGCGGATTACCTTAATAAGAGGTGACGTGGTGACAGCGAGGGCGAGGTTACTACGAGTACAGCTACGATGCGTCGCCTGTCATGTTACTACGAGTACAGCTACGATGCGTCGCCTGTCATGTTACTACGAGTACAGCTACGATGCGTCGCCTGTCATGTTAGTACAAGTACAGCTACGATGCGTCGCCTGTCATGTTAGTACAAGTACAGCTACGATGCGTCGCCTGTCATGTTACTACGAGTACAGCTACGATGCGTCGCCTGTCATGTTAGTATTTGAGAATGCAGACCACTTGTTGCTGTATGATGACTGATGTGTGATAGGGGTATTAGGGAATCTAAAGACAAAAAGTGTTTGTTTTTTAGGGTTCCGTACCAAAATGGTAAAAACGGAACCCTTATGGTGAGACTAAGTCTGTCTGTCTGACTGTTTGTGTGTCTGTCACAGTTGGATATCTCAAGAACTACTAATGCTATCAACTTGAAATTTGGAATAGTTGTGATGACGTTTGCCCAACTATTTTGCAAATAAGAAAGAAATAAAAATATATGTATATTTTTTGCAACAGGGACTGAAAGGGGGGTCTGAAAAGTTCGAAGTGTGGCTACTAGGGCATGTGGGGTATCATATGAAAGAGCGCAGTTTACACATTCTTTTTTTTTTTTAAACGTTAAGCCCCTGGTCTAGGTAATTAGGAAACAAAATTACTTATCTTACTAATTAATTGTCATACGGTGAATTCTAATACTTAGTGCAAGTGGTATATTTTTAGTTGAAACGCTCCATAGAAAAGAGCAGTACCTACTTACCTAAAGAATATTTTTACTTTTAAGCAATGTTTTTAGGCAACAATAGATTGGCAAATGGAAAGTCACAACTCACAGGATTATTTCGAAGTGACGTTGTCGTTCCTGACAATAGTAAGCAACTGTTATCTCCGCTTAGCATTCAAACAATACAATTTCTTTTTAACTTTCAAAACAATTTACTCAGGTAGGTGAACTGCATAGGTAAGTGCATACCGGAGTTAAACAATTTAAACAACGCTAATAAAACCTTTATTATCATAAAGATTACATTTTACAAATAGTGTGCTGCAACTGCTGCCCGACTTTCAACGAAAAATACCATTCTGTTCCCATGTCGCAAAACCAATAATCAACCCCGATAATCAATCCGTTTACCGGCTTATTATTGGTAGATTCGCACAAATTTACTCGCCTGAAACGGGCGAATCGACACACAGCAGGTGAAATTAATTACGTAATTTATGGCCAATATTGATCAAAATGAAATTACCTTGAAGTAGTTGGTGTTGGCGCGATGATTTTTTAGTAATTACGAAATATATGGCATATTTATGCAAAATCTGATATAATAATAGACTATGGATAATTTTGATGACAATGTCTAGATGGCGACAAGGCGGTCTTTACCTATTGTGCAGGGTGTGCGTTGAACACGGGCGCAGCGGTCCTAGGGGGCGCCGAGCGCCGGTCGCTACGGAGCCCCCCACTCGGCGCGCGCGTTGGCCGGCCGCGGCACTTTCAATGGCCAACGTAAAAAGAGCTCCGCTTTGCATACATTTTGTATAGCATCCGGAATTCTTCTTATATTTGACGAATAACAACAACGCAAGCCGCGCCACGAGCGCGTGAGCGGCTTTTACAATATTAACTTTTTTTTCAACATGAAATAAACCTTATTACACATTACTATAGATTATATTTGGTGTAGTAGTGAGTGTCGCATCGCTCGGCGGCACCTGTTTCAATGATTCGTTTGAAAACACGCCGACAATCATATTGCGAATAATGCGAATACAACTGTTTTGGGATGGAAAATAAAGTTCAAAATGCAATGGACGAACGTCACCGGCGAGGCATTTCTCAAAAGCGCGAGTACACGTGGCGCGTGCCGCACTTTGTGTTCTACCGCTCGCTACACGTAATTTTGCGAAATAAGGGTCAGTTCACACCGCGAATTGGACGCGGCGCGCAGTTTTCAAGATAGCAATACAATTATAGACCTTATCTACTACACTTAAAGGTACACAATTCAGCGTCTACTACGTCGAGCTACGCCGCGTTGCGCCGCTCGGCGCACCTCACTGAATTGTGTACCTTTTTGTGTAAAAACCATAAATGTTATGCTATGTTTTTCTTGTCACTCTTTCGTACCTAAAACTACTTTTTACTCGTGTGCAGTGGGCCTCGCTCGCAGTGAGCTTCCCAAATTTGTCAAATGTTGCCAATTGATAATATTGAACTTTGTTTGATATGAGGTCGTAATTAGAATGAAGAAATTTCAAAATTTGGACATTGATATGAAGTAACATAACATTTATATAAACATGTTAACATGGGTACGTTTTGGCTTCTTAGGGTAAACCCAGAACATCCTGTATAATAATCTAAATACAGTCAACAGCACACCATGGTATCCAAAACCGACGAATTTCTTCTTCATCTCCAAACAATAGAGTTTATTATCCATTGGGGATTTGTGGTAACTTGATGTGCTGTTACTTGTACTTTGTACCCATTCCATTTTAACCGCGCGCTTACTAGGGGGCGCTTGGGTAATGTTTGCACACGGGCTAGAGACGCCTCTGGATGGCGAGCAATAAATGAGGAAGAATTCTGAAAACAGCTGTCCTCTATTTAAAATGGTGTCCATGGTATATCCATTTGCGGTCTAACATTCACGGAATATTAATTCATAGACAAATTATAATACAGAATGCAGTAGTTCTCATAGGCCTTTTTTTAGAAGAGGCACAAGAAAGTAAGAACAAACATATTAAGAAATATCGTGAAGGGTTACCGGGCAATTTTCCAGAAAACAAACTATGGAAGATTTACGTCACCAAATTTTAACACGAGATTTATGTCACCAACTTTTATCACTTCAGATCGTTACATTACAAGTCTTAGAACTAACACAAAGACAAGTAAAGTCCTATCCACACGATGGTATTATAAGAACCAGAAATCATAATTTAAATTGTATTTTCTTATTTTCGGGTTTTATGGTCTATCAATAAAACTTTATTTTTCTTATTGCACATTTAAACTATAATTTTAGACCAACTAAAGCAATATACAGGCGTAAACAGACTGTAAGTAATATTGACAAAGTTTTCGGTTTTCACCTGTGTGCGATAGTTTTAAATAATATTTTATTTTCTGTAGGCGCTCGCTTCAAAATGTGCCAATTGCCAAATACGTATTTCTGGAGTGGTCGATTCGCCCGTTTCGGACGAGTAAATTCGTGCGAGTCAACCAATAAGCATACCTAATGACCATAAAATTAAAAGTCCCTTTTTAGGCCTTATAGAAAAACCACTTACACTTTCCGTTGACATACCGTGTACTAGATAATTTATAATCCTATTTTTTTTTTATATAAATCATTGCACCACACTAGGAATTTCTCCTGTATTGTGGGTGCGTTTACAAACATTTAAACTCACATGCACAACCAGCCAGACCCGGAACAACTACTTGTAGGTCATACAAATATTTGTTCCGTGCGGGAATCGAACCAGCGCAGCAGTCAATCGCTTAACCACTGCGCCAACAGTGCCGTCAAAAAATCCTAAATACTATGACTGTACATTGTGTGTATTAAGTCATCATCTTCTTAAGGCGACCCTAGGTGATGACCTAGGGTCGCCTTAAGAAGATGATGACTAGATGATGATGATGAGTAGTGGCGAGTCATTGAACTATCTTGTGTTTGGATGCAACCACAAGATAGTTCAATGACTCGCCACTACTCGCCAGTGATGCTCGAGAAATTATCAACTGAATAATGCATTGTGTACTTAATAGAAATAAATGATTCAATTAATGACCATGTGGTAAAGAAAAACTTATGAATGGCGACCCACGTAATAATAATAATTTCCTGGAAAGATGACTACTCTACTTACTCACTGCGTGGTTTTCTTCATGCTGCTTATAATTTCTGACACTTTAACTTGGACGCTCCGCTATTTCCAATGTATGTCGTAGACTGGAGTAGGGTCGATCTGTAGGCTAATCATGGAAATAAAGAATTTCAGTTGCAGTGCAGTTTCTCAAAACCACTCATAACGTATTCTCTACCGCCTGTCAGATACGCTCGCGTCGAGTTTGTTTCACGCGTGCGCAATAGGAGCGCATCTTGATCGGCGCGTCATGAAACTAAGTAAATTAGGGGGGGGGGGGGCTAAAAAGACGCACCCACAATACAGGAGAAATTCCTAGTGTGGGGCAAAGCTAATGCACGTCATTTAACGTACGATAATACTGTTCGTGGATGTAGGCGAGGTATGACAACGATGTTCGATAAACCTACGTATGTAGTTACCTCTGCATTTCAAGGCATGATGAAGTTCCATCAGTCAACGCCTAAAGATAAGAAACAAACAAATAACCAAACAAAACTCCAAAATTACTCAAAACAACATAATATTATTTCCAGTCGCAGCAGCGCATCATTGGGAGTTGGGAGCGTGCTCCTCTGTGTAATCCTATT
The DNA here is from genome assembly GCA_948474745.1 of Oligia latruncula. NCBI lineage: Eukaryota > Metazoa > Arthropoda > Insecta > Lepidoptera > Noctuidae > Oligia > Oligia latruncula. The sequence goes on along the minus strand of OX419689.1, from coordinate 20,893,922 downwards.
CAGGAATGCTGGGAGCAGATGGTGCGTCTTGGCATTTTTTGCAGCCACAGCAACAGCACCTGTCCGGTGCGGGTACAGCTTGAACTTGAACCAGTCCTGCACACGTGATGTGGGAACGGTGAATATCCTACTAATATTATAAACGCGATCTTTTACGCAAAAACTACTGCACGGATTTGGATGAAATTTGGCACAAACAAATTTGGCAGTTTTTAACCAGGATTGACACCTAAGATAATTTTATCCCGAAATTCCTACGGGACCGAAACTAATGCGGGTGAAACCGCGGGGCGCTGCTAGTTAATTAATATGAAAGAAAGCAAGTCATAAGCGTTGACTGAAAGAAAGGATAATTTTTATTCTAGTTGAAAATTTAATAATTAGATTGATGTAGTATTTTTTTATGTGATCATGCATGTAAATATCTGATTAAAGACATTTATTTCTTATAAAGAAATTGCCAATTGAAATTGAAATATGCCAAAACAAACTCTCCTAACCAACCAATGCTTTCTGTTTGGCGCGAGCTTAATTATGTTATCAATTTATCGTATCACAATAGAAACCACCGTGAATTCTATGATTCCCCGAAATCAACTGATGGTGATTTCGGGAAATCCAGGATTTCATTTTTGGCAGATCCCGATCCGATCGATGTTCATCCGATCTCTAATATTTACGATACGCAAAGTATTTGTGGTGTGCTAATTGTTACGATTTGTGTATCACAAAACCCACGCTAATACGAGTAGAGATAATATTTCAATGTGCAAAATTTATCTGAATACTGCTTATCATTTCACGCGAGATTTATTTCAGTGCTTTTTGTTCCATTCGCGTGGATATAAAGCAGATTCGTTCTAAAAATACCAATTAATCTGCAGAGCACTGCAAGTCTGCCCGAATCTTATCAATGTTCACACAGATGCATGCTAAAGGTATACACAATAGAAATGTATCTGTGCGCGTGTTTCGGGACTGCAGGTCGGCGCACGCGCAGGTGCCCACTCATTCTCCACTCAGCCTTCGAACTCGTCCGTTTATAATATTAAATGTTTTGAGTCATCATTTTAGGGAAATTTTCGTTCATTCGTGCGGATAAGTGTAGTGTCTGTGGTCGTTAGTTGGCGCACGAGTGACTTTGTCTGTGGAGCATTACTTATGTTTGATAGTCGCGTCGGGCGGCGTGTTGCTTACATAGATCAGCTGTTTTTTGTTAGTGCACTGTCAGCGCAATTTAATGCGCATTTTTTATCGGTGAGTGTTTTGCTTAGTTATAATATGTTATTCTTATTAATGTTAAAAACTTTATGCATTTTATTTTGTCATTATACTACTAATATTATAAAGGAATGTTTTTATTTTGCTACTTATTCGCTTCTCAGGTCAACATTTATTTATTTACATATTTCATTATAACGGCATTATTTTACGTTTGTTTATTTTTAATTAAACGAACTAAGTGCACTCAAGATAATCTAAATGATTGGTCAGTGGGTCGTCTTTGGGGGCGGAGTTAAATGATTATTTTGCAACTATAATTCACATGTAGATAGTCAAATGCATCACCCACTGCCTTAAAAAGCCATCATCAAACTTGTCTAGTCTCCATCATCCGTCGATCATAACTCCCTTTAACCGTAAGATTACATGTGAGTAAGTACCTGGTCTACACCTTATCCGTCACTGCATCCCAAACTTGGTGACATGCACCTCGCATGGTCGTGACAATCAGACAGATAACCTCGCAGATACTATTGAAATATGAAAACGATGTGACGCGTGACAGACGGACTGACAGGCGGAAACGATCACTAGATAGGTAGGTAGGTACTGCAGTTAACTGTTAAGTTAATCGTATTAAATCCTATTGGTAAAGGATTTTTCTGTTATTTTTTTGGTTGTGCAAAAATACCAATCAATCCAAACCAAATCTAATCCCAATGTCTTTGATTAAACCTACGTAGTGCAGCAAAAAAAGAAAATCGCTATATTATGATTTTTAATGTCATCCTTTTATGATTCTGCCAAACGTGGCCTTTCTAGGCCCCCTGTTCCCATAAACAACCTTTGCTTTGCTCTTGGCTCGCTTAAATTAGGATTGTGCCAGGATGATGACCGAGTGACTTTAAATAAAATCTAAGTTTATACTTACAGGAACATACACAACATTAGTAGGTGCAAAAAAAATATCACTTTCATAAAACGAAGTCACAAGTGGGATTTTAAACACCTTAGGTACTGTTATGAAAATTAGTAACTGAGTGAACTGCTGCTTTACATAAGTAAGTCACTTGTCATCGGCACTCATATCGGTCACTAGCTATAGGGAACATGAGAAGTCAGTAAAATATTATTGAAGTTATATCGCAAGTTGTTATCTCCATGTATTAAAATAAGTGCGCCATTGCGCGTAGATCTATAATAGTCTATCGTAAACATACGCACTTGAAATCTCTCAGTTCAATGCCATACTGCGAATCCTGCGCAGCCATATTATACCGTTTATCGTATTTCCCGATCGCGATAGACAACCGATAGACATTTAAATACGTACAAGTCCATGGAAACCCGCAATGAATATTGATGGCGGGTTTAAAGCCATCATTAGCTAAATATCCTGCCAGCCATCCCGATGGAGGTATTGTCCTGGACACTTTTACGACACCGTTTAGTCCATAATGGATGTATGGTATGAGCTTAGGAAGTAATAGTAGTTAGGGCTAAAGCTGCTTTAAGTTATTCGCAACAGGTGTCCGTTCCACGCAGTCTATTATGTTAAACTTAAATCAGGTAGATTCTTTTCAAACTTTTTTTTGTGTCTTGTTATCACCTGTCCCGGTGCGGAGCAAAGGCCTTTGCTCTAATATTTTTTAACAACATGAAGGTTGTGCTCTATAGCACAAAGTATTTCCATAGTAGGCAGGAGTACAATAATACGTCACACTCGTAAATATAACACAATTTTAGTTCAACCTTGAAAATAAACTAAAGAATATTATTTGACAAAAGACGTTTCAATAAATTACATTACCTACCGTGTTTCAATGCAGTCCGCTGTGGCTGTTAGTAGGTAGTGTTAGGTGACATCCATTTAAAACAAATGTTTGCAAATGTTCGACATTGACACGTCCTTCATTAAAGAGTTTCTTGAACGGAGGTAAACGGACGTACGTTACGCTGAAGAACGTCTTTCAGGCGTAAGTACGTACGTACCTACTACGGCAATATGGTTTATTGTTTCTTTTTTCTCGACACGACAAAATATTTTAAGGCAAGGAAAACAGATTATCTGTAGGTAGGTATAAGTAGTACCTACTATTATTCTGTGGTGGCTTCGGTATTTATTTATATTTGGGAACTTTTTGGTTGAGATAATAAGCACCTGATAGAACACAATACCCGCTAATACTCAGCCAAAGCCGGGAATATCCGCTCCGTTCTGTTGCTTATTAGCCGCGCTCGTAGACCACAAGACGACGTTCATTTAAATAAATGAAGTCTAATAATAATCTTAAAGGTACCTACTTTTATTAATAGTAGGTACGCAATTTCTAATCAAACAAAGCCACGAACTAAATCTATTTGCTAATAAATTGTCTACAACAATATGTAAGTAGCTATTTATTATTCGCGGCTGAATTTGGCGAGTGCGTGTAAAGCCATCGGGCCAGCCAGCCAATTGTACCGTTACTATTATAATAAATTGCTATTACGTGATATTAACACCATTGTTTATGAGCCAGCTGTCTGCGCATTGCTGGCCATTTATGAGGTGGAAATTACAAAGAAATTATTTAGTAGAACTAGAGTAGTAGTAGTAGTACCTATGTTATTTTGTCGGCGCAACCTTAGGAGGTCCGGCGAGGAAAAAAAATCACTAACGGACAGACTGATGTTTGGAAACTAAACAGTAGCTGGGTTTAGTAAGTTTCGTAGATTTTACATATTCTATGATTTACTTATTTACCTCACTTTTTGTTTTTTTTAACTGCAGTACGTGTTCCGATTTCAGAGCGATCATTTTGAACAAAAACAGTCTAATTTCCTACCCAATACTAAAGCAGGTTACCTTTAGTATTGGGTTCAAAAAATAATTAGAATCAAAATTAACAAAACATTTTAATATTACTTTCCCTAAACCTAATAATATTGTGGCCCGTACCATAGGCACGCGTAGCATGACCGCCATAGAAACGGGTTTTGACGACGGAAGAATAGACAAAATGACAGATTGTAGAAATATTTGTAAGCATTCTACGCGCCTAAGCATGGCAATGTGTCATTTTGTCTATTCTTCCGTCGACAAAACGTCGCGTCGTCATGTCATGCTACGCGTGCTGGTGGTTGCCGTGGCTTGGCCACAGGAATACACAGTAGAGGCACGCCCACCCGGGCAGGTGACACGCGCAAAATGCAATATTATTACTTAAAATGAAATAGAATAGCTATTAGCTTAATTACCCGACTACGGCGAAGCAAAAAGGAGGGTAATGATTTTGACCGGAATGTATGTATGTTCATCTGTTCCGTCATAACTTTAAAAGTACCTACTTATAATAATTTGACAAATGATGTATCGTTAGAAGCGTCTTGACCGTCCGCTGGGTATAGGCTACGTGGTCGTGGCGTTACACTAAATTCAACATGGCGCCCTCTAGAGGACATAAAGTAATGAATTTAAAAATAAATATTTTGGGTTGGTGCCTTGTGGGGTATGAAATGATAGGGCTTAATTAGCCTATTTCAAAAATATAAATATTACTGATTTAAGTCCCAAAATAATTAAATGAAAAACAAAAACCCGACTACTGAAAAGGATGAAACAAGAAAGTACCTTCCCGTGGTCGCATGCCGCTGTACTAACATACTTAAGCTATGGTACATGCGACCACGGGAAGGTACTTTCTTGTTTCATCCTTTTCAGTAGTCGGGTTTTAGTTTTTAAACTTATTATTTATTTAGTTGAAGTACCTAACCTACAGTGAAAGTCTCCCAACTTCTATTATTCCGTTTTTTCAACTGAAACCTGGAAGATAATCTTACTTTTACGGTTTCACTGGGTCACACATGCAACATGCAATGAAACCAAACTTATTACCCGAGTACCCGACTGTGCGAAAGACAAGGTTATGTTTTTGCGATCATGGTTGCATTAGTGCAAGGGGTTACATTCTATTATTATGAGACATCTTTAAGCTGTAGATGCGAACTGTTCGCATTAAGTATATCTACTACTAAAAAAACATAGCAAACATAGTATGGTTTTCTAAATATCGGGCTCTATCTGCGGCTTATCAAATATATCTTAGTCTAGTTTTCTAAATATCGGGCTCTATATCGAGTGAATGGCTTCACAAGTGGCAGGGACGTCGACGCGCAGCCTGTTTCCGTGGATTCAGTAGCTACATGATTCTGGAGCCAAATATTTAAAAAAATTTAGCTGTTCCATACATGACCGCGTAAGTATTGCAATTTTGTATAAAACAGCAGTTTTTTTTTCTTTTCGACGAAAAATTTGATCCAGGAAGGTCCAGAATCCATAGATTTTTTTATATTTCTATGACTGAATCCATAGTAACAATTTGAGCATGTGATGTCGCAACCTGTAGGTATAATATTAGTTGAATCTTCCAATTTGTAAATTTTGTACAAATAAGAACTCTATCGTTTAATTTATATGCTATTACCCTTTTCGGGTCAAGTTCCAATTATTTACCTGTAGTTACAGATGACAAATATATATGTTACTGTGGTTATATACGCATACGTCAATCGTATATCATATACGTCAGTTACTATTTCAGAAACTGGATTGTCGCACGAGTCAGGTAGATTTTGCTTAAATAATTGTGTTAAAAGTGATAGCGACGTCATCGACATGTTCCGAATTAATTAGAGTACCTAGTTTAAGGAATATATTATCAAGTATTACTTTATGTAGGTACTTACGTAATAACGTGGAAATTTGCGTGGATTTTTATAAATTGTTGCTACGGTGTTAAGCATTACATTAATGTACAATAAAACCGCAATGATTCGGATATTATACACCTATATTGTGTTTAATCTTTTTAAGGCTTATCCGTCTGATGTATTTGGCAAGCTTTGCAAATGAAGCCCTTGTTTGCTCCGTGATACCTATATTACCGCGGATTGTCGGTCGTTTGATAAGGGCTAATGATCATTAGAACTTAGTAATTGCCTATCAAATACATAGGTACTTGTCTTTCTTCTAAATAGTAGAGTAACCATCAGCTAAGTATAGAATATCTCCAATTAAACAGCTTGGGTTGGGTGACCTTAGATTTAATCAGTCAAGTCGCCGGAAACGGTTTTTTTGTCGGCTACCAACAAACGGATCAACCCATGAATTCTTCCGTACACTCATTCTGGCGATTATGGAACCATAATTTTGGGCGCTCTGTTCAGAATCTGTTCTGGGTTCGTTTTCGGACTATTGGCTAAAGAATTTCTCAGTATCAGCCCGGAGTCTGAATGCGTGTCTAGTTGATGGCAATCGGCTCACCACCTAAGTATAATATGTCAGACGGAATGTGAGTGTTCTATAGGTTACACCTCTAACTGGAATACCGGCGTGATGATGTTAAGGTTATATAATTTTGCTTTAACTAGGTATAAACAAATGCGATACATAATGTACTTGCACACGTGAATACGGCGCACGCGCCTATCGCCACACAATTGCATAATTGTATTTTCCGGTTCATTTATTGTGATAATGGTAAACTAATAAAAATCGGGATAAACAATTATTAATCCTAACCTAACGGGAAAACCTGTGAGTATAACTGTATTATGTATAGGTATCTATAATATTATATAAATACTATCTTTTATTGGTGTCTGAATCATTTTATTATTTATTCATCCTGTTAAGGTTTATTGTGATTTAAAGGATTCTTTCCCCATGTTGTTACTGTGCATTTCATTGCAGTACATGACGCTTTTTGTGACCAGAATAATAATATTTTGTATATTATCGAAGCATGTGCACAAAGCGCATGTCGATAAATTATAATGAAAATCTATGCTATTATAACTTATAATACGCGAGCTTAAATGACACTCTGGGGGTGGCAGGCTGGCAGGCAAGACTACGTGCACTCGGTTTTGCAGCGATTCGTTTCTGTCACTAACTTTTGCAGCACAACATAACTGACTTTTTAAGACAGTATTTTAACCCACGATGACGAAACCACGAAGGCCTTCTAACCTAACCTATACGAGTCGGATTGCTCTGAATCGGGGTGTTAACCATATTGACGATCAATATAATTATATTTTAAACGATAGACCTAATGATTTTCGATTAAATAAACGTTATAACCAATAACGTTATACGAAATAAGTTTTAGACTATATAAATGTTGTAAAGAAATTATATCAACAGTCAGTATATCTCACGTTTATTATACACATTAATGACGTTATTATTATCTACCGTGACGCAAGCTTCTAATAAATTGATATCGCGTCAAAATTTTAGCAGTGAACTTTAATGATCGCAGTTGACTTGAAACTTACCGCAAACGTGTAGGTACCACACGAGCTCACGAGCTAATGTGCTCTTTATTATTTAGTTTATTTACATTTTAACACCTTTTTACCAAGAATTTTAAAAGGTAACGTATTTGATCTGGTTACTTACCTAGATATTATTTTTAAATGATCATGATTATCACTAAAATTTCGTAACGTTACAATGGTTTAAATGGTTTTTTTTTATGTGCATGTGTAAAATAATCAGGACACTTTTGAAATACCGATTTTCTTTATATCACATTATCAAAAGTTGAAAACTTTTGCCTGCTTGATAAGTTTTTCGGCAATTCAACACAATTTCCCACTTAATTAGAAAAAAAATACATTATCTAAACTAGGTAGGTACTTTTAGCGTTGTGTTAACAAAGATCACGTAGCGTAATGTAAGTTTGTGGTCGCATCCCAACACATTTAATCAGGATAACTCCCTTTACCATGGAATTCCTAATTAGTTAACTGAAATAGATTTTCCTTCTCATTTTGTATAAAATCGCGAGCGCGTTACTGATTGATTACATTTGTTCGACACAGGCGACAGAGAGCAGTGCGGAGCGGAGCTGTCATGTCGTGCTGACGGACGAACATGAGGAGCTGTGACCATGGCGCCAGATGCCGAACACTGCGAGACTGTGCGACTGAATGTGGAGCAAGAGCCTGTGCATCATGGCCGGAGGATCTTGCCGAATGGCCAGCAGCCGACCAGCGCCTGGACCGAGAACGAGGAAGAGCGGCCTGGAGACAACACCAACAGCCCTGGAGAGAACAGGCGCCTGCTCCCCACCAGCGGGCCCCCAGCTAAGCACAAGTCGCGGCTGCAGGCCGGCCTCACGCTCGGAGTACACAATAAATACCCTCAAATTACGAAATCACAGAAAGAATTCCCGAAGACCAAGTTTGAGAAAAGAAAAGACAAGCTAATCGCTTTATTGAAACCCCCCTACTTTATAGTGTCTATGATCATTTTCCTTGTAAGTATACTTTTATTAAAATCATATTTTGTGTTGATCACTTCATATTATATCTTGAAACTACGATTCCTCAATAAAACTTTTTTGAATCCCTTTACTTATCAGCTTCCTGCTGGTTGCGTCAGTCAGCCTTGATGTTAATATTATTATACTTCTTGTTGTTTCTAGGTATTCATCCACACATCGTTGTCCGATGACATGCGCGCGACGCTGGAGTGGTCTCCGAACGCGTGGTGGCGCGAGCCCTGGCGGCTCTTCACCTACGGCTTCGTGCACGCTACTCATGCGCACCTGGCTCTAAACGCGCTGGTTGCACTGGCTGTAAGTATTCTTTAATCTTCTGTCTGTCTTTAGCTTTAATTGCCACGCATGTCATCCCATCATTCTTTCACTGGAAAATATTTGGTGACTCCAGTTGGTAATAATTCATGAGTGCTGAATACCATTTTTTACACGTATGTTCGGTCTTGGATGATGTAATTTGACTTCCTGAAAATGTTTCAGTGCATTAACCTCCCCTATGTTCCCCAGGTGGGCTGGCCTCTAGAGCGCGAGCAGGGTCCGTGGCGCGTGGTGGTGCTGTGGGCTGGTGGCGTGGCGGCTGGCGCGCTCGGCGCAGGCGCCCTGCAGCCCCGCGTGCGCGTCGTCGGTGCGTCTGCGGCGGTCTATGCGTTACTGACTGCGCATATTGCTAATGTGTGCCTTAGGTGAGTTTTATTTTTTCCTAAAATAATTGAATATGCTTGTATAGTATATATCCTTGAACTGTAACAGTAGGTAATTGCCGATCGATACAGTTTTCTAGCATGTTACCATATTTTTATGAATAAAACTTTTTTCCAAAAAGAAAAAACATCCGACTTCCAAAAGAAAACATGTGAAAAATTACTATTTTCGTTTTTTTACACCGAAATTAAAGTTAATTTTCACTTTGTAGTATTTTTTTTGGAAGTCTGTTGTTTATTTTTTGTAAAAAAGTTTTATTTTTCACTTTTTAGTTGTACCTACCTTACACAAATTCATATAACACTACTTGCTATGTTAATATCAGTGACAGGAAGCTATTAAAACATCATCAATATAAACCAAGTGGAAAAAAATTGCTAACTCAAAAACTACCCGAGCAAAGTTCATAAGATTTAGGGACCACCCCTGGGGCATACCTTATCCATTAATCATTTATCATTCATTTATCAGATACCACTATACTATAATTTTTAACCGACTTCAAAAAAGGAGGAGGTTCTCAATTCGGATGTTTATTTTTATTTCTTCTAATAAAAAGTACCCTGTCGATATATAAGCAAGATGTTCTCTTACAGGTTCGGCCACATCCCCTTGTGGTGGTTCCGTCCGCTGAGCGTGGTGGTGCTGGGCACCTCAGAGATATGCTGGGCGCTGGTGCGCGCGCCGGCGCCGCTGGGCGCGCCGGCCGCTGCGCACGCGCACGCCTCCTACGAGTACGTCGCCTGGGCTGCTCACATCCTCGGCGCGGGTGTCGGGATACCGCTCGCCTTCATTGTGTTCACTGGTGAGTTTTGGTTTTATGTTTTATAAAAAATCTTCTAATAACGTTTACATGGATCATTTAGTAGGTCGCACAGTCGCACGGGTCGTCGGTCCGTGGATGGGTGACCATCTTTACATACTGAGACCCCCCTGTGCCTCATGCTTTTCTCTCATCCGTATGGTTTATTTGAAAATCAGCGTCAAACAGCACAATAATACCTATGTCTGCTATTATTGCTGAAATGAACAGCCATGACTCCATGAGGGATACATGTTCATAATTATTGTTCACTCATATTTCAAAATAATATAGTTTTTAAAAATTCAAATATTATGTGCTTTGCATTTATGGTACTATGTCAAAAAAGCATTTTCTTTCTTATTTTTCTCTCAATGAAAATCAATTCGATTTTATATTTATGTTTGTTTTCTTTGGTTACAGGTGAAAATAACAAGAAGGCGTACGTGATAGCATGTCGCGTGGTGTCGGGGGCGCTGCTGGCGGCCGGCGCGCTGCTCGCCGGCGCCTACTACGGGTGGTACGCAGACTGCGCCGACCAGACCTGACCCTGGTCCGCGGAACATTTGCGTCTCAATGAAAAGTGCAATTTGTACTCATCCGTCCGCTATTCGTGGCTTAGAATAGCTTTTGATGGGAATTTTACACCTTTGTACTGTATATAGTACAGAGATAGTCGGCAGCATATAGTACAGAGATAGTCGGCAGTATAAAGACGTCGCCGTATACTACGATTTTGGATCTTTTTCATGTTCTAGGAGTAAGCGTTATGTACAAACATGTTCTTCGGAATTAATGTTTAAGGAAAACGTAAAATAAGATGTAAATTCTAAATTGTGACTCCGCCTAACTACGTTCGACTTTAGTACCTACCGCTAAATAACTACACCTGTAGCGATTGTTCGCTACCGCTTTCAGAACCGCCTAATGTGGCGCGTGCATAATAGTTTAGGATTGTTATGTTTTGATGTATTCTTGTGGTAATGGCGGAGTTTTTATGTTATTGATTTCTGTGAAATCACCTTTTCGATTGTTTTGCATCAAAACGTTGGATGAACGGCTCGTGATATTTTGTAAGCTTTGTACTTTGTACTTATGCAACGGTTCTATAATTATTGTAATGTTAGCGATCAAGTGCAATTGTAATTAAATACCTTCGGAAACTTTATCATAAGCATTTTTTGTTGTTAATATAACTGTCTTTTTCTACAAATATTTTGTATTATCGCAAATTATGTTTGTGTTAATATTCCTTGTTAGCGCATCTATAATTGACACTAATCTATATCATCATATCAAATTACTGGACAATGTTGACGAAAACATGCACGACATGCTAGTAACTTCGGTTTTATCTGTAAACAGTAAAAACATTGATAAACGGACTGATCCGCAGGTCACAAAAATAAAAATGTTAAACTGTTATTATTTTAAGTCGTTGAGCAAAATTTTAATTGCCCAAAGTGTCATTTTTTTTGCAATGTTTTATATTACAAATTTTTCCATCTAGCTACATCAATGACAAAGAGTCAACGTACCTACGCTAATCTTATTACAATTATTTTAAAAAGTACCATAATATAAATGACTGCAACCAAAGAGATTATTGTATTCTAGTCAACAGTGACTTAAGTTATAAATGTTATAATACATGACTTAATTGAACTTGTGTTTTTGTTATTTTATTACGTGTCATTTACATACTTAATAGGTATACATAACTCACTATTCCGAGCTGAAAAATGATCCTGTCTAGGGCTACTGAAACCTGAGGGACAATTCTCGTAATTTTATTAACGTTCAGTCTGATCTGTCTCAATCTATCAAAAATACCTTTCTCTAATTTCCATACATTTTTGACATTTGTTTGTCGCCGAGATGAGACTGTGATGAGACTGTGATCTGTGACTAGATATTGAACGTTTTAATTTACGAGAAGTGGCCTTCTGACATGCCTATAATGTAGCTACGGTCAGCAACAAAAGTGGATTAATATACGTAAGCAATACTATCAATGTTAAAACAGTTTTGAATTGACACACAATTAATCGATAACCTACTTTTTAGCATTTTGTATAACAGCTAAGAGTTAATTTATAATTTTAATTTTACTTATGTTCCGATTTTCGTCGTCGTCGCATCTAGAGTTGGAAGAATAAGCTCACAATCGACTTATGTAATTAATTAAAAATTTGATTCGATTTTTGGGCTCTTGCATTCTTCAAAATGTATGTAAGTACCATCAGCTGTGAAAGGCATTAATGAGTCAAAAGTTATACAAGATAAGAGGTATTGCACATCATTAACCCTGATCGAACCGAAGGAGGGCGTGAACTCTTCTGTGAAGTACCTTATATTTACGAGTATGTACTGTACAGTGACACATTTTGCCGGTACAGGATGCAGAAAACCCAGATAAAAACAATGTTCGCAATGCAAAGGTGAAGCCCCTGAATCTGACATTGTCTTTTATCTCGGACGCTACTTCAACCTACATAGTTTCAAATGATAACAAGCATGAAAGTTATCTGCACAAGCCATTATTTTTGATTGATAATGCTGAACTCTTCGACTATGATCTCAATTGCCCAAAATATACATATCATTTAATGTACTGAAAATATTGCAACATTGTTGTTATGTATAGTATATACTACGATAGTATGCCCATTTATATCGCTTATGTGATTATTGTGATCTTATAAAAGTTCAATTTGCATATGTTCGTCTTATTCTTTACCTTTCCTTAACTTTTAGAGGTTTAACTTTGCCATTTGAGATGAAAATTCATAATATTAAGTTATCATGAAAATATACAGGCATATGAAAACAAAATCTTTAAAGTTTATTTGATTTATTTGCTAAATTAATTAATACTAGATATTATATTTAACTGTTAAATAAATCTACAGTACGAACCTACAATACATTGAGGCTATCATGTAATGTTGTTAAGGCACTGCGGTTTGTGACGCGTCCAGTCCAATGTAACGCCTAAGGTAAGACACACGGGGTATCAAGAAATGGAGTGCCAGCAAGCATACTTCTTCTGATTAATTAAGGTTATTCGGCTACTGTGCAACATACTAGATCGATCGGTATGCTGCATGTCACTTTTAGCAATTGCTGCTGCGACACACTTTGCTCTGCTATTACACACAGGCACTCCATCTGTTCACTACTCTGTGTACGAAATATTCAAGTCTAAGATAGTTTATGTCGTATGAGATCATTGCCGGCCATTTTCTATACATATAATAAATCTGTAGACGAGGCGTTTCTGTACATTGAAAATAAAAAAATAAAAAATAGTTGGGCTGTTATAGGATAACCAACAGATGCCATTTCTTCAATTTTTGGAATTTTTGTCTGTTTGTCTGTTTGTCTGTTTGTCTGTTTGGATGTGACAGATTTTGAACAAGCTCAACGTAAAAAGTACCAAACCAATATGGTTCATATTTATACTCAAATATAGTGTAGAACTCGGAGCAGTGATTAGTCTTTGTTTCATCGCAATCGCTTCAGTCTATCAAAAGATAAAAAAAAAATTTATTGCAATAAGTGGAAACATGTAACGACATCTATTGGCGCGATATAGTACTAACGAAATCATATTGTTATCTTTAAAACATTATTATGTGTTTAATCACGTCGTAAAGGCTTGCCTTTATGACGAAATAATTCTGATCATTATGTCTGTGTTATTTAAAAAAAAAAAAAATGATAATGTTTAAATAAATAATATAAACATATAAGTATAATAAAATCGTAGGAAAGGCAAAACTGTACATAGAATATATAAAAAAAAAATACTTGGGGCGTGATCTACAATCGATATCGAAGCCAAAAATATAGTTTTTAGAATTTTTGTCTGTTTGTCTGTATATATGTCCGGGCTAAACTCAAAAAGTACTGCATGGATTTACTTCAAATTTTGCATGAATATTATTAAGAGGTCGGGTCAACATATAGGCTACATATTATCACGCTATCACCTACGAGGAGGAGCTGTGAATCTTTATTTTTCTTACGCATTCTGTGACAGCGTGTAATCTAACGACGCATATTTAAATGTTGTTTTTGAGTAAGTCATGCTATTATCTAGCTTTACACTATAAAAACTTTTACGCCATTTAAGTAACTTGGGCAGAGAAACATAGTTTAATTAATGTTAGTAGTATAAGACAATTTTGAAGCAGCGCCATCTATGAGATTTCATAAAAATCAAATCAAGTTACATGTCAACACTTTTTGGAAATTAATAATTTAAATTTGATCATGTTGGTGAGGTTAGTAGTTAGTTATTCTTAAAATTCATAGATGGTAATGTGCATTTTCTTCATAAAAGTTGTATCGTATAGTTCGTTTTGACAAATTCAAGTTCCAACAAAACCCTCAAAATCTTGAGCCGAGTTGAGGAAGACAATTTAAAAAAAATGCGGTGTTATATAAGTATTACAAAAAAGTTATGTTCATTGATGATGATCATTTCTTCATCAATTTCATGTTGTTAGTACAAAATAAACATTGACTGTTAATACTTTTGTTCGGTATTTATCTGTGTGATTATTGCTTGGTAATTAATATATTTTCATGTCGTATACCTAATTATAAACTTAAATTATACCGTGCATCCGAATAATGGCGAATGCGATTTTCTGCGGTTGTTACTTCACACTGTCCGAGGCAAAGTCTTTCGCCTTTCTGAGGACATTTGATGGCGTGGAGTTTCCCACTTACCGCGCAGCCTGCGTAGCACGTCACCTTCTCGACGGTGACCAAAATTGGGCTGACACCCTCGCGGAGGCGAGCGTCAGTGACAGTCCCAGCCGCATGCGTCATCTGTTTGCCGTCATCTTGGTGTTTTGTGGAGTCGCGAACCCGGTAGCTTTGTGGGAGAAGTATCGCCATCATCTGTCTGAAGATTTTCTACGAGCTTTGAGGCGTGCTACTGGAGACGAAGTCGGAGACGGCGAAATGACCACCATACGAAATGACCATGTCGCTTTGTTCTCTTCAGAGCAAAAACAAATTTATGACACCGTCCTTGAAAGCGTTTGGCAAAACCAGGGTAAAATGTTTTTCTTGGATGCTCCTGGTGGTACAGGAAAAACATTTGTTACCACTGGCATACTTGCAGAGGTCAGGAGGCAAGGCAAAATTGCTATTGCTGTAGCGTCGTCGGGAATCGCTGCCACACTGCTTCCGGGACTGCAAGACAGCACATGCCATGTTTAAAATTCCCATCGATTTAGAGAGCGCCGAAACGCCTGTTTGTGGTGTGTCACGTAACAGCGATAAGGGACACGTGCTCAAGGATTGCTCTCTGATCGTATGGGATGAGTGTACGATGGCCGAGGATCGAGGGCTGACGAGGTGAATGCTTCGTTGAAACGATCTTCGTTGTGGTCACGAGTTCGTACGCTGCGCTTGACCATTAATATGAGAGCTCGGCTTGGCGGCAATGCACGCGCTCAAGAATTCTCCGATGTCCTTCTAAGTCTTGGCGAAGGCACTCTACCAGAAGAGAGAGGTAGACAGGTGGTGCTTCCAGAGTCTCTCGGTAGAGTGGTTTCCAGCTTAGAAGAACTCATTCGCTGTGTGTACGGGGACATTCAGTCGTATACCGCACCAGCAGAATTCTTGGGTGTGTGAGCGGGCCATTTTGACGCCCAAAAATGATCAGGCTGCAGCAATTAACGAATGCATTCTCTCGGAAATTGAAGGGAATGAAGTGGTCTACACCTCGATAAACACTGTTGTCAAGCAAGATGACGCCACACATTATCCCGTGGAATTTCTGAACTCCCTGTCAGCAAGTGGACTTCCAGCGCATTCAAGCTGAAGCGGTGTCCCGGTTATGCTTCTTCGGAACCTATCTCCTCCGAAGTTGTGTAACGGGACCCGCCTTAAAGTCATCTCGCTCCACAGACACACCATTGAGGCGGAAATTCTTACGGGTTGTGACGTCGGCGAGGCAGTATTTATACCACGCATTCCCCTCATACCTCATAACTTCCCGTTCCAGTTCAAGCGCGTACAGCTCCCCGTGAGTGTTTGCTTCGCGATGACCATCAATAAGTCGCAGGGGCAGACACTGAGGGCAGTGGGTGTCGACGTCAGGACGAGTTGCTTCTCACACGGGCAACTGTACGTCGTCGCTTGCTCCCGCGTCATCACACATTTTGGCTCCTGGCAGCATAACTACCAACGTAGTTTATAGGGAAGTGTTGTAAGGTATATATGATACCTTTGAACGTATTTTTACTCTTTTGTGTCCTAGAATGTATTCCTGCATTATTTTCTCTATTTCCTTCAGTCACCTCTTATGACTGAACTCAGCAGGATTCCCATATAACTCTTTTCACTTGCTTCGCTTGCAAAAAAAAACTTATATTTTAATTCTATTTTAAAAGTTGTTTACTTTATAATTCTATAGCGACACTGGCATCTTAGGTGTTTTTGGTGCTGTAGAGCCTTCACGCAGACGACGTCGCGGGCAGCAGCTAGTATTTAAATAAATATTTTAACTAAAGCTCCTGATAGAATATGAAGTCACTACCGGACACTGAATCCTTTTCGATGATACTGATTATTGAATTTCCATTTAAGCAATTACTGTACGTGGAAGCAGGACATTTCTCAAAACCAGTCTCACCTACATTTTACAATTAGATAATAATTTACAAATGATTACTTAGCGCTACTTCGCAGTCCATTACTATAATATCAATCTAAAGCTATGTCCTTTTACATCTGGTAAATATTCCACCGAGCATGTCCTTCCAGTAGTGTGTGCATATCACCAGGCTGTAAGGTCCGAACGCGTCCAGTAGTGTGTGCATATCACCAGACTGTAAGGTCCGAACACGTCCAGTGGTGTGTGCATATCACCAGGCTGTAAGGTCCGAACACGTCCAGTAGTGTGTGCATATCACCAGGCTGTAAGGTCCAAACACGTCCAGTAGTGTGTGCATATCACCAGGCTGTAAGGTCCGAACACTTCCAGTAGTGTGTGCATATCACCAGGCTGTAAGGTCCGAACACGTCCAGTAGTGTGTGCATATCACCAGGCTGTAAGGTCCGAACACGTCCAGTAGTGTGTGCATATCACCAGGCTGTAAGGTCCGAACACGTCCAGTAGTGTGTGCATATCACCAGGCTGTAAGGTCCGAACACGTCCAGTAGTGTGTGGGCATATCACCAGGCTGTAAGGTCCAAACACGTCCGGTAGTGAGTGCATATCACCAGGTTCTAAGGTCCGAACACGTCCAGTAGTGAGTGCATATTCCTGGAGCTATATAACCAACCGCTCAATCACACGCTGTACACTAAATGCATCTTCTTTGATCCTCAGCAGTCCAGTGGCTTGCACTGAACACCCAGCTCCGTGCACCAACACTCCGTGCATGGCGTGGACAGCTCCGTGATGATCCTTCCGACCCTATACATCCTCCCGTAGATGTTACATCCAGCCAACTTCAGAAGACCTGAACCTACACCTGGTAGGTTTCCCAGGCTCGGAGGCCGTGGTCCTCCAGATGCCACAGGCGTGAAAGGGCCAGAGTCCTCCTGCATCACTGGTCTTCTCTCTGTCGTGTCATACGTCTGGGGTGTCGGCCGTTCGTACGTCTGGGGTGTCGGACGTTCGTACGTCTGGGGTGTCGGACGTTCATACGTCTGGGGTGTCGGACGTTCGTACGTCTGGGGTGTCGGACGTTCGAACGTCTGGGGTGTCGGACGTTCGTACGTCTGGAGTGTCGGACGTTCATACGTCTGGAGTGTCGGACGTTCATACGTCTGGGGTGTCGGACTTTCGTACGTCTCGGGTGTCGGACGTTCGTACGTCTGGGGTGTCGGACGTTCGTACGTCTGGGGTGTCGGACTTTCGTACGTCTCGGGTGTCGGACGTTCGTACGTCTGGGGTGTCGGACGTTCGAACGTCTGGGGTGTCAGACGTTTGGTGGTATTGTTCGTGATTGGTCGGTGAGTTGTTCGTTTTATGGCAGTGGCCTCGCCGAGCACCAGGTGGTCTATCCTGTTGACTGTGTTTGGTTGTATTACAGGTATGACGTACGGACGCGGTGGGAGAGGTTTGAAGAATGTCTCTTCTGCAGGTCTGCTAGTGTAGGGTGTGCTGGTAGAGGGGCTGCGGACAGGTGGAGCGGTGGAGGGCGGTCTGGTGGGAGCTCTGGTAGAGGGCTTCTTATTCGGAGCGGTCGTCGATTCGTAATCACTGAGAAGTAGTTTCAGAACGCTGCCGAACGAAAACGAGCCATCATCATCATCTTCATCTTCTTCAGAAGAAGTGTCGTCAACCTGCTTGATCGGAGCAGGCGTGGTGGTGGTGCTTGTTGGTTTGGGTGTCAGTTTTGCGGATACTATCAGTTCGGCAAGACCGACTGCAGCTGTTTCTACTGGAACAGCTGTTGTAGTGGTTTTCTGAACAGAACTATTTACTGGCGGTGGTGTGGTGACGTCATTCAATGACACTGTCTCGATATTACTCACTTTAGTGTCTGCTGTGTCTGTGTTATTAGTAAGGGGGACTGCTAAAGGCTCGGATGTTGTCCCTTCGACTTTGGTGTCATTTTCTTTGTTTTCTTGTACCACTGTTGCGTTTCCGGAAGTAGTATTTTTTTCTGTAAAGGAAACATACATTGTAAGTATTCTAGAATTCAAAAACTTTCTAGTATAATGGACCTGATCAGGTTGGAAAGTTTCAACAGGTAACATTACCTAAGGCCTAGGTTATACTATTCTTTTCTTGTTTGAGCTGCTGATTTTAAAGGCGCATTCACAAGGCAAGAGTGACGATGGTAAAGATCACCGTTGACACCATTCCAGTTTACCTGGCGCGCAGTCGACGTCCCCGCAGCAGGGGTCACGCGAGTGGTTGGACACGGGCAGGCGGCGGCAGGGCGGCGCCGCGGGTGCGCAGGCGCGGCGCTCGCACGTCAGCTCCCCCCACGAGCACGCGCACAGCTGGCAGCCCAGCACGACGCTCTGCCCGCGCGGCACGTGCTGCCCGTCTATTAAGCACTCGCCTACAACAAATAAACAGATTCCGTCTAAATTAAAATTCCACCCCCATACCCCCCATACACTAAATTTTATTCATTTAATGTGTGAAACCAAGTAGTATTCGCACAATTTTCTTCACGTTGATATCTTTCCGGTAACTGAAAGACCAACGACCATGTGTATTGTGTCAAACAAACTTTAGCTGAGACGATCTTTACACGGGTAGATTGTTGGATGTTCATTGATTGGCCAATAAAAACATTCTTTTCCAAGATTGATACATGTAGTAGGTATGCAAGAGTACTTCTCAGTGCAATAACATTCAAAGAATGGCTTAAACATTTTTGAAAACTGGCACCTGTTCAAAAACCAAAAACACAGTTCTAGTTTTCCCCTAAAATCAAGCGAAATCATGACTCGTCGGACATTCGTAAATTCATCCTATAATGTCTATTTCACCATGAAGTTCTTGTATCAAAAACTCACCCTGTAAATCTTTGATGACATCAAGTTGCATGGAGGTGGTGAGATGAGGCACCGCCGGGCCCGACGGGGTGCTGGGGTACACCCCGAAGTATTCGTCGATGACGCCCGTACCCTTCGGGAGGAAGCCACCTGAAATAAACATGACATGGCTTACATAAAGTACTCCTCCATTGCAAAGTTTGAATATAGGTACTAATATTTTAGTCTACTATTTACTAGTGTATTATTTGTTTTAAATACATTAGCGTAATCAGCCTATAACGTTCTCTTTGCTGGGACACAGGCCACCTCTGTGTGAGAGAAAGTCGGTCGTCATCCACGACGCGGACCCAGTGCGAAAAATCTTCCATATTAGTACAACGCAACGATCACTAACCTCGAGACGGTAGTTTTATTGTTCGAAGAAATGTTGAAAAGCAGTAATCACAAAAAAAGAGTACTTCATTTATGTTACCTTCAGTTTCCACTGGCGGAGAGAATAGGTTAACAGCAGGCGTCTCCACTGCAAACGTGGTGCTCGTCAGAGGGACCTGCGTGACAGTCTTCACGTCAGACCCCTGACTGCCCAACGAAGCTGACACGGTGTACTCATGGATTCCTGGATCATTACGCTCAGGATACCTGTCTCTGGGCACATCCACTTCGTGACTGACGGGGGGGTACGAGGGGTCCACTTTACCCAGCACAAAGACAGGGTACTGGGTAGGTTGGTATGTGTCTTCTCGTCTGATAGGGAACTTGGTGTTCTTGGTGGCGGCACTGGGGTAGTACACCGGGAATTTATCCTCTCTTTCAAGGATCGGGTAGGTAAGGGTTTCCTTTGTTGGCTCATCGTCGACCACCGCGTCGGCGGCTACGAAGGGGATGATCCTGAAAACAGAAGAAACGTTACATTAATAAATACTGCTTCAGCAGATTAACAGCATCTTCTCCAACGATAAGCTACATTTTCTACTTCTACAATACTACAATGTTATTTGTAGTTTTGAAGTTATCTCCAACATATTGTTGTTGGTTTTTGGTTGGAGAGTAAAGTACAGAACACTATGTGTAATTTGATTAAAGAAACCCTCCACACCACTTACTTTAAGTTTGGCAACGACGGCGGTAATGTCGGCTCAGTGTAATCATAATCATATTCTCCTTTCTTCTTCTTAGAACTATTGAGTGCTTCCGCGAGGTCTGCAAGTATCGGTATCTTGGGACCGGTCATCGCCGGCCTCGAGGTCGAGTGACTGGTGTTGGTCATCAGAGAGCTGGTCACATTGATGGTGAAGGTGTCGTCTTCGTCGAAGCCTCCGTCCACATTCCTATCTGTGATGATGTCGTTGGGGGAGTACGTCTGCGCCTCCACGTTCACGATCGGTACTCTCGGCAACACTTCCACTTGCTTGTCTGTGTCGTTGACAGTAATACTCAGAGGCAAGGATGTTGAAGATAGTTCAGCTGTGCAGTTTATAGTTCCATTGATCACAATTTTGACAGTTCCTTCTGGTTGTTCTGTAGTTTTTTCTGGTGAATCCTCCGACTGAAATACCTCGGGCATAACTATCAGTTTGGCAGCGCTCATCGGCTTTTGAGTAGTTGTGACGTTATTAGATGTGGTATTAGTATTTTTTTCAGGTTTTATGCTGGCGTTTAGAGGCGGTTCGTCGGTTTTTCTTTTAACCTTAGCAGTGGTGATTAGGTGGTTTTTGGTGGCCGACGCGAAAGACGTGTGTTTTAAAGTGTAAAGGCTGGTTAAGATCTTCTTGGTCGTACTCTCTAGCTTGCCGGACTTCGCTGAATGGAATGTCCTTTCGTCGTGCCTGGTAGACGTTGGAGAGCTGCCTGTTGCTGCGATGACGTTTGACTGACTTCCTGGAAATTGTAGAAATATACATCAGTAATGTATCCGCCTACAATATTGCAAATGCGGTAGGTATTAGCAGTGCCAGGTGTCAAGTGAATAACAAACATAATTATTAGTAAAGTAATTTTAGTCGTTGACTTATTATCAAATACTTGTGTTCAGTGCTACGGTGGCTACAGGCATTACGGAGTGCTACAAGTGAAGTACTGTAACGTTACAAAGAAATATCAGCACTATTCTAATCTTGCTCAGTGATAGAACTACAGATGCATGGATGCAAGTGTTAGTGTTCCAATATAGAAACAAATCTATTTTCCATAGATTTCGATACTGCTACCTAAATCTTCGAGCTAGCGCTTCTTTTTTCACATATCTGCTCTGTCCTCTGTTTGTGTATCTTGCTCATGTAATACGAGGTCTTTCACTGTTGCGACTGAGTAGGAATAGAAGTATGATTAAGAGTATCAGATCAGGTGAGCTGTGAGAGTATCAGATCAGGTGAGCTGTGAGAGTATCAGATCAGGTGAGCTATGAGAGTATCAGATCAGGTGACCTGTGAGAGTATCAGATCAGGTGAGCTGTGAGAGTATCAGATCAGGTGAGCTGTGAGAGTATCAGATCAGGTGAGCTGTGAGAGTATCAGATCAGGTGAGCTGTGAGAGTATCAGATCAGGTGAGCTGTGAGAGTATCAAGGGAAGCACAGCATCGAGGGTTTTTAGCTACATTTTATGAATAATTAGAACTTTCCCAGTGATTTCATTCACATAGATTTTCGACTGTCCCATAGAAACTTTGATTCCCTTACGGGGTCCTAGGGGTCGTCGGTAGGAATTTAGCTAACCCGGCACTGGGCCCTTGTGCTAGTTACAGCCAGCTCCCTCTCATGAAGAGGAGGCGTAAGATTCAACAGGGAATATTTTAGGCTGACTAAGTGCGGATTTCACCAATGAAACTGAACGCGATCAGTACTTCTAGACCGCGCCCAAGAGCAACCAGATCCGAGCCAATATTCCACAACAATTTTGACACTGACAGTTCTTGAATGAGGTTTAGGTGTGCCAAACTCATTCAGTTTCATTGGTGAAGTTCACCAATGAAACATGTGCGTGTGTGTACCTGGCTTGTCATGGTTCCCAGCTGAGTCGTCGTGGTCGCAGACGTACTGGTGCGCGCAGCAGTCGCCGCGCGCGAGCAGCGGGCGGCAGCCGGCCAGCGCCGGCGCGCAGCCGAGCGCCTGGCAGCGCACCTTGCCGCGCAGGCAGAAGCACGCCGAGCAGTTGCTGCGCGCCTCCACCGGCGCGCCCTCCTTCACCAGCGCGTCGCCCACTTGACAGTCTGCGGACACGCCACGCGCTCATTAGTGACTGTAGTTTTAACTGTTACAGTACGTGTTATTGCAATAGTGCCTCGTTAGTCGAGTGGCTGCAAGAAACGTCCAGGATTCTTTCCTCAATTCATGCAAAGTGTTATTCGGTTTTCCATCCGGAAATACTCAGTAGACGCACGGAGTCTGGATTGGTCCCCAGTTAATGGCATTAGGGTCGCTCTTTATTAATTGGGACTTAACATACCTGACATAACTGGCGAAAGTGGGTGTACCTATCATAAACCTTCATGGCCATGACGTGAAAGAAATACTCCTCACCATATCGGTTGCGGTGCTGGTTAGGCCTGGCGGGCGTGGTGTCGCAGTAGTAGCGCTGCGGGCAGCAGGCGCCGGGCGCGGGGCGCGGCGCGCAGTGCGCGGGCGGCGGCAGGCAGGAGGGCCGCACGCAGTGGCGCGCGCCGCGCAGGCAGAAGCACTGCTCGCACGCCACGCGCGACGCCATCGCAGACCCCGCCGCGAACACGCTGCCGCCCTCCACGCACGCTGGGAACACTCCAGTATCATCAGACGTCAGTAACGCCACCAAACACACGTCCAAGAGATTTATGACACAATAGAGAGGCTAACAGAATAATGTCATCGAAAAACTATAATCCCATATCTCAGTGACACCATCCAGCTTATTCTAGCAACATTACATAATAGCCAAAGACACGTTACACTTTACCGACACCAACCGTCGTGTTTACCAACCGTCAGACCGTCTCTAAGGAAATTAAGTATTTAATCAATCTAAATTCTTGGTAAATTATAAAAGGCACTGATTTAGAGAGGCAGTTGTAAATAGCGGTTTTGGCAAGTTAAAAATTATAAATGGCACGTTTAATAACTAGTTAGCAGTTAAAACTAAGCAGTACTTAAAGTAAACAAAAATGAGTAATAAAAAATAATGAAATGGATCAGGGAATAAATAATTGAGCAGGAAAATTATTAAATGGGCGGTAAAAATTATTGAACGAGCGGTTACGTGTGTAAAGTAACCTAACCAAGCCTAACCTCGGGGTGCCCTTCGCTCGCTCTTGCATCCTATTCGACGGAGCCCCGCTTCGCGGGCCCCTATTTCTGTGTAAAGGGTTTAAAGTAACCTAACCAAACCGAACCTCGGGGTGCCCTTCGCTCGCTCACTTGCATTCTATGTCGACTCATTCAGTTATTGGACTGCTCAATTATTTTTAGAATTGACATTGTAATGTTTTTCAACTGATCATAATAACATCTCGAATATTTAAATAACAGCTCCAAAAATTAGTTCTCATTATAAAATACTAATATTATAAATGCGAAAGTGTGTCTGTCTGTATGTTACCTCTTCACGCTTAAACCGCTGAAACGATTTAGATGAAATTTGGTACAGGTAGAGATAGTTTGAGTCCCGGGAAAGGACATAGGATAGTTTTTATCCCAATATTCCCACGGGATCGAAACTTACGCGGGTGAAATTGCGGGGAAAATAAACCATAGTTAAGGGGCTTACAGGACCTAAACAAAAGTATTTATGATCGACTACAGTAAACAAAATCAAAAAAATATATGATATTCTTCAGGATTTAAGCTAGGTAGATAGTGTGTCGAAAACATAATACAACTTATTTAATACGATAGAAAAAAATCATGAAGTTACCTCTAAAAACTTTCTTTTTACAATAAAAACCATAATAATATACATATAATCAGTCTGATTTTTTGTCAGATTATTCTACAAGTAACCTACTAAAATACTAGTGTTTTAATTTTTTAGTCCAAACAATATATTTTTTGTAGTTAAATAATTGCTTCATATTTTACAATAAATTACCAGCGTTTTGTCATCGCGCTTCTCTTTCTTTTCTATGCAGTCCGACAGTGACCGCGCTTTAGGTCATGTAAGCCCCAGTCCAGTCATTGTATCACTGCGACGTTTGCAATACCAAAATATAAGTATAATTCGGCATATTTTCTTCGGGTTTTCTTTTGCGACGTGCTAATGCGACCTGTCATGCGGTGACACAAAACAAAGAACTAAACCACAGTGTTACACTGTGGTTTAGTTACACAGCATTATATTGTAGTCTTTGAGTGTAATTTTTTTACTGTGACTAAACTGAGCGCGGTGCAACCTGTCAGTAGGTAACACCAAGTAACATTTTGCTTAAACTCTTATTGTTACAAACGGCTGAACGATTTATTGCCATGAGGTACTAACTAGCGCTAGGCACAGAGGAGCCAAGTTATTTATTTTTAACTTAGGAAATCAACATACCATTTTTGGCAGTGGCCGGCGTGGCCGTCGGGACCTCTGCCTCACTGGGCCCGCCCATGCTCTCCAGTCGTGCTGATGCTCCATGCTCCAAGAGCTGCACTCCGTCTGAAAAGTTCAACATGTTAGATGAGACTTGTTACAAATTACGGCCGCCTAGAATTTCTTGCTCAAAAGAATATTGTAATTCAGATGTACCTGATGTATTTATGAGGTACTCGTGCTAAAACTTATTTTTTGTTGCATATAGAATTAATGAGACTGAAGGGGTACATGCCTTAAATTGGTTGTGCTAGGTTAATTCTACAAACCACTAGGTTTCATTTGAACATAAGAGCCGTTAATAAGAGGTTACAATATAAACATACTTCAATAAAAACTTTTTTACAAAAAAAAAACAATCGACTTCCAAAAAAACACTACAAACTGAAAAATAACTTTAATTTCGGAAGTCGGTGTCTTTGGATTAGTATTTTAGTTTTTTGCCACCGACTTCCGAAATTAAAGTTATTTTTCACTTTATAGTGTTTTTTGGAAGTCGGTTGTTTTTTTTTTGTAAAAAAGTTTTTATTTTTCACTTTTTAGTGGGTCAGTTTGTAATTTATCTAAGTTACAATAGCCTAATGTCAACTGCTCATCACCTTTTACAAAAAATTGCTTTTCCCGATGCAGGGACGTTAATTGTTGAGGAGTTATCCTGGTAAGAACCAGGAGAACTTCTCAACAACCACGTACCATACGCATTGTGACGAGGATAAATCGTTTAGCAACCATAGTAAAGTAATCGAATCGCAACCCGTGAAATATTTGTCATTGAGTAGTTCCGATGGCCATCTGTGGTCTTCATCAGCTCCGCTTTACCAAATGATGATTTCCGAGAACAAATGCTCAAGTTACTTTAAAAAATACCCAAATCGCTATAGCTTTGCCTATAAAATTTGAGGGATTCCCTCGATTTCCATGGGATCCTCTCATCAGATTCCAACTTGATGATAATGGAACCACCTCGAGAGTATACCCTTTCGAACAAAAAAATAATTTTGAAAATCGGTTCACAATTGGCGGAGTAATCGCGTAACAAACACACAAAAAAAAAAAAAAAAAACATACCGTCGAATAGAGAACCTCCTCCTTTTTTGAAGTCGGTTAAAAAGAGAGGACTAATTCCATTCCCTGTCTTGATTCCATTCCCTGGCTCATTAATAACACTTCCTATACGAGTAGCATCCAGTCATCCGACAAGCTCGACACATGAAACTGTCAAATTTTCCCAATCAATCTTGAACCTTACGTTATAGCGATGATGTTGAAAATCTATTGAAGAAATTTGACAGATTGTAGTAGCTTGATGTGCTGGCGTCGGTACTGTATAACTCTCACGTCGCCGTGCAGTGAAAACCTCGTGATTGCAATAAACGATATATTACAGAGGAACATAAAATCTGTCGGACAAATAGCCGTCATTGACCTTCTCCGAGATTCATTATCATCAATAGAAGGTATTAGAAGAATCTTAGAGCTATGCACTTTGTTCTAAATATGATTAGAGCTTTTCCACACAATAAATAAATACACAGAAAAAACAGTGGCACTCCAGGAGTGCCGACAGAAGTGAAAACTTGAAAAAGCATAGTAATTTTATAAATATTTTTGAAGGTTATTCATCCCAAAGAAAATGTACCGCGCGTTGATGTCTTTATAATGGCCAAAATTTAAAACAGAGGTGTCGGTGACGGTAACAGTGTCGCGAGTGCAATGGTTTTTCCCATCTCAAAAAATGCCCAAGGCGCCTAAAGAAGTTTTTACTTCAAAAACAATTTTTCTTTACGAGGTTTTCACTTCACGGTTGCAATAAGTACGGTATTTACCTGGACAGTGCAGCTCGGGGCAGCAGACGCCGCGGCGATGTCGCACGTGGCAGCGCGGCGGTAGAGGGTCGGGCAGCGGCGCGCAGGCGCGGCGGCGGCACGACAGCGCGCCGCCTGCGCACACGCAGCGCAGGCAGTCTTCGCGCGTGTTCACCGCGGCGCCGTCGCTGTGCCACCGACCGTCATACAGGCACGCTGATGGCAGCTCGGTTTTCTTACCTGAAGCTGATTTGTAAAATTTGTAATTAAATATAGACCAAGTACAAGCTTGTGCCCACGACTTCGCCCGAGGGAAGCCGCGGCCGCGCTGCATGCGCGCTCTCTAGCAAGCCCTGGAATGGCAGCAGCTCCAAGTAAACAGACGATATTTACATGCAACGCGTAATACATGTTTTTCTGTTTGCTTAAATTTGATTTGTTTTTCTGTTTGCTTAAGTTTGATTTAAATGATTGTTGCTCGTTTGTTATAATGCTTAAAGGCGGATACAGACATCGCGAGGCATGTTCATATTCGTGGTGAGGCATGTGCTACGCAGGACTACAGTAAGCCAGCGTATGTCGGCAAACGCTCCACGATCAAAGAGTATGTGTGGACGTAGCCAAACACTCACTATACGAGGCGTGCGCCGCGCACGACGAACAACACATGCCTTGACTGAGAAAATGAACCTACGCCTGCTCGACGCATTGCTCGTACTGAGGCACTTTGATTTGAGCGCAACGACATTCGATGGCTCGCTCTGTATTTGAGTAGCACATGCCTCGCCGCAATTGAAGGTACGCACCTTGCGAGGCAAGTGCTTCGCACGCGGTTATATCGACCCGAGCATGCGTCAGTCGGCCTGCGCATGCGCTGGTTTTATTTTTACTCGAGGAAAAATAATATCGAGGCGTGTGTTGCGAGGCGTGCGCGGCGCATGCCTCGCAATGTCCGCCTTTATGTGTGTTCTCGCTACTACTGTCTACTTGTGCTTGTGTGCTTGCATGACTGTGCTTACTTTGGGTGTACTTAATAATTAACTAACTAACCCATAAACCCATTGCACATTCCAGCGAATACTGTTTTCTAGATTGTTTTAGGGATAAAATAATGTGAATCAAATTATCAACATCAGCTGTATACTCACGATATGCTTTGTCTTGGCGGTCATTAGGAATTTGTGTCCCACTATGTTTCTTCGTACCTGAAAAATGTAATTTAGTTCCGTGAGCTAGGTGATTTTTCTAACCTGGAAAGCGTTGGATAAGGTGGTAAAAATATTTCAAAATGTTTTCTTGCTACCTAGTTTAATAGAACACGTCAATTTGCACGTTTGTTTATTCAACAAAACTACTTTTATTTGTGCCCACATGCTGGTACAAGGTAGGTGTTACATTTACAATGCCCGCCTATCTCTTTAGCTCCTGTTACAGTAAGAGACATACATGTAATTTTTTTTTTAAATAGACTAAAGACATGTATCAGTAAGTGAACAATAGTAGGTTCTGGCACATATTAGACCAACACTCGCGAGTTCAACATTCCGTCACCTGCGGTGTACGTTTACAATAAGATCAGCAAGTCAATCAAATTTCAAAGGTTCATCATGGTTTCATCACTTGTAAAGTGGTATGAGAATGATCAAAATGGTGATCCTACGGGCAGGTCACGCTAATTATCGACTAATGTGATTTAAAAGAAAGAGAAAAAGCAAATACCTAAGAAATACACTAAATTATTAACATTTTATAATATTTATTTTTATGAATAATTATTAATTAGTCTTTAAATATCATAATTGATTTTTAACCGTTATTGTTGATTGAATATAAATAAATAAATTGTTATAAACTCACCATAATATGCTTTGCCTTGGCGATCATTTGTAAGCAACTGATGCATCTCACTGTCAATCTCAGTATCTGAAAAGAAAATATAGGGTTGTGAGTGTTGTGTATAACTGTGTGAGTTTCAGAGAAATATAGGGATGTCGTGAGTGTAGTGAATAACTGTGTGAGTTTCAGAGAAATATAGGGATGTCGTGAGTGCAGTGTGTAATTGTGTGAGTTTCAGAGAAATATAGGGATGTCGTGAGTGTAGTGTTTAACTGTGTGAGTTTCAGAGATATATAGGGATGTTGTGAGTGTAGTGCGTAACTGTGTGAGTTTCAGAGAAATATAGGGATGTCGTGAGTGTAGTGTGTAACTGTGTGAGTTTCAGAGAAATATAGGGATGTCGTGAGTGCAGTGTGTAATTGTGTGATCTTCAGAGAAATATAGGGATGTCGTGAGTGTAGTGTGTAACTGTGTGAGTTTCTGAGAAAAGGTTGTGTGGTTCATGTTTCATCAACACAATGAAACTAACTTAAATAAAATCAAAATAGATAGGTAAGCTGATAAGCATTAATATTTCAATCTAAACATTTATTTTTAAAATGTCATTTCGATTTATTACTCACCGTAGTATGATTGGTCGTGGTGACCATTTTGAATCATACTCTGTATTGATTTCTGTGAATCTAAAAATAATATTTAGTCGTAAAAAATCTGGGTGATAATAGGATGGCCTGAGGATATCTAATAATAATGTTGTAGCATTTTCCTAAGATTTGATCTGTATTAATTTAGCGGTCTAGATCCTGATGGCATTGGAAAGACGATATAAAAATATACACAACATAAAACTCACCATATGATTTGTCTTGGTGATCAACGGGAACAATCTGCTGTATCTTCTCAGTATCTAAAAATAAATTATATAAATTTCGTGAGTCAGGAGAACTAGGTATGTGAGTTACAGAGAATAATGGGATAGGTCGTGTGATCCACGTTTCTCATCGTGTGTACATACATAGATGGAGTGACACTTTAACGTATAAACTTAGATTGTGCTTGAAAGGTTAAATCAAAATTAATGCTTGTTGTAAACTACTGTCACTGTTATATATGTTAATTATATTTTAATGAAACCATTTACAGGTCATTTTGATTTAATTACTCACGGAGAGTTTTATCGTGATGATCTTTTGAAATAAAAATTCTCCGTTTCGGTTTCTGCAAATCTAAAAATCAAGTTTACTAGTCAAACTAAATGATTACTTAAAGGACGGCCAGAGCATGATAATTCTAATCACGTTACAGCATTTGCCCGTGGTAAAATATACTGTTAACTTACCATTTGTTTCATGTTGACGATCATATGGAACAGACTGTTGTATCCCCCTATCAATCTCAGTATGATTATGATTATGAGTATCTGAAAAGAAAAGGTAGGGATTTCGTGAGTTTCAAAGAATGTGAACATAAGTCGTATATATATGATCTCTGTTTCTTATCCGTGTGTTCTCATTTGTGTAGTTGTACTCGTTCATCAACGTAATGAAACTTTGACAAAAATCAAAACTGCAACTTGTCGAAAACTACAGTGACAAGCCTAGGCTTAGGATGTTTAGTGAATCATTCAATCTCAAAGGGTTTTTGATCAAACCATTAACAGCTGATATTTTGAATTATAATTATTTTATTACTTACCGTATGCTTTGTCGTGGTTATCTTTTAGGATTATTGTCCTCCGTCTCGTTTTTAGCGAATCTAAAAACAAAGGAAAATTGGCTGATAAATAAAAACAAAGTCTATTAGTTAAGAAAACTGGGTGATCAATAAAAGGACGACCAGAGATAATAATATTTCGTTGTAGCTTTGGCCCGATATTCGATCTGTGTTGAATATCGCGGTTTACACGCTCATGGCACTAAGTATTTACATCAAAAAGGCATTATTAAATTCTTAAAATTCACCATCTGCTATAACTTGGCGATCATTTGGTATTTCACTATCAATGTCAGTGTCTGTAAAGAAAAGATAGCGATTTCGTGAGTCAGGAAAACTAAATGAGATTCAAAAAATGGTAGGATACATTATTAACTTCACTCTAACCATTTACAGGTCATTTTGAAATGTCATTTTGATTTTATTACTCAGAGTGACTCATTTCCCGCTAATCTAAAAATAATGAAGGAAGACCAGCGGAAAATAATATAAATTACGATGTAGCTTTCTGATGGTAGGTATTAGCAGGTATGTACTCACAGTCTGCTTCGTCGTGGTAATAATTTGGAATTTTTCTCCGTCAATAAAAATAAAGATTATAAGTTGAGAAAACTGGGTGATCAATTAACGGACAACCAGAGGATAATTTAATATTATTATTCAAATTGTAACTTTTTCCCGAGATTCGATCTGATTTGGTCCGGCTCTAGACCCTCCTGCTACTTTAAAATATATTATTAGTATTTTAAACTCACCATGTGCTATGTCTTGGCGATCATTCCAAAGTATCCTACTGTCATTGTCAGTATCTGAAAAAACATGGGATGTCGTGTCGTTTTATTATAAATCACTCACAATCATAAAGTAATTATTTAATAGCCTATTAAGTGACATGATTATGATTAAATAAATAAGTATTGTAGAACTTACTGTATGTTCTGTCTTGTCCAAAATCTGGAAATATCACATCCACGATATCTAAACTTGCATCTGGAAAAAAACAGTATTTCTTAGTCAGGAGAACTTAGTGGATATAAAAAAAGCTCACCTAGTTAACGACACCAGTGAAGTTGCGAATATTAATGCCACAGTTTCTTTAATTATATTATTTCTATTC
Source organism: Oligia latruncula (assembly GCA_948474745.1). Classification (NCBI taxonomy): domain Eukaryota; kingdom Metazoa; phylum Arthropoda; class Insecta; order Lepidoptera; family Noctuidae; genus Oligia; species Oligia latruncula. Next base: position 20,862,361 of record OX419689.1, on the reverse strand, counting down.
GCAAGTATTTCCCCAAATTGGATAGAAAAAACTGGTCCTTCGAGACATGTTAAAATTCATGGCACGATACAGGTTTATATTTGGATGTAGGTACCTAATTACAGTCAAAATACATCTTATCAAAGTAAGTAGATTATGTAAGTATGGATTACTGTGAACTGCCGAATTTTACGCTATAGTTTAGCAACACGCTGTAAAACTTCACGTCATTTAAAACACTTTATTTATTTCAAGGAACTCTCATGACAGGACCAGCAAACGGACATTTAACTAATCATAATAGTGATATATTACACGATTATAGTTAGATCGCGCATGCGCCGAGCGATGCGCGGGCGCAATAAAAACCAGGCAGGACCAATCGGCGCGGGCGGCCAGTGCACACCTGTACCTACCTATTATGCGATTTAAACCAATATCCTTGTTCGCAGTACCGAGGCTCATTCAAATGGAAATCAATTATTTCTTCAATTGATCAATCATGTTGTGTTTATTGCTAAGGACCTGGATTGTAGCCAATACTGTTTTATTTGTTACACATTTTTCCAAAGCATCAGGTACTAAGTTTTCACGTGTCAACGTCTCTACGATAAGAACCTAATCTATTAACTTATTCAAACCGGTATTGTAAAAGTGAGCAATAAATAAAAGGATGCTAAATCATTATACACCTAAATTCTACAGCCATGATCTGATCAAAATAGTGGCAATGCACCCACAATCTGAACCATCATCTAAAACCAACGTTAACAAATACCCACAATCTGAACCATCATCTAAAACCAACGTTAACAAATACCCACAATCTGAACCATCATCTAAAACCAACGTTAACAAATACCCACAATCTGAACCATCATCTAAAACCAACGTTAACAAATACCCACAATCTGAACCATCATCTAAAACCAACGTTAACAAATACCCACAATCTGAACCATCATCTAAAACCAACGTTAACAAATACCCACAATCTGAACCATCATCTAAAACCAACGTTAACAAATACCCACAATCTGAACCATCATCTAAAACCAACGTTAACAAATCTTTTAACTAGCAGCGAAGTATAAAGAAGGCAGTGACCCTCGGCCAATCAAAACAGAGTCATAACAATACAGTTTACGCGTCGCGATGATCTGAGAGATATCGCGGAAACCTGTATCGCGATGTCCAGGCAAACAGCGCCGCGTGGGAACCGCCCAGCGCGCCCCGCGCCCGCGCCGGCGGCGGCGGCGGCCGCTCGACTTGAATGAGCCACCCACGACACACACGGCTGTTAAAGTAGTCTATGTAGGTACCTACTGGTGTTTATAACAGCTTTAGACATTCTAGCTTTACTGGGAGTTTAGATCAGTCTGATTCGAATTGTGATATTTGTAACGGCTGTCAGTAAATATTTAGGTGATTCTAATTGTGATTTTGAATCTTTGTCACTAGCGGACTTTCTTCCTGCTTAATAAGCAGTTAAAGCGCCGCGCTGAAAACACAAACTAAACAGACATTTCACCCAAGTACCTATTCCGTCATCCATCATGAATATAAATAAATACTATAGTAACAGTGCGCAGTGTTGCAGTCCCCTACCCTATCTCATGTTAAACAAATATTAACGTTATTTCAATGATAATTGAGTTGATTTCAGAGTGACTAGCACAGCACTATTAAAAATGTTTGAAGTTGTAGCGTAAACTGTACTTTATTGTGTATGAATTAAAGTTACTTTTCCATTAATTCATGTTTGTTTACATTTTTGGCAAATAAATCGCGAACACAGATTAGCTATGTTATGAGTTTATGACAGCAACTGAAAACAAACATTAGGCATAACCACAAAAATATGAATGATATCGTGTCGTATCAACCATCCCAATGTTATAAGAAACATTAGATCACGAACAAAACACAATTACTATACCTACTTACTAAGTACTAACCTATAGCATCATTTTTAAATCAAGTTTATCATGACGCGATTCCATTGTCAGGAGGCAGTTTGCGGTGAGGTCAAGTCCCCCAGGCCTCTGCCTGTCCTAAGGGTGTAATTTGGCGACTGGAAGCCCTTCTCATGAATCACTCTGCGGTGAGACGGGTTCTACGGTACAGGCGAACGAATATTAAGCACTTACATTTACTTGTAGGACACAATATACACAGGATTGATGATAGCATGTATTGTATTAAGATTTTCTTGCTATTTTCAGTTTAAAGGAAAAGCCATAAAAAGCTCTGGCATATTATTGAGCCTGAAATGGGGTTCTGTGGCCCAGTCGCTGACATATATTTTAAAAAATTTCAACATCCATGCATGTCACTAAACATTACTATAAAAAATGACGATTCTGCTAAGATTCAATTAATTGCTAGAGTAATAAAATTCGTAGACTATTAGTCTATTATATACCTCAATCAAAACAGGCACTAGATATAATCTGTACCTACGTCACTAGACAACTCACGGGTTTGCGCGGCTGCGCTAGCGCTCATTCAGGTACGTGGGTGGTCCTTTGACCCCAAACCCTGATCTGCGCTAAACGCGTTGTGGCCGGCCACTAATACGGTCGGCTGCTTTGCGGTCATGTGCAGGCAATAAAACTGACAGGAATCACATGTACGTATGTATGAATGTAAGTGGACTGACTGGTGGATGGGTGCTGGTGGTGCAATGTTGCGAGCGACACTTGCAGTCGTTGAATGATGGACAACGTTTACTTAGACTAAAAACTCTTTTACAAAAAAAAAACAACCGACTTCCAAACACTGTACATACCTACAAAATTTGAGGATTTTCCTCGATTTTCATGGGACCCGTTCATCAGATTCATCAGTTCTCCTGGTAAGGACCAGGAGAACTCCTCAACAGCCACTCACCATACGCATTGTGATAAGCATAAATTGCTTAGCAACCATATTCAAGGAATCTAATCGCATCCCGTGAAATATTTATCATTGAGTAGTTCAGATGGCCATCTGTGGTCTTCATCATCATCTCCACTTTACCAAATGATGAAAAAACATAAAGTGGAACATATAACCTCCTCATTTTTTGGAAGTCGGTTAAAGAGTGACATGTCGTAGATTCTAGTTTCAACAGCCTCAACACACGAGATAAGTAAACACAATGTTTGTGTTAAAATGTGGTGCTATTGGAAGTGGAGCGTGTGAGTCACAGACGACCGTGAATTAGAAATGGTCGCCATGTTTCTTCTCCGTGCCATTTCCCAACAAATTTTGGCGAAATTGTCCCACTATTATGATAGGTGTAAACAAACTTTCCCATGGCCGTCACAGTCGCTACATATAGTGTAACGTCATACCAAAAGTGAAGGCTGTTACAGTTATCTACTTACAAATTAATTTTCAGTGCGAAACGCCATAATAAAGTCGTTTCACCCATTATGTTCAAAATTATAGGAATTTTATATCGTGAATTATCTTTAAGAAAGTTAATTTAATGCAGGTACTCCGCCTGAAACGTCTCGTATCTTGGCAGAAGCTAGGCATAAGCTACGCTATCAGCCGGCTACACTATTTAATGATATCGCGAAATTAATCTACGGATTCAGAAATAAATACGTTTAAGTTCAGCGTTTTTCTACATGACATTTTCTTACCATTAACTGAACACCTAGCCTGGCCCGCCTACGGTAACCGACTATGAAAATACGTTTCAATTAATATAATAAATTGCATTATTTTACTAGTTTTAATTTGCAAGTGAAAAAGATGTCCATAATATTATACCAGACTAGCTTCCGCCCGCGACTTCGTCCGCGTGAAATTTCACCCTCCCCCCATTCACCCTCTTAGGGATGGAATTTAGAAAAACCCTTTCTTAGTGGATACCTACTCTTCACAAAGAACACACCCTCCAAATTTCATGTCTCTAGGACCAGCGGTTTAGGCTGTGCGTTGATATATCAGTCAGTCAGTCAGGACTTTGAATTTTATATATATAGATAGAAAACGCCGAACTCGTGTAGTTTAAAAAAAACATGATTGACGTGTAAAAGTGTTTGTGCAAACCTACTTACAAAAATAAAATCATTTATCATTTATAGTAATATGAGAGCAGTAACTGTAGCTGTGAGACAATGGAGTTCCCATGGCGCATGGCGGTGCGATGGGAACTCGCCGACAGACGTTTCCGCTCCGCAGACCAGCCCGGGAACAGACACTGTATCAGGGTTGCAAGGTAGCTCAAAATAAACGAAATCTCGCAGAGAATCACTATACCTACATACGAAGTAGAATGAGAGTGAGAGAAAAATTAATTCATCGATTAGAATTTTTAACAATATACTTTGGTCATATGCAGATGGATCCTCGATTTTTTTTTGTTTTTATCTGCAGCCAGCAGAATAGATTTGAAAGAGGCTGGAAGATTAACAGAGCTAAAAGGATAATTTTAATTATATAATAAATAAAATCTGGACCTTCCTCCCAATGCGTGCAGCCCTGGCGGCCTGGCGGCCTGGGCACCGCCGCACCACAGACGAGACTCGTCTGACCATTGTCTCAGAACCAGATCTGAATCTCTTTACCGTCACTCGCCAACAATAGCTACAGTAACTGTACCGCCAGTTTTTATACCCACTCATTAAACTATATTCTTTATTACCTTTAATTTAACCATTGAAATCGAGGATACGATATTTTTTGCGACCTATCTCTAATGCTCAGTTTATTGAAGCAGATTGATCGTCGTGACTGTAAAGTACTTTACTAAAATCTAGTTATCGACTTAACGATTTAAGAAGAGATAAACGATTGTTAAAAGCCTTTATTTAAAAAAACATTTTTGTAGTCATACGCCCATTGGGATTTCCCATAAGATTACAAACAGATCTTAAAACGTCGATATAGAGATACCTTTTCCATTTTAATCTCCAAATTAAAGACATCTAATCTATTATTACGATGTTATCTAAATCAATCAAAGGTTCTACTCTGATATTCGGCTTTTAAGAACATAGTTACAAAACCTACACGCTACACGAAATCGACAAGCCATTTCTTAATGTTGGGGCTTTCAGTTACCCCTGTTACCTTTAAGTTACCCCTGACACAGAAGTCTGGGAGCTATTGCCTTTAAAGTATTCGCTTCAAAACTTCGCTGGGTGTTGATTACAGAAACGATAGAAGTTTGAACTTACATCGTCTCTGTAATTGAAACCTCTACATTAGACAGTAGGCTTGAACTTGGCACTGCTGCACTGGCAGCGAAGTAAACTACTCATGTATAGAACAAACGGCACTCGCCTCGCATCGCATTACGTATTCCGGTTGGCCCTGCGCCCGCGCATGTTACATACGTTTGTATTGGCGCTCATTCATTGCATATATGCAATACACAATCATAAGGCACAGAAGGTCCACTTTTGATATTACAATATTATCATGAGCTATGTAGATCAGATGTAGCTTCAATCATGCAGAATTTCAAAACTAACACTTATATCCGAATTATTTTTAGATTAAACTTGATAGTCTCTTGACTTGACCAAATTTAAGGCCGTATCGTATATGTGAGAAACTTGTATATTTTGCAATGCCCGTACAATAAAATGAGAATAATGTTCTTGTTCAGTTGCTGAATTTGTATTATTAAACAAGTCGCAGTTTGCACAACAGCGAGAAATATTTCGTTCGATTTTTTCGCTCAGAGTTGTCCCTAGCCTTGTAACGTAGAGGACCTTCTGCACCTATCTACTTGGTGCTTGACTGGTATACCACCGATAAACTGTCACCTAACTTGTCAATAAGACGCCTATCGTTCTTATTAAGTCGTTATAAGGTGCAATATTCAGTGTCACAAGTGAATGCTAAGAACAGCACAATCTTGTCGTTGGCATAGCGGGCCCTCACATTAGCATAGATTAAGTCGCGGGTGAACTTCAAAAATCCTCTCTCAGTAATGTATGAATGGCACGGCTAGCGTTAGATTCCACGAATGTATAATACTTTAATTGACAACCTATTTGCAGTGCATTGGCACGATACATAGGGTATTATGCTATCGATCTCTGAAGGTGCTCATCACAAGAGACAAATAGTTTTCCAAGATAAGGAAAAACTAGTTTTCTACACTAAGTCGAGAAATTGACGTTTCCTTATCAAACGTACCTTTTGTTAGATGTATCTACACTTAACAATAGAGCGCATGTACATTCATTCACAATTATAACATTAGAAGTTTTAACATTATAATTAGGAAATCTATGGTACCTACTTAACAACCAGTTACGTCCGAGTTCTGAATTTAAAAAAATGCCTAGTTCGATATAATGGAAGAAAAAAAAAACAAGGAAAATAGTTTACTCTCCATCAATTACAAAAACACAAATGATACAAGAATGACTCGACTATTCGGATGTTGGGGACCAAAGGAAGCGATGATGTTTCGTTTATCTGTAATTCAGATTTGTGGTAATAAGACAGTTTATTTACTTTAGGCTCAAATACCAATAGAATTGCTGAGCTACAATGTAATTCTGTTTCCATTGGGTGTCCTAGTACGAGTATAACTAAGCAGCTTCTTAGTAATTTTTCTTTTCGGAGATACCAAAAGTTTTTGTAGAGCTTCCTGTTTTCTAAACAAACAAATAACTTATTAAATCTTCCTAACAATGGATCCACGAAAATGTTAAAAACTTTAGGTCTCACTTGTAACTTCGTATGGTCGACTCTTTTCTAAATGTTTTGAGACAAAAATACTTTGAATGACAAAGCTGTGGCCTACCAAACTGGTCTGCAAGGTGACCCGTACAAGGACAAGACGGAATACTTTAATTAATAACGATACTGCCTGGTCGTTACGTTAAAACATCACATATTTACAACAAGAAATAAAGGAACGTGGTTGATCAAAATATAACCACAAACACTCGGTTTTTTGACTTGAGAAGTTGACAACTTGCCAAACCCTACTTTAACATTACAAAAAGCTCGCGACATTCAAAATTTATTTACAAAAAACGCAAGTTTTGGATTGCGCCGTCTACAACTTCAATTCCTGAATTGAGAATTATTATTTAGAAACTGTGAGATAATTTAATTGTGTTACCTACCTAATCAACTTATAACTTTTTTTCTGCATCTTTTATCTCAAACAACTTAATTACCAAAAACTACAACGGACACTTGCGATGTTCACAGTGGAGGCGGCTCACGTGATTGTATTGTGGCTTTATAATGCTAATGAGTAATCCTGGCTGCCATTGTGCCTGCTCCAGTGACACAGTGCCGCACGAGAGTGACGTGCCGGTATCTGTAGCACTTCATTATGAATAACAGTAGTTACATACATTACTTTCACAGAAAAATATGGTCAAAATACAATCTCGACATATACTGTAACATTTCTCAATTGCGAAATGTATAGTAACTACGAAATAGTTACGATTTTGCGTTAAATGCACGCAGCAGTATTTAAAAATCAATTAGATACAATTAGTTCTCGATATCAAATTGCGGATCATTATTTCATTCTTAAGTAAACTATTAACGAATAATATATCGATCAACTACCAGAAATAGTTACCAAATGTCGCAAAAAAGATTTCTATTGCGATTTGTCAATACTTACAGTTAAGTACCAAAAACACGTGTTTATCACTCAAACTTGAGCAGGATTCAAAGTACAGTCTCAATCGCGCGTTGAACTCTTCGGTGCGGAGAAAAGATGTAGAGCTTTTATAAGCGGATGTCAAAAATTAGCAGTTAAGATAAAATCGTCTCAAATTATACAAGGAAGGTACTGAAGACTGGTTTATGTTAAATTATGCTAATTTCCTAAGTCGGGAAGCAAAATGATTTCGATGAATCGTTTGAAAATACACGTTACGATTTGGTCTAAAATTGAATGAGGTGCTAATATTAACAAAAAAAGGAAACGTATTTCGTTAAATATACACACAGTAAAATAAGCCCTAAACTTAATTTTAGCTTCACGTCTAAAACCGCTGAGCAAACACATACACTTTAAAAAAATAAAATAAAATAAAATTCATTTAATTCAGGCAAATTTATTTTATTTTATTCCTTTGCCTACCCAAAACACGTTAATTAAAATATAAACGACTCAAACATAGGATTCATTCATCAATTAGCTGAATCAACTGTGACCATATCAGAACCAAATCTGTTCAAATTAATAAAAAAGGCAATGAAACGTAAACTGGGCGGTAAATCGTTCGCATATATCACTGGGGTCGTCGACCGGTGGATTTGCATGGTGGTACAAAGGACCTGCGCGCGCGCAGACGAGCAGCGCGGCCGCGGTGAGCGCGAAGAGCGCGGGAGTCATGCTGGCGGGCGACGGCGGCGACACACAGCACTGCACTGGCGTGGACGCCAAGACGGAGCAACGCCGGCGCGCAGGCGCACGCATACCACGCAATTACGTTACAAATGTGTAGAGGTGTCACCTCTGGTGAAGAATGAAGCCAAGGGTTTCCCGGGAACCTATATTATATACGGAACCTTATACTTCACTTATCGAAAATTAATTAAATCTAGAGATTAACACAGGTCTCAAAACACACAGGTCCAATGAATTCATTTACAATCTCCAGATTTATATTCTAAGTCAATAGGAGACCTCCATCTAATGTCTTTGACAATTCAACTGCTATGCGTGCTATAGAGACAAGACGATTGTAGACTTTCTAATTTCCTGGCATGGTGGTGGTCAATGACGACGCGATCCCGATGATCAGTGAGTAGACCATTGTTTATAGCACTATTTATTAACAGCAGAGTTAGCCAGCTATACAAAAATACACCACAAACAAACAATAGCAAAACAGTAAATGTAAATCTAGATTCATGCGATCGGAGAGACTTTTGAAAAATCTTAAGTAAAAAGTCGTAATTTGAGGTTTGGCTCTCGCCTACTTCCTCCTCCAATATTGGACCAGTTTAAAAGATATTTCATAAACTTAATAAGAAGGATATATACTGTGTCCCTATGTTTTTCTTTTTTCATTAATAGTAGTCAAAGTACACTAGGCCTCTATTGACAGCGGTTTAAATCGGCATTTATGAGGGTTCTAGTGCTTATAAAAATAATGTATCATCAAAAAGGAAAACATAGGGACATACAAGTAGTTAATATTTATTATTCTGTAAAAAATCATCGCTTTAAGGTAATTAACCAGAAAGAAAACAGGCGAGAGCGCTTCTATGGAGAAACGACCACTTAAATTGAGTTTTGGTTCCCCGACATCTGTCTTTCAAGCCAAGCCAGGAACCCTAGTAGCGTTGCTAATGTGTCCCGTCCAAAAAAAGACACGTAAATGAGACCGCTAAAATAGTCGAAAGATTTTAGTAGAGCACAATTTATTTATATATGTCCGAGTCTTTGAGTGATCTTGGTGACTCCAGTCTCCAAGACAGCCCTAGCTGTCTTCCTGTCGGCTGTCTGGCTGTCTGTATTAACTGAGATTAGATAAAAAAGAAAATAAAATGTGCAGGCTGTCAGGAACTGCTTGTGATTCAGCTTATGTGATGGCAGTAACAATTGTCTATATGTTCATAAGTCTGCAGGGCGCCCAAATCGCCGCCCGCCGCAGGGTGCGCGCGTGAGTAACGATGCGTCCTAGTGAAACTCGCAATTTATAGTCCTTTCCATGCTTGGTATATATGCATGGTATATGATACTTAGAGACCATGTTTTGGAGCTTGAATCGTGGTGGATGACATCAGATATTAGGGTCAGGGTCAATACTTCACTTTCGTATAATGTGTTGCTTTGTTATGAATCACCAATTGACGTGATGTTGTACATATTATCCATATTATTCCAAACCATTTCAGCTCTGTTGTGTCTTAATTCTTTAGTTAGAGAAGACTTGCCAAAATTGTCTCTCCTCTTAAAGTTCTCTAGAAATAAGCTGAAAGAAACCGAGTAATCTAAGACAAAAAACAATAAGCATACGTTTTTTGTGAGCAGGATAATGATAAAACTCCAGCAACCGGAAGCTGTTAGGGATTCCTCTGCCCAAAACTGCGAGTCGAGTAACTGCGGCACCCTGTCTCGCCACTCATCCCTCATCAGATGTCAGCGACCCCGGCAGTCGGGTGTCCTCGGCGACCGGTAGCCGCAGCTGGTTGCAGCTCTGACAGACAAGCCGCGCGCCGTACTTTTCCGCCTTTTTGCCGCACTTGGCTTGCGCGTATTTGCACAGACCACTCACAGTGGGAACTTGGGTCAATACCATACATTACTGCTGCTTTACAAGAAACTGGACTTAAATGAGTTTTTTTAAGGAAAATATCTACCAATGCACAGTTTTGACAAGTGTCTAAATTTTTGTAGTTTCTGATTTTGTTTTTATTAGCTGACTCTGCTAGTTTCGCCGCGAGACACTATTTGTTTCTTTATAATTTCCAGGTAATTTACTTAAGACAGTATTACGCAGAAGTTCGTAATTGGATTTGCTTGCACTAGTTGTCAGATTCGGACCCAACTTCATGAGGGATGCACATCCAAATCTATCTAGAAAGGAATAAACTATCACAATAATTGCAGCATCATCATCAGCAGGCGGTGGCCATGATGCTGGTTAACTAAGCACTTGTTATGTTATGGTTAACGGCTCAAACACACCTAGTTCACGCCTACAGACTATTTCACATTATTACCATAAACATGCTGTAAACAGAATAACTGTTCTTACTTCTAAGTAAAAGTGTAAGATTTTCCACAAAAACGTTACTTCTTCCTCATTCCTAATTAGAACTCTAGAATATTATCGCTAGGCGATGATGCTGCACTTTCTAATTTCCTGTTAAAAACACTGTTATTTTAAACATTGCCACTTGTGATTTACTCGAGTCAGACATCGAAAAAATTATAAAATAGACAACAAAAACCCGAATAAAAATGTAAACCAACCACGATGCGAATCCAGCTTAGTGTGGTCTGGTAGTAGTAACAGTAAGCACAACATTTACGACAGAAGTCATGTCAACATATCAACCAGGAACTCCTGAACAAAGTTATTTTATTTTATTTTTTCAGGATAACAAACAATTGCGCAATGCTTAATATGATATTTTATAAAAACGCTTAAGTAATCACGCAACCAGCATCGTTATCCACAAATATTGTCTATCTTAGATTAACTAGGTTTGGTGAAATAACATGTGACAAAGTTATGGAGTGTATCGTAAAATATTTTGGTAACCCCTTAAACAATAATTATTGTGTTTGTAAAAAAGTTTTTATTTTTCACTTTTTAGTGGGTCAGTTTGTAATTTATCTAAGTTACAATAGCCTAATGTCAACTGCTCATCACCTTTTACAAAATATTACTTTTCCCGATGCAGGGACGTTAATTGTTGAGGAGTTCTCCTAGTAAGAACCAGGAGAACTGGAACTGATTGAGAAGTCACCATCAGCTCCACTTCACCATATGCATTGTAACGAGCATAAATTGCTTAGTAACCATATTAAAGTAATCGAATCGCAACCCGTGAAATATTTGCCATTGAGTAGTTCCGATAGCCATCTGTGGTCTTCATCATCAGTTCCACTTTACCTAATGATGATTTCTGAGAGCAAATGCTCAAGTGACCTTAAAAAATACCCAAATCGCAAGGTTTACCTATAAAATTTGAGGGTTTCCCTCGATTTCCATGGGATCTTCTCATCAGATTCCAACTTGATGATAATGGGACCACCTGGAGAGTACACCCTTTCAAACACAAAAATAATTTTTGGAATCGGTCCAGCAGTCTTCGAGTGGTAACATACATAAAAAAAAAACATATATAAAGTCAAACATACGGTTAAAAATCATTTAGAATAGGGACAGCACCCAACGACTGGAAAGGATTCATTTATTTTCACACAGAGGATTCTGTGAGTCATTGTTTTTGAAAAAGGATTGGAAATCTGTGTAGTGTGCTAGATTATCTCATTCTTCGCACAATTACTATTATGAGCTAGTTCAGGTGGTGCCACGTGTATTGATCTACCTATTCATTAGAAGCTTTCATTATTCTCTTTTTACATTGAAATCAAAACATTCATCAAGAAATTGGGACAAACATTGGATCAAGAAACTGGAAGCAGTGCAGCAATTATAAGATGGCCTATCTTAACAGTAAATATGTAGGTATGTCATTTAACATGCAACAATTTTGTCATAGGTGTCACCGACTGGAAATGGATTTGTATTCAACTCCAATTAAATTCCAATAATTTATCGAAATACATAATTAATTCGTTAACACAAATTGAATTTTGCAAAAAATCACATTACACTATTCTTCCACGCCTGATGACGGTCTACCCAAAGATATTGTATTTATTTCTCCCATCCGATTAAGTCCGCCGTTTCCCGGGGCGGCTCGGAGCGGCACGATGAGTATAATTAAGTATGTGTCGGTAATTAGCTTATTTCCAGAGAGGCTGCGGATCGTGAGCGCGCGCGGCTCGCTCTCGCCACAAAAACCCAGCGCTCCCAGGCACCGCCGGCCCTGCGGCTGACAGAACATGGGACACAACAATTACATGTACTTACTTACATTTTAACAAAGCTCCTTGTAGTATGTCCTTTAGTAAATGTCTTTATAGTGAAAAATCACAATTCACCCATCCACAGACCAACCGCGGCAAGCGTAGCTATTCATGTGAATAACTTAAATTAAATACAAATATTTTTTATTTGTTGACCATAGGTGGGTTAGGTACAGATGTTGTAAAAGAACGTTATGTCTAGCCGTCATCGGCGTACAAATATTATCTTGGTACAAACATGCTGAATATAATAAATTATCAAACAATTGTCACACATTATATAACTATAATTCAAATTGTTGTCATAATAATAAAAAAAACGTTCCAATAAAATAAATAAAAAGTATACAAAAAGGTTAATAATTAATTATAATGTGTCAGTTAGGTATTCGTTCACTGTATATTATGTTTTATCATATAATATTTTCAGTTAGCCTTTTTAAAATCGTGTATGTTGTTTATTTCTTTAATTCGCCTAGAGATCTTATTATAGATCCTAGGTGCCATTCTTAAAAAACTTTTTGCATAAAGAGCAGTGAAAGTATTTTAATTTTTCTTGATTACTAACAATTTTCCCAAAAGGTCAGCCGGAAAAACTTTCATCCTATTTTACTTTCATATTTTGAAAGGTGCTTGTAGCTAAGTAATAACGTGGCTTAGCGCATATATCTCTGTTGCGTCGTTTAGATCTCAATGTTTCAAACAGATGGAAGTTGGATTTGACAAATACTGCTGTCTCAAAAATGTACATACAGAGCAATGTTATGAGTTTAAATTTTTTGAAATATGGAATACAGCTTTCAGTTGGTTTCAATTTAAACACACACATCTCTTTTGGGCCTTAAACGCAATGTCTTTGTCAGTGGAATTTCCCCAATAACTATATTATTCCAAAACGTAATGTAGATGTGACATAGGCTTTGTAAGAAACTAGAACAACGGACTCGTTTACTATTTTTGTTAGATTGTAGAGCGCATATGAGTACTGGTTTAGTTTCTTACAAACAGTTTCTCTAAGATATTTCCAGTTTAAATGAATATCCAAGTGAAGTCCCAGAAATCTAGCACTGCTTGTTTCAGCTATTATTTGATCTGCTTATGCTATGTTTAAGATTTTTTGTTCTTTGATACATAAAATGTCATAAGCTTTGTCTTATCTATGTTTATTATTTAATTATTTATAAGTAACCAATTTATGATGCAAAGGATGAACTTGTTCATAGTTTCTATATTTTTACATGGAACAATAAGTGTACTGTCATCGGCAAACAAAACAGGTTGATAATAAAAATAGTCAGTAAATAACTATTACAACAAAAAAAACAGTAAAATAACAACAATTACAACAAAAGGTTTCAGTCTATCAAGAAGTACTCTGTGGGTTTCAGATTCTGAAACCATTGACATTTCAGAAAGTTACTTAGAAGACATTTTTGTGAAATAAAATAGCATCAATACGTCGCCTAACATTGCATAATAACAAACCTAGATCACCCAAGTAACATTATGTAAATTCGTTGAAGTACTCGTATGTACATGGAGGACTTACAGCTAATAAAATCAAACAAAAAAGCAAATCATAGTCACCCGAAAGCCAATTGCAAATCCTCCTCAAATATCTAAAGTCAATTGTTCCCTAGATACATTTAGTCGAGTTATGCGCTCATAAACGGATGTTTAGTTTTTCATGATTTTAGGGTTAGTCCCATAGTAAAAGTTGTTCATAATAATAAGGACAATGGCGCCGATTCTGTTGTTCACAAACTAAACTAAATTTAAGTTCATGCATCTTTTTCTTTCTATTTCATTATGAAAAGGACAGAAGATAAATATTAGTTTAGTCCTGTCAAATATTAGTTTAGTCCTGTCAGATATTCCATAGACAATTTAGACGAGATTAAAAAGTTGGCTACTAAAAATACGTCAATTTACGTCAGGCGCTGACTAATTTGACAGGACTAAACTAATATTTATCTTCTGTCCTTTTCTTAATGAAATAGAAAGAACAAGACAAATCTAAAGACGTATAATTTATTCAAATCCGTTCATTCGTTTAGAAGTTACGAGGGAACAAAGAATCGGACATACATACATACATACATACATACATACATACATACATACATACATACAGGTCAAACACATAACCCTCCTTTTGGGCTTCGCCGCAGTCGGGTAAAAAGATGCCTGAACTTAAATTTAGTTTAGTTTGTGAACAATAGAATCGGCGCCAATGTGTCCTGATAGCCGTGAAATACCGCTCCACTCCTCATAAGCACCTCAGGACATGTTGCCCCCTTGCCGCTACGTCACTTTGTGCTAGCGACCGTTTTGGGGGGCCCATTATTGAGTGTGCAAGTCACCCCCTGCTATTTTATCCGTGTATTGTATATTATGTATAACATTGGTCCTGACCAACGGAAGAACTATGTCCCCTGACTGCAGGGGACATAGTTCTTCCATAGTTCAAGATAACCAATCCAATATAACCACCCAAACCCACAGCCCAATATGTTTTGTTTCCATGTTCTGCAATAATCAAGATAGTCCTGCACCAACCGGGGGTTGTCCTTGGTTGCACTTGCATAGTGCATACAGGGATAACCGTCTGTTGGTGCCTCCTCAGATTTTAAAATTGTCTATATCCTCTGCGAGTTGGCTTTGGCCCCTCGTAGGCCATACAAAGGTCTGCAGATGTGTGCCCCCTTTTCAGGTTTTCAGTTATTTCAATTACATATTATAAAGCGCAAAGAATTCAAAATAATCTGCGTATAATTTTTATGCTTTCACATTTGAACTTATGTATATTGAATTAGGTATCTACTTAGGTTTATATGTATGTATGAACTAGATACAATCCTATAACGAGGGTGAAAGTAGGTACTGATAACGCGTAGTTAAATGACGACTGGCTACGTATTATCTGATGCGGGCCACAACCACATACCTAGTTCAAACAATGGCAGTACCCCGTTTATAGGCGATACAATCCCTATGACGATGGTGTTTTCCATCAGCAAAAATGGTGAATTAACATACAAACTTTCATCCCCTATTAAACGTTTTTAGAGAAAATTTTTCAAAAATTCTTCCTTTGATCACTTTCGTTGCTGAAGGAACTCTTATGCAAAGGACATCATTCAAGTGTCGAAGATTTTATACCCAAAAATTAAAGTGAATCAGAATAAAAAGTACTAGTTTCTCATGGGAAATAATATCTTGAGCATTTTATACTATTACAGCGAAAGTCGACAATTAACCCCCCGGGTGCTATTTGCGATTGAAAATGCCAAAAATCATATATTTATAAATAAATCAACAGCACATCACTCATCATAATTAATTTTCCATAAAAGAAAATGCCCACATCCCACATGCAAGTACATATGTACATACGCGGGCGACTGTACCGCAAGCAGTACTAGAATCCCTGCCAACCTCACGCCCGGTGCGTCAAATGGGAACAATTAAAAAGAATACATTTTTTTGTTTTAATTAAAAGCGCATTGCGTGTAAGGCTGGCCACACACGGCGCCGCTCGCGCCGCACCGCCGCGCGACCGTTAGTTCCCGCGACTCGGCCGCGATCTGCCACATTCTAACCACCAATTAAGATCACCTAAACGGCAAAAAGCGCGTTGAAATATTTAACTCACTTAGTAATCTTATACTTAGTACCTATTATATTAAGTGTCGCGTGTCTTTGTGGATGATTTCAAGAACTCTACAAGTTATTCGTACCGCGTCATTATTTGCTCGCTGCTTTATGCGGATTAAATTGGTTTTTGCTAAATTCTTTGATAATCTAATGGAATCTGTCGGTTCTGTACAGTTTCTTCTTTGTACTAGTTCAGTTCTCATGGTTTGCCAAGCTTTGAAGTACGCAGTTGGTTTATGATTCCGTGGAAAATCAGAAAAACCTTTGGTACACAGCTTCCGTCCTATATCATTCTTACGTTTGGCGGTTGTTTCCTTATAACAAAACTTATGCTGGCAAAAGAGGCACCACTACCTCATACAGCCTTTGTGCCGAATACAATACAAGCATAGAGAATTTGAAGGCTAACATATTCAGTTTTAGAATCCTCTTGGGACTGCCCCGTTTTTGTCGCGCTTCAGGAAGACATGCTTGAAAAGGCTTGAAGATATTGTTTTAAGGTAATATTTGGCTAGGTCCCTACAGTTCGCAGAGTTTATTTTTCAGCGTGAAAGATGTTCCGATAACTTGTCCTTCAGAATATTGTTTTGATTAATAGGATTAGGCTTTAGGCTAGGCCAACGCTCATCGGCGAATCGTTTAAAAGCATAAGGAGCTAACCATAGAGCTGTTCAAGACATTCTACATTAACATGAGTTCATAAGTGGCATAATGTCAGTATCATAACGCGTATAATGTGCGTAACGGGTCAGGCAGTGCGTCGTGAATGTCGCTCACCGCCAATTAACACCGATAATTAACGAGCACTTACCGCGTAAGTACATTAACTGCTGACGCCACGCACTGTGACACCGGACCGCTCTGCATGCTGTTAGTTTCATCGCAGTTAATTTTCAGAAATGATATTGTTATTTCAACGCAAAAATTCGTAAGTTTTAAAAGTCCACTGCTTAAATTATAATTATATGTATTACTAGCACTTTGCCCGCGACTTCGTCCGCGTGTGTTTCGTACTTTCCTCTAAAAATTTCGAAAATGTATTTTTCAAGTTTATTAACCAAACGAATAAGATTTTTCATATAAACTGTATTTCCGCTTTTCACCCCCACAGGGGTGGAATTTCGAAAAATCCTTTGGGATGTGCTCATTACTTGACTCAAAGATTATTTATACCAATTTTCGAGTTAATTAAGCCACGCAGTAAAATATTCGCCTGTAAAATTAACTACCCCTTTTCACCCTGTTAGGGGTACATTTTCGAAAAACCCTGATACACGTTATTCTCTATTTTTGGTCTTAAGTATAAATACTAAGTTTCGAGTATATCGGACAGCCCGTTAAAATTCTTCCATACAAACTTTGACACCCCCCAATCCCCCTTTAGGGGGTAGTTAAGAAAAACAAAAAATGCCAAACTTAATCATTTACTTAGATTTAAGTATTCGTGCCAAGTTTCAAGTTTATTAACTCAAGGAATAAGATTTTTCATACAAACGAAATCCCCCCTTTTCACCCCCTTAAAGGTTGAATTTCCAAAAACCCCTTCTTAGTGCTCCCCTACATTATAAAAGGAAGCCGTGAGCAAAATTCCACATTCCTAGACCCAGTAGTTTCGGCTGTGCGTTGATATGTCAGTCAGTCAGTCAGTTTCTCCTTTTATATATATAGATTACCAATAAAACAAACTCGATCTTCATATGTTTTTATCTTTCATAATTCAAAGTGAAATTTTCAGTCAGTATTTTTTTCCTTCTTAGATTTAAGGCAAATTGTGTGACGGGGAACCTAATCCCGATTTTTATTTAAATTGTTACGTCCTTAATTAATGACTTATTCTTACTTTAAATAGCGCCATCTGTGTAGTGACACAGACATCGCTTGAATATAACCATAACCTTCTTCATAACGCTGCAAACAAAAAGAGAAAGGTGGAGCCACAGACACAGATGATTCTTAAAAATACTCGATAAACATAGATGAAACTGGAACCACGACGATAAAACATACTTTCTGTAGTATAAAAGCATGTTTACTTTTCTCTTGTATCGAGACATCGTGGGTTCATAAAAACATCAACCAAACCTGGCAAAACGATCTGCGCCATACAAGTAGGTACCTATTCGTCCAGGAATCGAACATACCACGTAACGAGGCACTGCAACCAATAACTTCTAGGTAAGCCACTATGCCAACCGTTCCACCTTATCCGATGATTCGCCAAGCACATTCCTACTAGCTTTTGAAATAAAAGCATTCTAGCATGCCAATGGCTAGCATGCTTCTGGAAGATCTCTTCCAGAACATTCTGAACCAGTCAGAGGCACATGCTAATCATGAGCACATCAATCGCCATACTTTCTAGTCGTGACGCGCTATGAATGATTACTATTCGCCGGGCGGCGCCTCCTGCATGGCGTAATATCATGATATCGTAACACTTGGCCCGGAACGACCCACGTACTGCGCGCAGTCGGGAACCTTACAGGTGCGTCCAGCAGACTCCAGACATTACAAGGCGAGTGCTTCCTCAACTACTAAAGCTATGTTTAACAACATACAGTTTACAAGCTAATGTGTAAACAAACTTTGACGGCATGGTTGGCGCAGTGGTTAAGCGATTGACTGCTGCGCTGCGTGTCACGGGTTCGATTCCCGCACCCCCGCACCGAACAAATATTTATATGACCTACAAGTAGTTGTTCCGGTTCTGGCTGTTTGTGTAAGTGAATTTAAATGTTTGTCACCCACAATACAGGAGAAATTCCTAGTGTGGGGCTACGTTTTAAAAAAAAAGAAGTACATACGAGTTGTATGTCGTAGGTTCGAACCCAAACGGCGTTTTACTTTGTACAGTAAATTATTTCATCACCATTGCTCTCAAAACGGTGAATAAAAACATCGTTAGGAAACCGGCACGTGCGCAACCAAAAATTCGAAGACATGTGACATCTGCCAACCCGCACTGGGCCCGCGTGGTGGATGGATTACGGCCCACTCCCTCTCACCGAGAGGAAGCCTGTGTCCCAGCAGTGGGAACATTATAGCTGATTATGACTACACTAGCAGCGCCCCGCGGTTTTACCCGCATAAGTGTCGATCCCGTAGGAACAGCGGAATAAAAATTATCCTATGTCCTTTCCCGCGACTCAAACTAAATCTATAGATACCAAATTTCATCTAAATCGGTTCAGCGGTTTAAGCGTGAAGAGGTAACTAACAGACAGACAGACTTTCGCCTTTATAATATTACTATGGTAATATCTATGATTATCATTTAAATACGATATCTATGAGTTTAGTTGCATCATTCCGTCATTATTATATTTTCCTTTGTTGTCATAAAACTCGAGGAAAGTCAATACAATATGTTGATTAGGTTGAATAAGTTACTTCTAATTTTATTTAGGTATAAAAGTCTCTCTACAATTCTCTGAATCTATAAATAAATTACGTAACGTAGATTCTGGTCAAAGCTAAAAATATAAATATAAGTCCAACCAACCATTGACTCAACGAAGAAGAAGAAGAACGTACGGACAGAATATAATTTCGTATATACGATATCTTGTAATCTTATACTAATCGAGACAAGTTTCCACTAGAGAATAGATAACCTGTAAGTATCTAAATAAATATCAAATAAAAAGTAATAAAACTTGGGTCAAAAACCTCATTGGTGTTTGTGATTCCCATAATTGGTGGAAACCAGAATGACCAGTGACGACAACTAACATTGAAGGCAAGAATCTTGCAAGACTAGCTACCATAAGCCTTTTTCTTTCAGTATAATGTAATACAGAATTCCGAATTCAAGCTGAATTTCATTTTCCAATTTTCTTTCATCATTCGAAAAGGAAGATATAAAATATAGAAAGTAGGTAGAATTATGAGTATGGCATGTTGCCAACTTTTAAATGCATGAAGCATACATTGAACGTGTCAAAGACAATAAATACCTACTTATTCGAATTCGTGTAATATATGTAGCCCCCTTACTCGGTAGTAATGCCACAGATATAGTAGCTACCTGTTTATTAAATAGACCACGAACAAAGTGTTGAAACAGGCCCTTAGTATTTTTTGTTGCGAATAGTTCTACAAAGTTACAAGACAGACATTAAAATTCATTAAGTGATAGGTACCTTTATAATGCTATGCTGCCAAACGTATCTGTAGTTGAACAACTTTCAAAGCTGTACCTAGTATAAATATTTCAATCACTAATTTTTTTGGGCTTATTAAGTTTCATACACATAAAATTAAAAGAATATTTATAACCGCATATATGAAGTAATAGTGCGGACAGGCGATGCGATGCGACGAGGTGGGTCGGGGATCATTTTCAATATTTAGAAGTACATAAATTACCAAAGCTTTCCAGCTGGGTTTCCAATAAATAATCCGAAGAAAGGGTTTTTTTTAAGATATACGTTTATGCTTGTAGGTTCATTAGATAACCGAGTAAGCAGTATGTTGGGGTAAATTCCCGGGTAATCTGGCAATCTTTTTTTAATGCTGACAACATTCGATCTGGACCATGTTATATCATTATAAAAAGGTGCAGAATTAGATTCGTAGGTGGTCTTATCCTAGCGCTGAACTTAGCCTAACGTGCTCTATAACAAGAGTTCTTTCCTCACTTTAATTTAGTCAGAAAGTGATCCATCTCCCGAGTGTGACGTCACTGTCTAAGATGGTCGCACTGCAAGTACTGCAACATCAGTGTTACCGTATCATTATGAAATGTTATGAACTTTGCCGGGCGGTGGGCTTTCAGTTCTGCGAAAGGTTACATTAGATAATGGCGGAAAGACAACTGCTATAAATTATAATGCCTCCATTTGAATGCGACAGCCAATGGACTGTTAACTGTAAGACTATAATTACACCTACTTAGCCTATTGATAATGTTCTGAAATTTTGACATAAACTAGTATTTAAATCATCCCAAGGGTCAGGCTTACCCTTTTCTTCTCTAAGTTAGCAGAAGAGACCAAACAAACCCAATCTGGGAAACAAATGTTCAGGGCTTGAGACGTGCCCCTTCAAACGTTTTATTTAGTTTAGAAATAAGTATTCCCCTTTCGAACTGGAACTGGAACTCTTTTCTGGTAGGTAAACTTTCTTTCCCACCTTTAGGAGCTAGTTATTCAGTCAAAAATCTAGAATTTCGAGGAAAACTTCCTTATAAGTATGAAGAAGGCCATTGGTATGTGGTCAATAATGTTCTCGTTACCGGAGAAGGCGCGATGAGCCAATCGAATAGGCTCGCTAAATGTCACGCTATTTAAATAACTTCCAGTGATTCGACACCACTTACTGGAATATTTACAAGTCGATAATATAATCTAAGATTACCATAATTTAACGATAACTTTCAAATGAACATTTCTGTACAATTTAAACCATTTTAGATAGATATTACGTACTTATAAAAAACTACATATTTCCTATGGCCAACTAAATAATACGTTAATGTGCCGAGAGATTTTTTTAAAAAGCTTCCCCTTTGTACGCATGTTCAGTTCCTTTCCTCTTGTTTCTTTATGTGTTTACATAAACGGTTAAATAAAATATTAAAACTGGGTAGTTTTATGATATTAATCCAGATTGCAGTCCGAAAGGTTTAAGATTGTTACGTAAGATAATAAAAGCGCAGATAGATAATGATAAGACATAATGTGTACCTCATAACCTCAGGGAGACAATTACTTTAATTTATTATTACGTAAATGTAGGAAGGTAGTACGAATGCACGTATTATACATATGTTGTCTGACCGAATCTAATAAATGAACCACCATTAGGTTTTCAGCTCAAACATTTAGAAAGTTAGTAGTAGTGACATATTCAAAATATTATGTAGTCTAGAAAGCTATAATGAAATAATACTAAGCTGTTTTGTGTGTCGAGAGGGGCTCATGGCTCAATCATAACAGCCGCACGATCGGACGGGTCGATCTACAAGGATAAGCAACACTCGCTGAGGTCGGTCCATAACAAACCGAGACCTCCTCGTACCTTGGTGGATGATCCCGGCTGTCAGTCGTAGATCTTTGACAGTCGAAACGGGTAGTCAAAAGCCCGAAAGTCTGACAACCAGTCTTACGGTTAGTAACTAGGTTGTGGGGGTCAGATAGACTGTGACCTCATGGAAAATACTGGTATCCAGCTGCATCCGGTTAGACTAGAAGCCGACCTCAACATAGTTAGGAAGGGAAAAGGCAGGCAGATTGATTGTTTTGTGTGTCGATACTAAAATAAATTATATTTTTTACTCTTATTTTACTATCAACCAATTCAAATATCTTGACATTGATAGCTGTATAAGAATAGCGCCAGCCTGATACAGGGTGTGCAGCTTTTTTCACAACATTTTTAATACTACTGAAGGTATATTAAAATAACTTGAACCTGTTATTGCCACTTCATTGCAGGTATTCTTATTGAAAAACGGCACTCACCATTATTTGGTAAACGCATGATCTTGTTACATAAGCTCACAGAGTACTTTTTGATAGACTGAAAGAAAACTGCATTAAGCTTCATTTATAATCCGAAGCACAAGTAAATGGCTTTTCCTTAAAAGGCAGTATCAATGTTACAATTGATTCGCTTTTAATTAAATCAAGTATAATCTCACCTATTAACTGGCGAAATGTGGGTGTCAATGCCGAAGGTTCCATACAATTCGATTCCTACCGGCTTCCCTTTGAAAAATGGCACAGTCAGTATTCTATAGACAAATAGGTAATATAATCATATTACAGATATCTACTCCGGCTTACCTCTTACAAAAATTGACTTCTTCATCGCTACTGGTGGGTGTACAACTCTAATTTGAATGAGGATGAAGTTGTGTTGTTGAGTTATGTGATTTATTTTTATGGTTCCGTACTTCAAAAGGAAAAAACGGAACCCTTATAGGACTACTTTGTTGTCCGTCCGTCCGTCTGTCTGTCAAAACCCTTTATCTCGGAAACGCGTGGAGGTATCGAGTTGAAATTAAAACCATATACTCAGGTCTACACTTCTACCGTCCCTTTAAGCTGTGAAAAAAATTTAATACCTAAGTTTACGTAAAAAAAGATACGGCCGTTTATGCCGCAAAAAACGTATATTTCGACACTCTCAAGGGAATCAAAATTTATAGGGTACTTACCGTTGACCTAGAATCATGAAATTTGGCAAGAAGCAAAATCATGCAACATAAGTAAAGGAAAAAATCGAAAACCGTAATTTGTAGGTACATTAAAAAAAAATCCCGTGATATACTATTTACATACGAAGTACGGAACCCTCGGTGCACAAGTCCGACTCGCACTTGACCGCTGTGTCGTCCCACTGCAGCGCAATGGCCTCCCTTCCCTCTTTCCACTTTTCCCAGTCTACTGCGTTTGTGCTCATTCTGGGCCTGCCGTGCAGTTGTTTCCTGCCATTGGGGATCCACTGAGTGGTGACTTTTACCATGTGTGCTTTTGATATGTGATACATCAAGTAAAGCTTTAGTTACTTTACTAATTCGTTTTGGCGCATTATCAAACTTATGACTCTAGTGTCGTTTATAGTGCTTTTTATCACGGGAACAACCACCTGAACAAAGTTGCCAGAACAGACAGGATGCAGCAATGCAGCATACGATACACCAGGTGGATCGACTGAACCAGTTGATGGTTGGAGTTGATGGATAAGCAAAGTATTCTGTAGTTAGTTGCTTTTGTTTTAGGAATGTACGAGTAGCCTTGTTTCACAACTGAATTCCTACATCCCAATTTACAAGGTTATCAATTTTGACGCGTAGGATATTTGTTTGTATTTTAATATTCTTTTAACAGTAGCAATAATATTTATGTTATTTAAGACAATTTCTACTAATGTCACCAAATTCTTGCGAATTTTCCTTGCTTGATGATGTTCGTTCGAATATTTGGCCATTATGATTATATTGACCTTCGAAGTGTCATTGAGATCACAGATTTAGCAGGAATTCATGACAACATTGTTATGTACCCTGACTCCTATTACCATAATGTTATCGGCCGATCTGTTCGCGTCGGACAGGATTGAGATCCGATCTAAATGCTATTTTTCTCACCTAGATGAAAGTCTATGAATATTCCGTACATAAACATACATTATGTCATTCACTGTGATAATGCACGGGGCGTGATATCACACGATCTTCCACCTTATGTAACCGAGATACGGATCACATCCGCGTCACGGCATTGTCCCTACGGGTTACGTAAAACAAAACGAGCCGGTTGGACATCGCACGACCAATTTATTTTTTAACATTATTTATGTACAAACGTATAAAACGGTGATGTTGCACAATATCGCATTCACTGTCTCGTACTCGACTTGCGTCACCAATAAATTAAAATATAACTCGACGGTGTCTTCAGTGGGGCCAGTAGCGGTTGCAACAGCTCAGGGTAGGCTGCGCAAGCGGCTCGTGTGGCGACATGCCCGAGTCGACATACATTATCATCCATAATCGCCGATTTGTAAGCGACCTTTTGAAAAACAACATGAATCTAATCTAATCTAGTCTGCTCATTCATTTCTCTACATATGTCCTAGTGAGGTCGCTCCACCCGCTACTGACGGCTACATGAAGCACTGCTCCTAAAGTATTAGTGGTGGCCGATCTGGTCGATCTGTCCCTGCAGGTTGTTGATGACCTCGGAGGGCACCTGGTCACCTAGGATCTCGTACAGGTTGATCTTCTGGTGTACAGGGATCGACTCGTACGCCGCCAGCTCGATACCTTCTTGTACCTGGTGATGAAAATGTATAATTAAGTATGCTGAGGAATATGAAAACTGAAATGGCATGACTGTCTTCTCATTGATAAAGCGAGCCATTGCCAGGGGCTTTGAGGTCATGGAGGCTATTGAACCTTCAGTTACAGAAACTGTTAGGGGAAGCGACGAAGCTAACTGAAACGTCAAATTGTCTTATTTCCAAAGCCTCAGCTTCCGCAGTCAGAAACTAATGAATAATGATTGAGGAGGAAGTTATTCAACTACGTTTTGAATAATGAGATGTTTACCATTATTATTTCTATGCGCTCACGCATGCATTAGTGGAGCCGTGCTTTACATACTTAAGTTTAGTTTACTACTTAGTAACAGTTCATGGAATTTTAGCTTCCAGCATAAATTGATCATCTCGTGACTATACATTAGAATGTAAATATCTAATACGAATCAACAAAAAACATCTTTAAATATAAATTGGAGTAAACTACCTACTAGTTATGTATGAAACTAATTTGCAAAATATAAAAAATTAGTGCGAAAGAAGTTACATAATAATGAAGTAACACCATCATAAAAGCATCGCACCCTGAAATATGTTAAATGTAAATTATCGAAAGACTGAAAAATTCAAACTGTGCAATAATGGTCTCTTAAATCTTTAATGTTTTTTTATCTAAATCTTTCACCTCATCTGAAAATACTATCCAAATCCATGTCTACTATCCTTCCGCCCTGGTTAGAACCTCCTTACCTTCTGGATCTCTGCATCCTTGGGGATGAGGTGTGTGCTCTGGGCCTGCTTGATGGCCTCCTTCGTGTAGGCGGCTCCCTCTCGCTGCGGCGCCGCGGTCACGGCAGCCACCACCACCAGCAAGCACAACACCGCGGATTTCATTGTGAA
Source organism: Oligia latruncula (assembly GCA_948474745.1). NCBI lineage: Eukaryota > Metazoa > Arthropoda > Insecta > Lepidoptera > Noctuidae > Oligia > Oligia latruncula. The sequence goes on along the minus strand of OX419689.1, from coordinate 20,836,506 downwards.
GGGGAAGAGAACTTCGCTTGCGACACGTCAAAAAACTGTGGAACATAATAAAAAAATATAAGCTAGTTTTGATAAATATTTTCGGAAGTGTTCAATTGTTGTAATTTCTGTTAATAAGCACTAAATAGATGATTGGAACAGAAACTTCTGGTAACCAAAACATGCCAACAAACCCCGTCGGCGAAGCTTGATGAGCTTTGATGAAGATTCAGCCAAATTTTAATAACAAGACGAATCTTAATATTCAATCCACACGAAATATGAATTAAAAAGTACTTGAGATAGTTCTAGAATCACAGATCTCTTCCTAAATCTTAGTAGTTACATAAACGCGGACGAGATGCGTATCAACGCGTGCGCCGCGAAAGCCGCTAATCAGTACAACACACACTTTTACCACTTTTTCAACACATTTCACTAGTGAAGGGTTTGTCGTTTCATTTAGCACTAAATTATAAGGTACAGAAGGCTAACAACAATAAGGATCTCACTGATAAATGGATATTTACAAAACAACGATCTGGAAGCACTGCAGTTGCGTTTGCGCGCGTTATTGCGTTGATCTGGTGCGTGAGCTTGATACCGCGACTTGTATGGCCTTCTGTACCCTGTAACTTATGGTACAAGTGTCCATATCTCACCTGTGTGGTTGCGGAGTGGTGCGCGCGAGCATACGCAGCCTGATATAGGCGCCCCCTCCCCGCGCACAACTTTCACCGCGAGGAGCGCCTGCGCAACCATCCTGACGGTCTATGCGTGGCCACGAGATAAGCTCATCATTTTGTTACTATATTTTATGAGCCAGGCAGTGATTTTATCGCAATTAGATGCTTATGAAATACTCGCTAACTATGATGCAACCATAAGCACTGTTAAGTTGCAGAAAAGCTTAACTAACGGTATGCGGTAGTGAACCTAGAATAGAACCCTGTGAAACGCATTTGGTAACTTCTATTCTATAAACGGGTACACGCATTACGACTCGTCTCCAATGCCATGATTAATAAGATGATATTAGTTATGTTGATCTTTTTCCAGCAGTGGATGAAATAAATCTGATATTAAACGTCCTAGATGAAATTAAAATGAGCGTACATAAAATAACAAACAGTTCAATCAACATATCCGACAAGACTCACGTTATTTTCAACAAATCGCTCTTGCTTGCCCCGCCGCTTCAGCGGCCCCAATCTCTCAGAGGATTAAGCCAACATTCGGAATTAAAGCATTGAAAAAACTCAAAACTCGAAGCAACATCCGGATCACGATCTATTCCAATCACTTTAGATATTCAGCGTCCATTAAATAGAAAGCTTATAACTTTGGACCAATCAGCTTCAGAGCGGGTAGTATGCGATGGTTAAGATTATAGGGATCTTCTGAAATGATGGGATCATGTGACTTAGAAGAATTATAAGTTACATAACCATCACGTTCATGATCGCTAAGTGCGAGTCATCCTCACTTTAGTGTTAATGGTACGTCTGATAAGTCCTATCACTGTCTTCAAGAATTATTGCTCATAACTGGAGGCCTTAATTGACATTAGTTATAGGCAAAAATATACGGTCGAATTGAGAAACCTCCTCCTTTTTTTGAAGTCGGTTAAAAAGAAGCTAAACTAACATTTTAGTGGATTTGGGAATCAATTAAGGACTACAAAATGATCCCAAGGGGCGTGCTACTTTGACCAAAGAGGTAGTTGCTTATAAGCTCTCGGAATCTAATGTTTTATGTACATATAGATTGCGTTCTAAGCGAAACAGATGTTTATACATTTAGAAAGGTTTACTGGGCAATAGTTACATCGTTAACGCTGCTACATAAATAACAGTAAATATTAATGGATTCCAACAAATACCAATTGGCGCTGATACACAAGAGGCTGTTTGAAGTTTTATATTCGGGTTATTTGAAGTCTAATACCTCCCATAGACGAGCAACTATGCTATCCCATAAACCTACAACTTTATGCGTTAGTAAATTATAGAACAAGTCGGCCATAGATTGTTGAAGAGCTATTATAACTATAAAACATCATTAAAGTGTTAAATGTCAACAAGTCACTTCCTCATAAATACATCAACCTCTCTCCTGGCCTGTACAACCCATCGGGAACCCAGGTGTTCTTACTACGATGTTATCAGTGCGGATGTACTACCTACCTTGCATAACCTAAGTCGCCTTACGGGAAACCACTTGGTGTCCTGTTGGTCGAACCTTAATGACCTGCTTTCAATATCCTCTTCCGACTTGTAGTTATGATGAATATATTTTTCTCTAATCTTTCCTTCGCTTACCTATATTTTTCTTTTCATCGGATCAGCTTATTGCGAGATTGATATTGTAAATGTATTCAATAGTTATTTTATTTCTATTGATATTAATGATCATTGCTTACGTAATAAACCCGTATGTGCATTTATGTAACGAATGTGTTTCATACTAACCGCCTAAATCAGGGCTGCTAGAACTCTAGAATTTGTTATGAGTCGTCATGATTATAATTATTATCTAGAGTCGAAAAATTGTTTTTCTAGAAGCGTTTGTTATATCACAAGTTTTGAACACATTTTCTAGAATTTTCCAAAATGGTTTCTGAAGAAAATGTATATTGGCTGTGCAATATATTTTTTAGCAAAATATATAGATCATTAGTCTAGTTATATTACTAGCAACCCTGCTGCTGGTTGAACCAGTTGTTCTAGCGCCGAGCTTCCTGCCTCGGAAGCTATCGTGTGTCGCCATTATATCATAACCAGCGATACTTGCTGTGGTTTTGTTTGCTTTACTTTGTTCTTCTAATGGATGACGTGTGTGATGGAAATAATGATCACCTAGAAACCCAGTTTGTAAATATTTTATTAAAATATGATCAAGTATTGGAAACGTTTTATATAGTTTGTATGCAAAGTCTAAAAGCATTTCATTAACTGGTTTGTGATTTATATATTTCCGTTGATAGATATTTGTAAAAGCTAGGTTATCAGAGTCTAAAATATAAATATTTTATTAACACGATGTCTTATGAGGACGGCAATCTCACAGTGGTTTTGTGCAGTTGGAAATTGTTTCATCCTTTAGATTTAGAAGCGTTTTACAGGCAAAAATTACTACAGAGTGTTGTCCAACACCCACCACACTGTCCTTAACAAGCTTTACATTTAGAACTGATTTTTTAATAGTTAAGCAACGTTTATCTGAGGAATAAATAATATGACAGTTTGATATATTTTCCATTTATAAGTTTAAGTTATCTGAAAAATCAACCCCAAAACAAACCGTTAACAGTCTTCAGAACATACTGTAGTAATTAAATAAGATTGCAACACTCTTCACTGCTTCACTGAAACGTGGTCGCTCACAATGGGCCTTATAAGAAGGCTAAAAGTCACCCAAAGAGCAATGGAGAGGGCTATGCTTGGAGTTTCCCTGCGTGATCGAATCAGGAATGAGGAGATCCGCAGTAGAACCAAGGCAACCGACATAGCCCGCAGAATTGCCAAACTTAAGTGGCAGTGGGCAGGGCACATTGCTCGCAGAACAGATGGCCGATGGGGCCGAAAGGTTCTGAAGTGGCGACCACGTACCGGAAGACGTAGCGTTGGAAGGCCTCCCACAAGGTGGACCGACGACCTTGTGAAGGCCGCAGGAACCCGTTGGATGCGAGAAGCACAGAACCGGTCGAAGTGGAAGTGCTTGGGGGAGGCCTATGTCCAGCAGTGGACGTCTTTTGACTGAAATGATGATGATGATGATGCAACACTCTTCGTCATGTTCGAAGTTCCGTCTCCTCCAAGTGCTATTCCGCATTTAACTTTGTCGTAATAAAGGCATAATTTAGGCAAATGTCTCTCAGAGTCGGCGTCGTGCGACAAAAGTTGTTAATTTTGTTGACACTACCAATTACTTCCCTACACGCGTACCTGTTCTGGAAGGGAAATTATGAAGAAAGAAACCCTTCTAGAGCATCAAAGCTAAACTTACAAATTAACAATATTTCAAATGAGTTAAAAATCTTTTCTAAATTAAATGGTCTAAGACGGCAGCTTAAAGACCATTTAATTTAGAAAATATTTCTGGTCTGGGCTGGTGGATTGGATTTGATCATTTTAATCATTTTCCGATTTTTATAAACCAACTATGTAAGTATATAGTTTCATATAAACCAGCTAAGTAAGTACTCGTATATAGCTTCATATAAAAATAAATCTTGCAAAAATTAAGACCATCTTTGGAACGCCACTAAGTTTGTCGCCGCAATAAAAATAAGCTCGCGTATCGATACAAAATAACGATAATTCAGACCGGTTCGTATGTTTGTTTATCATTCTAACCACACGGATACCTTACTTAGGCCGAATAATATTAAGTCTATTTTGAGTTATTCGCTCGATTGATACGGATTCGACACGACTCGCACGCAACCTACGCATGCGCCTGCGCCGCTATTGTGCCCAACTTTTGTGCAACTTCGCACGTTTACATCAAGTAGAGTAGTTCGCCGTGACTTTGCTCACGTCGAGTTTATTACCATACTTACGTAACTTATTTAAATTAATGTAAATGTTAGCTGGGCTACTTAATCTAATGGGACCAAGTCTTGATCGCAATGTCGATATTAGATCACGATGAAAAGTTTATAATAAAATATTAGGCCAGTTTTACTAAGCTTGAGGAAAAACACCAATAAGTAATATAAATGTAATTTTAAGTTACCAAATAATAATATGTAGGTATATAGGTAACTTACATTATCAAGTATTTATTCAATATTGTGATTTATTAATACGGTTGCAAATATTTTCCGCGTCAAAGTCTTAAAAATTCCTCTCAAGTTATGGTAATTTCAGTTAATATTTTCATCAGTTCGTATAAATCCATTGATTACCTCATCGTTGGTTCTGTATAATCCTTCCATTGTAATAAAATCCGTACATTTACTTGTTTATGGAAATGTGAAAGTGATACATTATTTATTAAACATTGCTACAACGTCTGAAGACAGGCTTATATCGCAAACGAACATATTGTAACTGTATTTTTGTCAAGTTTACTAATGTTTGGTTTTGGTCGATATTAAAAGGGGAAAAATCCAAAAGAAATATAAATTTTAGTAGGTATTATCTTCATCAATCTTCTATAAATTTAAGTAATATGTACTAAAATTTAGTAAGGTAAGTCTAAGGCAAAAAACCATGCCATATTGATAATTGATTATGTACAGGCACACTATCCCAAAGACACTAAGGATTGAAGAGACTGACTCCTCAAAAGTGAGAGAAAAGACCTTGATAAATAAATTCGAGATCGCAGACTGCAACCATCACTGCAACCCACTGGAACACTGCCAATGATTTTCTTTCAACGCCACCAACATACAAAAGCCGTAGTATAAATAAATAAAAGCCAATACCTACCTAAAACAACCTCAAAAAAACCGGGCAAGAGCTAGTCGGATCCGCGCACCGAGGGTTCCGTCCCATCATATGTTTTTAAATTTTCATCGGCGAGGCCTATATTCGTCAGAGAATTTTAACACTCACTGCACGCTCTGCTGTGTAGAATACTGCAGTTTTAGGTCAGCGCCATTTCTTGACCGATAGTGCAACTGGGTAATTCTTCAGGGACAAAATTTTCGATGTCTGTGGGTATATTTCTGTAACCAACTAAAAAAACGGCATGTAATATTTTTTTTGTACAGTTTAGCTTTATCCCTTACTGGGACAAGTGATTTTTTTTAATAATTGCTGTCTAGGTACAAAATAAAAATATTTGAAGGTCGTTCTTCTGATTCATATAGCGTGTCCGTTTGCCATTTTCCGGAACAAAATGGTCGATGTCGCATTTTCCCTTTGATACATCAATATAAATTATAATTATATCGAAAGGAAATTAATTGTCCTCTTACAAAAAAAATGTGTATTAGTTATAACTACGTTAGTCTGTTTATAAATAAGTAAAAAAGAAGTGTCCGGCGTATAATACTGATTAATGTGGCGTAAGCTGCGCTTGACCGTACTTGGTCGGGTAATAATAATGAGAGTCTGGCTTCCAGCGCGGGGGGAAGCCAATCGTGCAACGGACGACCTAGAAGGTGGACGTGCGGCTGGTTGGCTTAGATCCGGTGTTACGAAGGAAAATACCTGATTCATCTGTGTTTGGTTCAGGTGGCATCCTGATTACAATGCCTACTTTATAAAATTTATTTTATTGTTTTAAAACTTCAATCTGTGTTTCCTGTGATGCTTTTGGGTTATAGATTCGTGTAGAAAAATGAAAATAATGAAGTCTGTATGTACGATGAGTTATTCATGATTGTAGGCAAAATCCTGATTCATCTGTGCCTGATTCGTATGGTCAAAACCCCATATGAATAATAAAATAAATTAGTTTTTCCCCTCTCCAGCACGATAGGAGCGCTTTTGTTGCGTAATTCTCCTTGTCCAATTTTTGACCGTGTACAAGTCAGTAGTTTTAATCTTGTTTATTATTATTTACTTAGCTATAACCTTTGAATAATAAAAAAATGACAGGAGAATAATCTTGTTCTAAATATGATACTTTTGATATGTCTTAGTCCTATTTAAGAATTAATAATTATTGTTTAGAATTTACATTCATAACTGACGGTGTATTTATTACTTTTTATTTCTGTTTCTGATTAATATGTAACACATTCTGATTCATCTGGGCACAAAATCAATATCTTGAAAACTACTTTATAAAAACGAGTCCCTCATTCAAATATATGTTATTTGGTATACCTATTTTCATATGAACATGTGTTACAGAGCTGAAAGTGAAATTAAATTTTGGCCATATGGATCAGTCAAAGAATCAAATTTCGAAGAACTACCCAACTAATGTAACTTGCTGATGATTTCTGAAAAGGTGTGCTTTATACATGTCTGTACCTATAAAGCACACTTTTTTTTTTGAGTGATAATCTTTATATAAACTTCCAGTGTTTGAGAATGTGCAAATTGCGCTCTTTCATATGATACCCCACATGCCCTAGCTCCACTTCGAATTTTTCAGACCCCTTTCAGTCCCAGTTGCAAAAAAAAAAAAAAAAACTTCTATCTTATGTGCAAAATAGTTGGGCAAACGTCATCTAAAACTATTCTAAATTTCAAGTTGATAGCATTAGTAGTTCTTGAGATATCCAGCTGTGACAGACGGACAGACTGAGTCGTACCATAAGGGTACAAGTAGTCCATATACCTGAGCCCTACTTTCTGACACTTTAACACACATAGGTTGAACATAAAGAGTCAATTCAAAATGACTAGAACTCCAAGTTGGCACAATAAATGGTGCAACAAGTGACTATAAAGATGTGCCTATATTTTCGTATTACCTAGTAAACATTGTTATATTCATCGCCATGATTGCGGTCCAGACATGCAATGAATTAACAAGTACTCTATAATTATCTCACCACACAGAACTCCTCTAATCTCTGCAACCGTGGAAGCTGGATGACGCAACAACAATGCAGTGATGCATTCGCAACCCACCTGTCGTAAGCACAATACTAATAACTGAATCTTTATAGCACAGTTACACATCGCAGCCAAATTTGAGGCTTCCGTAATATGTTATGAATATGTTTGCAATCTTTTTACAGATTTTTTGCCGTTTCTAGAGTTGAAAATTCCGTCTGTAACTAACTAAATGTATGTTGTGTGTTATACTATTCTGTCTGTCCTGTTTCAGATTGAAGATTCTAGACTATGTGCGATGTGATAGAAACTATATATGTAGTAACAATTTGAGCACACGACAATAGACCATTTTTCCTAATATTATAAATACGAAAGTAACTCTGTCTGTATGTTACCTTTTCACGCCTAAACCACTGAACGGATTTTGATAAAATTTGGCAGAGAGATAGATTGCATCCCGGGGAAGGACAAAGGATAGTTTTTATCCCGATATTCCCACGGAATCAACACTTATGCGGGTGAAACCGCGGGGCGCTGCTAGTCACTAATAAAGACTTCTGTCTCCATCACCATCTCATCATCTGCATCACCTGCCAAGCCCGATGACCACAGTATAAGTTCTGCGGAAAATTCACGACTACATACATTAACATGACATTGTGACAACGAAAATTATATTTCTAATCATTCACAATTTTATGTTACCAAGATTTCATTCAAATTGTATAATGTTACGTCAGAAATTTTCGCATTTTAAACAGTTTGTGGTTTTGCGAAATTTAATAAACAAACAAAACTGGCGCAATTTCGGAGGCGGGCCTTGCTCCAGAGTGGGAAAACACAGGCTTTCAAACAGAAACAACGCCTGCAATGGTCATATTAATAATTTTTCTTACTCATCTAGCACTCTTTATATTTCTTGGCCTTCATTAAAAAAAACTGCATTAGAAGAGATATAAATTGTATCTAGTTATTGCAAAGGAAAAAAATTACGAAATTGTGTTTAAAGAGCTAAAATAAAAAGTACAATGCTTAAACGAAGTAAGGTAGTGCCACAAAATACAGAGAGTACAGAAGGCAATCACGTGTATGTACTTTTCACTACGCTCGGCGGTCGCGCTAGGGTTGTCAACTTTGGCATATGCACAAAAAACTATCGTGGGAGTGGCACTTGTATCTAGTAGTTTGATTTATTGTTGAGCATATTCTACAATATTAAAACAAAACGATAAACATAGTATTACAATACAAAAGTTTGCAGAACAAAAAAATTAAATTTTGTTAATTTTCAGTATCGAAAATCCTTAATAACTTCAAAACGGATTACCCTATTTACACAATTTATTTTGCCCTATCCGTTTTAGACCTAAACCTATCAAATGACACTAAAAACCACACAATGATCTACACAAACAAAAAATCATGTTTTCAACTTACGTACTTAATAGTTGGTGACGTGAATTTACCTTACAAAAAAATTATTTCGTTTATTTATTCAAAATAGGAAACTATTATACATATAAATCGAGCTTAGATAGCCATTTTTTGTTGCTCCATTTTTGCATTTCACAGACGCGTGTCTCAAGCGGATGGCACTCTCACTACACTCGCTCGCACTGGTCCCAACCAGTCCGAGATAATGTGTCCGTGAGCGGTATCTATGTGTGAGTTGCTCGAGCGCACTTTGTATGTAGATTGCCTTCTCTACTCTATGTATTTTGTGGCAGTACTCACCAAGAGAGTCAGCGAGGAGGGCAGAGGTCGTAGTCTGCGCAACGCGCTTGAGTAACTGTGCCCTCTTCACACGTCACAACAACATCAAATGACTAGTGCGCGAGCGCGGGTCGTAGTAAAAGAAAACTTTAATTTATAATAATGTAGTAAACATGCATTTAAATGGCTACAGTATTATAATTTTCCAAAAAACTCATACTATTGTCGCGCATTTATTCATACCTATTGCTTGTTCACTATCCCTTTTGCTCGTACATACCTTGTATGGTAGGTGTCATTGGCACCACAAAATAATTACGACAATAATTATTATAAATTAAAAAGTAGACGTGAAATGTGAATACACATTTTTTTTTTATTTACTTGTTTTTGGTCCTTTAATGTTTCCGTACCCGCTCTCGCTTCCGCCTGTGCCTTGCGGACACTTTACCAACATTGACGTGTTCAAAAGCATTTTTGTGCTGAACGTGAATGTTCAATTGCTCCACGGGGCGGCGGAGCGGCGCGCGGCGAGGCGTCGGTTTAATTGTTGCAGACCTTTAAGTTTTGTCTTAGTCACGTTAGTAGGTACACGAGGCTCTAAAGCTCTAAGTGGACTTATAAACTGAAATAAATATAGCTAAGAACTTGAAACTTTGGTTCATCGTATTATAAATAAAATACGACGCATTTATGTCGTCTACGACTGGACTTTCCTATGTTGAACAATAATTAAAATAATGATGTAATGCAGATTCAAATTATTTAGATATTCGTTGGTCAAAATTCTTGGATTAGAAAAACCGTGCTCTCAAATAATTATGTATAAAGAAGACCACCAAGTAAAAAGAGAGCCTTCCTAACTCAAAAGAAAAGTGTCTGCTTTTGACGTTGATACTTTGCACCTTCACAGTCGCTTTCAAACCTCATGTGGACTTAACTGCGCATCTACCAACTTGACGATTAACCTCTTGAAGACATCTTCAAAGCATTTGACATTGAAGGGTTTCTCTTGCGCTATCATCAATGCCAATATCAAACGATGTCACAGCGCGTTCCATTGCGTCACTGAATTAGATGTCCTTTCTCTTTGAACCCCAAACATGCACACGTCCGCCGCAAACTTTCAAAACTTGGACAATAATAATAAACAATTCACTTTTGGATATAATAAATGTGCGTTTTATTGCGCTCACGTTATAAAAGACATGAATTGAGGTGGTCGTAACAATAATGAACAGTTTATTAGTGCAAACTCCTGGACGACTTGGTTTCCTCTCGAACAACTTTCCTTAAATTACACATTGTTGTATTATTATTATGGAGATTGCGACCTCCGTGTTACCGGCGACTTCACATCAGGAGTCGTCAGGACCAGTGCCGTAATTAGCCTTTTATGCGCCCGGTGCGAGCTGCTATATCCGCGCCCTTTTTTTTTCGGATGGGAAATCATCAAATGACCCGCTCTGGGTGGAGCGGAAGGGAGTGTCAGACTCTTACTGACTAAAACCCACCCGTGATCCTTCCTTAGCCCTTTATGTTCCGGGCCAGCGGTAACCCTTTGGGACAATCCCGCTGACCCGGCAGGCTTCGGCCTTCCTCGATGCTGACATCTCTTTGAGGCGCGCGTGGAACACGTACGCGCCGTCCGGCACGGGCCTGGTTCTGATCGGACGGTGAGCTACCATTACTCTCCGCCCGGAGGCCTACGCCTACGGAGGCCGGGAGTCGTCACGCTGCCCCCGACGCCCGGAGCGTCTACCGTGGCGGATGGCGATGTCGAGTGACACCGCCACGACGACCCCACCCCGGGACACCGCGTCCCCCGTCGTGAGGGCTCTCACGCGCATGATAGCGTCCACTGTCGAGCGCCCCTTGCGGAAACCAAACTGGCTGTCCGCCAGATCCGGCCCCGTCCTCACCAGGTGCCCGACGAGGCGTCCCGCAATCACTCTCTCAAAGAGCTTGCCGGCCTCTTTACGCGAGTAAAGACGCTTTTCAGGAAAATCGTCTTCGATATCACATTCTTCACAAACTTTTACGATTATTATTTATTTGTAAGAAGAATATACGCGGACGACGCGAATCCAAACGTATAAATAAATAAATAATAGGTATTGTTAGTGGCCCAGGTCTGGTCATTTCTGCGCCCCTCCAGGGTCTGCGCCCTGTGCCTGGGCACCGCTGGCACCGCCCTAGTTACGGCACTGGCCAGGACTACAGGAGGTGTGTTCAGCAGTGAAGTCAAGTGGTTGTTTTTTTCCTTTACAAAGTATCACAATTTTTGATACTTTATTTACATTACAAACTAGCCTATAAGTAACTATAAAATGATTTAACATTAATTAAGAAATCGTCCAATAACGTCTTTCTTAATCACAATAACTTAGTTAAGGGGATTACAGGACCTAAACGCAAAAACGCAAGTTTTAGAAGCAATAAAAGTGATCGACTACAGAAAACAAAATCAGAAAAACATTTATGTATGTGTGTAGATACTGTGTTGAAAACATAATAGGTAGAACTAATTTGATAGGTACGATAGAAAAAAATCATGAAGATATCTGAAAAAACTTTCTTTTTTTAATATTACCTTAAAAATCATACAATTGTCAGATTATTGTACAAGCAACATACTAAAAGCACTCGTGTTTTAATTTTTTAGTCCAAACAATATATTTTTTGTAAATAGATAATTGCTTCATATTTTGCAATAAATTACCAGCGTTGTGTCATCGCGCTTCTCTTTCTTTCCTATGCAGTCCGACGGTGAGCGCGTTTTAGGTCATTTAGTCCCTTTATGGAGAAGACACTTGATTCACGTATTCTTTATGAGAGTCAGCACTTGCAATACAGTTTAAGTTCGCTTAGACTGCATTAAACTAACTCTCACGGTTTTAACCTTTTTAGTCTTCTCACTAATTCAGTGTTGTCAAGGAGTTGGACCGACTCGACGTTTATGTGATGATGAAGTCGGTGTTCATGAGTTTCTGCATATTTTTGTATTATAACTAGGTGTGATTTTGATTGGTTGTTTGACGATGGATTGATTGTTTATGTGCAGAAGTTAGTAAAAGTAAACAGTGGACTTCAGTATAATTTCACATCCATTACAACTTATTCTCCTTTTGTCATTGCCTACTATTCACTAACATTGATATGTTTGGCGTTTTACCCCAAAAGTTCACTAATTGTAGTCAAACATTAAAATTATGTTTTACATTTTAATATTACATTATAAAACAATATTCATCATCTGCCTAGCCCTTTCCCAACCATGTTGTGGTCAGCATCTAGTCTAACCGGATGCAGCTAAATATACACGTGCACTAAACACGCTGCATTTTCTATCTGGCCACCACAACCCAGTAACTGCCCAAGTAGCAAAATGTGGCCCTATAATTATCCTAGGAGCACGTATTTTTTAATCCTATAGATATCCTGTAAACGTTTATAGAGCCGTATTTGGGCGCAGTTTATAGGACTATTACGCCCTATAGTCGCTTTGTTATAATCCGGTAAAGTGCTATTTGATTTTATAATTACCTTATTAAGTGCTTTAACAAAATATAGTTGTCCTATAAAAATCCGGTAAATGCATCTAAAAAGCGATTCGGTCCTCTTATGATCTGGCGCGTGTCGCTACTAGAGTAATTGATCCTACAGTGATCAGCGTAATACCATTAGTAGATTCATTCAGTCGATCATTCCTTCTTTTTTCGTTAATTTATTGTACTGTGCTGGTGCGTGACATTGAATACTTTTTTATTTTCAAAAGGTAAGTTAAGTCACATTCTAATAATGCCTGTCATTATAAAAAGTAACATAATTTGCCGTGTAACTGTTTTGTAAGGAGTGCCTACTCAACTTGCGAAAATAATTTTATTGATGAAGTGTTAGATGATAATAAACATATCTTCATGCGCCTTCAAAATTTAACATTTTCATTATTTGTTAATTAATAAATACCTATCCGACTTATGGTCGAAACTGGCGAAAATGGCACGTCCATTACGTTGCATTTATCAGAACCTTTATATGACTTTTTAATCAAAGTTAAGACGCTTACATGACATACCTACGCCACCATATTTAAGTTTTAGGGTTCTGTGGGTAATGTGAGTTAAACCATACGGTAATGAGCAAATCTTGTAAGTTGTTGCAAATTCGATAACCGCCACTACGCTTAAATCGTCTCCATTTATTTAAATCCATATTTATATTGTTCCAGCTTTCTCTAACGAATCACAAGATGGCCAATTACTCTAATAATAGCAAATGTAGAACACATTTAAGTAGAATCTTACTTATAAAAATCACAGGCTATGCTAGCTTGGTGCTAAAAATCCGTTAAGGGTCACGACTAAGATAAATTTGTTCTATAATATCTTTACCTCTAGCAGCTATATCTGTGGCATTTATAGGAAGTGCATGTCTTATAGAAGTATGAAACAAGACGTTAACAAGATAAAACGATCTTACTAAATGCGATTATCGGATCAAAAGTCACACTTTGCTAATTACTTCTATAACTTGCACTTATAAGACTGAACCTGACTGACCGCTCTAGTAAGAGTCGTGTAAAATAATCCTATTAACATTTATAAAACTAAATGATAGGCTCGAAAGTACTTGTAGTGCAAATTATCTTCGAAGATGCTTTAGCAGGATCAGTGGCCTGAGTTAATGCGTCTACTAGATTTCTATAAGACGTGTAATCTTATAAGTCAATTGCTATAGGAGAATTTTGCTACTTGGGTGGGTAATACGATCCTTAGTAAAACTGCTGGTCAGACTTCCGGGTTAAAACAATATTATTGTTTCATAAATCATAATGCAATACATACAAAAAACTTAGTTTAAGTTATTGTTGACATTGCGTCACTTTGTGCCAACACAGCGATGTTTGTTAAAACTCGGCTGTTTGGTGAACAAACGAATGTGTTTGCTGAATAAAATGGTTTTAAACAAACACTCTTTGAAATACTGTATTGAGCGAATACCTAGCTAATTTGTTTGGATGCGTGTGGCGGTTATATAAGAAAATTATTGAAAAATCGTCTTTTTAAATGAAATTAATACCTAGATAGAGTTTATTCATATCTTTGAAAAGTAAATAAATATTACCGATGTGCCCCTTGGGGACGATACATTATATTTAATTTTAAGAGATGGACGTAAGTAATTAGGTACTTACGTCCATCTCTGAATGCAGGGTTGCGCGGGCGGGGACGTCATCATGTACTGAATCCATGGTTACAGCTTGCGCGTCGATATCCTTGCCAGTCCTGCCACACGTCGATATCCCTGCCACTCCTGCCACACGTCGATATCCCTGCCAGTCCTACCACACGTCGATATTCCTGCCAGTCCTGCCACACGTCGAAATCCCTGCCAGTCCTGCCACACGTCGATATTCCTGCCAGTCCTGCCACACGTCGAAATCCCTGCCAGTCCTGCCACACGTCGATATCCCTGCCACTCCTGCCACACGTCGATATTCCTGCCAGTCCTGCCACACGTCGATATCCCTGCCACTCCTGCCACACGTCGATATCCCTGCCACTCCTGCCACACGTCGATATCCCTGCCACTCCTGCCACACGTCGATATCCCTGCCACTCCTGCCACACGTCGATATCCCTGCCAGTCCTGCCACACGTCGAAATCCCTGCCAGTCCTGCCACACGTCGATATCCCTGCCACTCCTGCCACACGTCGATATCCCTGCCACTCCTGCCACACGTCGATATCCCTGCCACTCCTGCCACACGTCGATATCCCTGCCACTCCTGCCACACGTCGATATTCCTGCCAGTCCTGCCACACGTCGATATCCCTGCCACTCCTGCCACACGTCGATATCCCTGTCGATAACCCTGCCACGCTGTATAAATGAAAAACCTTAAATTACAACGTTCTACGCAAACCGGCTCTGTAAGAGTTGCGGAAGTTAGACAGCAGGCGTCTACGTAGAACCATACAGGTGCATTAAGAGTAAACTAGTCGCGAGCTCGAACTCACTCGTGGTCATGGGCCAAAAAGCACGCTGTCTCATCTGGCTTTGTGTCCGACAGAGCTAATAGCAGTGATGAGCAGTTAGACGCTAGTCTACACGAAAAAAGTCTAATTCTCACGCACATAAACACCATTCGGAACTGATAGGCGCGTTAAAAAAATCGAAAAGGGCTTCGGAAAATCGAGTTTTATGAAAAAACCACTGCATAAATTAATTACAAATAAAGTTTATTAAACACTTCGATAACTGAGCTTTGTCGGTACTGACTTGGTTTTGAAGATTTTACAGTTATTTTATTACTTATTCACACCCAATGTTATATGCGTTAAAAAATATTATTATTTTACTATTCTGTTTCCGGACAGACAACATTAATAATAGGTAAGACAAAACGATATCATGCTTAACTTTGGATGCACAATGTCAAACAGTGGAGTAATACTCTCCCGAAAGTATGGAAAAAATATCTACTAATGGCACCTTAACTAAACAGATAATCTATAATTTATCTACTCCAGTGCCCTATGCTTCAGCAGCCCAGGAGATTGAAATATAGACCCATTCTGTAGCACATTATTATTATTATAGGTAAATAATGTCCAGAGAACAACTTTGCATAAATTCAGTTATCCATAGTCCAGCAGAAGATAAAGATGATGTTTGCCACTAAGGCTGAAATCTAGCACGTGCTGGGGCTGAGTCATGTTTCCGTCTCTATTTTGGACGATAAAACTAAATCATTTTCTGTAGGCACCTCAATTCCTAACTCTAAAGTCAACGATCAAATCATTAGATCGTTCTACATGCATGTTAGAATACATAACTACATGCTCATTATTGTCACCAAGCTGCTCGTCTGTAAGTGGGTCAGGTGTGCTCCTAACAAGGGTCTCGGCCTTCCACTGTGCACACGCATCGTTGAGGCAACAGCCGCCATATTGGGACGTATGAGAGCATCGCACTCGACACTAAGTGGAGTGATGACATTAGAACGTTTCGTGAATCTACGTGTGGTGTGTCATGAGAATTTTGTGTGTTAGTGTCGCCATCTATCATCAAATTAACGAAGTAGAGTATTCTATATACACTGACCTCTATAATACATGTATGTAATCCACATACATGTATGTAATAGAAGTCAGTGTCTATATAGGGTGACTGGTAATTAGTGACCGATACTTAAACACGTGATTTTACTCATCATTATGAACAACTTTTACTATGGGACCAAACCTGAAATCGTGAAAAAAAAACAGCTGTTCTCTACATTTTGGCGAGTTAGACGAACATAAATGAACAGCAGATTTTTTTTTCCAGTCACCCTATATATTATCACAATCTTCACAGTGATGCCTTTTTGTTACTAAGGACAATGCACGTGTGCATGTGTATGTAGGCAGCATCCTATGCCTAATGGTTGACTTGTTTTGTCTTCGGGAAGTACCTACCACGTTTTGGATCTTTCAGTGTCTGTGTCTGTGTGTGTGTGTGTGTTCAACAAACACAACAACAACATTCAACATAACACGAGATCTGCATCTGAGTTATCACAGGCTGTAGCCTGTGATAATGTGTAATGTAATGAATTGTATATATGTAAATTGTAAATATATAATAGTGTAATGAATTGTACTATGGACCGGAATCATAATTGTCATAAAACCAAATAAAACCTGAGGCATTATTGTAGGATCTTAGAAATAAAACAATTGATCAGTCTAGGTTTTTTTTATTTGTAAAAAAAACAATATTTATTAATTAAATAATACAGTGAGCACGTGCGCTTATTGCCCGGGAAAAGTGACAGTCTTCCGGAGCAAGAAGCCGCACTATAGTGCCCCCGCACACGACCCCCCGGCAGGCACACGACCCCCCGGCAGGCACACAACCCCCCGGCAGGCACGCGGCAGCGAGCCGTCTGCGAGGGCACTTACAGAAGTCACAACTAATGAACCGACCGAAGCAGACAATGGGAACCGAACGAACCTATGAAAAGTAAACGTCACATGCTTCATCATTACAACGTACGCGTACGTAGATTACAATAAATAAACCTTACTCTACGCTTGAGCTTTCCAATAGATTCCCTCGCGATACACCGCTAAGTGCAATAAATAAAGTGTACGTGCGATCACATATAACTCTAATTCGTCTACACCTAAACTTTATCTTTTCATAAGGTTGACAATATTCTAAATATCAAATTCGTTTTGTACCAAATTTAGTTATGATAGGTTGGGGTATGATAGGTTGGTGTTGTGCCGCGTCGTCTCTCGTCAGTCGCTCGGGACGCTTCAGTTTGTTCTTACACAAGTTAAAGGAACTAAATCTATTCGCGGATGCTTACGTTAATGTCTGCGTTTGTCATGTTCTCGTTTAATACAGCTAGCAGTAATGGCAACGTGGCGTCGAGGTGCGGCGGCCGGGCGGCGCGCGCGCTCTGTCACATGTTGACTAGCTTGGTTGCTTACTTATGATCACTCTACTCACGATCTCTCACTAAACAAATAAATAACTTATCCGCTAACGCGAGGAGCCACCGACTCGCCTCGCCGTAATTTGACACAACGCGGGCTGCGGCCGCGCCGGCCACGCTCGCTCCTTAACGCTAAAGTATTATAAATAATTTGTCCAGCTAATACACATAAATTCGGCCCCGGCCGTCTACTTACATTACAAAATACAAATAGCCGACGACGGCTCTACCGCCGCTGGCCATCAATTGACGAGGAGTATGATCGATTCCGAAATGGTCGCATACGCCTATAAACCTAATAGTCTCTACTTTAACTTACAGTTTCAAGAACGAAACTTACTCTCTATAAAATGCTAATTAGCTGAGGTTCCATGCGGGTAGCTCCGCGCGGCCGCTCACTGTGCCGAGCTCGGGGGCGCCGTAGTAGTGGTAGTCGGCGCGTCAGCCGCGGGTGCGCGCGTGGGCGCCGTGTCGGCAGCGCGCGGCGGCGCGACGGTGGTGGCAGCAGCGGAGACGCTCGCGGCGGCGCTCGTGGTGGCGGCGTCAGTGCTGCTCAAGGGACCGGTGGTGGTAACGATCGGGGAGTCACTTGTCACGGGTGCGTGCGTTGTGACGCTCGCTAGTTGCTCCTTTCCCTCAGTTTCACTCGATGCACTAAAGGGGGATTCGTCGGAGGCGCTGGTTTCAGTGATAGTTTCAGCAGAGGCGGATAGCCCGAGTGACTCGTCAGCCGACGCCGGTTTCTCGTTGCTCTTCTTCATCACGACCTTGGTGGGTCGTCGATGGTTGATGGTGGGCACGTACGACTGCGTGATAATCTCGATGTCCTTCTTGTCGGTCTTGTTCTCGGCGATGTTTACGTCATCCGACACGTTGTCGATGATGGGCCGCCGCGTGGTGGGCTCCACCTTGTCGAAGGGAGGCGGCGAGTCCGTCACGCTCTCCTCATCGTCCTCGATCTCTATCCTTTGCTTGTTGACTGGATTTGGGATTTTACTCTTAAGAGGTATTTCGGTGATTGAATTTTGATTAAAATTTTTGTTTTTGCTCTTGTATCCCGCGTTGACTGGTATAAGCTCCTCAGAATCAGAAATGCTTGCAGCAGTTGTCACGTGGTGCATAGCGTCTGATTCGTCTGTGTTATCGCTGATGGAGGCTACGTCGCGGACGAGATTTATAAGGTCCGCAAAGTCATTAGTATGTTTGCCATCAGCCGATTCAATAATTGCTGCACTCTTCTCAGGTTCTGCTGATATTTTGATTAACTCAACAGCATCTGTCGCTGTCTCAGAGGATCCAAAAGTCACAATAAATTCAGTGGTTTCTACGTTCTCAAAACCAATGTTTTCATTCGAGGCTGATCGTGATACAGTAATAACTTCCGAACTTGTCGCTGGAATTTTCGAGGTGTTATCTAAAGGATCTAAGGTAGAAGGAACTTCTTTGTCATTAGTTGTATTCTCGGGCACTTCGGGTGGGTTCTGATCACTAGTTTCGATAGGTAGAGAGCTAAGTTCAGTCTGTGAGGTGACTTCAGTGGCAGCATTAGACTTAGCTATGGAGCTGGTCGTTTGTTCTTGTTCCTTAGTACTCGGCTCCAACTCAGTTTCCAATGCCTTACGGAGGGTAGTGGTCTCAAACTCGGGTGCCGACGTTACAACTTCACTTGATATTTTCGCATTAACCGTAGATATTTCTACTTTTTCGGTGTCAATTTCTTCCAATTTTTTCGGCGCTTCAGTCGTAGTGACCGCTGCCTGGGTGATAACATCGGCAAATGTTGTTGTCTCCTCTGATTCTCCATCTATCTCCTCGGGGACTATTGATGGCGCATTAAGTATTTCTGTAGGTATTGCCGATCTCAAATTAAGCATTGGACTTTCTTTAAAATTAGGAGATTCAGTGCTGACGGGGATATCTGCTAGCGCAGTTGTTCCTTCGCTTGAGGTTTTAGGGTTCTCTGTAGTCGTTATTATAGCTGAAGTATCCGGAAGATATTTTGCTGTAGTTGTCAACGGTTCTTTAACTTCAGGTTCGACTGTTGAAGAAGCACTTGCCACTGCAATGTCGTGACTAGACACATGCTCGTTGTCAGCAGCTTGCTCTGGTACTAATTCATCCTCGTGATTTCTAAGAACAGCTAGATCGTCTGGAAGTGGAGGAAAAGCGGGATTGTGCTCGAAATCTTCCTCTTCAATTATCGGTGCTCTGGTTGTGGCTACCGGTACTGGTTCAGAGGGCACAGGTGGAATTCCCATAGTGGCTACTATTGGGACATTTGATGGGTAAACGGCACTGTGTGTCGAATCTTGAGTAGAGAAACTGATTTTGGATGGACGTGCGTCTTCATTTTGGTTTGTGGTATCAGTGTACTGTGTCGAGTCTGGTGATGAAACTATAACTGGTAACGAGGAATGGACTTCAATAACGCTAGGAGATTCAGTTCTGGACTCAATATCTTTTACGTTCTTTTCGGAGGTTGCCTCTCGTGGGATGAGAGGCGACTTGGACGAAGAGTATTCAGCTACTTCAATGCTCGGTGAAGGGTGGATCTCTTTGATTTTGACGTCGGTAATGACTGGAATCTCGGACACTGGGGTAATTTCCTTGATGGTGATGTTTTGTTTGATGATCTCTTTCAGTGGTGCTGGTTGAGACTCAACTTTTTCAGATGTGGAAGTACTTGAAATTGAAGATGACACGCCCGGTAAACTGGTCACACCTGAAAACATGGAAAGTAAAAGTTTAAAATTATCCAACATCATACAATTTCGTAGTTCAGGCCTTCAGCGCGTAAGAGGTTATTATAACGACTAAGACCACTGGGGTTTATCAGCTAGTACTTGAACTCACCTCTCAGTGGACAGTTGTCGTACTCCGGGCAGCAGCGGCCGGGGACGAGGCGCGGCGTGCAGTCGTCGCGCACGAAGCACGCGATGCGCCGGCACACCACCTCGCCTCCCTGGCAGTAGCACACTCTGCAGGGGTCTGCGGGGTCCACCAGCTTCTCTCCGTTGCCGTACACCCGACCTTCCTGCTCGCATTCTGGAAATGATTTAGTAAAATAATTAGAGTTTTTACTGACCAAAGAAGGCTTCGGTAATTCATTTCACATTCACTGCATTTTACTTTTTTTTTATTAGTGTTTCGTGTTTCATGATGAACTGTTGCCAGTTTCATGTTATTCTTTCTCCCTTTCTTAATGTCCTGCGAATTTAACTAAAGCGGGTTCCCGTGATTTTCTCGAATACCTAAGATTGATTTATCAACAATTACTTAAATACCAAATAAACAGAATTAAAGTTACGGTATCCTATAAGTGAGCATTTGGTAGTGTGGCCAGGAGGCATATAAGTGATCCTATATTTTTATATTATTTTTTTTTTTTATTCGTCTGTTTTCTCCATGGTTCATGTCACTAGTATAAATATTGTTTTACGATATAATGTATATCTACCACAACCATATTCTATGTTTTGTATCTGTGTTTCCGCTTATGTAAGTTGTTTTAGTTTTAAATTTGTTCAAACGTGTTGGTTGTCTATGGTACTGTGCCAAATAAAAGTGTTTTCTTTCTTTCTTTTCTTCATTTAAAAATACGCCTAGATAGCTGTTGGTATTCTCTTCTCGTTAAATATGCTAGCAGTACTCACCACACTGGTAGGTAGGACAGCAGTGGTCGGGGCGGTGCAGCGCCTTGCAGCCAGGCCGGGGCTCGCAGCGTTGACGCGCGCATTGCACGTCGCCGCTCGCGCACGTGCAGCGCTCGCACGGCTCTGAGCCCGGGAACTCGTCCCCTGGCATGTACACCACGTCACCTAGGGCACAGCTTCCTGGAACATGTAGGGTTCTCGTAAGTATTTTTGTATCGTAAATGGATGACTAGCTATGGTCTAAACTTCTAAAGTAAGTGCGATCCAATTAGGTAAACAGTTAGCAGACACATGTAACTCAATTCTAAACAGGTACCCAAAAGTATACATTATAATAAAAGTTAAGTTTTTACGGTTGTGCCCAGTTCATTGTCCAAAACCGCGAATACCCATTATATGCTCCTTAACAACGGAATTCATCAAGTTTTTCGCGTTCCTAACCTTTTTTTTTTTTTTGTTTCCGGGGTGAAAAATCCTCATGAATGTCCTCCTGCCTGGGGCGGGCGGAGGGGTCTGTCAGACTCTTACTGACTAAAAACCACCCCGGTGCTCCATCTTACACCTACGCCAGGGGTCGCGGGAACTTAAGACCCTTCCGCAACCCCTGACTGGTGCCGCCCGCCACCCGCCGCCCGTCGGCTGCGGGCCTCCTCGGGTCAGGGGAAGGGGAGTGAGGTGTTTGACTCCTTTCGCGACGTCTAAGAGGGGCGCGCGTGGAACACTACGCGCCGCCACCTTGGGTCCTGATGTGTGAGGGGCGACAGAAGTCCCCGAGTCCGTCGCTCCTGGACCCTTTTAGGGTGGCTGGAAGAGGGCGTTATCCGCCCTCCGCCAACGCCCGGTGTGCCTACTGCGGGCCGGGTGAGTGGACGAGATCTCCCTCTCCCTTACCGCAGCCTCCTTCTGCGAGATGACCGTTTCGCAGAAGGAAACCACCGCGTCCCAGGACTCTTCGCTGCTGACCATCGACTCGACCATGGCCGGCAGCGACAGATCACTGCCTACTTCTGAGATGCAACCATGCCCCGAGAGCACCTGCATCGCCCGAAACGACAGGGAGCCGTGCCTCCTCCCGAGCCAGTGCTGGTGGGTGACCGGTGGTGGCCCGACCGGTGCTCGAGTACCGGTCGGGCCACCTCGATGGTGACGAGGCCGGCGGTAGGGCGTGAAAGCCTGTCCCGCCATTTCGCCACCAGGACCTCGCGAAGCTGAGACCGACGCAGCTCCGTATGTCGCTGCATCGGTCACGCGCCCCGCGCCCTCGCCTCCTCGCGCCTCCGATACAATTACGCGAGTACTTTCACGCTTTCTTCTTTTAACTTTTATTAATTGGCACCTTTAATGCATCATAATACAGATCAAACATTTGAAACTAAGATCTGAGATGATAATGGGTCTCCGAAGTGAATAAACATCAATTATCTGGTATAGGGTAGTACAGTATGTAATAGGTAATACGGGCTGGTTTCCGCAACTCCACGACAAAGCGCTTATTTTGCGTACGGAAAGTACTCTATGTATTAGCGACAGTGAATTCGCCCCACAAATGACTTCATGCTTTCAGACACACATTTTATTATTATTTCAGGACACAAAATGCAAAACGATCTATAACTTATCACTCTCTACAATGAGCTCCCCAAACACCGCAGCTTCCACTCAATCAGCACAGCAGCACGCTATAAAGCAATAAAACCGACTCACCTTCTTTCAAGCCGACGTCGACGCTGGTGACGTTCGGCAGCGGGCCCAGGGGACCTGCGACAAAAGAACACGCCTTAATACAATCGTACTCACTAACAGGGATGGCGCGCTGGGGAAATCCGTGAGGGTATTTGATTTTCACCATCAGCTAAAACATTATTCACTGAGTTCTAGTCTTGTAATCTATAGAGACTGTAAATTGATTGGTTTTGTCATAGACAACGTTAGTTAGTTACTCTGTTATCAGAATTCTCTATTTAGAATTCACTGAAAAGGTTTTATATTAAACCCTTTGCTCTTTGTCGCTCTCTCTCAAGCTTAACAGCTTAGTAGTGAGTACCTGTGTCACCCCTAAAGTCTGCACCATATAAATAAATAATTAAGGATTTCAAAACAATATTATCTCAAAACTCTATCACATATTCAGAACCGAAACTCTAGTTTTTGGTAAGCAGACTCTAATTCTCAGAGATTAAAACAGAAGAAGTACTAGCAGGGGATCCAGGGGGGGTGATTGTTCAGGGGATCAGACCGGAATAAATCAATTAGCGCACATTGTTCAAGACAAATGACATCCTACGAAATATCTATAGATAATCCGGTAAAGTCGTCCGGCGCACCGACGGCACGCCGACGGCACGCCGACGACTCACAAATCCAATTCCGACACCAATTGCGTTTGATTGAGGTCTCCCGACAATTTGCATCAAGTTCTGTAATCCCGCAAGTCCCGGCTGCGCAGACAAATGAAGTAGAAACAAAATTCCGGCTTGGATAAGTTTATTAGTATCGATTCTCTCCCATCTGAGACTTGATTGTGTGATATTAATGAGCGAGCGGATGATGTTGTCTTTACGGCGGGTGTGTATTGAGGATGTTTTCATTTCATTGTAATCGTTTATTCAGTAAGAAAGTGTGGGGTTTCCACTGTTCAGGAACTTGTTAAATATTTTATTTTGGTTCTAAGAAACCTTATTCCGCGCCGATTTAACTTCACTTTTATTGCATTTCAGGAATAGACTTCTAAAAAGAAGGTTTTTCCTAATCGTCAATTACTTGTGATAGTGTCACCGTGCCAAAAGCAATTAAACTTTTTTAAGTTGTTCAATTTCTTGCAGTCCTCTACTGAAAAATGATTGTAAAAGAAAGAAGTTGAAGTAGTACTTGCTATATATTATGTAAGTAACATCTGTACTTCCCCCTCGTTTAAGCACCACTCTAGCTCGTCGCTGTAAGCACCACTCTAGCTCGTCGCTGTAAGTCGCTAACGTCAAATCAATGCGACTAATTACTCTCTAAAAAAGTTTTGTTTTTCGCGAGCACGAGGGTAAGGCTCCCCCATCCACTGGTAAACATATAAAACATGAATAAAACGCACCATTCACCTTCCGTCAAACACAGAGGAACATAATTTTGACTGCGACATCAGACTTTAAGTAGTAAAAGTTATTACAGGTGTAAAGTTTCCGTAATAATCCTTGCTATCTCAAATACTTGCGGACGGAGATTTTACGGAATACATTACGAAGATAATCAACGAATATGATGATGCACTTATTTCATAAAAGCAACCGCGCGGCGGCGATACAAGATTGCAGCGTTGCAAGTTGCAACTGACTTCCATTCTGCTTAGTAATTTTACGGCTATTTACTGCAATATCAGATATCACTGTCTGGCAATATCTCTGCACAATAAGCAAATGGGTAAAGTCGGTCATAACGTACCGGTAAATAGGAAATACCAGACTTTCGAACCGTTTCACTTCAGTAAAAAAAAAAATTATATCGAGGCTCTCGTTAGGCGGTTGGATCAAGGGCCTGATTCAGGAGGCAGTACTCCTCGATACGGCTCGCTTTGTGAGGAGGTTCCCGTCTCTGAAGCCCTAACCTTGTAGCTTGGACCCTGCTCTCGACACCGGCGGATCACTATTTTTTTTATATTTTTAAATGTTTTTTATACTTATTTTATATTTTAAGAAATATTTAAAAATGTAATTAGGTAAGTAAACAGATAAATAAACGAAAATAATAATAATTATGTTCAAGTATATAAAAAGGAGGGGAAATAAACAAAGGACATCAAAAAATTCGTCCGCAAATAAAAGAAAAATAAAAGTAAAAAAATGGTTGCCTGTAAAGTCGGTTTTACGGGCGAAGATTTTACGTGACAACGTCTTTTTCTCGGTAGAATAGTTGAGTGGGAGAGAGACGCAAGGCATTCGGCGGGCCTCTCTCTCGTTCGGTGACTCATCGTAACGTTACCGAGCGTTACACTTTTTCATAAGTGACTCCCAGCCGCAACCTAATTTAAGACGTTGTCACGTCAAAATTTACACATCAAAAGCGAAACCTTGAATAACGTTACTTCGATACTGGATGCTGTACTCAATTCTTTAAGTACCGTACAGTCTGGCACATTCTTCATATCACAGTACAATTTATGATGTAGCCTTACCATTTGAAACTACACGAAAATAAATAAAATGCTTCACAAAGGTTTTATGACAATCTCATAAGAGCACCCACTTCCTGTTCACGTAATAGAACAGAACGCGAACAGCTCGCGACAACCCTTTCAGTCGGGCCGTGAATGGGCGCCTCCCGCCATTACGGAGCTCTTTGATTTACGTCCCGAATTCCGCTGTATTCAGCTCGCTATTTTTATGTCGCCCTGCTCTTGAGAAAAAATCTTTGCTTTAGTATTGTATGTGTCAGGGACTCACGATGGTAGGAGAACTTCTTTTACAAAATGCGTCTTGACAGGTTTTGTGTTGCTTATTTGTGCAGAGTTGTGGTCTTTCATTAATCAAATGGATCGCCATTAGAATCATAGTCAAATTTTAGGTTTAGCATAAAGTGATATGTTTAACAAGTTCCTCTAATGTGATGTGCTTAGAAATCATCACGACTGTTATTTTTATCTGCGCTAGGGGGATGATAAATGATGCATCGGTCTACCACTTTGACCGATGCATCGACTTTGTAACAATCAAATTGCTTTGAAATCCAGACTTTATTGCTGAAATTTATGAAACCAAAGTATTTAGGTTCGCTTGTTATCATCCCAAGTGGTCCGTGAAGCAATGTGTTTCCAAATCAATCGGCCACCTTTCGCGAATTACTTAATTTTACCAACACAAATATTATATCATAGCGACAAGTAATAAACTGCACTTTCTCAATCAATTCCGACATTTTTATTCTATATTCCAATAAGTTATTGCAACATCAATAAATATTCGACATGAGTAATGTCGCGTTTTCGCGTCAGCGCGCAGCGTAGACGTATTGACAATTTCTACACGAAACTACACGGGAGAAAACTCAAAAAAATTTAGAGGGCCATAAATTCCGTACTTCATTGCAAGTTGTTCCCATTTCGAACCCAATTTTCAAATTTCCAAATAACTACATGCTCTACCTTCGTGCTCTACATTCTAAATATCGAGAAATATTCCTTTCTTTTTTTTAAAGCTTTGACACATATGATCAACATTTTTAAATTACAGGATTTTCCATTAACTTCACATATAAAAGTCCAACATAATATATACTGGGGCTAGTTCTCGTGCTGGGATCATAACAAACTTAGAAGACACCGACTTCCAAATTTAAAGTTATTTTTCACTTTATAGTGTTTTTTGAAAGTCGGTCGTTTTTTTTGTAAAAAAGTTTTTATTTTTCACTTTTTCAGTCCAATGGCGAATCGGTCATAGGCGAATGGTTGCGGAATCTGTGACGTCACTACATCAAAGTCGTAAATATTTTCACAAGCGACTGTACATTATTTCTAACATTTACTCTTTAACTTTTAACAGCAATTACAAGAGTATTTCATCATGTGAAGTAACTTGTAGGTATAAAATCTCAGTGGGGTGCTCTAAAAGTGTTCTCAAGATTCAGAAGTTTTGTTCGGGATGAGCCCAAACTGCCGTCAACAACTTTAAGCTGGGCCAAGTGAGGGTTGGAACACAAAAACATCCAAGTTGATTACAGCCATCTTGCAGACATTACTTTCTTCAAAAATAAACACCAAGAAATTTCTTGTACCTCACTGAAGAACTATAATTTACAAGATTTATTATTCCGTGGAAACTTGGTGAGCTCATGAGCTGTTACATACATGAACAGGATTACCCTACGATAGATTTCAATATCTAAAGTAGTTACTATAATCAGTATTTTTTTAAATCGTGAGAGATGCGTTTACATTATTCGTATACTTTTCAGGAAATGAAAATAATAGTTAATAATTTATTTATTTATTTCTCATCACAAATATGGTTTAGGAAGTAATTAATCTAAAAAAATTAAAAAAGGCTTAACATTTATGAGAGACTGGTGACCGAAAAGGCACAAAAAAACTGTCTTACGGGTCACCCATGGGGTCACCAGAAACTAACAATAAACTACAACATATTGTAGAAGCGTATAAGTCCAAAGTAATTTATTTGATTGTAAAAGAACTATAGGTGCCTACTAACTTACTACCAAATTGATCAGCACATAAGGCGCTAATGTTTGTAATTGTTCACATAGTGACGTTACTATGTACTAGTATTTGCGCTCCATTCATTATGTGTTCCATTACATACGTAAGTAATACAATTGCGTTACCGTGTTTACTGTTCAGCTTATAATGGCACATTCATTAATTACGTCTCTTAATAGAACTCCTCAGTAGCGGAATAGACAGACTGTAATATCATCAATATGTATTTATTCGGATTTTAAAGCTTATAAGGTTAATTGAATTGGTTTAGAAGCAATTAGTAGGTAATAGAAGGGTTTGTATCATTGAAAATATTAAAAATCCTACATCAAGATTCTAGTAATTTGCAAAACTAATTTACTTTACTTAATGATACGATGCTTTATTTGTATTGAAGGAAATCAGTCAGTTTCATGATAATTTTACTAAAGCCTTTATTGCAGGTTCCATTTACCTACACACATCAAAAGTGTCTAGGGATCAAGCATTTTTATGCGGTTTTCTTGAGATTGAGATCTGGCTTTGTAATAAATTTATGATTTTATAAATTTATATGGATCCTTTTTGGTGCGTTTCATAATTTGAATCAGGAACTGTGAATCAAATTCGAGTAAAAGATGAAAATCAGCTGTCAATATTTTCCCTATAAAAACATACAACGCATTGAAGACATTATTAGTGCTACTGTTTCCCTACTACTGATTAAAACCAACGTTATTATGGAGCGGCGACGTCATTTAAGCAGGGAAGAAATGCTCAGAGCCGTGGGAATGATAGAAGCTGGTTCCCGGCAACGTACTGTGGCTTTAGCTCTGAATACAAGTCAGAGTGTTATCAGTCGACTTTGGACACGTTACCGAAGCACTGGTACCGTGGCTGAGCGCCATGGAGGACGGTATCGCTGCACCACACGGAGACAAGACCGATACATTCAAATCTTAACTCGAAGAGCTCCAACAATAACCGCCATGATGTTAGCCGTGAGGCTTCATCACTCTTCAGGGAACTTAATTAGCGACCAAACAGTCAGAAACCGCTTGCATGAAGTGAACCTTCATTCCCGAAGACCGCTACGGGTACCACCTATAGCAATGCACAATCGTGGGATTCGATATCAATGGGCTCTTGAACACAGAAATTGGGCAGAAGAACAATGGCGTTTCGTGTGCTTTTCTGATGAGTCTCGTTTTGGTATGAGACCGGATACAAGACGTATACGACACTGGAGAACCCCTGGACGCCAACAGCGATTAAAATCCTGCCAGGAAGTCCATCCTTATAGTGGTGGAACCATCATGGTATGGGCGGGTATTTGGATCGGCGGAAGAACTGAGTTGATTTGGATCAGAGGCAACCTCAACGCTCAAATTTATGCTGAGACGATTGTATCAGACGTCATCGTTCCTCTACAAGTGCAAATCGGTCCCTTATTTCAGTTAATGCATGATAATGCACGACCGCACACCGCAAGAGTTGTAAGACAGACTCTCGCCGCAGCTAACATCAATGTCCTGCCCTGGCCTGCTCAGTCGCCAGACTTGAACCCGATTGAGCATGCATGGGATATGCTACAGAGAAGAGCTCTGCCGAATATGGAGGGTATCCAGTCGCAAGAAGACCTTTTTTTGTGGTTGCAACGAACATGGGCGGCCATTCCACAGCGTGATTTGGATGAACTCATTTTGAGTATGCCAAACCGATGTTCTTGTGTTGTTAGTGTTCGCGGTAGAAACACGGATTATTGATTGTTTAAGTTACCCAATAAAATTTTAAAGAAAACTGTTATTTCAGTCTTTTTTTCGAACTTTTGTGTTAGTGGTTCAAATGTCAAAAATCCCTTTATTAGGAAAATGGCAAATTTCTTTATTAATGCAAAGGTGACTTGGTTTATCGTTACTGTGACAAACGAAAACACTTTATTTGATGAAT
This sequence comes from Oligia latruncula, assembly GCA_948474745.1. Lineage (NCBI taxonomy): Eukaryota > Metazoa > Arthropoda > Insecta > Lepidoptera > Noctuidae > Oligia > Oligia latruncula. Next base: position 20,807,069 of record OX419689.1, on the reverse strand, counting down.
CCTTAAAGAAAATTTTAATTAATATCAATCAGGAGAAAAGTTATTGCAAAAATATATGTTGATCCCTAGACACTTTTGATGTGTGTATTTCATGAAACTGATTGTCATAATAAAAAGATTAATTTTATGTAAATTATGTAACGTAAATTTGCATTATGCACACAGTTAATTTCGTAGCAGTTGTGTTTGTACGCAAATGTAATTGAAAACAAATATAACTACTTATTATATTAATACATCTTCACTAATGAACATGTTTCTATCTGCCAATTTTTCTTTATTTAAATAAATTAGATAATATGTAGAGCTTTTCCGACTTAAACCTAAGCCCGTAAATAAGTAACCTGTTTTTGGCTATTAAAATGGTTTAATTGAAATAAATCATTCTAATATAAATAATATAATTGTATAAAACTAGCGATCTGCTCCTGCTTCGCACGAAGCTCCACCTACTGGGTCCAAAACTATCTTACCTTTCAAGCTGGAACTAACCGTAGACATTCACAAAATTAAATTGATATCTTTTCATAGTGACACGTAATTATAAGACTTTGAGAGCCAATAACAAATCCAGCCAAATATTTAAAAATAAGTCAAAAGGTTACTATAGTGATCTTTCTATCATAGCTATTTATATACTACCTAAGTATTGTTTCCGATTCGAGCATCGAATGCGGCCAGCGCTAATCGATTATATTATATCGATATTACTATTTATGACCGTGCAATATTCGCCTGACTAGCTACTAATAATCTCAAAGGGCGACTCAGAGTTACATAAACCGTTTGAAATTATTGCATTATTTTAGAAGTTATGTTGAAGTAAGAGATAAACAAAATACTTGGTTACTAGCATTAAACTCGCAGAAAAATGCAATCTTGTCGGAACTCGATTACAAACATAGATCAATGAATAAATATTGTTCAAAGAACCATAAACTCAAGGATAGTGAAAGGTTTTTATTTCGTAACTGATTTCCATCACTGTAATTCAGTTGGGCCTTAAATAAACTGAAATTCTCAGGAACTGTTCAAACACTGAACCCGTGACTAAAAGCAAGCACATAAACCTCCGTGCCATCAAATCATACATAGCTACATAAATAAAAATAAAATCAATGAACATGAAACGGGAGCTTTGTAATTAACGCCATCAAAGGCTTCGCATAATTTTTTAACAAAGGTTAACTGTGCCGACCCACAGGGGCCACAGGGGCTACAGGGGCCACAGGGCGACCTTACTGAAGGCTGCGATTAGCCGGAGTCAGTGACTCTGGCCTCGTGAAGGGCGGGCGTCAGGGCGGCTGAACTAGAAGTGGGGCGGGCGGTGGGACGTATCGGCTACATAGACTGGATACTCGATTTCCTCGATTATATCGGACGACGGGTAATAATATCACGCACAAAACTGATGTATTTTTATGAGATTTGGACGAAACAAATTAGCAATACTAGGGGACATCGCTTACGTCGCCACTTCAAAAGTAAAGCTGAAATGGCTTGAATATTTCCAAACGATCTGAAGATGAGCACATGTTGCTGTGAACTTGAAGGAATGCTACTGCCCATCATTCTGATAAAGTCGATATCGACAAGAAGTAAAATTGTATTGACATAATATTAAACTTCCCGAGGGTCAACAGACTAATAAGTACAGGGACATAATAATGCGCCCTTTCTTATTTTTTCTTAATTTTCATTTAAATTATAGTCACATACGTGTGCGTGCGTCATGCGATATATATAGGAAGTATGTAAGGACCGATGAGCCGCGGCCTCATGAAGGGCGGGCGGCTGAACTGTAAGTAGGGCGGCGATCAGGACCGAGAGTATTAACCTCGAAGCCGCCCCAGTTTACTGATGGAGGTAGTCGAGTTATCTGGCGCAGGATGTTGTTAATGGATGGCGGGGGTCAATGTATATCTGATCTACTTGTCGATTACTTTATGATTGTTCATCGCCTCTTTAGTAGTCTACCAAAGGTTGATAGGTAGTTCGTTGGTGAAGGGGCTGAGGCATTACAATTACTTGGGGACAACTGACGGGTTTCACGATAAAATCTTTTACTTTTTCAAAAGTTTTACTGACGTAAAAAATCGTTCTCGCTTTTATGACGTCAATGTACCTAAGACAGGATGTTATTTCATCAGTAAGGAAAATAACATTAAACAAGTCAAAGCAAAGTGCCTTCAGCAATACTTCATCCGGAAAACAAAACAAAAATTAAAGGCAATAAAAAGAACCCTTGCTACGACACAAATAATAAAAGTACAGCCCCTAGAAACTCATACGCCATCCGCAAAATTAAATACAACTTCCACAATATTCAAAGTCAAAGTCAAAGTCAAAGCATTTATTTCAAATAGGCACATTAAAGGCACTTTTGAACGTCAAAAATTACGATAAATAAAATAGAATTGATTCTAGTCGCCCATTCGAAAGGGTAGTTTTCGTATGGAGAAGAACGGGCAAGAAACTCCACCGTTACTCTTTTAAAAAGTTTTACAATATTTTGCATACATTCATTATATAATAATAATATGTGAAGACGATGCACCTACAATAAAAATTACTATACCACAATAGGTAAAAGAATTAAAAATGAAACCATGATATATAAATTAATTAATTATCTGATAGATACATGGTGCTCACACATTTACAAACATGGTAAAAGTAAATGATTTTCATTTAAAATAATAAACAAAAAAAAAAAAAATATTTAAGTTGTCAGGGTCAATGTCAGGGTGTGAGTTAAAGAAAAATTATTACAGAATGTAATGAATGTCAAAAAATAAATAAATTATACAGTTAAATTAGCAACCAGTTTGATTTTGTCTAGCCTCTAGATTGTCCTATGGAGCAGGACCAGCATGTTTCCAAGCATTCTTATCTTGGATATAATCTTCTAATTTATAGTATGCTTGTTTACAAAGTGTACGTTTAATGTGAGTTTTAAATTTTTTTTCATTTAATTGCAATATATCACAAGGTATTTTATTGTAACATTTAACACAGTACCCCATAAAAGATGTATGTACTTTGGCTAATCTGAAAAATGGTTGATATATTTTATCTTTATTTCTAGTGTTAAAATTATGTCTATCGCTTATTTTATTAAAAAGATGTAGATTTTTTCTTACATACATAATATTTTCATAGATGAATTGGCAAGGTACCGTCATAATATTAATCCCTTTAAAAAGTTCCCTGAGAGAATCGCGGCGACGTAGATTATAAATGGCTCTGACAGCTCTCTTTTGCAAAATAAAGATGGATTCAATGTCAGCAGCTCGACCCCATATTAATTCTGCACTCCAGCGTCGGCCGTAGTACCTACCGCTTACATCCCGGACGTTCGTTAGCCGTGGCCAGACATAGCCGTGGCCTTATAGCCGCGGCCGTATAGCCATAGCCCTATAGTCGTGGTCGTAGAGCCGACGGCTTTAATTAAAACATATGCTAGCAGGGGCTCTCTAGTGACACCGACTTCTTTGTCATACAAGTTAATTAAGCTTTCTGAGTATATGCGCTTCTGCCTTTGAACAGAACATGGCTTGTTAATAAGACACGTTGACGCTGAGATTTTCGTTCTAAATTGGGAAAGGAAATCTACATTTCTGAATTTATTTTGTTGTTATTTAACAGATACAATTTGAAAGCATTTATTTATTTAATAAGGTACACCAACAGCTTCCATGTATAATTTATATTAAGTAGGTACTATATCACAGAAGTCTCGGTCTTACACAGTCGCCAATTATAGGTTTACCAGCAGTCTCAGAGATAAGTGATCACATAAAATAATAACAAAATTATAGGTTAGAACTTAAAAATTATGGCAAAATACTTCTTAAACTTGAGATTAATAACAAAAATAAAAAGACAAGGCATTATGTAACATCAAGATGCTATAACTCGAGGTTTATAGCACAGCGAGTAATTGCATGAACCAGGATCACATCCAGACGCCAGGCTGTTACTGAGAAATTCCTAATAGGAAAACTCTAATAACACTCGACCCGAAAATCGAATACCACAAGACGAGGCTATCAAGTAGGTATCAATACTGAAAGATTAATTTTTACTCGTACATGGGTGGTCCTAGGCAAAGGTCTTTTAATATTGTGCCACACCTCTAATTGTGCTGACAAGTAAACACAGTCAACAATGAACTACCGCCGCGCATGAGTAAAGATACTAGTAGGTAGGTGTGTGTAGGTATTCTATGGTAGGCCACAAATGTTTACTCATGCGTAGCAATGATCTACAGCGAGGACACAATGATCTACAGCGAGGACACAATGATCTACAGCGAGGACACAATGATCTACAGCGAGGACACAATGATCTACAGCGAGGACACAATGATCTACAGCGAGGACACAATGATCTACAGCGAGGACACAATGATCTACAGCGAGGATACAATGATCTACAGCGAGGACACAATGATCTACAGCGAGGACACAATGATCTACAGCGAGGACACAATTATCTACAGCGAGGACACAATGATCTACAGCGAGGACACAATGATCTACAGCGAGGACACAATGATCTACAGCAAGGACACAATGATCTACAGCGAGGACACAATAATGCGGATGATCGATAAGTTATATTCAAGATAAAAGAAACGTGAAAAACTGCACTAATCAACATGCACAAATATATCATGATATGATAAGAATCTTTATAAGAATAGGTTCCTTAAGTGAAGGGATTACTTAAGGAACCCAATCTCTATCTTCTCAATTTACCAAATTATTCTTCAAGCTCCGTCAAGCGAGGAGGATAAACCTGCTGATCCCGTTAATGAGCACCGTTAGGATAAGCAATCATGTCGTCGATCACGTCCCAAAGTCCCAACTCACTACAAATTTCGAGCGGAGAGCAATGTTTGCTGAACCTGTGTTTGAGTTTGAATGTCACCATCAAAATGAGACGTGCAGTAAAACAACTGCATACAACACACAAACAGGCTGCATGTTGGACACATAACATGAAAGTTTGAACCGAGGTGCAACTTTTAATTTTGTCGTCCCCGTTATAGACTATTTATTTGGAAACAAAACTAATTTATTTAAGAGGAGCTAAGGGCCAAGAGCGTAGTTATAATGGGTGTCTACGAAAAAACGCCCCTGAAGGAAACGTATGGGGCGTTAACTTTATAACAGCTGTACCCATTATTTGTGTGTAAGTAAGTTTTAAAAATCGGTCCTAACGTATGGATGCCAGACTTGGGCTTTAACAAAGGCACAAGCCAACAAATTAGCTGTACAGCAGGAAAACTATGGACCCGAATAGCAGTCGATAGGGTAAAGTGGAAGGAAATTGAGGAGGCCTTTGCCAATGGGCACACAGACGAAGACAGCCGGTGTCAATAATAGAATTTTTTTTTGTCTTTATTTTTAGCTATAATTATTTACAACTTATTAATAATTTTATTGTACTAGCATAAGTTTCAAATGGTCTGAATAAATGGCTTTTATTATTATATTTTTTTTATTTTACATAACTCGGGACTATGCGGTCCCGGTCCTTTGGAAGGCGTACGAGGGGCCGAAGCCAACTCGCAGAGGCCCCTTACGAAATTTTAATATTATTAAGTTTTAAAAATTCCCGTTTTTACAAGCATTAGGCGACACTTAAATAAATGCCTAAATAAAAGCGCGTCGTTGGATTTTCAACTTTTGGCGACGAGTCAGTACTGCGCTTTTATTTAACAGGTAATAGAGTTTCAATTTGTAAACCTTCTGAACATTTCTACGTGTGGTACGAATTCAAGTGAACCGAGTGATCTACGAAACAAGCACATTTTATAATGTACATACACGTGAGGTTTAGAAGACAAGCATGTACTCTCTTGGATTTACTTTGCGCCCGCAGTTTTATTATTTTCATGTTTATATTTTAATGAAACCTGGCTCTTATCCCTTTAACGGAACACTAGCTAAGGGCAACCCAGACAGACGAAGACTTTTCGTTATTATTAGACAAAAGAAAGGTAAAATCAATGAAGATTGCATTGCGTGTCACAACGCCAGGCCGTCGCCTGCTCATAGCTTATAATTTTAACTTTGTCGTTTTTCCTCGCAAATATAAACAAGGCCACCATTTTTATTGCTATTTTATTTAAATTTTTAAATGATTGCTTCCAAATAACAAGCGGGTTTATATCTAATAGAGCTGCGTTTTCTTACTGGAGCGCCCCAAAATAAAGAGCCTCCATCCCTTCTCTCCATCAGGAAGAATGCTTCTTCTAAAGACTCTCGGCATAAGTTTTATTCAAAGGTTTTTACTAGCTCTACATATTCTGTGTTAGGACTAGCACTACATATTCTGTGCTGGGACTAGATTTACATATTCTGTGCTAGGACTAGCTCTACATATTCTGTGCTGGGACTAGCTCTACATATTCTCTGTTAGGACTAGCACTACATATTCTGTGCTGGGACTAGATCTACATATTCTGTGCTGGGACTAGATCTCCATATTCTGTGCTGGGACTGGCTCTACATATTCTGTGCTGGAACTAGCTCTACATATTATGTACTGGGACTAGCCCTACATATTCTGTGCTGGGAATAGGTCTACATATTCTGTGCTAGGACTGGCTCTACATATTCTACATATTATTATTCTGTGCTGGGACTGGCTCTATATATTCTGTGCTGGAACTAGCTCTACATATTATATGCTGGGACTACCCCTACATATTCTGTGCTGGGAATAGGTCTACATATTCTGTGCTGGGACTAGCCCTACATATTCTGTGCTGAGAGTAGCTCTACATATGCTGTGCTGGGACTGGCTCTACATATTCTGTGCTGAGACTAGCTCTACATATTCTGTGCTGGGACTAGCCCTACATATTCTGTGCTGAGACTAGCTCTACATATTCTGTGCTGGGACTGGCTCTATATATTCTGTGCTGGGACTAGCTCTACATATCGCAGGTTACTCTACTTCTATATTTTATATCTCTAACACTTTCCTATTATTGCCAATCGTAACTGTCGCCAAGCGAATAGAAACACAATGACTCATGAACTATCCACGTGCAATCCGCAACCTTACCTCTCTCGGACAACCAACATCAGTGCCAACATTGGTAGTCAAACCTCCACGCCAATACTGAAGGTCGACGCCCCGCATGCTCCCATAATCTTGACGTCAGTCCAGCATTGGTAGTCATAGATGCTACTAAGTGGGCCAAGTCCTGCCGTTGCCAAAATTAACGGCAATCTGACCACAACCTCATCTGTCACGGTGCCAACACCGCCGGTCATCCCATGCCACACGTGGCGCCTCATTGCCCGACATTGCCCGACACTGCCCGACGATAACTCTGATTAACACAGTGTTATTAACTCGATTGCTGCCCATCGATTTATGAGGCATTGTTCCCACTGATTATAATGTTACAGTTTAAAGTGTGAATCTGATTACAGTACTTCCTATAGTAATTAATGACGTTACTTTGCGCAATTATGGTTTATTGATCGGCATTTAAAGATCAAGGTAAACAATGTAGTCAGTCAGTGTTGGTATTCACTAAGATAATTTAAAAATAAAAACAATTTTAAATGATATGTTTTTGATAATACGGTTTGTCCTTTTTTTCTTGACAAGGATTAGCTAGAGCATCTAGATACTGTCGTGAAATCTACTTTCGTTAACACATCATGTTTACTTTCCCTTCGACAGCAACTAAGCAACTGCCACAGCAATGCATGAGAACAACCTGCACCACTAAACAACATTAAAGACTCATCAACAACCATTGCTGCACCGACCTTCACCGAATTCCCTAAAGTTAGCATAGAGGGTTCGATGTAGAGGGTGGCAATCGATAGTTCATCCCGGCGCCGAGCTCCTAGGGATAGACACGGCGTGTCACGGGCACGATCGATACCAGCCCACGCCCTTGTTACGACTTTTACCAAACACGAAATGTGCCAGGACCTCTCTCGGTAATCCAGGAAAAAGAGAAAACTGAAAGGGCCTCTCAGTTCAGGGTCCTTTCAGTTTTCTCTTTTTCCTGGATTCATCTTTTGTAACATCCGCAAAAAAAATCCACGAAATAAAAGGGTCAAATGTCAGCAGCGACAAGTCAGCAGTCAGTCACTAAACTGCATTAAGTATAAGAAATGAAAATATGATGAAAGCGTGGTATTATTTTATGCGAAAAAATGAAAATGTGTTGTGAATATTATTACTAGCGAGTAGTTCGAACTCTGTTCACTTTGGGGATATTTAGTAATTCAAGCACGAGTAATTCCCGACGGGTATGGAATGCCACAATGCACATAATTTTCCGACCCCGTTGGCAACAAACAGACCAAATTACACGATCATCAACACAGAACTAATGATAATTGGTTCAGCCACACGGCACGAGCCACCTGCAGTGTGCACTCCTCTTAACGACACAAATTATGTTACTTTATCGTATATTTTCACTTTTATGCTCTCAACTTTATGGCTACGTTTTATCAAACATCACGCCTATCTGAGTTGTAAATAACGTTTGAATTCAATCAATTCGATTCACTTGAAGTTTAGAGTTTTTATATTGACCCGAATGATGACGACTTCCGATTTGAAATACAATTTTTATGAAGAAGATTTTTCTCTTTGAACAAATCTTTCCTAACTTCTTAAAAGTTAAAGTGAGTTTTTTCTTTCAAATTCTTTTAGTAATGGTTTGCCGAAATCATCCTACCACCCATAATACAATACTTAATACTTATTCATCACAGGTTCAGTGACTAGCAAGTACCGTTACACTTAGGTAATGTGTTTTGTAACGATATCAGCATTATTTCATCTATTATACCCGATGAGTCAGATAGCGACAGACGATAGTCCCAAGACGACACAACACACATACGTGTGTATACCCTAACACTTTGCAAAATAAGCTCCACACCCACATCTCACCAGATATAAACCTCTTGCTTGTTTAGTGAATATAAGCAAATATTACCAAAACCCTACCATATCTCAAATCTCTTTTTCATGAGGAAAAACTATGCATAATATTACGAACTTATACAGTTTGGTAGACGGAGGAATGATCCCTCCAACCCTTAGACCCTCCGTTTTTCTCACTCAATGTCAATCTGTGACAAACCGTTCTGCCAAACTCCAATTCCCTTGTTTGTCCTCAAGTGAAAGATTGTTTAAATTCTTGAGTAGCGGAAGTTTGCGAAGATCTCAATCCCAATCTATTGGCGTATTTCTTTCGCTGTTAAAATGAATCACGTAAAATACCTTGAAGCAATTTGTGCAGAACTAAATCAAAAGTAGTCGATACAAGCCACGAATCATTCTAATCACCCTGTACCCAGTTTATTGGAATACATAAACCCATACGTTTCTTTGAAAACAAACTCCAACTAAAATTTTACTTCAATAACAATGGCTTTTCCTCGTAGCGACCTTCCTTATGAAGTAAAATAAGATCTTATGAATTTCCAGTAGGGTTGCCAAGGGTCCAAAAGTCCGCCATAAACATATTCACAAGAATTAATAGCACGTTAAGGTCCGTCCCCTGCCACATGGCAGTCATGGCACCCGTGCACCCGGACCATCATACAGTCATGGCACCCGTGCACCCGGACCATCATACAGTCATGGCACCCGTGCACCCGGACCATCATACAGTCATGGCACCCGGACCATCATACAGTCATGGCACCCGTGCACCCGGACCATCATACAGTCATGGCACCCGGACCATCATACAGTCATGGCACCCGTGCACCCGGACCATCATACAGTCATGGCACCCGTGCACCCGGACCATCATACAGTCATGGCACCCGTGCACCTGGACCATCATACAGTCATGGCACCCGGACCATCATACAGTCATGGCACCCGGACCATCATACAGTCATGGCACCCGTGCACCCGGACCATCATACAGTCATGGCACCCGTGCACCCGGACCATCATACAGTCATGGCACCCGTGCACCCGGACCATCATACAGTCATGGCACCCGTGCACCCGGACCATCATACAGTCATGGCACCCGTGCACCCGGACCATCATACAGTCATGGCACCCGTGCACCCGGACCATCATACAGTCATGGCACCCGTGCACCCGGACCATCATACAGTCATGGCACCCGGACCATCATACAGTCATGACACCCGTGCACCCGGACCATCATACAGTCATGGCACCCGTGCACCCGGACCATCATACAGTCATGGCACCCGGACCATCATACAGTCATGGCACCCGGACCATCATACAGTCATGGCACCCGTGCACCCGGACCATCATACAGTCATGGCACCCGGACCATCATACAGTCATGGCACCCGGACCATCATACAGTCATGGCACCCGGACCATCATACAGTCATGGCACCCGTGCACCCGGACCATCATACAGTCATGGCACCCGGACCATCATACAGTCATGGCACCCGTGCACCCGGACCATCATACAGTCATGGCACCCGTGCACCCGGACCATCATACAGTCATGGCACCCGGACCATCATACAGTCATGGCACCCGGACCATCATACAGTCATGGCACCCGTGCACCCGGACCATCATACAGTCATGGCACCCGTGCACCCGGACCATCATACAGTCATGGCACCCGGACCATCATACAGTCATGGCACCCGTGCACCCGGACCATCATACAGTCATGGCACCCGTGCACCCGGACCATCATACAGTCATGGCACCCGTGCACCCGGACCATCATACAGTCATGGCACCCGTGCACCCGGACCATCATACAGTCATGGCACCCGTGCACCCGGACCATCATACAGTCATGGCACCCGTGCACCCGGACCATCATACCGTTATCAGCTAACTGTAGATATACGATGTAACACCTCTCCTCACCCTTCCTTACGACACCTTTGGGATCTTAAATAATTAAGTTAGCAAATAGCAATTTGTTGAACAGAAATATTGGTAGGTATTAGTCATAATTATGGACATTTCTTGCTGATGTTACAAATCTAAATCGTGTTACATTTCTGTTCTGGCTGGTTTTATCAATGGTTCTAATTTAAAGTCACCATACTTTCAAAGAAAACATCTTGTCAGCTCTTTGATGGGCCAAGTTAGAACAAATCCAATCTGCAAACTTATTAAAGTTAATATTTTGCATCTATATACCATCAGCTAACTAAAACTTTGAACAAAATCTCAAAGTATACATTTGAAGTTGCCAAAAAATCAAAGCACTTTTCTCACTTTAGTCCAATATAATATCCGGTTAGACTGGAAGCCGATCCCAACATAGGTGGAAAAAGGCTGGGCAGATGATGATGATGACTCCATTATAATATCATACTTTGTATATGACATATCTCCAAATACATCTCCAATAATTTCTCGAGCTACGAACTACCAAAATTGAGAATATGTCATCGTCCTCGTTTCGCAATGTCCCCTATCCTCCATACATGAGCTATGTACGCTATGCAGTTCCCATAGCTAGTGTCTGGTAAACACTGACACTGGGCATCGCGGGGTAGGGGGGTGGGGGGAGCAGGTGAGGAAGGGGGCGCCGGCCGGACCGACGGCATTCCGAGCGTGACTCAGCCGGACGCGAGCGAGCAAGTAACCGTCTCGTAATTTTATTAATATTATCTCATAGTGTCTCATCTTTGCGAAAATTTGCCATTTTTTGTGGCAAGCATGAAGTTTGTGTGGTGGGTTCATTGAAATTTTAAAAGAATATACCTACTTGCTATTTGCCATATATGTAAGAGCGACTGCGACCCTCACTAAGAGTCTTCAGACTAGTAGTATGTAAGTAATAGTCTTTGTCCCTTTGAAATTATTATCCCTTAGAAAAAAGGCCCTGAAATTGCAAACCTTTCATATTTTGCGATATTTTCTTCTATGACAACATCACAACCATGATATTAATTAAAAATAACACGACAACAGTTATAAAACCCCCTTATACTCAACAATAATTATTCAAAAGAACACGTTCATGATAAATGAAGCACTGTTGATATTTTCCCATAGTAGCCGGCTACATACCGCGCGCGGCCGCAGCCTGTAATGACCGCGCATCACTATCTGCCGGAATGTTATCAACGATACACATTCATAGCTACGTATGTATGTATACGCTAGCTTAAGGCTTTGGAGAGGAATCTAGACCTGTGCTTACCTAACTATGAGCCTAATCAAACAGCAAGGATGGTAACTTGGTAACACTTAATAAATAAGAGTCGGAAAAACGAAAAAAAAAAAGTTTATTATGTAATTTTAAAAAGTTGGTCTCTTACTAGTAACACATTTACTCAGACTGTTACTTATATTCCATTTTAAACCTAAGCGTTCCCAGAGTATGCTTTCCTGAATCCTATGTACAGACGCCAGCACATCAAGCTACTATAATATGTCAAAATTCTTTAATGGATTTTCAACTTTATCGCTAAAGCATAAGTTGCAAAGTTGATTGGGAAAATTTGACAGTTTTGGGTAGCTTAATGTGCTGGCGTCTGTACAACCTGTCACCAATTTTCGGGGACAGCACAAAAAGGGAGGTTTTATTTTTCAAGTAAACTGATTTTCATTACAATTAAATATATCTTCTTAATTCGAGGTCCGTGCTTCCTGCTTACCACAAAATCTCACATGAGTTAATATCATTTATATTATAATCTTAACCTAAATATTACCAATAATTCGTGGTAAGTGGATCACATAGTAAATGAATGGCATATAACCCTACAGGCTGGTCGGTTGTCGGTACGAACCGGCGCTGTTGGTACCTACAACATCAATTCTCATTAGTCAGTAATTGTAATTAAGTGGGTGATACGACGCCATTTATAAACTATTGCTGTTACACGGTTATTTTATGTGTTGTGTTAGTTAGGGGAGGTAAACGAGGTGCGGTGGCTGGGCTTAGGAGATGCCGTTGTTTTCCTGGACTTTGCTAGAGCATGTAGTGTCAAGGTGGTGTAGCGACTGTCGTGAGATGCTGTGCCCTATGTCCGGCCGTTTTAAGAACGTTGCGAATATGTATAAGTAGGTACAATTTTACAGGACTTAGAAGAAACCTTTGCCCAGCAGTGGGATAGTATAAAACCGCTAATAAAAAAAAAAATCCATTAACATAATTAATGCATACAGGGTAAACCATACAGACATGATATTTCGCAGTAGGAAGACTTAGACCATTACCAATGACGTCATTGTGGCACTCGGTACTGAAACACTTTATAGGCGCTCTTTTCATTCGATGCATGCTAAAATAAACCGTTTTGTATGGAACCCATAAAAAGATAATAATATCTGGCTCTGCTACTTATGAGTGAAATAATATTTTCCTTTGGTCGGCAGCCGGGTCACGTATTTGATTGCTATTCCGCTACAGACGCAGCATCTCATCTTTCGCTCGAATCAAGCTTAGAGCGATACAAAGGAAACGATACTGACGCGAGATATCACGACACTGACGTGACAAAATTGACACTCTGTCATGGAAAATCGACCGTAATTTTGGCTTGTGTTATGCAAGATGTCCAAATAAAAATTTACTTCTTCAAGTTAATTTTTACTTTGTCAAGTACTTTTTAAATGAAACCGCAAAACTACTTAAACTACTACTACCTACCTACTTTATTTTTAGTACTTTTTAAACTTGCGACTACTTTTCTTTCCATTTGCTAACATTTGGTAAAAAATACACTAGTGTAGGAATAAAGCTTCATAGTTTAAGTTTATGAGACAAGACATCAATGTGACATAATTATAAAGAAAAAGTTTATCTTGGCTTAAATTACTTCAAAAGAATAAAGTTTTACTTTTCCTGTGTACAGATTAACTAACCCTTCTATTCCAAAAAATACCAAGGAAATGCCTTCCTATATTTAATAACATTAAGATAGGCCCACATTCCTGAGAGGGCCGGTAACAGGAAAATAAGGCGACTTGCACTTTCTCAGGCGCCGGGAAATACCGCACTCCATCAAATTAGCTTTATCTACCACTCCAATCTCGTAGTAGGCTGCCACATACAAATACAGCACGCGCTTATGTAGCGTAGCTATATAGGACTTGGTTTATCGAGTGTATCGTCAAAAGCGAGTGAGAAGTGATACAATTGAGTTTTCAGAAGCTGCTCAGTATTATATAGTCTGTATTATATAGCCTATGGGCTAAAATGAACAGTAGAATCCAGGAAATAGCTAAAACTTGTTAGCATCAAAATTATCACTGTAATTTAATTAATTAGTATTTAATAGTCATCAATATCAATAAAAACGCACATTACAATAATCTCCTTTAAGCGAAAAGCTTCCTAAAATTATTTCTTCGTTTATTATTAGATTTTGTTACTAGATTAAGTAATTATGCATAATATGTAATGCTAGAGCGGAGTTTCCTAACTCGGAGGCATTGTTTGACTAAAAGGACACTAAGCCTTTTTTGTAAATTGAAGCATAATTTAAAAAAACTTTTAGTATTTATTATTTCGAGGATCTAAAATGCCATCCCAAATTCCGCGTCTTCGTGCAGGTATGCGTAACGACCGACTCAAATCAACGTGAAGATACTATATCCTGATTAGGCTTTATACGTGAGAACTGACTGACGTCATCAGTCATGACCTTCGGTTTCGGCCCATGACTCAGCTGACCAAATAGAAACGGTACGCCACACCGGCTGACATTGTCCACTGTTTGTTTATAAGGAAAAACAAATAAATGTTTGTTTAACTATAAATAATAAATGTAATTGCTTTTTATTTGCGCATAACTTTTTAAAACCAAAACAAGTCGTTTTGTGAAGATTTACTAGTTTTTACGTTGTATATTGATGAGTACAGTCAGTTGCAAACGAACAAGAAATATTGAACGTTCGTCTGTATCGCGTAGAAATTTGAACCTCTTATTACATCAGTCCTGCTAAGTGTCTTGACTGATTCAAGTTTTAAATACTTAATTTCATACTACGTAGTCAGGTTGTGCCTCTGTATACATTAAGTTTAAGTTTATTTAAGTTACAGTTACTGTGGCTACCCGAACATAATACAAGAAGTCAAGAACCTTTATTAAGGAATATTATAAGGTGTTAAGATATATTATATCTTTTACAATGTTTAACACAACTATTTACACTAAGCACTTAATTAAATGACTAACTATACAAATAAATACAAAAACAAGAAATAAGGAATATTGAACTTGGATGAAATTCTTACCCAGCATTGATGGGATGTTATCGGAAAACAGTAATATGACTGGCGCAGTCTTTAGCTATCACTATTGACTGTCAGTTTTACTTGATGGCGTGCGGCCAGCTTTACCTAATCGTCGTAATTTGTGCTAGACCAGCTGCAAACCATTCAAATGCTTGTTTTATTTTTCTGCACTCAAACTCCGATACTAAGTGATTTATTATTGTGCAATTTATAACTCGTTTAAAAGGCGTTAACAAAACGAAAATAGATTATTAGCATTTTCCCGTGGGTTGGACTGAGAAAATTGACTCTAGGGACACAATTTCTGTTGTCTAGTAAAATCGTTAAAATGCTTAGGTAGGTACCTATCGCAAAAAGCATTGAGCATGTGAGAGCAGTGAGGTAGCTAAATAGCTTGATTGAGGAAGTGCTATGAAGTTGTGATAATCATTGTATATGCATATACCTATATTTTAGAAGTACCAACACTAATAAGGTACCTATTGCCAGACAAAAACTCTATGCAATTTTGAAGGAAGTTCTCAATAATAACATTGATAACATGCAAGCTGTTTACTAACATTGATAACATGCAAGCTGTTTACTCGCGCTTACCTGTATCTAGTTACAAATTACAATGTTAAAGATAGAGAAACCACAAAAGCTAAGACCCTACATCACTCTCTAATAAGGCGCGGCTTCAACATCATAGCTCCCGTTACCAATCTACAGATAACAATATCTTTATAACTTAACAACCTACTAAGTACAGGGTAAAACTTACCGGCTCGACAGATAGCAACAATGTTGAGTGTTGCCAGCAACAGGAACAGTAGCCTCGGCGACGCCATGTCGCCTCGCGATCTGCAACCAACAACAAACAAATATCATCACACGAGAACGAAAAACTTGATGACTACAAGTTTTTAAAGGGATTTTTCCTTTTATCTTTGTTTTTCCTGAACAAATTTTACTTATTTTTATTCTTGATTTTTTTTCAAACAAAGTATTTTAACACAAGAACAAAGAGACGATCTTGCTCAAAAATACATGATATTGCACCGCTTTGAGTCGACCTCAATATTTAAAAAATCGTCCAAAATGCTGAAAAATAAATTGAACGTCTTGCAATAACCTTTTACATAAAACATGGTATCTAAGTAGGTACATAACGATACCTACTACGTATGCACATAGCATTTCTGTCCACTACTATCACGTAACTTACAAGGCAATCAATCGCCAAGTAAGAGAACGCTGAACAAAATTGCATATCAGGCGCATCGCAAAAAGTGGCGCCCGCGCACCGACGCGGTCAATGACCCCACTCCTGCGCAATCACATCCCCTAGATCAGCCTGCGTAATATTACTCGAGAAAAAAGGCTGTTTGATGATCATTGCACAGGTGACAACGGCCGGAGCGTGTGTAACAAAACTTTTTAACAAAAAAAAAACCGACTTCCAAAAAAACACTACAAAGTGAAAAATAACTTTTATTTCGGAAGTCGGTGTCTTTGGATCTGTATTTTAGTTTTTTGCCACCGACTTCCGAAATAAAAGTTATTTTTCACTTTGTAGTGTTTTTTTGGAAGTCGGTTTTTTTTTTGTTAAAAAGTTTTTATTTTTCGCTTTTTAGTGTGTCTGTTTATAATGTATCTAAGTTACAAGCCTAATGCCAACTTGCTCATCGCCTTTTTCAAAATATTGCTTTTCCCGATGCAGGGACGTTAATTGTTGAAGAGTTCTCCTGGTATTCCACCATCAGCTCCATTTCACCATTCGCATTGTGACGAGCATAACTTGCTTAGCAATCGAATCGCAAACCGGGAAATACTTATTATTGAGTAGTTCCGGTGGCCATCTGTGGTCTTCATCATCAGTTCTACTTCACCAAATGATGCTTTCCGAGAGCAAATACACGAGTTACTATAAAAAATACCCAAATCGCTATAGGTGTGCCTATAATACTTGAAGAGTTCCTTCGATTTCTCCAGGATCCCATCATCAGATCCTGACCTGATGACAATGGGACCACCTGGAAAGTATACCCTTTCAAACAAAAAAATAATTTTTGAAATCGGTCTAGCCGTCTCCGAGTAATCGGGGAACATACATAAAAAAAAAAAATAAAAAAAAAAAAAAAAAAAAAAAAAGGTTCCGACGAATTGAGAACCTCCTCCTTTTTGAAGTCGGTTAAAAAATAAAGCTAAGCCATTTTATATTTATAGACTCATCAAAACTTTCCTATGTTTTTGAGGAGGTAATAAGAAATATAGATGACAGAATGTCAACACACATAGTTGAGACTTTGAGAGTATGTTAGGATGATGACTTATTGAGAGTTTAATGTTTTCAGTACCTAATGACGTCATTCATGTCTTAATGCCAATAATAGTGCATTTATTATTATTTGTACCTGCCTGTTCATAGTTAGTCAGCAACTGATGACTGGTCACAGACGTCACGTGTTTGAATAACTCTCACTGAGATCATTTCATTTACGCATTCGAGAAAGAATTTTCAAAGATTTGCAAAAATCCTAAGAAAAACTTAAAGGCAACTTATTTATCATCAGTATGAGCCTGTTGTGTCGCACTGGAGGACAAAGGCCTCCCTTTCATCTTCTTTCTATCTTTCTTAATGGCAACTTACTTATGACGTAGACGTAACTTAGCTAACAATGACAAACACACCACACCACTCCCACATTTTGTATTTTGCTTTTTGAACGGGTGACCAGCTTAGCTTCAAATGATCACATCATATTGACTTTTAAAATTGCTAGATATGCATTAAAAAATTTAATATTATAATTTATATTTAATACCTTTACAGACATCTGACGGAAATAACTTAGACCGGTTCTATGGACTCTGAACCGCATTTATTAGTAAATAAATATGTTCTGTTAAATACTAGACAAGACATAAATAGTCTTTTGCAATACATAAGTACTGTATCTGTGATTTTACATAAAATGTGGTAATCATCTTTACTTGGATTAAGGATTATTGGCGAAATAATTGGTGTAATACGTTCTTAGGATCTGTTTAAACCAATTAGTTCTTAGTCTATTTACAACAATAATCCCTAATTGGGATAATTTCTAGATTCGTAAATGGCACACAATAGCAACAATCCACTGCAACAATTACATGTGCCAACAATATATTAACGTCTGCAGTCACTAGACCGCTTAGCAGAAGTAATGGCCGCATTTACATAAGTAAACCGTTGGAGTATAAATACAAAGAATCAATCGGTTTAAGGAGCTGAGCACCCTCGGGAGCTAAGCGGTTCAATAAATAAAGAACGACACCCACTTATCGCCACCCACTGTCCCATTCTGGGAGACGAATGTCCCCCGATATGGGAACCGTGTCACATTAATGCCATCCTCTCATTGGAGTGTAACGACTTAACGGTTTTGTTCGTGTGATGCAATTGATTGAACGGTCCTTCGGAGCTGGGGCCGATTTTACGAAGTTGTGACTCTGACTCATGACAAATAAGGAAAAATCTGATAATATTCTGTCAGAGTAGACGCATCAATTTGATGTTTCTGAGAAATAAGTTAACATACTTAGGCAACATCAACATAATGCAATCTTCTCGGAGGTAGCTAGATAAATTAAACAGACAGCTGTGCTGCTGGGGAGTTTGTTGCGCTACTTGTTCTTCCCAGCTAAAGCACTAGGAAGTGGTGAAAGGTGGGCGTGCCGGGGGACTGTCTTATGTAATGTTGATGTTCGAAAAGTGCTGACTCTGAGCCTAGTTTGAATAAATGACTTAATTTTGAATAATCTATATATGAATACCTACTCAAATAATCAAACATTCATACCGCTAGGCACCTTACAGATTTTTATGTTGCAATTAATTAGTAACAAACAGGATATATCTTAACCTTCCTCATTCACATTCTTTCCTCGTTTATTGATGTTTCTAGCCTTCGCCATAAACATTCAGTAATGATATAGAAACTTACTTCGCCTTGAACCCGAATACAGTGAGTCAAACAGACAAAATCGACCAGTGGCACAGCGTGTCAGTGTGCGAGCACCCGACGAGCCCGATGTCCACGCGCACGGGACCACGGGTGGCGGGTGGACGACCGCGCAAGTGATTCATCAATCGCCACACATCGCTCTCAATAGGATAATGTGCTCCGTTACCTACGAGCGATCACCGTGCGAAGATGTCCCTGGGAGCGTTCCGGGGATCGGTTACGATATGTGAGACTAAGTTATTTGCTCACTCGAACGAGAAGGCCCGTGTTCTACAGGAGGAAATAAGTATAGTACTTGTATAGACTATACTAGGAGCTAATATAGCGTCATCATGACATTGATCATCATCCTGACCTGAAGTGAAGCTAATCTTAGGAGCTCCCAATTATTAGATACTGGCAAAAAACTAAACTCATATGAACGTACGCCACCATAGCTGCATAGGGAGTAAAACTTTCTGTTTTATTCGAGTTATGAAAGATTTTCAACTTTCAGCGTTTGCGTGGGCGAAGAGAATCATTTGACTTTACTAACTCCGTCTACCTTCAACAAAACTTTACTGAAAGAACAACGGGGTATGCAAACGGTTTTGTAGCGGTGCGGTATTTGTGCAACACCGCAATTTAGTATTATTGATTCACTGAAATGTTAAAGGACTTGTCATGGCAGTTTGAGTAATTTATGTGGCCTACCCAAATGTCCTTTCTTTGGTATTGTTCGTCGAATCGTTGAGCTCCTTAAGTCTTGAGTTGAGCTGCACGATTTCTGACAAATGCGTGCACTGACTGGACAGGTCCTCTCAATCTGTGTGGTTATTTCCTCAAAAGACCACCTCAGACATCGATCTACATGGTCTTCATATAATCTGACCAAGATTATGTCTTCTGGACTTTAAAAGAGACTGTGACCTATGAGTTTGTTTCGGCCTTTCTTCTCAGAGTAGTCAGATAGGAAACGCTGACTTCATCTAGTTTAAAAAAAAACATGATTGACGTGTAAAAGTGTTTGTACAAACCTACTTACAAAAATAAAATCATTTATCATACGACGAGCGATTGAAGTCTCATTATTATATTTCCTTCTACGAAAAACAAATAAACATGTTCTAATGAATCGGTTCTATGGGTAATATTTCTTGACAGCTGTCAACACAGACAATTGTCTGTCAAGCTGGGTCAATAAGTGGCTCTTACTTAGTTTATGTGGTACTAGCTGTTACCCGCGACTTCGTCCGCGTGGAATTTAACATAAAAGTTATTGTTCAGTTCGCGGAGTTACGATAACTTATTAGTTCTGTATTTCGCGTAAAGAAATACCTATGATAATTTTAATGAAATTCTTCTATTTTAAGAATCGATATTTTATTTTTGTACATATTTCTCCATTTAGTTTTTTTTTTTTCGTTTTTGCATTTTTAGTTTAGGTAATTATTATTTATTTTTAGTTTTTCGTATTAGCTTTATTGAAAAATTTCTTTATACACAATATTTGATGTACGATTTTCTTAGGCTAAATCAACAACACTATTGGCATTCCTCGCACATGAACATGCCACGTACAGTTGCCCGTTGGTAAAGCAACCCTTAGTTAAATCTACCGGATGCCCTTGTGACTTGTTGATTGTCATAGCAAAACTGACATTGATAGGGAATTAAACGGATATTAAACGACCTTCTATAACGTTTCTTTGCAACGACACTACTCGCAACCTAGTACCATTGTAAAGTTTCAGTGGGTTTAAATTACGGAGTAGTATGATGGGCACGCGAATCTTACGTTCTAGTTTGTGAGGAGGTAGACCAGGCACAATTATACTGTATAAAAATTCTGTTGGGTAATTAACCACTTCATCCGGATTGCAAACTGTATTGATGGAAAGGCATGTTTGTGATTCACCAGATAGCTTTTCTAAAATGCGCTGATTAAGCGCAGTAACCTGGTCGTTCAGCGTTGATAAAATTGATCTTTCACACAACCACGACTTTTCTTTGATATTGAGATTGTAAATATCATCATAAATACTATGTATTAAAATTTCAGTGTACGCCACAACCTGACAAAGACCGGTAGGTAGTTCTATATCATGAGTACTATTCACTTCTGGACACTTTCCTTCTCCAACATCATGAAGAATTTTGCTAAATTCTGAATCGGCTGAATGTGCTCTCATTACAAACAGACACTCCAATTTCATTTATTTGTATAGTTGTATAGATTTCATTTCATTGGTTTTAATTTTTTTCGTAGGACCCAATTATGATTTTTTTTATATATATAAAACAAAAGTAGCCTAAGTTACTCCTTATTACATCAGCTATCTGCCAGTGAAAGGCCCGTCAAAATCGGTCTAGCCGTTTCAGAGATTAGCCGGAACAAACAGCCAGCCAGACAGACAGACAATTTTTTTTTTTTATGTTATTTTGTTATATGTCCCGTATATTACATCCATATTCATTTAATAAAAAGCGGTTATTTTAATATTACAAACAGACATTCAAATTTTATTTATTTGTAGTAGGTATCTGTAGTATTGTATAGAATTTATAGAATCACAGATCATGTAACATTGTGGTATTGTTAGAGAACAGCTGAGTAAAGTCGTGGTTTCCATGAGATAATTGTGCCCACCTCGCTTAGGCGCGCTCAATTTGGATTACAATTTTAGAAAATATTGGAGTAAAGTCAATATCAAATGTAGAGCAGAGAAAATTAGTAGATACGTGAGATAAAGGGCTTGTTAATGCTTATACTAATGTTACCTGGGTCACCAAGCTTGAACTAAGAAATGCCTTCAGACGTCTTAGGTTTCTCCATTCATCTCGGGAGTCAGACACGAACAATACATTTTACATAACACCTAAGTAACGGTGTTAATCTAAGCCTTTCCACAAGCAGACCAACACTTGGCTCGTTAGTAAAACCAACACTTTGCAGATAATCACTCTCTTGAGTATTACATGAGCGGCGCGAGCGCACTACATCGGACACCGGACGCGAAAGTAAAAACATGCACACAGACGTACATACATTAAGGGGATTACAGGACCTAAACACAAAAAACGCAACTTATCACAGGACCTAATCGCAGAAAACGCAAGTTTTAGAGGCAATAAAAGTATATGATCGACTACAGTAAACAAAATCAGAAAAGTATAATGATGTTCTTCAGGATATAATTATGCTAGGTAGAAAACATAATACAACTAATTTGATACGATAGAAAAAAATCATGAAGATACCTCTAAAAACTTTCTTTTTACAATAAAGGACCATGCGTCATTTTGGGCCCACTTTTTCAACTTTGTTCAACAGTGATAAATTATATGTCATATGAAAGCTCATAAAGTGTACGTTATTTCATTCTATGGCAGCTAAGTTCAAATCCAGCGCGAAAACGGCTTTTTTATGCATTTTTTAAAAATGTTCAACATTGTGCAACAGTAATGAAACTTATGTCATATGAAAGGTCTTAAAGTGTACTTTATTTCATTCTATGGCAGCTAAGTTCAAATCCAGCGCGAAAACGGTTTTATATGCCTTTTTTAAATGCGTCATTTTGGGTTCATTTTTTTAATATTGTTCAACAGTGATGAGTTATATGTCATATGAAAGCTCTTGGCGTGTACTTTATTTCATTCTATGGCAGCTAAGTTCAAATCCAGGGCGAAAACGGTTTTTTTATGCGTTTTTTAAAAATGTTCAACATTGTGCAACAGTTATGAAACCTATGTCATATGAAAGCTCTTAAAGTGTACTTTATTTCATTCTATGGCAGCTAAGTTCAAATCCAGCGCGAAAACGGTTTTAAATGCGTTTTTTAAATGCGTCATTTTGGGCCCACTTTTTCAACTTTGTTCAACAGTGATAAATTATATGTCATATGAAAGCTCATAAAGTGTACGTTATTTCATTCTATGGCAGCTAAGTTCAAATCCAGCGCGAAAACGGCTTTTTTATGCATTTTTTAAAAATGTTCAACATTGTGCAACAGTAATGAAACTTATGTCATATGAAAGCTCTTAAAGTGTACTTTATTTCATTCTATGGCAGCTAAGTTCAAATCCAGCGCGAAAACGGTTTTATATGCGTTTTTTAAATGCGTCATTTTGGGTTCATTTTTTCAACATTGTTCAACAGTGATGAGTTATATGTCATATGAAAGTTCTTGGCGTGTACTTTATTTCATTCTATGGCAGCTAAGTTCAAATCCAGCGCGAAAACGGTTTTTTTATGCGTTTTTTAAAAATGTTCAACATTGTGCAACAGTTATGAAACCTATGTCATATGAAAGCTCTTAAAGTGTACTTTATTTCATTATATGGCAGCTAAGTTCAAATCCAGCGCGAAAACGGTTTTAAATGCGTTTTTTAAATGCGTCATTTCGGGCTCACTTTTTCAACATTGTTCAACAGTGACGAGTTATATGTCATATGAAAGCTCCTAAAGTGTACTTTATTTCATTATATGGCAGCTAAGTTAAAATCCAGCGCAAAAACTTTTTTTTATGCGTTTTTTAAAATCTGTTTTGTTTTGATATTAAATTATAATTAGCTGTCAGTCAGTAGCTAGGATTATAAATAGCTCTAAAACTAAAAATACACTAAAAAGATCATCATAGGCCGTATATTGCCGTATTTATTAGGGCTGATTTGAACTTAGCTGCCATAGAATGAAATAAAGTACACTTCTAGAGCTTTCATATGACATATAATTCATCACGGTTGAACAACGTTGAACATTTTTTTTAAACGCAAAAAAAAAACATTTTTGCGCTGGATTTGAACTTAGCTGCCATATAATGAAATAAAGTACACTTCAAGAGCTTTCATATGACATGTAAATCATCACTGTTGAACAATGCTGAACATTTTTAAAAAACGCAAAAAAAAAACATTTTTGCGCTGGATTTGAACTTAGCTGCCATAGAATGAAATAAAGTACACGCAAAGAGCTGTCATATGACATAGGTTTGATCACTGTTGCACAATGTTGAATATTAAAAAAAAACGCATAAAAAAACCATTTTCGCGCTGGATTTGAACTTGGCTGCCATAGAATAAAATAAAGTACACGCCAAGAGCTGTCATATGACATAGGGTTTCATCACTGTTGCACAATGTTGAACATTTTTTAAAAACGCATAAAAAAACCATTTTCGCGCTGGATTTGAACTTAGCTGCCATAGAATAAAATAAAGTACACTTTAAAAGCTGTCATATGACATAGGTTTCATCACTGTTGCACAATGTTGAACATTAAAAAAAAACGCATAAAAAAACTGTTTTCGCGCTGGATTTGAACTTAGCTGCCATAGAATGAAAGAAAGTACACGCAAAGAGCTGTCATATGACATAGGTTTGATCACTGTTGCACAATGTTGAACATTTTTAAAAAACGCATATAAAAACCATTTTCGCGCCGGATTTGAACTTAGCTGCCATAGAATAAAATAAAGTACACGCCAAGAGCTGTCATATGACATAGGTTTTATCACTGTTGCACAATGTTGAACATTTTAAAAAAACGCATAAAAAAACTGTTTTCGCGCTGGATTTGAACTTAGCTGCCATAGAATGAAAGAAAGTACACGCAAAGAGCTGTCATATGACATAGGTTTGATCACTGTTGCACAATGTTGAACATTTTTAAAAAACGCATATAAAAACCATTTTCGCGCCGGATTTGAACTTAGCTGCCATAGAATAAAATAAAGTACACGCCAAGAGCTGTCATATGACATAGGTTTTATCACTGTTGCACAATGTTGAACATTTTAAAAAAACGCATAAAAAAACCATTTTCGCGCTGGATTTGAACTTAGCTGCCATAGAATGAAATAAAGTACACGCCAAGAGCTGTCAGATGACATAGGTTTCATCACTGTTGCACAACTTTGAAAAGTGGGCCCAGTGTTCATTCAAAAGTGCCCATGGTCCTTTACAATAATAACCATACTAATATTATATACAAAATCATTCTGATTTTTTGTCAGATTATTTATTTTAGTAGATTATTTTACAAGCAACATACTAAAGCACTAGTGTTTTAATTTTTTATTACAAACAATCGGCGATTCTTTGTTTTCCTGGGTCCATATCTCTACAACAAAATTAACAAAGTATTATCTGCGCACCCACTAAATCGATACAATCTCAAAATAACAGTTCAAAATTGGCTCCTAAACCAGACGTACACCACAACAGAAGACCTGATGCAGGTTTTAGCGTAATAAAAAAACCCACAGCTCCACTCGACCCATTCACATACGTACCTCACATCCACACACCCCTACACACACTCACCATTCACATCCATACTTACACACAACATATCATCACACCACCTACTATTGCATCTTCTTGTAACCGTATAATACGGACTTGATTTGCTTGTCTTTGTTTTTCCTTTAATTTTTTTTTGTTTTCTCACCTTTTAATATATTGGTACCCTACAGTGCAATTGTATAAAAGCTTCTGAGAGTTGGAAACCTGGTGACCTGTAATACAGGTTTTCATTACCTACCACAGGCACCAGTGATTCACAAATGTTTGTATACTGTATACTTATGATACCAAATAAACAAAAAAAATAAACAAAACAAAAATAGATTTTTTGTAAATAGATAATTGCTTCATATTTTGCAATAAATTACCAGCGTAGTGTTATCGCGCTTCTCTTTCTTTTCTATGCAGTCCGACAGTGACCGCGCTTTAGGTCATGTAAGCCCCTTATAATAATTTCTATACTGTAACACGAAGAGACTGTCACTCCTGTCACTCTCGCCCGATCGAGCTATGAAGTTTGGCAATGCTACCGTGGTCAGTTGGATGGGCGAACAACCGGCCTCTGGCGCAGATCGTCAGAAATATAAGTATATCATAAGTTTCTCAGGTCACGTTTCAGTCACATAACTTTTTTTAAGTTTAGCTAACCTACGCAATGTTAAATGATTCGATATAATAATGATGATAAAATAAATTATATTAATTTATTAGTTCAGTAATAGACAAAATATGAACTTACAGGGACATATGTGGTGCTATGCCTTTCTAAAGCAAATACGTGCACTGACACAGACCTCATACATCAAGGTGTCGACTCAGACATCAGACCGGCCAGACGCGTAGTGATAACATACGCCATTGATCTTGTCAATTCGGAGCTTGCACAGTTTATCTCGAGTTCTGCTATATATTGTTAAAGTAGTCTTTCGACGTCTTATTCAATTTGCAATTTGTGTTAGGGTAAGTATATGCTTACCGTATGAAGTCTGCACCTAATTGCAGAAATCCGGAATGATGAATCCCATAGGTAATATAGTATTCCAGGTTTGAGCGCTTTAAATATGTAGGTATCTTTATTTATTTACTGCGAAGCATCTTGAGCGGTGCATAATATTGGAACTATGACACCTCTTGTGCTTTTCAGATTTCTAGCAAGCTGTACACGGAGATGAAAAAACATAAGAACGTCTTAAGTAATTAATGTTAAGGTAGTTAAACTAATGAGGTAAACTAGTTGTAATTACTGTCAAAGTCTTTGTCAACTCACACAGGTGTGTTAACAAACATCTGAGTTTGTTAAACCTTAACCGATTGTCGAACAAACACCATTTTCGCCGTAATGATTGTTATTAGCATACCATCGCACGCAAAAAAGTGGAAGAAAAACTACAAGAAAACAGAAGGTCAGGCGCATGGCACTATCTGGTGAGAACACAACTGAACGTCACTTTTGTAAAAAGTAATCGTTGGGTGGTTTTTTGATAAAGAGTATTCTATTCTATTAAATTCTATTGAGTAGCTAGGTACTTAAATTCCCTATAGTAGGTATTTATCGTCGTGCAGGTATAAACCCATGGAAATATTTGAGAGGAAAACTATATACTTACTGAGCTTGTGGGTTGGTAATTCTGAATCTGTAAACGTTTATTAATGTCAAACATTGTTAATACCACGGAATCCGTGGTTAATACCTACTATTAATGTCTTTGATTTAGTACCAGTTAACTTTACGTCAAATTAGTTCCTCGTTTATAGCAAAATTAAACTTACTTCCAGTAAAGGTTTATAGAACTACTAACTAATCGTTATGAACGGGAATTAATTACGCTACTTTCATTAGCGACAGGCGCAGGCGCACAATTATCGACAAATACGCGAATCGATTGTAATATAAACATAATCGATCGTTGTATCAATTAGTACTCATTCTGTTTTGTTCCAACTGTTACGGAAAAACGATTTTCTTGTTCAATGATGTATGACGCGCGAATATTTATTGACTGTTTACGTAGTGTAGTCAAATTCGCGTCAATATTGGCGTCAGCTTTGAACCTAATTGATAATGTAAGATTCTGTTGATTTATATTGTCTGCCACCGTCCACTAGGCCGACTTGATTGATCTGCAACCGTCGCTCGAGTTAGCGTGAGTAGCCCCAACTGATCAGGTCGTCACCCAGCCAAGTGGGCACCGGCCTTAATACTGCACAAGTACGTTGACCCAATAACGTATTAAAACCAATAAAAACTGCCACAGAGCTAGCGGTTTTGGCGCCACTGTTTACAATCAACAAACGAATGACGAAAGGCGCCCCAATCGATTTTTTACCGATTCCCAATTCGGAATTTCGATTATAAGTTGCGGTTTGATATTTTTTGCGGACAGAGTGGCATGTTATGGACGTTTGTACGTGATGACTCGATTATTTGAATAACAGGTGCAATGCAATTGTGGTTCGTCCGGTAAATGTCGATTACACTAGCCCCTGAAATAACTACATATAAAAATTAAACTTTTTCGATTGTGGCAGGTTCCATTTCAGATTACCATGATGATATACAGTTACCGGTTCTCACAATACCACCATTATAAGGATATAATATATAAGGAACACCTATTTTACCGTTTAACATCAATGTTCTCTTTTCTTCAATTAGGTATGAACTTCTAAGTACTGACAAAATCACGTGGATAATCCAGTTTTTGCATCCGGAAAATGACCTTGCAAGAATAAGTTTGTCATCACCAACCACAACCACCACCTAAATAAAGCTATCATCTTGCTAAAGCTATCGACAGACAGATCATCGCTCTCAACGGTACGCGTCCGGCGGTCAGCGCCGGTCAGCCGACGCGGCCCGTTTCTGACCGGCGGCGCGCCGACACTGCGCAAATATTGACTGACATCTAACCAGAGACGCAGATTCCTCGCAAACTGTTTCTTTGTTAAACAAATCTTTAGATGTTTGTGTGTTTTGTAACGCTATTTCCCAGAGGTCCCTCGTATGTTCCTTAGTAAGATATCTGGCCAGGTGAAACTGTATCTTAGATATGATTATCATGATTTTACCGAGTAAACAAAATTACATTGTCTTGACATATCTAAAGTGTTCATTAATATTCTAATCACTAAATTCGAGAAAATGATGTACCTAATGACCATCAATAATTTTGATCTCTGGTACCTACGTACGCGTACACGTACATGTGGAAATGTAGGCATTTCTCGGTCATATCGATATTAAATCACGTATGTTTATTACACATAAATCTTAAAGAGCGACGTTTTAAGATTCAAATCAATAAACACGTGAAACATGTGATATTAAAATATTTCTCTCGGAAAGTATTGAAGTCAGTCTTAATAACAACATTCCGATCCGAAATCCATGAATTAATCAGCATGTGATTAAATTCCGTTATAATATAAATATGTGTGTTATAATAATATAAATAAATATGCATGTTTTATGCAAATAAATATTATTTCTATTTCTATGATTATAATATGTATAGCTGAAGAGATTTTTATTAAGCATTTATTTCTTGAATATATTTTTGCAGCCCTGGATTACGATAGACAATGTGGATATCCAAAAAACCACTATAAAGATAACAAACTAGAATAAAGAAGATATCAAAAAATCAAATAATGAGGAAGTATGCAGAAATCTAAGCAAATATTAAGTTAACTCTGACTCTACAATCAAATACGGTGAAATTATAAAATGAGTTTGAATATTAATCAGGAAAGCGCTAATAATTAAATCAGTTTTAACACTAATAATTATTAATTTAAACAAGAAGCTTTGATATGAAATTAACATTAAATTAATAATTTTACTATATTAATGTTTATTACGCCATAGCGCCATCGGAATGCAACTGGACAAAAAACTGTAAAATGTGTACTCTGAATCTCTGATGCAATGTTGTGGACTCGTTTTCACTACTTATTAAAAGTTGGTAGCGTTTTTCCCTGTTGCTGAGTGGTGTAGAATAACTAGCAGAGGATCCGGGGTGGTGGGGTGAAGGGGGGATTGAGGGCATCAGACCGGAATACCTCTTCCCTCCTCTTCCTTCCGATCCCTAACTTGAGTATCGGACAAATTAAAAGAAAGCAGGCTTAGATGGTACGGCCACATAATCAGAAGAAATGATAGTTTCTCAGTATAAACAGTCTTGAATATCCCTACGAACCACCTGGGGATAGGAAGCCCCTCCGCTACATGATGGTCCAGTTTCGATGAAAGCTCACAACATAACTCCTATGACAACCCAGGACAGATCGTCATGGCACCGCTGTACAAGAAAACCCGACCCCAGATCTGTGATAAAGGGATGAAAGAAGAAGGTAGCGTTTTTCCCTAGTAGCATGTTTGCTACCTACCAAGTATCATCAAATACTGAAACCCATTATCACCACACCACCCTCCTAGTTTTCTGTTTATTTATTAGCGAACAGAGCATATAATTATGAAATTTTATATTACTAATCGCCAGACCCTATATATCCGCGCCAGACTGTCGTTAAATGAATTTCTATCAATTACTTAGTTCTTTACTAGGAGGCTGCATGTGAGGTCTTATTGCTGGATGGCTCCACAAACAATTGATATCGTAAAAGTAAGTTATGTAGCTACTTAATAATAATTACGATCTAACTTATTTTACGTTTCCACTACCAGTGAAAGACGTCTAGACATCTATTTTAATCCGCAAAACGTATTTATTTATTTGCTCATAAAATTGGAAATGGCACTAATTTTCTACGAGGCTTCAACATAATATGTTTTTCATTTATTTACCTAAAACCACCCACCACCTAACGTTTAGTGGTCACTTGTGAGAATGAGAGGTTTTTGTCTCATTAGATAATTATGGGAACAGCTATTTTAATAATATAAATAACCTAATTATGAAGTGAAAACTAACTAAACAACGTTATGATGAGCATTTCAATTAGTTGTAGGTACTGCTAGCAATTAGTAGAGAGTGGTATTTAACGAGCAGGGCGTGGGATGTCAGACTAGTGACAGTTACCAGTGCAGTGTTAGTATAGGCTACAGCCCATTTATTATTTACTGGTATAACCTTATGCTTTCCAAACAATTAGTTAATAGGTAAATACATATGAGAGAGATGATCATCAATAAGTTAAAGTAATTGTTTGTGCCAAATTACATTGAGATCATGTGGACATACCGTTATTTAATTAATGTTAGCTGTTCTCTCTTATTCTGAAGTCTGTTACTTCAGAATAAGAAACAACATTTTGATTAGAATCTATGATGCAAACAATAGAATACTGCATTTGAAGATGTAACACAAAACTTTACAAAGCTATTAAATTTAAAGCTCCACTAAAAAGTTTAGCTACAACTAATGAATAGGTACCTACCACCAAAACAGTTCATAAATAACATGCCGACAGAAGTGGCATGATCATCTGCCTGACACCTCATCAATATTAATTTATAGCCACTGCAGAACATAGGCGGCCACGCCTAGATCACGTTCAGACATCATCTGCTTTTTATAACTATTCCGCAAAAACAAAGGAATCATTATTTTGTAGCCATGTTAGATGAGAATGTCAGTCGGTTAGATTACAGGGACTGCGAGCAGGTTTCTAATGAGTTAGATAAAATAGGTATGTATAATCATTTGTAGTGACTAATGCGGTATGCAAATATTTGTTACTCATACGGTACCGTAACTAAACGTAAGCTAATCAGACTCGATTTTCATGAACTAATTTATACCTAACAGTCTACGGAAAAAGTCGGTTAAATTCCATTCAATGAGCACACAATTGTAAATAAAAATAAGATAAACACAAAAAAAGAATAAAAGAAAACTCCATTACTTGAGATTCATCGGGAAATTATGATTGACGAGAGGAACCTACGAGAAAATTGAATTGTTGGCGGTAAACAAATTGTCAATTTGATGGGTTCGGTTCGGCGATACGATCTGTGTAAGCGTATTCTTGTGGTTTGTGGACGTAAATAAAGTCATTATAGCGAAAATGTTTTATGAAAATATGTTTGAATAAATATATTGTGAATAAAATGTTGTTAACATAGATATCCGTGGTTGTTAAGTTATTGAGTTACAAGCTGTTTTGAAAAGTTTGATTGAACAAGAATAAACTCGATGAATTTTTCGACGCTATTTTATAGTTTCTGTATAGTTTTAGTTAAGTTAGGATTTAATTTTGTTATTTTTAGATTTGGTTAAAGTAAAGTTGTTTATATCTTGATTATTTAGAATAAACTACATCTTAGTAACGTTACACAAATAATATTTCTAGTGAAACATTAAGTATTCAGCCGTGCATTAGAAATTCCTATACTGAATTTAGGAAAGGCTCCGCACCCATGAAAGTTAACATAAAGAGAGGACGCTACATGCAAACGAGCTGAAAGTCTGAGAGCAAAGGAAAAATATTGCGAAACATAATGAAGGCTATGAATATTCATGCGCCGACAGTAATGCATAACGATCAGGAAAACACAAGTTTACAGAGAGTAGTGGCTCCACATTATTCTACTTCATGGTCTACTATTAAAACTTCAAACTGTCGTTTGGAGCCATCCGGCGATATTCTGCCAAATGCCCGCGTGTGGCATTCTGCGCAGACGTCGTTATCTGACATTGCCATCATCATCTGGCACTGAGCACTGTTCTAGCAGAACTAGTTTCATGTCCGTGTTCCCAGACTTGTTGTTTGATATAAAAAGCAATTTGTTTCTGTGTTTGCTAAGTCTTAATATCACAATAAATCGAGCTCTCAGTTCAGTTATTCTGTCATTGCTTTTGTTACAGACATTTCAAGAATTTGTATATCGAAAAAAAACACATTTTAACTTTTTTTTGTTTTCAGTTTACCCACTCCTCAACAAAGATTACTCTCATTGCCATTATATCACGAAGGATTTCATAACCTAAAAATAACTGAGGACATAGTAATCAGGCTTCAGATGCAACGTCCGTGGATCTCCATAATACTCTTAGTTTTTTTCTCGCACACAAGTCAAACTAGTTCCGAGACATTCGCGCGTAACCCTTACATGGCACAGTTTATGCGCGACAGATAATCGGTGGGAACGTTGCTCTCGCGCACTGGCTCGCAAGGATGAGTCGAAGATAGAGGCTGTATGTATCGTAGGCATTGGGGCTAAGAGCGAATATACTAAAAATAATGTGTTATTATAACTGAGTGAACTGATCAATGCAGCTATAGGAAAATCACGTAATATGTCCAAAGGAAGTTTCACCGGTTTCTTAGGTGTCCCATATTGCCTCGGTTCCACAAAGGAAGTTTCACCGGTTTCTTAGGTGTCCCATACTGCCTCGGTTCCACAAAGGAAGTTTCACCGGTTGTTTAGGTGTCCCATACTGCCTCGGTTCCACAAAGGAAGTTTCACCGGTTGCTTAGGTGTCCCATACTGCCTCGGTTCCACAAACTCTATAGCGAAACATTAGGTTCTCCAAGTTATAAACAGCAACTTAGTTGTAATTTTGCAGACATCCTGACAACACTACATTATGTCTCAGCAAAGTTATTTGCGCAGTTGATTTTTATAGCACAAGCGACCAAAGTCATTGACTCGAACTAATGATGCCCCTTCAGTGAAATATCTCGATACCTTTATTATAGAAAGCTCTATGAATAACCACCGTAAATATTAAACACATAGCTTTACATCTTCTATGCCATTACCATTGATTTAAATATTAAAATATTATGAATAAGAATGGCGGCGTAATGAAATACAAAATACGAAGCCGTTCGGAATTCTTTATTCATAAGAGCTTTCTTGTTTGTTTGGTAATTTTTTATAAAGTTATGACAGATAGCTTTACAATGTAAACAATGTCTTTGTTTATGCCAGTTTGCATAAAATATAGATTTAGTACACACAATTTCCAAATCAGCCAGATTCGTCGACTGATTTGCGTTGACCGAAGTCAAACTGACCACTACGTTCAATGCATTCAATTTGTTATTGTTATTAGTCAACATATTTTGTGTCACTTCATGGTTACCCTAACATAGTAGTCATTTGTGTGCCAAAAACTTCACGCTCTATATACATTATCACATTAAACTACTCTTTATTTATATGAATTTTGACTTTGTGCAGATTTTTTATTTTTTTATTAAACTAGAGTATAAAATATTGAAAGCCGTCTTTATTTTTGTAACTTCATGTACATATTATGCCGTATTTTGCAGAGTAAATAAATACACTAACTTATTCCTAATTTCAGAAAATCCATTCGATCTTTCAGAAATCGGTGGGGTCCTAGTAAACAATTTTATAAACATATCAAAGTTATGTCTCACACAACACTTAGCTGAACTCACTGCAACCAAGGAAATGCATCGTCATCACATAACGTTTGGTTGAGCGTCGGGCGCAGTTTAACAGCCGCGCATTGTCAATGACCCAGTTAGCAGCGCCCGCGCCGGTGTGCTGCGCATGCCCGCATCCATGATGCACACTTTGAACTGTCATTTATGTAGAATCGATATGTTTGCACTTGTATACGTAATCATTTACTTCTTTTAAATAGATTTGGATCCCGTGCGGAGGAATTATGAAGGTTTTAAGTATGAATGTGGATGGCTTTATAAGTAGGGGAGGAGCGAAGAAACTGGGGGGATTACGTGGAAGATGAAATGAACTTCAGAGGGGACTCGTGATGGTTCATGATTATGTGGAAGATGAAATGAACTTCAGAGGGGACTCGTGATGGTTCATGATGGCTTAGAAAGCTGTATGGAGGAAGAAGACATACT
Source organism: Oligia latruncula (assembly GCA_948474745.1). Lineage (NCBI taxonomy): Eukaryota > Metazoa > Arthropoda > Insecta > Lepidoptera > Noctuidae > Oligia > Oligia latruncula. Next base: position 20,772,755 of record OX419689.1, on the reverse strand, counting down.
GCGCCGACCCCAAATAATTGGGATAAGGGCAGGCGGATGATTGCGATCGTATGCGCAGTTACAAAAGTAATATTTATATAGGCGTACTTCAACCATGACACTGAACAACTTTCATCGAGGAACCTAGATGAAATTCACAAAATAAAATATATTTTCCATTCTTCATACAGCGAACTGAATAGTTTAATACATAGAGGAAAATTATTTTCACGACTGACGGAAAGTGGTCCGCACCATCAATACATTGTATAGAATTAATACGAATACGAATGCATCTTACAATATTTTAAAGGTAATATCTAACGAAGTAGTAGTAGCCTGCGGAATGTTCGGTCGACGTTATCGGTGGAGCCCGACCGTCTGTGTGACGTAGTAGCCATTACATAAATAACACTTAACTTTGCAATTACACTGAAGCTCCAAACAGATGATGTTAACAATTAGTAGGTACAGGAGGTCCATGTTGGAGATCTACCTTGTAACAAAGCAATTAAAGACCAAACAACATCATAGTGCCTTATGCTGCGCCTGCCATATGTGTATCACTGTATCAACCTAATGTTGAGTCAAGTGGTAGAAAATGTCGCAGGCATTAAGTCCTCCTTTGTACAGTATATTTTTACTAGTGTTGTAATAATTAATAATCGGCCTGCAGGGAAACATAACCACAGCTCAAGAGACGAGAACGATATCCAAATCATCGCTAAAATAGACAGGAAAGTTGGTGTCGTCGGTGATCACTGTGTTTTGCTGTCAACAGGCTCACTCACTCAAGGAGACTCTGGTAGCGTCTTGTAGCCCGTAGCTCCCGAACTATGTCAAGATTTCAAGAGATTTTATGACAACATCAATTGTCAAAATGTGATCCCAATTTAGTACGATATAAAATATTAGCACCATCATATTAGAAGTAGTGACATTATCACGTACAAGTTTGTGCCATCAATATGTCCATGTTAGTACTTATCGATCGCGATAGTTATCGCTAACGACGCCGAAGTGGATGACGGGAACCTGCCTGATATAAATAGACACAGGTTCTAGTCCGGGCGGGGCAAGGTGGACAGCGGGCTCCAAGTGAGGATGACTTTATTTAACTTGCGTTAAGTTTAGCTTAGCAACCGGGCGGTTGCTGGGTGATGCAACTTTGTGGAACTTTTATCATCTGAATAAGGCTTAGTGCCTGATAGTGATTAGAGATTCTCTACCAGGTCATTTTAAAAGTATGAATTTATCAGTCACATAATTATGTTTACCTGCACATATATATTATTATCCAGATATCCACTATATCTGGATAATAATATATATGTTCAGGTAAACATAATTATTAAAAACCCTTTTATGGTCTATTCGGAATTCTGGTTTTCGTAACTGAATAATGAACATGACCCTAAATATTGTTGTTTGGGTTCCTGTTGTATAAAAAAGTAATTGGAATGTGATTTAACTGAAATAATATTGTGTTCTTACATTTCTTAGGACCATCATCAAAGTTAGTCATTCGAAATTTTGTACAGAAAGACCAAACAACGCTCCACGGTCCACATAAATAATGTCACAGAGGAAAATGATTACAACGACACTTCAATATTTCAGAACGGTCGTAACTCACGGCATGTGTGTCGAACTGATGAGTCCCCGTAGTCTGTGACAACCGACACGTCACTCTGCCATGATCTATGACATGTCGCATGTAGGCAGGTATGATATGTATGTATTTGTTAGGGGTATTTATTACTGTACACCTATTGCTGTTCACTTGTCAACATAGTCATTCTTCTTCTTCGTGTCGCTGGCACGACTGTATTTTAAATCTTGTTTTCCCAAAACTTTGCCACTTCCACGGCGTTGTCGGTGGCAGCGCAGAGGTCACTTTGACTGCATGTTTTGGGACACAGAGGGCAGGATAGGAGGTGGAGCATAGTCATTAGTTTTAGGTTCTATTGTTATAAAATCGGATGGATCTTACCTAATCTGATGAGCAATCGTAAAATGTTGGAAAACATTTGGCTAAACCTACACTATGGACCCCGAAGCTATAGAGCACACATCAAACAAACCAAAAAATACGCTACATACCTACCAAACAAATATACCAGGCAAACCTTCCAATATTTTTCATGTACCCTCACTTAAGCTCCACTTCCTAAATTTGGATTTCCCTTTACCCTTTAAAAGTCGTAGATTTCCCTAACCTGTGTACTTTGCACACACATACGCAATCAAATATTAACTCCACAAACATTCGTAGAATTGGAAGCACAAACACTCCCCGTGCTTACGAATAGCTTATTATAATGTATGGAGCCCCAAATGATGTGTTCATGCATGTATGGAACGAATTACTTCATGTTAATTTGATAAATCTGTGTGTGCCGATGTTTTTGATGACTGACTTGATGGCTTTTGAACCCATTTAGTACAAAAACACAAGTATTACATAGGTTGATGTACACCCCATTAGTGAGTTATAAAAACTTTGATGCGATAATATGTGTTTTGCGTGGTTGACCCCAGCCTCTGTTTTACATAGATAAGCAATTATTCACACATTAGTAGCTCCTTTCGGTGACAACTTTGAACGTCTCTAAGTAAAGCTTTTGTCGCTTGGTCGATCAATAATGAATTTCACAGCCATGCATTACTGAACAATTCAAAAATACAAGGAAAACAATTTCCGCACTAACAACATCACTTACAGAAACATTCAAGCTAAACTACGGCTGCCGTTTCACAACTACCTTCCCGCAACACACAAAAATGTTGTACTACCCACCATTGACGTGAACCAAGCGTGATTGTCACCAAACATGGCAGCGTGACAGTGTCCCGGGTCACGACAAACACGCCAAGTTATCATTCTACTAAAACTAATAATATGGTGCAAACTCCACGACGTTTGGGAAGCCCCAAATAATTATGAGACTGCCGATATAGGGAATGGTTTCTTGAAACGTAAACTTGTTTTTTTAACGTTTGAGTAATTTCCTAAAAAATGTTGGGTCAGTGATTTGAACTTTGTTCGACGAATTCTGGGAAAACACGAATATATAAATTAAAACACTGATTCCAATAACTTAGGAATATATTAGGCTTTAACTTATTTGTGTATAATATTTAAAAGCTTACGAAAGCTCCACACAATACATAAAATATTTAAAGGCAGCAAAACTAAGTTATGACATGAAATTTTAACAAAAGATAGCGAGAGCCTACAGTCAATTTATCTAGGTCTGCCTTAGCTTCGCTCATAAACAATAGAGGTGCGACACGAGCGAGTCTGTCAACGCTTCCGGCACCGGACGCGTGCGATCCGGCGGCGTCCGGATGCGTCCGCTACCGCCCTCTGAGTGAAGCTCCACTCAACAGATATACCAGAAGGGTTAACTTCACTATTGAAAGAAAGTAACGGTGAGATGCATAAATCACATTACTTACTTAGGTTTGCGTTACGTTTTGGGTCTGCATTGTATTGTGAAATACGAAGTTCTGAAAAATCTTGATGATCATTCAATGTCGTCAAGTTTCCAGGGCTTTTAGAGAGCTTTCTGAGGGTCTGTCTACTGACAATTTTGTGATATCCCCTAAAAAGGGAAGGCATTTTAGAATAGATAAAGCATTTCTCAATAGATAATTCGTTATTTTCTATTGGGAAATGGCTAGGCTATTCTACAGAAAAAGAATACCTAGTACATACACAGTCGAAAGCATCAAAAAGTACAAGCACAGTTTCATCTGTTACTGCAGAAGTTTGACACTACTTTTATTTTCTTTAAAGCTTTCGATGATGGGAAAATTCTAGCTTGATCGTAAAGGTAGGAAGGAAACCTTTACGAACAGGCTAGACTTTTCAATTCAAACACATCAAATGTTGTATCAAGTCCTAAACCTTTTGCACAACACCCTGTACTAAATAATCACAGCCTTTGTATTCGTCCGATGTACTGACGTACGGTATATATGCGGCATGTACTTTGATTATGCAAACGCTTATTATTTGCAGAATATTATTAGTCAATGTAGACTAGACGGCAGCTCAGCCAGTCAATGTAGGCGCTCCGAAGTCTGGGACATACTCGCGTTATTATTCAAGCAATCAGTTATAGTAGCTTACTAAAAGTGATTCATATCATGCCTGTGTGACGCAAGCAGTGAGCAATTCACAAGAGCTACAAAAAAAAACATAAATCTTATAGGTCATTAGTGTGAAGGCACACGACGCCTTAGCAGCAGTTTGTTTAATTAACCTAATTAGCAGATTTAAGGTAGGTAGGTACAGCTACCTACCTTAGTCTTCCTACAGTTTTATAAAAAGCCTTATGTACATAAGTTTACTGTAGTGTTACAATTATTATTCGTTATTTATTAAATTTTGTGCTGACAAATATTATATACTATGTCAAACTTATATTTATTTTATTTTACTTAGTTTTAAAAGTTAAGTTAAAAAACGAGATAATATGTACTTACTAATTGTTAGTACTACACTCCTACTGGTACTATTAATTCTCTAATAGTTTTTTCGCAATTTAAATATAATATCATGATAAGTTGGTATTGGGTGTGTATAGTATACCCATATTTCGCCAGTAATATTTTAGTCTCATGTGATGAGGGGCGAGCAATCAACTGGGCACAAATCCAGACTCCGGGCTGCCAATGCCAATGCCTATCATTAATGCTAGCACTAACAGCTTAAAGAGTGCGCTTCATAACATTGAAATTTATATTTTACAACTGCATTTTCACAGAAAGATATAAACACACTTCTTCGTTGTTTACGTAGGTACTAGAAGAAGAAGCAATGGTGCCAATTCCCGAGATACTAAACTAAACTATTACTAAAATTCCTTACTTTTAGCAATGAGAATCATAAAGCTATTCTGCAAAAAAATCTCTAAAAAATTATTTAGACAACTAAAATCGAATTTGACAATCACGACTCCACGTGGTACTTGTTTGCCCTACCCCGTGAATAATTTTTTCAAGCCGGAGGCGTGCAGGGGGGGCGCAGCCTCGAAGTGTTTTTTATGGAATTTTTAAATTTTTGCATGGAAAATTTTATAAATTTTTACTTACATGATGAGTTTTAGGGGTTTTTGTGTTTTATAAAGGGGGTCAAAATTTTCATTATTTTTGCGATAGAACATTTACGAGATATACTTTTGCAAAAGAAAAGAAAATAAAAACTTTTTACAAAAAAAAAAACAACCGACTTCCAAAAAATACACTACAAATTGAAAAATAACTTTAATTTCGGAAGTCGGTGTCTTTGGTTCCTCATTTTCGTTTAATGACACCGACTTCCGAAATTAAAGTTATTTTTCAATTTGTAGTGTATTTTTTGGAAGTCGGTTTTTTTTTTTTTGTAAAAAGTTTTTATTTTTCACTTTTTAGTAGGTCAGTTTGTAATTACAAGCTTTTTTATCTAAGTTACAATAGCCTAATGTCAACTGCTCATCACATGTTACAAAATATTGCTTTTCCCGATGCTGGGACGTTTATTGTTGAGGAGTTCTCCTGGTAAGAGCCAGGAGAACTCCTCAACAACCACTCACCATACGCATTGTAACGAGCATAAATTGCTTAGCAACCATATTAAAGTAACCGAATCGCAACCCGTGAAATATTTGTCATTGAGTAGTTCCGATGGCTATCTGTGGTCTTCATCATCAGCTCCACTTTACCAAATGATGATTTCCGAGAGCAAATGCTCAAGTTACTTTAATTATTGAGTAGGCCACACGACGAAAGAGCATTGCTAGAAATGACGCGATTACTCAACTTAAATTCGGTTTCAAATTGACGCAAAAAAAATGTAAAACTACAATCTTAATTAGGTATTATTATTGTACGAACTGAACATTTTGGCATATTGAACCGTATGAAGTAAGTCCAACAAAAACTGCTGTAAATCGTCCAAACACAAGGTAGCTACTGTAAACTGTTGAGGAGTTCCCTTAACTGTCCTTCGTCTTCATCATCCGACCCCGAATGACAGTCACAACCATGTAGGTGTAAAGTTCTCATCAATACAAATTAATCAAGCCCAAACACAAGGTAACTGCTGTAAATCGTTGAGGAGTCCCCTCGACTGTCTTTCGGCTCCATCATCAGATCGACTCCAGGCCTTCATTAAATTGTAGTGCTTTAAAATACCTAATGAAAAAATTAACAAACGCACTAGTCGCTCCTACGATTTTCGAATGTTTCCCTCGATTTCACTGGGATGCCATCATCAGATCCTAGTTTCCTTATCATGGTACCACCCTTGGCATATCTCCTTTCCAACAAAAAAAGAATAATCAAAATCGGTTCATAAACGACGAAGTTATCCGCGAACACACATAAAAAAAAAAAAAAAAAAATATACGGTCGAATTGAGAAACCTCCTTCTTTTTTGAAGTCGGTTAATTATTGTACGAACTGAACATTTTGGCATATTGAACCGTATGAAGTAAGTCCAACAAAAACTGCTGTAAATCGTCCAAACACAAGGTAGCTACTGTAAACTGTTGAGGAGTTCCCTTAACTGTCCTTCGTCTTCATCATCCGACCCCGAATGACAGTCACAACCATGTAGGTGTAAAGTTCTCATCAATACAAATTAATCAAGCCCAAACACAAGGTAACTGCTGTAAATCGTTGAGGAGTCCCCTCGACTGTCTTTCGGCTCCATCATCAGATCGACTCCAGGCCTTCATTAAATTGTAGTGCTTTAAAATACCTAATGAAAAAATTAACAAACGCACTAGTCGCTCCTACGATTTTCGAATGTTCCCCTCGATTTCACTGGGATGCCGTCATCAGATCCTAGTTTCCTTATCATGGTACCACCCTTGGCATATCTCCTTTCCAACAAAAAAAGAATAATCAAAATCGGTTCATAAACGACGAAGTTATCCGCGAACACACATAAAAAAAAAATATACGGTCGAATTGAGAAACCTCCTTCTTTTTTGAAGTCGGTTAAAAAGACACAGTACTGTTTTTGCACCTGAAGTCGAGGTGTTGGTGTGAATTTTAGTTCATGACACCTAATCGAATTCCACACCTTTTTAATCGCGATTAAAAATAGGCAGGTTAAGTTATCAAAATGTTAGGTGAAAAACGTCAAATTCAGAATAGCAAAATAGCCATTTTCAATATATTAATAACTCAGTGCCTCCTTAGTGCAGTGCTGTCAAACTAAAACATAGTTATGTTGTGTCATTTTAGTCAATTTCAGAATGGGAAATCGTCGTTTGACAGGAATAAACAAAATGTTGGTGATTTTTAGTCTTGTTTAGAGGCATTTGTAACAAGAGAATCGGCACCAATGTCATTAGTTAGAGGGCGACATTATATGTTATTAAGGGTCCCTATCAATTTCGCGGACTAAAAACAGAAAAATCAGTTTTTTTCAGCGCAAATTTCTCAATATCCTTAAGTTATCTAGTTTTTTTTTAAATACACAAGTATTTATCACCTATCTATCTAGTAAGTCTACGAATTTAAGTTTTGATAACTACTTAATATAAATTCCAAAAAAAAAAAAAACAAACACACGTTTTTACGTAATCACGAAACACCAAGTTTTTCGATTGCTTTCTTAGCTTACTGGTAGCAAATAATGATCTGAAAAAAAAATCCTAAATACTAGGCTTAGAGTATATTAGTAAGTCTACGATTTATTTTTTTTAAGTTTAATGAATTAGTACTTGCGAAAAAATGTTGACTACGCTGAAAAAACCCAATAAAATCATGCGCAAAACCGTCGTCTACGCGTAAGAATTTATTGAAAATAACAAAAAGTGTTAAATATTTTAAAATTTGAGGTGTTTATCTACCAAACTCAATTTTTATATTTTTATTTTGACTCCTAATTTAATTGTAGTTAAATATCTAAATAATGCCTTATAAACCGATGCGCTCGCTCGATGCATTCAGTCGCGCCCAAAGACTACAATTACTAGATAGATAGGTGATAAATACCTGTGAATTTTTTTAAAAACTAATTAACTTAAGGATATTGAGAAATTTGCGCTGAAAAAAACTGATTTTTCTGTTTTTAGTCCGCGAAATTGATAGGGACTCTTAACAATAACGTTAAACCGCTAAATACATGAAATATCTAACCCCCCTATAGTTTGCGGAAGGCACCAAAAGGGGTAGACGACCGTCACAAAATAAAAACAAATCCAACCACGTGAGCTAACTGTTTGGAAAACAATAACTGATCGAAACGCCCGTGAAGCGTACGCGGAACATATCTTACAGGCGCATACTTCTTACATTATACACATACATTACATACTGGTGCCTGTCACCAGTAGCGGCGTTAGGGCAGGGCGCGGTTGGGCGATCGCCCAGGGCGCCAGATTTGAAGAGGCGCCTGCGGCGCCCCTTTATATCCGCTTGTTCATAGAGCGAGTCCGACGTACTAGTAAATTCCCTTAATCTAGCTACAAACTATAACTTCTCCAGAAAAGAAATTTGAAGTTGAATTTTTCAACTGTCTTTTGGACACTACCATAAATTCATTCAATGAAAAATTTGAACAGTTAAATGAATACCCGGAATCATGGTCTTTTTTGTACAATATAAAAAAGATTTCGGACCTTCTCAAACTCAATAGTGATTTCCAATTGAAATTAACTGTAGATAATTATGATGAATGATAAATCTCAAGTCAGATAATATAGATGATTGTATCATGTGTTGTGCGATGAACTCAGTGATCAGAATGTGGTTACTCCTGTCTTTATTTTATAATTTATCAAAGATCGCAACTTACAAGAACTGTATCCAAATGTATGGATAGCACTGCGAATACTGATCACTTTACCTGTAACTGTAGCCACAGTGGGGAAAGGAGTTTTTCTAAGCATAAGCTGATAAAAACCTATCTGCGATCAACAATATCTAGATTGACAAACTTAGCAACTTTGTCAATCGAAAATAAAATTGCGGAAAACAGACTTTGATGTCTTAGTTTGTCGATAGAAAGGCTAGAAAATTAAAATGTTATTAGTTTTTTTAAATAGTTATTTCATTATATCCCTTGCTTATTTTTTCGTACGGGTTTCAATGGCAGATAGGGGGCGCCGTAGAAATTTCGCCCAGGGCGCTGGTAGTGCTAAAACCGGTACTGCCTGTCACCGTACGCACATCGCGACCTTCGGGCACACGTTACAAGAATATCAAATTAACCGAAAATGCGCATAGTTTCCGCCGTCCGCAACGTAAATATCGCCGGTCTAGCGAGCCTGCAGAGCAGACCGTGGGCGCGGGCCTTTACGTCGGGCCGCAATTTATTTTTATGTGGATGAAGTAGCGGTCGTTACTATGCAGAGGTGTGTACGCGGCCTTATTTATTGATAGTGGGCCCTATTCAGGCCGCATATAAGAAAGGAAAAGTAAATAGTGGGAGCAAAAAGGAAATACATACTTGGGCAGTAACCTTTATGAAGAAGACTAGCTCATGCAATAGCTAGCTTGTGGGTTTACTCTCTCTACTATATTAAACAATGGGTATGTAGCAAATCTATTGTATATCAGCAGATATAAAGAAACACTAGCATTATTATAAAATTGTTTTATCAATCAGACATCTGGAAATATCTTAAAGAAAAAGCGTAAAACACTATTTATAAGTTACACGCAAATATAAGTGCACACGCAAATACTACCAGAAGTACATAAAAGAGAGTAGCGTCTTAGATAGAAAATAATAGAAATGTATGTGTGAACAATATCTATTTAATGAACGATGCGCATGCGCCGAATGCGGAGGACGCACAATTACATAAGTGTTATGTACGTACATGCTTGCTGCACATATAGAATATTAGCCTGCTTCCACGCTATTTATAGCAGAACATTATTTATATGGTCCGACGACCTGAAGTATGTAGTTAGTGATGGACGAAATAGGACCAAACACTTCTCAAATATGAGGTTTACTTTTAAGGATTTTAATGAGCTGATGATGAAAAGATTTCATATTATACAAAAACTGTCAAATCGGAAGCATGCATCGGTATGTAACTAGTTAGTTTTAATGTATGTAAGTAGTAGCTTTTGCTTCATGTAGGTATAATTGGTAGTTATTCAATCAAATATTGAAATGTTCACCTTTCAATAAATAAGTACACATTGCATAAAATATTTCCATAAGAAGCGGGTCTAATTTATATAAGTCGAGATATTGTTCACTAACCACGATTTACTACCGGCAAAATACATTGCCAATGTCTCGGAAAAATATATACTGAAATAAATAAGATCTGAATTTCCTTTCCGGAGCCACAATGACATATTTTATTACCGGCGGTATATAATGCATATGTAGGGGCTGGCATTGGCGACAGAGGCCGCTCAGGCCGCCGCCGCCGTACGTACAGCGGAGGAAAACCCTGGGTTAGTCACAACTCACAGCTTCCTATAGACGTGACCCACATCTCATACATCATCTTATGTACTGCTCTGAATACTAAGTAGCCTCTCCGAGTACTCACGATGAAGTATTTTGTTTAATAAAAATAACGATGAATGATGATAATTTGGTCCTTCGATACACGTGCTACTGAAATCGATAAAAACCTCATTTAAATGATTGGGTCAGTAGTTCAGAAGTAACCATGTCAACATAATGTAGATACTTATCTGTCCATAGCTATTTAAGCAAAGGTATAAAACACAACATACCTACATTTTGTAGTAAAAAAAAACTTAATTTTAAAAAGAAAAGAAAATCATATTTACCGAGTATCCTGGAGTGTCGATAAATCCCATCAGATTTAAAACTCATAATTCTTAATTTAAGTTTCGGATTTTTGGTCCTTATGCTCTCACGGGAATTTTCGCTCAGCAATAAATAAAACGTAGCTTAAGGGTGAATATCCCCACAGCAAATTTTACGCGTCCACGTTGAGAATCGAGGTGTTAAATGATAGGATGTTTCTTTTTTTTTTTTATAGTGAACTACGTAACTTGGTTCAATTAGGGCCACATTTTTTTTTTATCGTTGTGTATTTAAATAATCAGGAAAAAAAAATCGCCTTGTAATTCAAGTTAGGTGGCTTGTCCCAGTTCCATTTTTTGATATAATTGCATTCACCAAAGTAACAATTTGCTATACAATAAAAAATAAACAAGTTCGTTAGTGTATGCTTATGACACATTATCTAAAAACAATTAACTGTATTAGAAAATCTAATTTAAAAGCACAGGATACTCGATCAAAGTTTGTCCAAGCAAAAATCAAAATTTTGGTGGCATGAATATGTGCCACCAAAATTTTGATTTTTAAACATACATACTATAAAATGAAGTTTCGTGCGTGTGCGATCAATCGCGTTTTATTATTTCACATCTCTCAGTCATGCACCGGCACTTGCGTGTAACAGGTGTGTGATTAGTGCTCTGATTTTCCGCCAAAAACGTAAGTATCATCTTGGGTGGCACGGGGGACAAGAATTGTTCAATTTTTGGTGGATCGATTTGCTGTTAATTTTAAAGTGTTTTAATAGTAAGGTACACATTATAGGTAGTGATTTGGGTTACGCATAAATCAGTGATATTAAATAAATTGTAACTTAAAACCCCTATTTTTAAAGATTTTTTTTATATCTGGTTTCAATGTTGGTGGCTCAATTTTGGTGGTTTTGGTGGCGTTTTCACGACACCAAAATTGAAAACTAGCCACCAAGTTTTAAGTATATACTGTAAGTATTGTTTGTACCTATAAAGCCAGTTTTTAAGTTGCAAGTCAGTTTGATTAGCAAATAAATAAATATTATGTACCTACTTACTTGGCAGTACCTAAGTGGTCTATTATTATAAGGACCTAGCTTCATATTTTTAGAATGCCAAAACAGACCACCGAAGAGAGGCTGCTTAAAAAGAGAATGGCAGAAAGAAGAATAATAGTAAATAATAACAATAATAATAATGCAGTCATGCATGTAAAGCGAGGGGAGATTATGGAATCCGAGGGAATTCAACTCTCCGATTCCATAAGCCTCAGATCCCTCTCCTCATCCGAAAGCTATACTGCTGTACTCTTTCGGCATACTCAAATGGACTTAGACCAAACTCGACGCCCTGGATAGAAGAGTCCGTACACTACTGACCGCAAACCGGATGCATCACCCACGATCATCGGTGATGAGACTGTCTAACCCGCGGAAGTGTGGGGGTCGAGGCTTTTTAAATGCGAAGACCCTCCACAACCGTGAGGTGTGCAGTCTCAGGGAATATTTTTTAAAAGCCGAAGTGGGTATGCACCGTGATGTGGTTGCAGTGGACAAGGGACAATCACCCCGCTCTCCATGGCTAAAGAGAACTGGCGCAAACCTGTAGTACTTTCTACTGATGACCGCAAGAAGGTATGGCAAAGCAAGGAGCTTCACGGGCGCTTCTATCGGGCTCTTCATGAACCCGGTGTAGACTTCTTAGCGTCCGTATCCTGGCTACGTTTTGGTGACCTTTTCGGGGAAACTGAAGGTTTTGTCTGTGCAATTATGGACGAAGTTATCTTAACGAATAACTACCGGAGACATATTATGAAGGACGGGACGGTTGACGTGTGTCGGGCATGCCATTGTCCGGGTGAGTTTATCAGACATATTATATCTGGTTGTTCTCGTCTGGCTAACGGCGAGTACTTGCACAGACATAACCAAGTAGCTAGGATTATTCACCAGCAACTTGCTTTGAAATATAAACTTGTGGATTCTGAGATACCGTACTACAAGTATGTGCCCGATCCAGTTCTTGAAAATGTACTGGGATCGGTCTATCATTACTGACAGGACTATTGTTGCCAATAAACCTGATATAGTAGTGATAGACGAGATAATGATTGTCGATGTTACCATTCCATGTGACGGGAACCTCGTGAAAGCTGAGAAAGAGAAGCAAATTAAATATCTCGACTTAGCACACGAGGTTGTTGACATGTGGAATGTGAGCTCGGCTATCATTGTGCCGATTGCCGTATCGGCCAATGGACTCATGGCCGAAAGCCTCGATTAACATCTATCGAGGCTCTCGTTAGGCGGTTGGGTCAAGGGCCTGATTCAGAAGGCAGTACTCCTCGATACGGCTCGCATTGTGAGGAGATTCCTGTCTCTGGAGCCCTAACCACCGGTAGCTTGGACCCTGCTCCCGACACCGGCAGATCGCTATTTTTTTATATTTTTAAATGTTTTTTATACTTATTTTATATTTTAGAAATATTTCAAAATACAATAAAATAAGATTATGTAAATGAATAAAGGAAATAATACATTTTATTTGACATAAAAAGGTAAGTACACAAATACAGAGTGACAATTTAAGTATGCGAATATCCTGGTCCAAAATAAATGACCAATGACCCCCGTGCTAGGCAAAACCTGTGTTACAGGGGTCAAGAAGAAAAGCAAGAATAAAGAGCAATCCCGAACAGGCTGAAATAATATTTCCCGAGATATCCACCTTACACATTGTTTCAGATTCACCTTCTAATCCAATTTTGGTGCCACTGATTTTCAATTTTGGTGGGCACTTTCGATTTTGGTGGGCGATTTTAAATTTTGGTGGCCACATTAGACTTTGAACTAAAATATCTTAAAAAGTTATCGAGATATTCTCAGACCTCTTGAAGATCCTTCCAGCTTGGACTTTCTATTATTATACCAGGTCATTATTTTTCACGAAAACTGAAGAAAAAAATTCGCCACCAAAATTGAACAAAAAATCACTTTGTTGATATTGACCCTTAAACGAACCGCCCGCCGCCTGCAAATTACGTCTAAACTTGTTAAATTGATGGGTCTAATCGTACTGATGCGACCGTGATGATTTATCATTCGAAAATTTACTTCATTAGTACCGTCAATATCGAGCCACCGTAGGGCGTTATATTTATTACAACGTCGCTAATAATTTCTCAAAAATAAACGTTGACATTGTTATGATCACCTTGGTCAGAGGTGACGCTGACGCCCAATGTTTTGATGTTGCTCGTAATTTGCGCTGGTTAACGGCACTTTAGTAATTGGTCCTCGGCTCCTCGGTTACGAGAATGGTGTAATATGAGTAATAAGTCGCGTATGTGACTTGGAACGCGCAGACAAAAGGTGTAAAGTTATATGCGCTTGCAAATGTCATGGTTAAACGAACTCCGCGCGCGGCTAATTATGACATCCTGTGTCGTGCCGTGCGTCGAGACCTGAGCCTCCTGACTCAGCCACTCATACATTAAAACAAAACAAATTGTTAGCCGTATTTCACCGGACACAAGTAAAAAGTAAAAGTGCGTTTCTAACTAGAACACATTAAGATACTGCTAACATTTGGGCTATCAGATCTGTCCATGTTCCATTTGGAGTCACGAACTGATACAGTATTTTTTGTTCGATAAAATATTTGGAACAGCTATTAAGCTGTTGTGATTTTTGCAAACGTGTGTGAAAGAGAGAGAGATGGTGAGCGCGAAAGTCCCGTACACTTTCACCTGGCGCTGGCGAGCGACAGACATCTATCAAGCTCGACCTCCTTGCGCACACGCAGCATTTAGAGCAAAGGTCGGCGGCGTCACATGACCACATCTAGACTGCGCCAGAACATGGACCGGTAACGGTGTCTCGTGTCGTGAATCACTCATCAAAGTCAATCCGAATTGCAATCCGGGTACAGTTAGTGCAATTATGTACGTCTGACTAATATTAAAAATATGCTTAAGCAATAAGCACATTTAGACAGTTCACCAGAGAACGCCTCGCTTGGGAAACCCCAAACATAACATTATGTAAACAGATTAGTATCTACGTGCATTAAATTAAAGCTCACTTTCACGATCACAAATGTATCAAAACTCACAGACCCGAAAGTGATATGGGTATCAGAATCGCCTCGACAAGTTAATCATACAGTCATATAAGTAGCTACAAATTGGAGATCATGTTTAGTGTTGCATATGTAAATGTGGATTACCTACTCCGAACGGCCTAAAGTTTCAGCGAGCGACCGCGGAGACACGACCCTAGCGTAATTGAGTTGCCTTTGTTTCCAAACAGAAACTATTGTCTCCGACGGCTTATTTGGATAGAATAATGCCTGCTGAACTACAATTCCGCGACGACAATAAAGCACTAAAATAGAGTATGCTAATAAAACTACTGTGTTCCGAACTCGAATCCAAAAGACTTACAAAATTGTTGACAAATGTTTTGCTAAGCAGACGGTATTGTTCTTGGGCCTTAGGCTATAAAATATCAATCTAATAGTCATTACATTATTATTAAATGGATGCCGAGACAACAATGAGACAAGTGCAAGTAAGTGTGTTGGCG
Source organism: Oligia latruncula (assembly GCA_948474745.1). Lineage (NCBI taxonomy): Eukaryota > Metazoa > Arthropoda > Insecta > Lepidoptera > Noctuidae > Oligia > Oligia latruncula. Next base: position 20,757,429 of record OX419689.1, on the reverse strand, counting down.
GGTCACAGGTGGCCCGGGGCTGCGGCTCGCCCTGGTTACCGTACACAGTGAATGTGTGTCTACATCATGGTACATCGCGGGTGAGACAAGGTCTAACTCTTCTCGAGGGTGTTTCAAGTGCGTGCCAGACAAGCAGGTCACTAATAAAATTAAACAGTAGTGCGTAACATACTTAATACTGAAGGAGTAACTTAAGTGCGTAAGTGATTGTAAGTGCGACCTGCCCATAGAACTGACCCACTATCTGAGAATATTATTTAGAATTTGGTATGTTTACTTTAGAAGATTCTAAAAGTCACAGGAGAGATAAAAGCCTACTTGAAGTTATAGAAGAGTGGGGTCACAAATTAAATGATAAGTAATTGTGGCTCGCAAATTGTAGCAAGCGCGCAAACGCTGTGACCTTCTGTGGCTCATGGAGTCATGGTGAAGATCGCTCTCATCGACGCGCAGCTGGCCGGCTGTGCGGCTGTGCCGGAGCAGTAGGTATGCGGTCAAGTTCAAGATAACGTACTACTGGCCGCACTTTGGACTATATTTCATTCCAGTTAAGTAATGTACTGCGATGTCATTGTGAACTTGTAAGTTATAAGAACGTTCTCGTTTCTACCTACTGTTGTTTTTGTGAAAGCCTTGGTAAGTGCCGTAGAAGCGTATCGGAGTGAGTCAGTAGATTTAATTTGCTACATTAATAACATCCATTAAACAGTTTTAAGCTCGTTCCACTTCGTGCAAACAAAATCAACAACTTAATGGGCTTCCCAATTATGCTGCGAGCCGCTCCAAAAGCATCATTATCTCAAGAGTAAACCGATGGTGTCAGTGTGACAAGTAAAAGTATGCCATAATGAATCAGTGAGTGCGCGTGAGTCAGTGGATAACGGGCTGTGCGCGCGCACCGCGATGTTATCAAATAAGATATGCGCACAATATTACCACTGTGAATACAAGTAATCGCTTCTCAAATCGGAACGTTGGAGTTTGACGTCTGTCGAAGTGAGACATTAATCTTCTAAGCAATGTGTTGTAAGATAGCCGGCCCAGCCGGGAGTCCGGGACACGACAAGCTTCCTGATCGAAATGCAGGTACCTATTAAGAACAAGATTCTCATTCTAACAATTTATGTAAACAAATAGAAACGGTAGTAACAAAGTCATTGAACGCTAATTTGTCATCATAACAAAGCAAAGATCCTATCCATTCTCCTTGATTAAGCCGTCGATGTTATCCGATAAAGTGTGAAAGGTCTCAAAGTAACGGTAGTTAACAATACACGGCGACGCGGCGACGCCGCCGTCGACTACCGGTAGCCGGCGCGCGGCGGCGCGGCGCGGCGGGCCGGCGGCGGCGCGGCGGCGGCGCCCGGTAGCGCTAACAATGGCGCGATGCTATCTATTCTGTACCACATACCTAAGGAGTGCGCTCGTAATTAATTGTTCCAGCAAATTGTCTTCTTTTAATAGCACTTTACGAGGATTTGTTGCGACAGTACCTACCAATTATTTCTTATGCTTAAGACGATAGCATTAGTAAGCTATGATTGAGTAACAAACAAACATTCAAGCTTTAAGATTTATTGGGATGTTCCGAATCCATTGCAGCATGTTTATGTAGTTACGATTCAAAGGTCACGGAAAAAGCGCAGTGGATCGTGACTTAAATGCTTCGTGTTCCAAGTTCTGTGTTAGGAAGTTAGATAAAGGTCAGGAAAGTATTACAGATTACAGTACAACAATCTACGCCTCGTAACAGTCTAGTTCTGCCTTTTTAACATCATCTATCTTGATCAAAAGGAAAACGTTGCACAATCGTAATTGTTAACTAATAAAATTTTGGAAAGTGGGTCACTTCTGTGGACATTAAGTGCATCAGAAAATATTTGTTTGTTCAAAATAATGTTTTAGACTTCTTTCGTACCTACCTATTATTGTACCCAGACTTCCTTTGAGCTTATGACTAGCAGTCGGCTCCATAATGATTTTATTAGGACGTATTATATAGAAAAAGAAACATTTTTATTTTCGCACTTAATGTCAAAACAGAAAATAGTAACTCTATTTCCTTATCAGTGCAGCCTTTATGTAGGCAGTGAAATATTTTTATATAACGTCTAGACTATAAATAAGTACACATAGCACACCGCGTACATACCGATACCGATACAATGTACATGGTTAATAGCTATAACCTTTAACTGCGATCAGACAAACAGATCGACGGCAGATCGGAACAGATCGGAAGTCGGTATACATGCATATAGTCACGCTTGACTTAGTAACGGGTAAGCAGCGGTAGTCTCATGTTGATGTAATTAGTCTTAGAATTTTGATGCGATATTTTTTATTTTAAATAAATTTAGTGCATTCGTTAACTCATGAAATGCAATTTTTTCAACATGGGTTAATAGTTAAGCGAAGAAAATAGATTATTAAGTCCTGAATCCCGAAACAAAAGTAAATTATCAAAGATGCGCAAAAGTTTTCTCTGTGATCTCAGCATCACAATAATTATCTCTATCCTTTTCAGTGTTTTCGCAGGCCCTTAAATTGGGATTGTATACAATAACTAGCTTTTTCCCGCGGCTTCGCCCGCGTAGAGGTTGGAAATTATTCACAGAAAATTCAACCACCAATTCACCCTCTTAGGGGTGGAATTTCGAAAAATCCTTTCTTAGTGGATACCTACTCTTCACAAAGAACACACCCTCCAAATTTCATGTCTTAGGACCAGCGATTTAGGCTGTGCGTTGATATATCAGTCAGTCAGTCAGGACTTTGAATTTTATAGATATTGTATATAGATATTATGCATAAACCAAGACATAAACAAGTATACAACAACACAATTTTATCACTGAATAGCAATCTTGAGTACTTGAGCGTCCTCGCACAAACCCATAGCAAGACCAACAAAGAGCTCAACATGTCCGCACTCCGCACCCAAACTACATGGTTCTTGTGAAAACAATTTGTCTTGAGCGTGTCAGTTGCTGGTGTGTTTACTATTGGTGAAGAATACATCGTCCGGCTATTGTTACCGGCGGAATTTTATGCACAACAAGAGTCTGCAGCCATTGTCCACGCGAGTGAAAGTGTATGCGCTGGAGTTGCGTCACTGCATCTTGTGCCTAGTTTTTACTGTAATATCTTCTGTTTTGTAACCTGACAGAATCTATAAATTTTGGAACGTCTTTTCGTTTGCTGCTGTTGAAGTTACAACGACGAAAGATAGAAGAGAAACCTCTTTCTTAAACAGACTGTTTGAACAAATCTCAGCAGTCACAGTATGTAAGGTACCTGCAGCCGCAGCTGAGCCGCGCCACAATCAATTAATTGTGGAGTGTTTTAAGCTTACAGATGGATGCTACCACAAATTCTCTCGACATGTTAATCCTCAGACCGAGAGAGGCTTTTGAGAACCAAAGAACCAACAGAATTTGTCAATACGCTAGTAGATAATTATTATTATGCCCAAATGGTTGCAGCAATCTGAGAGGTTCAGACTGTCCGCCTGCTTGTAATCTGACAAGTAATGATATCATGTTTTGAACTAATTAGTCAAAACATGAGCGGCTACACGCATGTCTATCTACATCATCCGAAGACTATCTACATGTCAAATACGAGTTGTATATGCAATAACTACCGACTATTGAAATGATTGTGAAGTGTATTCAAACTTTTTTGCTGGTCCTTGTCTTACAGTCAAATTATTTGCTAGTCATAGTTCAATTACAAACATGTCAGTGACTACTTTAGTTTCAAACTATTTTGATCTTAGCTTACGCATTGAGAATATTGATTACTCATTATTAATTTTATTTATGGTGTTCAAAAAAGTATAATTATACAGGATTAGTCTTCAAAGACCAGCCAAATTTAAGGGTGTGGAGGAGTAAGACCATCAAACTGTACCACTTTCTCCATAAGACCAACATCGTAATCGCGAATAAAAATTCAGTCCCTTAAGTTTAGGACGAGTAGGTATTGAAGTTTAGGACGAGTAGGTATTGAAGTTTAGGACGAGTAGGTATTGAAGTTTAGGACGAGTAGGTATTGAAGTTTAGGACGAGTAGGTATTGAAGTTTAGGACGAGTAGGTATTGAAGTTTAGGACGATTAGGTATTGAAGTTTAGGACGAGTAGGTATTGAAGTTTAGGACGAGTAGGTATTGAAGTTTAGGACGAGTAGGTATTGAAGTTTAGGACGAGTAGGTATTGAAGTTTTCTGTGGATATTGGTCCCATGGAGAAAGTTGTTTAGTGTCAGAGCTACAATTCCCAATCCACCCATATTCTAGTAAGTAGGATAACATCATTATTTAATTACTTAACCCAGTCAATCATCATTCCTGTCACTAAAACTATTGTTAATTTGAAGACTATCTCCCATCTTCTACAATTCACTACACAATAAATCTATGAAGGCCCTCTGAACAACAACTTCTGAACACAGACTCATCACAACTAAACCAAATTATAACTAAGTTAAAGCATTCACCAAAAAAATTCCGCTACATTCAGCACCACATCTAACCAAGTTGGGAAACTCAGTCAAAGCGAAGTACATAATATAATACAAGTACATTTCATAAAACAGTTTCCACTTTCGACGCACACTCGATTTGAATAACGAAACTGAATGAACCTAATGAATGCGTCGACACGTGCTCAGCCTCGCGGCGTGCATGCCGATGTGTTGGAGCAGTGCACACTAGGCAGTCGCCTGAGGGCCTCGAAACTATCTGCTTCCTATAATGATGGTCATTTGCGACTTGGTCTTCGGACACGAAAATGGTGGACCAAGAAATTACATTTACAAATGATAGGAAGGAAGAACCATTGCACTGTGTGCCACTGCTCGACAAAGATCAAGAATGGATGTGGATATGGATTGACCACCCTCAATTTAAATATTTTGAACACAAGTAAAATTAATGCAGATGCCGTTCTGCCATCTTAACCTAAAATCATTCACTAAGTCACAATACTTTCTGACGCTGTGTAATTGCGTTAACTAAGTACAAACAAATGAGGAATCTGCGTTGGCGTCAGCAAATAGTTACTCTTGTATGCACAAGCCTTCTTCTTACTAAGCGACCTTTAGCTTTAATCCTAATTCTAGGAACTTTTACTCACCAGCGATTCCTTACTAACCTCCGCTAATATTGAAGCGCAATATTCCTAGCTTAACCAAACGATCCTCTCACTAATTAGGTTACCAAAAGCTTCACCTTAGAAGCATAGCTAAGCAGTGCCGTAACTAGGGCGGTGCCAGCGGTGCCCAGGCACAGGGCGCAGACCCTGGAGGGGCGCAGAAATGACCAGACCTGGGCCACTAACAATACCTATTATTTATTTATTTTATACGTGTGGATTCGCGTCGTCCGCGTATATTCTTCTTACATAAATAATATTATCAATATTAAAGACGATGAGATCGTAATAATAATCGTAAAAGTTTGTGAAGAATGTGATATCGAAGACGATTTTCCTGAAAAGCGAGTAAAGAGACACGACTTGAGAGAAAGTTCAGACGCCAGCTACGATCTTACCCCACAACAAAACTTTAAAATTCATATAAATGAAGCAATTATTAAAATAATTTAGAATTCGCTCTTAAGCGCATGTTTGGAGAGAGGCCAGTTTCGACTCCGTTGGAAGACGGGGAAGCTGGTCCTCATTCGGAAGCCAGGGCGCCCTGCGGACTCTCCGTCCGCATACCGGCCCATCGTGCTGCTCGACGAAGTTGGTTTGGCTTCCGCAAGGGGCGCTCGACGGTGGACGCCATCATGCGTGTGAGAGCCCTCACGACGGGGGACGCGGTGTCCCGGGGTGGGGCTGTTGTGGCGGTGTCACTCGACATCGCCAAGGCGTTCAACACCCTGCCCTGGAGCTGCATTTTGGAGGCACTCCGTCGAGTAGTCGGGGCGTATTTGGCCCTATACGGGGCCCCGGTGTGGGCGCGTTCACTGCGGCGCCGAGCCACCCACTACCTGAACGCGCCCCAGAAGGTGGTAGCCGTAAGGCTTATCCGGGGCTACCGCACGATCTCGGGCGCGGCGGCAAGCCTCCTTGCCGGACTGCCGCCATGGGATCTGGAGGCGATAGACCTCGCGCGCCTATATGAGTGGCGCGCGGAGGCACTATGCCAAGGGGAAAATCCGCTTCGGAGCGGACGGATCTCCGGCGTGATCTCATGGCGACACGCCACGATAGCGGCGATAAGACCCCTCTTTGAGGAGTGGCTAGAGAGGCGCCACGGCGCCCTCACCTACTGCCTGACGCAGGTCCTCACCGGACACGGAAGTTTCGGGAGGTTCATGCACATCATCAGGCGGGAGGAAACGCCCGGGTGTCACCATAGACAGGATCGTCCAGAGGACACGGTGGAGCACACAGTGGACTGCTCCGCTTGGATGGAGCACCGCCGTGTCCTCTTAGAGGCGATCGGCAGCGGCGGCGACCTCTCGCGTCCGGCCCTGGTGCAAGCCATGGTCCGGGGCGAGAGGGAGTGGGAGGCAGTCAGCTCCTTCTGCGAAGCAATCATGCTAGCAAAGGAGGTGGCGGTACGGCTCAGGGAGAGAGCCTCCCGTCCCAGCCGCCGCGGGAGACGCTCCGGGCGTCGGGACCCGCGTGACGACTCTCGGCCTCCGTAGGCACGGGCCTGCGGGCGGAGAGTAATGGGTAGCTCACCGTCCGATCAGGACCAGGTCCGTGCCGGACGGCGCGTACGTGTTCCACGCGCGCCTCAAAGAGATGTCAGCATCGAGGAAGGGGCCCCTTTAGGACCGAAGCCTGCCAGGGTTACCGCTGGCCCGGAACAAAGGGCTAAGGAAGGAACACGGGTGGGTTTTAGTCAGTAAGAGTCTGACACTCCCTTCCGCTCCACCCAGAGCGGGAGCGTCATTTGATGATTTCCCAAAAAGGGCGCGGTTATAGCAGCTTGCACCGGGTGCATAAAAGGCTAATTACGGCACTGTAGCTAAGCTAAGCTTTTTAATAAAGCCAACAATTTTGTTGTAATGTTATTGTGCTGAATGAAAACAAAATTCAGAAAATCTAAGTAATCTTGATTTCAAAAATAAATAATCGGAGAACGTTCAGTAATCATGCAGTTATCTCTATCACAAACGTGCACTATCTACAATCTACATCTACTATGGCTTTGCATTCAAATGTCTTTCTACGTGTTGAGCACAGATTAATACCTCTAACGTGGTGTTAACAACTTGATGAAACCTTTCTTATTTTCTAAAATGAAACACCCTGAAACTGTAACCCCGCGGATGGAAGGTACCTATACAATATTACACATGATGACCGACCAAAGGTCGTCAATTAAGAGAAAAGGATCAGTGACATCATGAAACCGTTATTAACGAACATTTTGAACTGGGGAGTCCAATTGTGAAAAAAAAAATTAAAATAATGACTATGATATTTAGATCTTAATGCATGAGACTTTTTGTAACGACTTTTGGTCATTGTCCTTTTATAATTTTTCCGTTAAAGGCGTAAACTATTAAATATTATTTTAAATAAAATTCAAATAAATTCTATTTTTAACTCAGATATTCTCGAATGGTTAATGAAATGAAATGATTTGAAATGATTTTATTTTTTGTAAGTAGGTTTTGTACAAACACGTTTACACGTCAATAATGTTTTTTTTTTAAACTAGATGAAGTCGGCGTTTCCTATCTGACTACTCTGAGAAGACTCAGAAACTCAGAGGTCACATTGAGATTTTATAGGAACAGCGAGCGGTGCTATTCTGTAAAAATCTCACCGTGAAAACTTAGGTGAAGTGAACTGTCAATAGTGTCAATTCCTAGCAAAAACGAACTCACTTCACCTAAGTTTTCACGGTGAGATTTTTACAGAATCGACCGGCTGTACCTAGAAGAATGAAATAGTAACTGAATATTTAATTTTAAGCTGAGTAATAATAAATTAATTATAGTGAAAGCATTACTGAAGTCTTACATAGGGATTGTTAAGAGTTCTCCAATCTATGGAAAAGTAATTATAAACTCAAGTTTAATAACGTTTATTGTAGGTACGGTAAGTTTTAAAACAGTGACATGACAGTTTTATCAAAGACAATCTTAATTTGTTCATAAACTATAGTAAGTAGGTATTTGATGTTTACTATTTCAACACAATCACTGCTGATCTTAACGCAGGTCGCTAATTAGCAGACTAGGTACTTTCACATGTCAACTGAATTCTGTTCCACTAAACACTAGAATGACACCAGACTAGCACTACACAACTTATGTCAACATTGTATCTAATTAGCTGAATGTTGCATCAAACTACATTTTGCTATTTTTTCATGTCTCACGTTTCACTTGAAAGGAGGGTTACATAAATCTTAATACACAAGATGGATTTAAATTATATAAAAAACTAAGGAAACTAACTAGAGCCTTGATGATTTAATTGATTTCATCTTGTTGGTTAAATTGATAAATTCACACAAAAAATCTGAACACGTCCATTAATTGGCGCCAGAACGTCTCACCACACATAATCTGTGGGCGCGTTATCTCTGGCAGGAACACTCAAGATGGACGGAGTAGAAAAAAAGATAATTGAATTTCGCATTCCTGTGGCGATGGCGGAGCGCTGCGGACCTGCGGACAGGTAACGAGATGGCGACTGATACCGCGCCATTTTTGGGGACTGCCGCATTGTCCGGCCCTAAAAGAAACTGCGCCTTTTGACCGGGAAGTAATAACTTCGATGGTTCCTCAAACACGACAGATAATAAAACCAGAAGACATCTGCATTAGCATGTAAATGTGGTGACGTCTTCAACAAATACCGCAACGTGATGGATGTAATCGAAGCACGCTGCACGCCACCGCCGACTCCCACGCTAAACAAGCTAGTTTGCAGGCATCCGCGAGTACGTGCAGCTCAGCTAATGCGAAATGTACGGTATTTTGGGTGCAACACTGGAAATAAACTTAAAACCTAATTTGCTTTCTGAATCAATTAGATTCAGAATTAAATATTTCTGAAACAGTGGCATTGGGAGTGGAAAGAGTGAATTTATCGCACGTTACAAGGATAGCCTGCAGAGCCTTCTATTTAACTCCATGAAGACCAAGATATGGCGTCTTGTATTTATCTCCATGAAGACCAAGATGTGGCGTCTTGTATTTATGTCCATGAAGACCAAGATGTTGCGTCTTGTATTTATGTCCATGAAGACCAAGATGTTGTGTCTTGTATTTATGTCCATGAAGACCAAGATGTTGCGTCTTGTATTTATGTCCATGAAGATCAAGATGTTGTGTCTTGTATTTATGTCCATGAAGACCAAGATGTGGCGTCTTGTATTTATGTCCATGAAGACCAAGATGTTGCGTCTTGTATTTATGTCCATGAAGATCAAGATGTTGTGTCTTGTATTTATGTCCATGAAGACCAAGATGTGGCGTCTTGTATTTATGTCCATGAAGACCAAGATGTTGCGTCTTGTATTTATCTCCATGAAGACCAAGATGTGACGTCTTGTATTTATGTCCATAAGGACCAAGATGTTGCGTCTTGTATTTATGTCCATGAAGAGCAAGATGTTGCTTCTTGTATTTATGCCCATGAAGACCAAGATGTTGTGTCTTGTATTTAAGTCCATGAAGACCAAGATGTTGCGTCTTGTATTTATGTCCATGAAGACCAAGATGTTGTGTCTTGTATTTATGTCCATAAGGACCAAGATGTTGCGTCTTGTATTTATGTCCATGAAGACCAAGATGTTGCGTCTTGTATTTATGTCCATGAAGACCAAGATGTTGCGTCTTGTATTTATCTCCATGAAGACCAAGATATGACGTCTTGTATTTATGTCCATGAAGACCAAGATGTTGCGTCTTGTATTTATGTCCATGAAGATCAAGATGTTGTGTCTTGTATTTATGTCCATGAAAACCAAGATGTTGCGTCTTGTATTTATGTCCATGAAGAGCAAGATGTTGCTTCTTGTATTTATGCCCATGAAGACCAAGATGTTGTGTCTTGTATTTAAGTCCATGAAGACCAAGATGTTGCGTCTTGTATTTATGTCCATGAAGACCAAGATGTTGTGTCTTGTATTTATGTCCATGAAGACCAAGATGTTGTGTCTTGTATTTATGTCCATGAAGACCAAGATGTTGTGTCTTGTATTTATGTCCATGAAGACCAAGATGTTGCGTCTTGTATTTATGTCCATGAAGACCAAGATGTTGTGTCTTGTATTTATGTCCATAAGGACCAAGATGTTGCGTCTTGTATTTATGTCCATGAAGACCAAGATGTTGTGTCTTGTATTTATGTCCATGAAGACCTAGATGTTGTGTCTTGTATTTATGTCCATGAAGACCAAGATGTTGTGTCTTGTATTTATGTCCATGAAGACCAAGATGTTGCGTCTTGAATTTATGTCCATGAAGACCAAGATGTTGCGTCTCTGCTGCCCGATATAATTGGCGGCGGCTGCAACGCTCCGTGACACCCGACCGGAACAAAATCAAAATGTCCTCAATTTAAATCTGTTTGCTTGAATATTAGCTAAGTACACAAGTCAGTGTAGCCTTCATCCTCGTCGTCGAAGGTTGGTCGTTCCTGCTTCGACAAGTACCTAATGGACGTAAATTGACTCATTCTTGTACAAACTTTCAATTAGTCTCGTCTCTCGCAGAACAAACGGATGGGTTATTTATTTAATAAGTTGCCTCTGTACTAGATTTTTAATTACACATTGCAATGATTGCATTTGTGAGGCCTACGCAATAAACTAACTATATCACTTCTGACGTTGTTTCAAAACTGCTAAGTGCTACTGTATGGTATGGGCAGCACGCCGGCACGAGGGCATGCGGGCACGCCTCGCGTCGTGCTCATCACTCGCTCCGGAGGTCGGCGGTATGTAAATGAAATTGAAGCTCTCGTTATCGTGTTCTGATCGTGTCCGGTGCATTGTTGCTATGCGCTAGCGATCACACATGACGACTAATTGCGATTCCTGTCGGCTCGGCGCGGCGCCGCCGGCCCGCTGCCGCGCGAGCGCGCCGCTTGCGACACCCGCGCGACATTCTAGACACACGGCACAACAATTATTAACATGGATTATTCGCGATTCACGCGGCGCACCAACAATTATGTTGCGCAAGTATCCGCATTCAAACTTTAATATTCGCCGCGCGTCACTCCTGACGACTTTAATTTAACTGTTTTAATTGCATAAGTTGTACATAGGCATTAATGCGAATTTATGACGGCTGCTATTTTCATAAAACTGGTTTCACATTAACATTGCATCGTCTCATCTGCATACAATTGAAAGATCAAGAATTCAAGACCGTGCCGGCGTCGGTCGCTGTATGATGTGGAGCTCCGGAGCTCGATGTGCACACAATTCAAGACCGTCGGTCGTCTGTATGATGTGGAGCTGCGGAGCTCGATGTGCACACAATTCAAGACCGTCGGTCGTCTGTATGATGTGGAGCTGCGGAGCTCGATGTGCACACAATTCAAGACCGTCGGTCGTCTGTATGATGTGGAGCTGCGGAGCTCGATGTGCACACAATTCAAGACCGTCGGTCGTCTGTATGATGTGGAGCTGCGGAGCTCGATGTGCACACAAACAGCTAATTAGAATCGTAACCTACATTCAGCTACTAGTTCTAATCGAAGAACAAGTGACCCGAGAACACAATTGTTGTAATGTAATGTACCGGTATTTGGTCGCACGTCGGCGCGTCGTGTGCTGGCCGCGCGGCTTGCCCGCACCACACACACATCGGGCTCCTATGACCGGCAAAGCGCTACAAGGAGAACCAGCTTGACTCACGTTGACTGGACTATGTCGATGGTACAACAGGTTATTGCATTGTTTTTTGGCGTTATGCAAAAAATAAAAGCGTCAGAGGTCATTGCGTCACTTATTATAATTCCTTGTGCGGTGTGGTGTCGCTCAGCCTTCGATGGAAGATCGACGTGATGATGAGCTCAGTAACTGCGCTGCCCAGTCCCCAGCACCAGTACTGGGTAGTCACATCACAGCACAAACTCCGAGCCGTCACTCGCACTAATCTGCTCCAACATAATGGCATCTCGATAATAGGTTTTATTATAGAACACCGCCTATATTGTGTGCAAAACTAAACACAGAAAACTAAACTTTTAAACAATCCATCAGAGAAACGTCTGTTGATTAAGTCACTTTGATTCAACTGCACATTAACGCGATGATGAGAAGTTAGTTTGTACGGCTCTGTCAATTATTGACAGGAATATATCCATCAGCCCTGCAACACCTGAAGGATCCCTATTCCTAGAGATCCCGGAGTGCTCGGCGGTGACTCAGTAGTCAGCAGTGATTCACCTCCCCGGCTGTTATTGGAATTTCGTGACCTTTCATTGGCTTCTGAATTTAAACATTAAAACAAATATCTTTCCGATACAATACAATACAAACGATTTAGTCGAGGGCAATCTACAAACGATTCGCTTTCGACGCGCAACTGTTATCGAAATAACACAGATCTGATACATTCAATAAATCAAAACGAATCTGTAAGGATGTCTGTAGTTGCAATTTTCCGGAGGGAAAACACCGGTCCGGGGAAAATGGAAATTGCTGAATGAGTGGCCCTCAGCGACACAGCGACTACTCACCGGGTCATGTTGTTGTTGATGTTCGACTCGGAGCGAAGCAGCAGCGTGTTATGTTTCACAGCACAGACACGTATTCGTTATGGCGTTCAGCGCGCGGCCGCCATGCCGTCCGTTCGCGGCGAGGGTTAGGACGCGAGTGGGTGTGAGCGCGGCACGGCGGCAGGCACGCGCGGCCCGGCGACGCCCGCCCGCGCGCCACGCCACAGCCATGTGACCCATCCTCAGCCAGCAGCCTGACCTGACGCAGCAGTTCTCAGCACCACGCCGCCCGGTGCTCGGTGCACACTCCGCGGCAACAACTGGCACACTCGACGTGCTAACGCGTGTAACTCATGTTGAGCCGCAGCAGCCGCAGCCTACATTATGTGTTTTATCGTAACTGATATGAAATCGGCTTATCGATCACATGGCTGGTATTATGATGCATTCAAAGCTAGTTAACAACTTGTTACGGCAGTTAAAGTTGGCCGTACTTAAACAACATAATATAATGTAAGTATTCGAGAAGCCTGCCAACTGAAATGAGGAAGAAAAGTTAGGCGCATTTAATTTGTGCGAACCTTAACAAACTTGTAGCCTATCTTCAGGAAACCTTGAATGTTCTAGAAACTACCGAGTTTGTGATGCATTCTGTTACTCAATTACCCCGATGTGTCGAGTAATTTAGCCTCTATTTGGGGACAAAGAGGCGAACAGAAATAGCTACACTAATTTGTTTCTTTTTAGAAAATGGGAATTTCCTTCCGTGTTGCATCATTCATTTTGGCTAAACTAAACATGCGTAAATTGAAACGGATACCCATAGATCAGACATAGATAAGTAAATATCAGACCTACGTAAAGTGAAACGTTTGTTACCTAATTGAATATTAATAGAGTAGGCAGTCCAATTCAACAACTATACAGGGACGACCTAACTAACTATACAGGGACGACCTAACTAACTCGTTGAGAATGTCGAGATGTCTTTCTCTTAGGTCACTGCTTAACTAGCTTCATCGCGTGAGAATACTTCACTCTTAATCAGCTTACTGATCATCACTGTTGTCAATGCCACGACCATAGATATCGAGACACCACGACTCCTGCTCAGCTGCCGAGCGCGCCGTGTGACGCGCAGGCGCAATCGACCGTGCCAGCCAATCGCCCAGAACGCAGCATAACATTGTTCTGTCATTATTTGTTACTATTAGCGTAGTGTTACTGCCACTCACTCACTAGTCACTACGGTCCTGGTGTGTATTTATCCACTTTCAGTTGGGCACATTTACTACAAAAGTGCAGGGAGTACGCTTACTTGATTTACTTCCAGTTTTTTTTTATGTGAATGTAAAATGTTTCCTGGGCCCATTTCCAGACACTTGTCTTAAGCTTCTTTTTTACAAGTTATTTTTTTCAAAATGGTGGTGGCGGGGTATGGTAGTGGTGGATGGTGGTTTTTTTTTAAATGGTCTACAGATCTAAAGTCTGCAACCCCTAAAAAGTCCTCACATTTACAAAAATGGATAAATAAAACCTATTAAAACCAAGTGATATGCTTGCCATTACAACCACTAATAAAGAGTTGAAAAATAAGAATAATAATAAAAAGAATAAGTCAAAGAATTAGATGTGTTTATTGAACAATCTCATGACAACGCTGTCGACTTTCCTCTAACGGCACTTAACGTACCTTTTACTTTACCAAACTAGCTAGCACTGCATATATACTTCTCTATAATAATAATAAGACCTTTATTTTCAGGATACTTTGGCCCATAGATAAATACCTTACAGACTAACATAATATATTATAATAATATAATGTGTGTTAGTGTATAAATTTAAAACTATGTTAGTAAAACTCACTTCACTCAAGCACTGTCTTTGTGCGATCGTGTGGCACTTGTCCGCGGAAGCGACGGAACATTACACCTTGCGGCCAAAAGTCCTCTGCCATGACGAGGTGCAGGTAGCATGTACTCGCACCACGAACGCCTTGAAGTTGACGTTGCGGCGGGATTAAAGCAACTGCAGTCTCGGTCGGTACTTGGTCCTTTGGCACACGTACTCCACGACTCTACATTTTTTCTCGTACTCTATATTTTATTTTAGCAAACTAGCTAGCACTGAATAGATACTTCTCTATATTTTACTTTACCAAACTAGCTAGCAATGAATAGATACTTCTCTATATTATACTTTAGCAAACTAGCTAGCACTGAATAGATACTTCTCTATATTTTACTTTAGCAAACTAGCTAGCACTGAATAGATACTTCTCTATATTTTACTTTACCAAACTAGCTAGCACTGAATAGATACTTCTCTATATTTTACTTTACCAAACTCGCTAGCACTGAATAGATGAGATATTTCTCTATATTTTGACCCCAAATAAATTGGAATTGGGGCTTATCCTAATTTATTTGGGTTCCATACATCTCTAAAATGTTTCAGTACAACATCATATTTAGTTAAGGGTAATTCTTCAGGGACAAAATTTTCGATGTCTGTGGGTATATATCTGTAACCAACTAAAAAAACGGCATGTAATATTTTTTTTTGTACAGTTTAGCTTTATCCCTTACTGGGACAAATGATTTTTTTTTAATAATTGCTGTCTAGGTACAAAATAAAAATATTTGAAGATCGTTCTTCTGATTCATATAGCGCGTCCGTTTGCCATTTTCCGGAACAAAATGGTCGATGTCGCATTTTCCCTTTGATACATCAATATAAATTATAATTATATCGAAAGGAAATGAATTGTCCTCTTACAAAAAAAATGTGTATTAGTTATAACTACGTTAGTCTGTTTATAAATAAGTAAAAAAGAAGTGTCCGGCGTATAATACTGATTAATGTGGCGTAAGCTGCGCTTGACCGTACTTGGTCGGGTAATAATAATGAGAGTCTGGCTTCCAGCGCGGGGGGAAGCCAGTCGTGCAACGGACGACCTAGAAGGTGGACGTGCGGCTGGTTTGCTTAGATCCCGGTGTTACGAAGGAAAATACCTGATTCATCTGTGTTTGGTTCAGGTGGCATCCTGATTACAATGCCTACTTTATAAAATTTATTTTATTGTTTTAAAACTTCAATCTGTGTTTCGTGTGATGCTTTTGGGTTATAGATTCGTGTAGAAAAATGAAAATAATGAAGTCTGTATGTACGATGAGTTATGCATGATTGTAGGCAAAATCCTGATTCATCTGTGCCTGATTCGTATGGTCAAAACCCCATATGAATAATAAAATAAATTAGTTTTCCCCTCTCCAGCACGATAGGAGCGCTTTTGTTGCGTAATTCTCCTTGTCCAATGTTTGACCGTGTACAAGTCAGTAGTTTTAATCTTATTTATTATTATTTACTTAGCTATAACCTTTTGCATTATAAAAAATTACAGGAGTATAATCTTGTTCTAAATATGATACTTTTGATATGTCTTAGTCCTATTTAAGAATTAATAATTATTGTTTAGAATTTACATTCATAACTAACGGTGTATTTATTACTTTTTATTTCTGTTTCTGATTAATATGTAACACATTCTGATTCATCTGGGCACAAAATTAATATCTTGAAAACTACTTTATAAAAACGAGTCCCTCATTCAAATATATGTTATTTGGTATACCTATTTTCATATGAACATGTGTTACAGAGCTGAAAGTGAAATTAAATTTTGGCCATATGGATCAGTCAAAGAATCAAATTTCGAAGAACTACCCTTAACTACAGCGTATATTGTCATTATTATCGATATAATAAACAAAGACGATGCGCGAGCATCTCAGTCGTCGCCCTATGTGCGTGCGCGATGATAGAGCGTGGCGCACCGCGCACGCAACACAACTAACTTCATGACCGGCACCCGGCGCCGACGGCATAACATTTAGCATTTCAATCGACTATTCATTAACTTAGTAGATTTGTGATAATTAATTGAAGAAAACTAACATTGACGAAACAAAAATCAATCTAGGTGAATAAACCCGGACCTATAGGTATCACGATTTAAGAATCATGATAAAATTAAAACACTAGGGAATAATGAAATACCCATTACTACTTATGTAAATACCCATTACCTTGTGAATCCCACGACAAAAAAACATTAAGTCTCTAAATTAATTGAGTGCACCTACACGTCTCACCTAATTTCAAAGTGAGTAACCTACTCATAAATTGTAAGTACTATCGTCTCATTATCCTTGTAGCCATAAGCCAATGACCATACGACCATAGAAGCCGATAAATGATCCCTCAATAGACATTGATGCATGTCGGACATTAACTAATGACGTCCTCGCATCCATTGTTACCCTATTTTGATACGTTTACCTTTTGCCGTGCTCAAAATATTAGTATAGGGTTTTTCAATAGGGACAAGGTATCTTTGACAGCCGATGGCGGTCATAAGTAGACTGTCTATTGGCGCTTTATCAAGATGATTCGCTATACAATCGAACAGCGCGTTAAATGATTAGTGTATTATCAATTCGTCAAACGTTTCATTTGTTACGAGAAACTTATGCCGACAAGACATGGCCTCCAAGATCATATGATTTAACGCCCCTTGATTATTTTTAGTGGGGTTATGTTAAATTACTGGATTATGCGACCCAAGAACTATCGAAGACCTAAAGAGTAACATCACACGCGTCATCGATGAGATAGAGATGTCACTATGCCGGGCGTTCTACACCAGCCAACTCTGGTACCAGCACGAGGAGAGCTTACAACTCACTTCGTGTACAGTACAACAACGCGTTTCGGGGCATGTTTAACCTGCCTTGGCGGTGTAGCGCGTCTGGTATGTTCTTTGAAAACCGAGTGGGCGACTTCTTTTCCGTTCTGAGAAGGACGAGAGCCTCATTTCGAACACGATTGTTAAACTGTGAAAATAATATTGTAATAAATGTATTCCGCACAATTTTCGTGACTAGAACCGAATTGTTCAATCTCAGCATTGACTATTGATGTAATCAAGTGACATTAATGACGAATAGGTATGTATAATTAATAATAATCTTGTAACATTTATGTATTAAAACTGTGACCTTATCAATCTAGCAATTCAATTCAATTCAATTTATTTATTTATAATTTAATTTAATTTATAATTGTAATACTTATTTATTTAAGACATGTAGTCACTATGGGTGAAATGTATGTATGTACACAATGCCTGAAATAAAATGATTTATTATTATGTCCTTTATTAAATTACATGCCTTATTTTATTACATTTTTAAATATTTCTTAAAAAATAAGTATAAAAAAACATTTAAAAATATAAAAAATAGTTATCCGCCGGTGTCGGGAGCAGAGTCCAAGCTACCGGTGGTTAGGGCTCCAGAGACAGGAACCTCCTCACAATGCGAGCCGTATCGAGGAGTACTGCCTTCTGAATCAGGCCCTTGATCCAACCGCCTAACGAAAGCCTCGATAGATGTTGATCGAGGCTTTCGGCCATCAGTCCATTGGCCGATACGACAATCGGCACAATGATAGCCGAGCTCACATTCCACATGTCAACAACCTCGTGAGCTAAGTCGAGATATTTAATTTGTTTCTCTTTCTCAGCTTTCACGAGGTTCCCGTCATGTGGAATGGTAACATCGACAATCATTGTGCGACGCGCTAATCGGTCTATCACCACTATATCAGGCTTATTGGCAACAATAGTCCTGTCAGTAATGATAGACCGATCCCAGTACAATGTGACATGGTCATTTTCAAGAACTGGGTCGGGCACATACTTGTAGTAGGTACGGTACCTCAGAATCCACAAGTTTATATTTCAAAGCAAGTTGCTGGTGAATAATCCTAGCTACTTGGTTATGCCTGTGCAAGTACTCGCCGTTAGCCAGACGAGAACAACCAGAGATAATATGTCTGATAGACTCACCCGGACGGTGGCATGCCCGACACATGTCAACCGCCCCGTCCTTCATAATATGTCTACGGTAGTTATTCGTTAAGATAACTTCGTCCATAATTGCACAGACAAAACCTTCAGTTTCCCCGAAAAGGTCACCAAAACGTAGCCAGGATACGGACGCTAAGAAGTCTACACCGGGCTCATGAAGAGCCCGATAGAAGCGCCCGTGAAGCTCCTTGCTTTGCCATACCTTCTTGCGGTCATCAGTAGAAAGTACTACAGGTTTGCGCCAGTTCTCTTTAGCCATGGATAGCGGGGTGAGCCCCTTGTCCACTGCGACCACATCACGGTGCATACCCACTTCGGTTTTTAAAAAATATTCCCTGAGACTGCACACCTCGCGGTTTTGGTTTTGGTTTTGGTTTTGGTTATTATTATTATTATTATGTCAAAAAGTCACGGAAACTTGGACCTCTCGTATTCACTCGTCTTCGTATTGTAGCGCCATACGAAGACGAGTTGGTCATTGAAATTATAAAAAATGTATGTGTAAGTTAAGGTATATTACCTATGTATGGGCC
Organism: Oligia latruncula; assembly: GCA_948474745.1. Lineage (NCBI taxonomy): Eukaryota > Metazoa > Arthropoda > Insecta > Lepidoptera > Noctuidae > Oligia > Oligia latruncula. Next base: position 20,738,309 of record OX419689.1, on the reverse strand, counting down.
TGCGTCGCCTGAAATAAATTGATTATTATTGAAATGATATGGTATTCCATACATAATGCCAAAAAGTTCCAATCGGGGTCAAGAGCGGGCCCATTTAGTAATAAAAAGAAAAAGTAAGCCTTGAAAAAAAGAGAATATAATCTAATTGTAAACAATCAATCTGTTTTTTATTTCAATTCAAATATACTTGAAAAACCCTGTAAGTATAACAGTGAGATCAGCTTTTTATCAGTCAATTCACTGAAGGGAAAAATGTTCTTTTTCAGATCAAGAGATTTGTTTACCTACATGTCCTTCTCACTGCGGTTAGCAATATTATGCGCTATTCAAAAAAGTCCGAGTTCCTTTCCTTTCCAATCAGCCTACTTTCCTTATCTGTAAGGCTGTACTTATTGAAACTTGATTCAGAGCGTTTTGAATCCAGGCTAGCAACCACTGCCCAAACTTTTAAAAACATCTACTACAAACAAATTATAATTAGTTGTTGTCTTAACAAAAGCCTTCCATCTTCGTACCCTTGCTATTCAGAGAATTGTCTTCAAAACCAAGTTTTTTTTTATGTAAATTCTATTCAAGTGTTGTAAAAACAGTCTAAACTCGGAAGCAGCTGTCTGTCATAAAAACAAGTGACTGCAATGTCGAAGGTAATTGTTTACATTGAGACGTTCAAGATATACTGAGTCTGCTTCCACTTCGCAGCTGTTTTTATAACGCTATCTATTTTATGTGACACGTGCCTTAGTTAATTCTATGTACTTATGTATGTGACTGAAGGAAAACATTTTCATAGGCTGTTTGTGAAATAAATGATAAGACTCGATTATGCGATGATGCAGTTCATACCAGCAATCATACTAATATTATAAAGGTGAAAGTTTACGAGTGTGGGGGTGTGTGTGTGTGTTTATATGTTTGATACTTCTTCACGCTCAAACGGCTGGACCAATTTTGATAAAATTTTGTAAATAGGCTACTTTTTATCCCGATATTCCCACGGGATCGAAACTTATGCTGGTGAAACCGAGGGGCGCAGCTAGTGTGGTTATAAATTAACAAGAAATGACAAAAAAAAGAGTCTGAATTTTAAACCACACCTGATAAGAGTGCCCACTACTAACTACAAACTACAAGGGGCCTAAAAAGGCCACTTTGGCAGAATCATAAAAGGATAACATAATGGACAGTTAACTGTTCAGTTAATCGTATCAAATCCCATTGGTGAAGCATTTTTCAGTTTTTTTTTTTGTCTGTGCTAAAATACCAATCAATCCAATCCAATTCCAATCCCAATCTCTTTGATTATACTTACCTACGTAGTGCAGCGAAAAAAAGAAAAACACGGACTGTCTTCGCCATATTATAATTCATAAAGTTATCCTTTTATTATTCTCCAAAGTGGCCTTTTTAAGCCCTCTGTTGTGTTGTAATCCCCCAATCATGCTTTAGTTGTTGCTTGTATACATTTTATCCCTCAAGATTAAAGTTATGCTCAACACAGCCCGTAATTGAAAATAAAAAAAACCAAGAAGATAAGAATCTTTTCATTACATTGCTAGAACCCGCGCTACAAAGTGACGCCGCAGTTTCCTAACTAAAAGACATGACTGTACACTTTCCTACAAAACGCTCATTAGCGGGATTTTGTAGTCACAAATTTTTACCATTTATCAACACTGCCCATATTGAAAAAGTCAGTATTTCTTATGAAATACTAAGAATTGTGAATCATCTACATAAGCAGTACATTTTTCTTTGAATCATATTATTTTGTATGCATTAACTACTGTACAGTTTACACATTGATTCATTAATGTAAGCGGTGTACTGTTCCCGAAACTTATAGAACATTTTGGTAGTTCGCCGTAGCGTAGCTCACCGTAGCAATGCGTAGCGTGTCGTAGCGCTCACGTAGCACGTAGCGTATTTTTAGTGTTCAAAAAGTTTTTGTATAATATGTATTATAGAATATTAGATGGTGTGCGTACTGTTCAACTTTACTTATTGCAAATTAAAAACAGTAAAATATGGCTACAATATTATTCTTAAAATGTGGATAATATGGATTTTAATCCTGTCTAAAATAAAATATTTATTATTATTTTAACATCACCAATAATTACCTGTATTTTATGCGCTGTACATAATACAGGGTATTATATCTACCTATCTTCACCAAAAACACCACATTTACACCACCCCAACAAGTAAATTCATGCAAAGTTGAATAAAATTACGTCCCACATTCACTTGCGAGCTACCTTTTCACTGCAAACCATGGTGTTTGTAAAAAAACAAAGTAAATTACTCACCGTTGATCAGAAATTTGTACAATGCATTGTTAGCATGCGCCGGTGCACGCTCGATCTGAGCAGCGGTGCTCATTCTTTTAATTTCACCTTTGTACAAAGGTGAAATTAAAAGAATGATGAATGTGGTACTAACACCATTGTTTAAGTCGTGTGTATTAATGGACTTAGGACTCAAATATTTATTGTAATTTATTACCAGCTGTTTAGATAAGTAAGTTAGTGACAAACCCTGAGAGGTTTTCGTTGTGTGGCTAAATTTAATGTGAACTATGTTAAGTGCTTTAGAAAATAAATAATAAAATAATAAATAAAATAATGTAGGTATGACCATTCCTTCGTAACATTCATCAATATGCAATACCTCAGGCGAAGAGTTTCAGTTAAAACAGTGCTGAATTAAATCTGCTTTCAACAATTGTGTCAGAATGTGTGTGACAAGCTATTCCATCTACTCATTGGTACTTATCTATACACGGTATAAAGTAAAGTGACTTCTCGTGTCTGTCTGTGCGACCTCTTCAATCTTTTAAACTGCACAATGGATTGACATGTGGTTTTCACCATCATTTAGAATTTTAGAGCATTTATTCCGGAAGATTTATGTGAATGTGCATAATAAAGGTTGAGTGCCACAGTCTCGGACCGCCATCGGCAGACACATCGTAATCAACGGATGGAACAGGCCCGGCCCCGGCCGGTGCGCGACAGCCTTTGTAATGTGGCGATCAGTCACACCTCGTTAGAGCCCCTGTTTGGCGGCAGACTGTCTTGTGCCTTCGCTTAGATTGTATTTCTTCATGCAACCAACCATATCTTTCATACAGAAACATAGCAATGTTGCCTTGCTGCAGTTACTTATAAGTATACTAGCGACGCGCCCCTGCTTCGCACGGTTCTTAAGAATTGACAAAACAATAAAATTTCTTTATAACTATAGCTGACCTTGAGTCGATCCATACAAAATGTATGTGATTTTTTTTTATTTTGTGAATTTTCCCCGTGTTTTAATAGTTATTTTGCTATTCGGGGCGGAGACAAATCCAACAACCCAAAGACCATAAAAATTGGTCCCGTGGTTCTTGAATTATAAATAGTGTAACTAACTTTATTTTATACAGGGTTATTGGAAAAACAAAGTCATTGTACTCATCATTATTACCAACTTTCATTATGGGACCTAACCTAAAATCGCGAAAAAAAATCAGCTGTTCCCTATATTTTGAAGAATACGAACTTAAATGTAGGGAATAACTGATTCTTTTTTCGCGATTTCAGACTGTAGTAAAAGTTGTTCATAATGATGAGTACAATGACCTCTTAAGAGGTTGTTGGTGTTTTTTCAATAACCCTGTATAAATAGATGTTATAGAATATAAACCTTTGGGAATATATTCTCTAAATGATACTGAGAACCACATCAAATTCATTACGTTATTTAGAAGAACAACGCGGCCATACAGACAGACACGAAAACAGACTTTAATTTATAATATGTATACAGGATGAAATTGAAAACTTGCGCCAACTCGAAATAGGAGGTGCAGTAACTATTACATAATCATTATAAATTGTCATTTTCCAAATCTAAATTCTTGAAAAAAATCGTGTAATTATCTTCTAAGGTAGTGCAAACTGAGTTACTGCCTTCAAGAAGTCACGAATTATCGACGTTCCAGTAAATTAAAAATTTAAAAAACCCCCGACATTAACATTTATTATTATTTTGTGTCGGGGGTTTTTTAAATTTTTAATTTAATTTTTATTTCATGCTTTTTGTAGGGACTCCTTAATTTTGTATTTCATTTCTTTAATTTTCTTGCATTTTAAGATTCAGGTAATTTGGTGTTTAATCAGGTTTTTTATCCGTCAAAAAATAATTATTAATTTATAGTTGAAGAACTAATTTTTAAGGCTAAACAGATTTTTTTGTTTTATTACTTATATCCTTTTTCTAGTTCTAAAGATGTAGAAATACGTTTGTTGAGTAGGATAATTCCATTCGTAAAAATGGTCAAACTCAGTGGTCGTAGGTACCAGTCATCACTCCACTTTCCTCATCAATCTAGGGCATTGATTAGACAAAAAAAATAATTTTCAAATTTTTACTTTTCATTTCATTAGTTAATATTCGTCATTCCTTTTCAATATAGTGTGCATTATTCTACTTGTCAAACCCTTGCATTTGATACCTATATTGAAGGAGTTGTGAAAAAAAAACGTTATTCGCCATTTTGTGGTGGCGGCCACCTTGGATTTGTAATTTATCATAGTGTACAGTATTCTACTATTCAAGCCCTTTCATTTGATACCCATATTGAGGGAGTTGTGAAAAAATATGTAATCCGCCATTTTGTGGCGGCGGCCATCTAAAACCGATTTTCATCAAACATAGCTAAGAATACTCCCGACTAATACACCTTTCAAACAAAAACAACAAAATCAAAATCGGTTCATCCGTTCGGGAGCTACGATGTCACAGACAGACACACACACACACACCCCCACACACCCCCACACACCCCCCCACACACACACACACACACACACACCCCCACCCACAGACACGTCAAACTTATAACACCCCGTCGTTTTTACGTCGGGGGTTAAAAAAACAATCTATCAAAACAAACAAAAAAATAAAGCGCCCGATAAGCAACCATTCATCGCAGAGTTCACAACATGAAGCAAGTCGGCAATGCGTTGAAGTTGCGGTATTTACTTGATTTTGACCGTTCCTACTTCCTAGCATAGGTTTCCTACGAATACGCACTTATGTGCATTCCTTTCCTTAATGACATGCTCTAAATTTTCTTTATAACACGAATTAAATGTTTTAATTTGTTAAATCCATCCATATCTATGGTTAAACCTGTGTTGCACTACCACAGACTTATAAGTCTGTGTACAGTACACTACGTATTTAACGAGCAAAAGGAAAATTTTCAGATTCCATAAAATTTTTCGTTTGCATGATCATTTTTGATTTCGGGAAGGTGAATATCGCAAAATGTATGCGCAGAAGTGTAACTTTTTTATTAATATTTCCCGCTGGGTGTAACACATAATATAATATGTTGAAGCATATTTATCCTTCAACATATTTCATCCTTTATATCCATGGTCATTTGACCATGGATATAAAGGATGACCCTCGCATCTCAATTAGCAGGTTCTATATCTATTCCCAGCTGATATTTACGCTACGGAGGCTATGCATAATGCGGCGCGTGAAGGCTTTGACGCGAGCGAGCGATGGAAATTGAGCGCGCTCGGGCGGACGCGTTGGGCGGGCGGCGGGCGGGCGGCGGCCGCCTAACCGAATCACTTTCAGTAATCAATTTTTGCATCGATATTTTATGAAGTTATTTCGGATGTCCAATTAAAATATTTCAGGTCATTATTACCCGGGTGTTATTGGGGTGGAAATGGTGGAATATCTCACCGGATGAGTGGGCTGTCGGTAAGTAATAGGTTTGCTATCTCAACTATCTGCGCGTAGATCTACGGTTATTTTTACATAATCAACTTTTATGCATGTTAGCGGTGGTTTAAAATATTTTATGTTCTTTCTTTACTTTCACATGCAAATAACAACAATTTGTAACACCCACGATATCTATGGTATACACCTCTACAACCGGATATCTACGTCTACAACATTATGGAATGCAATTTATAATATATGAAAATGAATAATATGCGTGGTACGTTGGCACACCGTAAAGTCCTACAATATCACTAAACTCGCAGTCATCTTAAACTACCGATGAAACATGCACCTTCAGGCACTCGAAGAGAGTGTACACTAAACTTGATATATATACGAGGCGTGTATACACGTATACATAGAGTATTGCATAATTTACATATATGTACTTCCATGCAGCTACACTACACTACACGGAGCTAAGATTTGTTTGTGTACTTAGCAAAGCTGCGCTACGCTACAGAAGTTGTACGAGAAGTTACTTATTTGAGAACATTATTACTTTACTACTAAGGATGTTGGGGGGTTTGAACTTAGTATACTGGATACTCGTACACTGTCCAAATAATCATAAAAACATCATACATTTATCGCTCTTGTGATTGTATATTAATATTCCAACAAGTCAGGCAAGAATTCAACTACAGTTGAAGAAAGTTCGTCACCAAAGTAATAAGTGCCATGTTCATTGTTTATCTACGCTTTCATTTTCAAAGAAAAACACATAGATATAAAATTAATAACTTGTAAAACAATAATTCTCTTAACAAAAATAGTGTTGGCAAAATTACATTTTATTAAAACCAAGCCTATTTTGTGACGAACACCTTTGTCATTAAGTACACGTCTTACAACTGCATCGTCTGCGCATATAATTAGGGTGGCAGTATCATATTGCACGTTGTCAGGTGTGCGGGCGCTGTCGCTAACCTCACACGATGTATCTACTGCTGAAACAGAACTAACTAGACAATTATTATGAGTAATGAATAGGAAAGACACATAAGTATGTTATGTACCTATCTAAATTAAAAGTAGATGCAATCTTAGTCTCGTAATTGTTTTAATTTAGGTCATATATGAGTGAATGCGGTAATCGGATATTGATACACAATGCAAAACAGTCCGGTATCTGTCAGACACAACATTGCAATTATTTTAGTGTGCGAGGCAGTAGTGGCCCAGTGGTAACGAGGCAGTAGTGGCCCAGTGGTAACGAGCGCGACTTACGAGTTGTAAGTCGTGGGTTCGAATCCAGGCAGGCGCTTAACTTCATGTAAACAATTTCATCACCACTGCTCTCAAAATTGTGAAGGAAAATATCGTGAGGAAACCGGCATGTCCTAGAACCAAAAATTCGAAGACATGTGACATCTACCAACTCGCACTGAACCCGCGTGGTAGATCATAGCTCACTCTCTCTCGAATACAGGAGGCCTGTGTCCCAGCAGTTAGAACATTTTAGGCTGCGAGACATGCACCTTATGTATTTTGGTTACTTAACATAATTTTTAAGTATACTTACTAACATAAATATGGATCACTGTGTCTGACTTAAACAAACTATTATTTTAATATGTATTCATTAAAACGGTATAAAATATGATATTGATAAACGATGTTAATTCTGTAAGTAGGTTTTTACAACTTTCACACGTCAATCATATTTTAAAAACTAGATGAGGTCGGCGTTTCCTATCTGACTAATCTGAGAAGAAAGGCCGAAACAAACTCAGGGGTCAATAAAGCGATTTAAATCGAATCACAAAAAATAAAGACACAGTATACAGATACACAAAAAAGCAAATATAAAATCATAAATTTTAGGTAAAAAGTTATCAACACTTTGACCTTAAAAAAATATTAAAAAAAAAAAAAACCGACTTCCAAAAAAAACACTACAAACTGAAAAATAACTTTAATTTCGGAAGTCGGTGTCTTAGGGATCAGTATTTTAGTTTTTGCCACCAACTTCCGAAATTAAAATTATTTTTCAGTTTGTAATGTTTTTTTAGGAAGTCGGTTTTTTTTTTGTTAAAAAGTTTTTATTTCTCGCTTTTTAGTTGGTTTGTTTATCATTTATCTAGGTTACAATAGCCTAATGTCAACTTGGCCATCGCCTTTTACAAAATATTCCTTTTCCCGATGCGGGGACGTTAAATTGTTGAGGAGTTCTCCTAGTATTCCACCATCAGCTCCATTTCACCATTCGCATTGTGACGAGCATAAATTGCTTAGCAACCATATTAAAGTAATCGAATCGCAACCCCTGAAATACTTATTATTGAGTAGTTACGGTGACCATCTGTGGTCTTCTTCATCAGTTCCACTTCACCAAATGGTGATTTCCGAGAGAAAATGCAGGAGTTACTTAAAAAAAAATACCCAAATCGCTATAGATGTTCCTATAATATTCGAGGAGTTCCCTCAATCATGGATCCCATCATCAGAACTGGATTTTGATAAAAATGGGACCAATCTGGAAGTATATCCTTTTAAATAAAAAAATAATTTTCCAAATCGGATGATGTACTGAGGTAACAAACATAAATATATAATATATACAACCGAATTGAGAACCTCCTCCTTTTTTTGAAGTCGGTTAATGACTATCATCATTCTTATTCACATTCAAAAATGCAGGTCACACAGAATGTTACAGTGAATCATATCGTACGTAGCTATCTCACCCACCACCCAAGTGGCATGTGAATGGTCACTGTTACAAATGGTGTCAGTAGACAATAGACTCGCTCACCTGTCAATTCGTAACTATTTACTATCACTACAACGTAACATATGTCACTTATCTACAATAATTATATTCAGACTGAACACTTCTAGTTCACTGTTGAAGTTGAGCTATAGCTAACCTACTTTACTATGAAATACTGTTACAATAAATGCACTTGCTAAGTACAATGATTGATTATTGAAAATTAATGTCTTGCTTATATTGCGAGGTAACGCCTGAATTACTTGTAGGATATAAATATTACGGGCCACTGCTTGACATCTAATGGTCTGAGTACCAACCAATAAGCTCTAACTTTAAGACTAGGGTGATTTTACGACTAAAAATACCTTCACCGTGTTTGTACGCCTTGCACGTCGTGCTGTGCCCCTGATTGTGGTTTAGATCGTTTAGATCATGAGTTCATGACACAATCCAATACTTGACACTAAATGCATCATCTGCGGTGGGCTTAAAATATTTGCCAGATGACACAATAACGCTGATTGTCCGTCTGTTGACGCATTATCGAGAACAATAGAAGGATGCGTGCGAGTGATGCGCCGATATGCGCGCACGCATCGCCCTCGACGTCACGAGGACCCACAATGCACGAGGCGGTAAATAAGAAGGTAAATTACCGATTTAACACACAAAACGCAAGGCTACCTGTTAAGAAACTGTAGCTTGGTTCAATGCAACACTTTCTAACCATCGCAGTTGTATTACACTGAACAAGCTTTGGCGATATATTGATAGTACGGAACATCAAATCGTGCAGCATTTCAAATAGTCAAGCACACCTACACGCGGTTTACTGAGGTCACTTCACTAGTTGGCAACCTCATTGAATACCTAACCTACTCGAAAGCTAGCTTTACATAGGCCACTAAAACTTCTACCAAGCTTTGTTAAGAAGTCTAGATGGACCATTAAGACGTTAAGGTCCTTTCCCTCAGCAATTCAATCTCAACTTAAATCCCATTCGGTAGCTTTTCTTGCAGGAGCTTTTCGTCTTAAACTATGTAAAATGATCCTTCTGAAACCGCTGTACATCGAGTCGAGTTAATAAATGTCGATTCTCAACGCAAATAGCATCTTATTAAAAGTGTACATCGTCCTTTAGGTAAGACAAAAGTGTACATCGTCCTTTAGGTAAGACAAAAATGCGTCAATGTTAATGCGTTGTTTACGAATTCTAGCGATGTCTTAGAGTTATTATAGGAAATTCCGTCACCCTGGCGTTAGGCATGAGTGAGTTCAGTTCATTTGAATATTCTGTATCCTTTGAAGTCTCCCATCCGAGGATATGTGCGTATTTTGTGTTCCCTTTAAACTATCGACCGTGAGAAATGCAAATGGAAAGATGCAAGAATGCGACAGGGTGGAATTACTAAGAAGATCTACACATAATACCCAAACCCTGCTCGTACTAAGAGTAAATGTCAAAAAACTTTTCATTATAAAAAAACCGGCCAAGTGCGTGTCGGGCCACGCACAGTGTAGGGTTCCGTAGTAGCCCGTTATCACAATATAGTACGATTCTGTTGTTGTTGTTGATTTATTATGTTTTTTTTGTTTTTTTTTTTATTTCATATTTTGTTTTTCAATGCAAGTCTATAACCGTTATAAACAAGCAACTACTTCATCTTAGTCACTTTAAAGGATTAATGCTAAGGATTTTGTATTTGGTATAATTATCCAACACCCAATCAATCAATGACTATTACTGCTAAACTAATATAGTTATCTTAACTGCTATAGTTTTCCTTTAAAGTTCATGAAATGCACTATCATCGAGAATTTTTCCAGATTTTTCAAGCCAGCAGTTTAGCTTTTAGAGGGGTGTGTCACGTTTGATATAGTAACAAAAGTTCTAACGATCATAAGACCTAATTTCGATTAATATAATTTTTATTTAATATAACGATCAAATGATATAATGAATTATTGATATAACTTCATTTTACCTAATTTCATATGGTATAATGAACAGTTTATATAATGCACATTTGAAATAATATTCACATATTATAATATTCAGTTGCTATAATATTCAAAATCTATAAGTAACGTTTAATATAATTTGGAAATGTCTACTTTTAACAAGCGAAGCGAAGGGAAGCGGGACTCCGTCAACATAGGATGCGAGAACGAGCGAAGGGCACCCCGAGGTTAGGTTACTTTAAACCCTTTACACAGAAATAGGGGCCCCGCGAAGCGGGGCTCCGTCGACATATGATGCAAATGCGAGCGAAGGGCACCCCGAGGTTAGGTTGTGTTAGGTTACTTTAAACCCTTTACACAGAATTAGGGGCCCCGCGAAGCGGGGCTCCGTCGACATAGGATGCAAGAGCGAGCGAAGGGCACCCCGAGGTTAGGTTGTGTTAGGTTACTTTAAACCCTTTACACAGAAATAGGGGCCCCGCGAAGCGGGGCTCCGTCGACATAGGATGCAAGAGCGAGCGAAGGGCACCCCGAGGTTAGGTTGTGTTAGGTTACTTTAAACCCTTTACACAGGATCAGGGGCCCCGCGAAGCGGGGCTCCGTCGACATAGGGTGCAAGAGCGAGCGAAGGGCAACCCGAGGTTAGGTTATTTTAAACCCTTCACTCAGAAATAGAACACAAGAGCGATTCTTTGCATAGAATGCAAGAGCGAGCGAAGGGCAGAAAATTAGTTAATATGAATGTTAGGTCAAATGAACGTTATATAAAAGGAGCATTATACAATATGAAAATTATATGAAATGAACGTTATACTAAATGAAATTAGAGAAAAAGGAAATTATATCAAATATAACATTAGATCATATGAAATTAGGTTAAATGTTTTTATAGCTTATGAAAATTATATCATATGAGAGTTATGTCAAACGAAATTAGACTATCTGTTGTTATACCAAACATTACACACCCCTTTTAGAGGGGGGGAACGCCCCCTACTGGAACAAAAATTTGCACTTTAAAGTTTTAATGGGGCATTAAATCGAAAAATAATTTTAGTCCCCAAGTCATTTCAGAAGACCTATTCAACGATACCCCCACACGAAAGGGTAGTTGACGAAAAAAATATTCATCCCCACTTCACAAGGAGGGGAGCTATCCTAAAAAAAATATTTTCCATAACTTTATTTTACCACTTTGTCGGCGTAATTGAGACACACTCCTAGAAAATTACAGCTTTCTAGTACTAACGGTCTCTTAGCAAAACCTCGGACAGACAGACAGACGGACATGACGAACCCTAAAAAATGTAATGGGAATAATTACACGAGTTATGAGAGCAGTGGTGGCCAAGTGGTAACGGCCGCGACTTACGAGTTGTAGGTCGTAGGTTCGAACCCAGACAGGCGCTTTACTTTGTCTAAATTATTTCATCACCACTGCTCTCAAAACGGTGAAGGAAAACATCGTGAGGAAACCGGCATGTCCTAGAACCAAAAAATTCACATACATGTGACATCTACCAACCCGCACTGGGCCGGCGTGGTGGATTACGGCCCACTCCCTCTCACCGAGAGGAGGCCTGTGTCCCAGCAGTGGGAACATCATAGGCTGATTATGGTTATGGTCACGGATATGGTACACGAGTTATTAGAGGCATTACTTGTGTAGACGCCCAACAAAATAAAATATCGTGTACAAAAACACACAACAAACAACAACATGTGTGTGGTGGCTGTTGATGATGGTTTTGTGACGGTGCAGAGGAAGAGGCGCCGACAAAGAGCCAACAAGAACCGCTGCGGCATAGCTCCTATCAAGCCCGTCATCCCTTTTCGAGCCGCCCAGCCGAAGTGTATATATTTCCCGCCACTATACCACTAAGGCCGAGGACATCGTGGAGTACGTGTGCCAAAGGATCAAGTACAGGCCAACGTCAACTTCAAGGCGTCGTGGTGCGAGTATCTACATGCTACCTGCACCTCGTCATGGCAGAGGACTTTTAGCCGCAAGGTGTAATATTCCGTCGCTTCCGCGGACAAGTGCCACACGATCGCACAAATACAGTGCTCGAGTGAAGTGAGTTTTACTAACATAGTTTTAAGTTTATACACTAACACACATTGTACTATTTTAATATACCTATATTATGTTAGTCTGTAAGGTATCTATGGGCCAAAGTAGCCTAAAAATAAAGGTTTTATTATTATTATTATAAACGATTTTTTTTACGTTCTGAAAACTATAATTCGTTCGAAATCAGCAATTCGTTTAACTGTAAATAATTAATATTCTTTCGAGCACCTTTTAAGGCATTAAATATTCACTAAGCCTACTGCCTAAGCATTAACTGTCACGTCGACACTTATATATTACTTATTTACCAAAAACAGGGTTATAGAGCAAACAGAAATATGACTTGAAACGAGGCGGAGTACGTAGAACTTCCCGCTGTGGCTCCATGAGCCTTGTTGCCAGTTGTTGGCTAGTTGGCTCTCTGTCAGCTGACAATGGTTCAACACAAATACACACGGTTATGGTGTATCTTCTGGGTAGTAATAGTCTGTGAGGCCGGATATCCACTATGTTCGCGAACCTCTTGCGCTCCTCGCCCCTGAAACTACTCCGCATAGCATAGCAAGGTTCTGGAAAATATTCTTAGTAACTTAAAAAACTTATTCGATAGATACAAGATCATAGCAGATTTAATCAGTATGGTTTCCATTCCGGTGCAATACGTCAATATTCCACATTTACGCGGCCAAAATTGAATTTAAAAAAACTTGCGGTAAACACATAAAATAGCACATGCAGAGCTAGAAGACAGTTCCAAGAATCCTAACTGAGCCCCACCACCTACCTGCGATACACCCCGACCGCTTTCAGGGAGTCGGTACTTGACCGTCAACCCGTGCGCTCGTTTTTGCTGCTTAAAGTTACAAACACAACAAAAGTGACAACCTTAATAAAAAAAATTGTGTCATTTTTGAAGTGAAAGTGATGGATTCCAATAACACAGGTTTCTTTATTGATATTATTATTTACTTACCCAAAATGCTCAATTCGAATAATTTGGGGGTTTCAAACACATGGGTTGTTTTAGACAAATTTTGAAGTAATTGGGTTTAAAGATTCTTTATTTATTCTAAAAGAACATACATTGTTCACTTAGCGAATAAATACATAATTAAGGTAAGGTAAGGTAGTCCAGTAGCTAAATTTTGAACTTCAAAGGTCAATTTGTTGTATTTCTCGATGAGATACGATCATCATTCTTTTTTTATTTGAAACTACTCGTACAATCCTTTGACTAAAAGAAAATATGAAAACCAGCTGCGGAAGAGTGCAGATGACAAAACGGGGGAAGTACTTTTCGTTGTTTTAGACACTACAAGCACTACTACTACTGAGTTCGGATTCACTTATTAGCAACCTGAGGCCCATGAAGAGATCAATTCCCAGAACATTTTGCCCGGAAAAAATAAACATGTTAATGCCTGAATATCCCGACGAACCAGACTCGAATAGCGAGCAGCAAGATGAATCCATTCCGTTATAATATTTTATTTTTGTATAAAATTCTTCTGTTGTATTAATTTGTTTGTAATATTGTACAAATTTTGTTTTATTTTATTTCTTTGGATTGAATAAATAATTTTTGCCTTAATTTACAAAAAAACTTAACTAAACAAAAGAAATACTCTTATGAGATATTTAATATCATGCAGATGTGATATAAGTCAACAAATAATTTTGGCAGCGTAAATGTAGAATATTGACGTATGGTGTCCAGACTGAAGATGCAGTACCTACTTGATTTGACGCAGTTGGTTGGTGGGAATCTCGATAGGAAAACCAAATGTCTAGGAATATTTCTAGATCTTTCGAAGGCATTCGACACAAGTTCTGTTCCCATAATTATTGCCAAATTGGAGCTACTTGGTGTTAGAGTTAAAAGCACTGCAAATCTTCAAAGATCATCTAAACAACCAAACCCAAAAAACCAAAATTGATAATTACTTCAGTGATGAAGAAACCTTGTCCTACGGAGTGCCCCAAGGTAGCACCTTGGGTCCTATTTTGTTTCAAATACATATATGTAAATGACTTATGCAGAATGTCCCTCCCCAACTCGACGATCTTTGTATATGCCGATGAGTCCGTGGTTATAGTTGTCGGATCCACATGGGATAGTGTTAAAAGTAGCGCGGAATTGGTAAATATTACGTGAAATAATAAAATGCCTCAACTTAAACCTGCTTACCCTCAACTGTAACAAGACATCATTATATATTCCATTCGCCATCCGTCAGAGCTCCGCACCGGACCACACCCTTTCGATAATAGCGCACACTTGCTCACAACTGTCATATTCATGCCAATGTCCAACACTCACGCGTACCGATCACTTCAAATACCTTTGTGTTCAAATAGAAGGGGTTACACTGGAATAAACACATTGATGCCCTAACGTCGAGAACGCTGAGACTGATACATATCTTCAAGTCACTTAGAGTGGCTGCAAACCTTGATATTCTAAAAATGGTGTGCTATGCTCTGTGTCAGTCCGTTCTTGGGTACTGCATCAATGTATGGGGTGGTGCTGCTAAAACTACTTTTCTTAGAATGTAGAAGCCCAGAGAGCAATACTGACAGTGATGCTACGAAAACCTTATCGCTATCCAACAACTCCACTCTACTCAGATTGTAAGGTACTAACAATTCGTCAGCTCTTCGTGTTGCAAACTGTTCGCAGAAGACGGAGTGTCTTCCCAGTGTCCCATCGTCTGACCCCAACAAACGAACCAATATTCCCCCAGGTACACGACACAAATCCGCTTTTGCCAGACACCAATACTTCACATTAAGTACACTAATCTACAAGAAAATTCATAAAGAACTAAATATACTCGATTGCAATAAGTTTAAATTAAAAGCTAAGGTGATGGAATGGCTACTTAAACAGGACTATACACAAACTGAATCACAACTAAAATACATTGCCTAGTATTGCTTGTTTTGCTTTTATTGCTTCATGACACGGATGACACCTCACACTCAATACTCTCATATAAAAACTCACGACACATACATACATCATAAACAAATTCCCACACACATTCACCCATTCATTCATTCCTAGGTAATAAATTGTTATTTTTTACTATTTTTCCTTTCCTTTTTCTGTATATTTAATATTTTTTAAAGTAAATCTGACTGTTAACACAAACAATAAGTTGGCACAGTCCGCAGTTGTATAATCCCTACTTTTAAGTAACCTCACAGCTGAATACTGTCTCTTAAAATACAGGTTATCCTAGTTTAAGAGGCTCACAAAATCTGTATACAGACTTCTGCAGCGTAGTTAGTATCTTGTTATACCGGATATGTATGGTGAACACTAATGTATCTTTCCTTGTGACAATAAACTATTATTATTATATAGGTACCTTTCCAAGGGCTAAAGGTTGATCTTCTTATTCAGGGTTTATTCGGCCGTAGGGTATCTTCAAGTAACCCTTCTTACCCAACCTTTTGCAGCAGCTGTCACCGTCCATTTCCATTTTAATAAAATGAGTTCATCTGCCTACCACATACTCTATGTCGTATATATATACCTAAACATAGAAATAGAAAAGTATTTACCAGCGCTATAAGTTGAACAGTTTGCACCGGAAGGACGCACGTCAATGCAGGGTTCAATTATTAATGTTGGTGCCCCAGAGCATTGAAACGAAGGGATATGGCACAAACATTTTGAAAACCGACATCGATGGGGTCCACACTCGTAATTATGCACAACAATAATTTTCCAAACTCTGCTTTCCAAGCGTTCTCTGATTAGGAACAAGAGAAATTATGTTCATTTCTGACTCTTGAACGCAAGGTCTAATTTTTATACACATATACAACAAAGTTAGGAAAGGCAGGCAGATGATGATGCCCAACTATCTCTAATATCCCTTCAGTTACTTCCCTCCTAACTCCTAATTTCTACACGATTTCGGCGTGTCTCCCTATTTTCTATGATCCGACTACTCGTTCAAACAATGTAGCGCGGTCACAAGTGGACGTGGACGTACACGTTCGTTATCGACCGAGCTACATTCAATTGTGTGCCGTATATGATATTGCAGGAGCTTAATTAAGTCACACTGTGCAGGGTTAGTTAGCAACGCAAACAATAAGAGCAAGCGGTGGGAACTAGAGCTACACGAGCACTCCTGGCACATTATATACATAGCAAGCAGTGGGATCTAGAGCTACTCGAACACTTCTGGCACATTATATACAGAGCAAGCAGTGGAATCTAGAGCTACACGAGCACTTCTGGCACATTATATACAGAGCAAGCAGTGGAATCTAGAGCTAGACGAGCACTTCTGGCACATTATACCTATACAGAGCAAGCAGTGGAATCTAGAGCTACACGAGCACTTCTGGCACATTATATACATAGCAAGCAGTGGGACCTAGAGCTACACGAGCACTTCTGGCACAATATATATAGAATAAGTAGTGGGATCTAGAGCTACACGAGCACTTCTGGCACATTATATACATAGCAGTGGGACCTAGAGCTACACGAGCACTTCTGGCACAATATATACAGAGCAAGTAGTGGGACCTAGAGCTACACGAGCACTTCTGGCACAATATATACAGAGCAAGTAGTGGGACCTAGAGCTACACGAGCACTTCTGGCACAATATATACAGAGCAAGTAGTGGGATCTGGAGCTACACGAGCACTTCTGGCACAATATATATAGAATAAGTAGTGGGATCTAGAGCTACACGAGCACTTCTGGCACATTATATACATAGCAAGCAGTGGGACCTAGAGCTACACGAGCACTTCTGGCACAATATATACAGAGCAAGTAGTGGGATCTGGAGCTACACGAGCACTTCTGGCACAATATATACAGAGCAAGTAGTGGGATCTAGAGCTACACGAGCACTTCTGGCACAATATATACAGAGCAAGTAGTGGGATCTGGAGCTACACGAGCACTTCTGGCACAATATATACAGAGCAAGTAGTGGGATCTAGAGCTACACGAGCACTTCTGGCACAATATATACAGAGCAAGTAGTGGGATCTGGAGCTACACGAGCACTTCTGGCACAATATATATAGAATAAGTAGTGGGATCTAGAGCTACACGAGCACTTCTGGCACATTATATACATAGCAAGCAGTGGGACCTAGAGCTACACGAGCACTTCTGGCACAATATATACAGAGCAAGTAGTGGGATCTGGAGCTACACGAGCACTTCTGGCACAATATATACAGAGCAAGTAGTGGGATCTGGAGCTACACGAGCACTTCTGGCACAATATATACAGAGCAAGTAGTGGGATCTGGAGCTACACGAGCACTTCTGGCACAATATATACAGAGCAAGTAGTGGGACCTAGAGCTACACGAGCACTTCTGGCACAATATATACAGAGCAAGTAGTGGGATCTAGAGCTACACGAGCACTTCTGGCACATTATATAGTGTTTGTGTATTGTAATGCTAACACGTAATCTTTAAGCTCTACAGATTTGAAATTTGCGCATGCGCTACCGTTAATTTAGAAGCAGAATAATCGAAAGTAATAAGTTTTCTGAACCTTTGAATCTAAATCGAAATTCGGGTGCACTAAATCAATCTTTTATGAAAAGTAAACACATTCAACAAAGTAGTAAACTATCCAAGTCTCTCATAAATTATAATTACGGAGCTGTCAATTTAGTGATTATGCCCACCTGCCTCCGAACGACGCGAAGAGGCTGCGAATTGACAAGTACCTCTCCATCATGTTGCAACAACATGCAACTATTAATAACATAATGGGTTGCGCCGGCGGCGGCGGGCCGGGCCAGGCAGGGCCGTCGGACCGACGATCGAGTCGTAATCGACAAGTCGCCAAATGTAACTAAGTTTTACTTCACCCTCGTGATGCTAAATACCTACTGGAGGGATAAAGACGATTACAGACTAGCGGCTCAGTAAAAAAATCTGCCCGCATTATAATTTTCTTCACGTCATTACTCTGGCTAGGCATCGATATTTATTACTTTCCGCCTTACGGTGGTTATCTTTGGGCGGAATATGTTCTATACTCAAGTAAAACCTTGTAAAGTCAAACTCTAACACATATTATGACGTACATATTGATACGAAACTCTTGGCTGTAAGTATTGTTTTATATCCAGTATGTATTTCAGTAATTTTGTAATTTGGTTTTCTTTTCTGTCGCAAATATTACATAGAAGGAACATTGAGTAGGTATAAAATTAGGTATCTAGAATATTTTTTAATAATTATTTGTAACTAGCTGTGCCCGCGACTTCGTTCGCGTGGATGTCGGAACACAATAATGTGTCGCTTAGGAAAGGTGTAAAAGGAAGAATCTTCCGATCTTGTCTGGTACCTAACGCTTCCCTTGCCTGGGGTTCTCAACCATAGCCCTTTCGACTGTACAGCAGTCACTGCGACTTCAGGGTTCATAATGACAATGCGACGAAGTGTCACTTTGATTTTTGAGGATAAATAAAAATGAAAGCGCCTGCTCGAGGCTGATTGTCTGACCAAATAGCCATATTATGTCCATTTTATTTTTCATTTGTTTTAGCATACTAAGTTAGACCGGAATAAATCGTAAAATCATACCACCATTTTATCTAAAGTATATCTGAGATTAGTAGGTGAAGTTTGAAGTTAGTTTTTATAAGTCTTGTCTTCTTCTCTGCCGCTCTGCGATAAATTTAGAAATTCTTAACTTGGTATTGTAGATAATACATACCAATATTAAGACTTTATCATAGCGTCGAGATATCTAGAAGATAAAAAGAAGAATACATCAATGGTGTTACTCTTAAATCGTACCTACTGAAGTTTATCTGAAAAGTAGTTTGAAGTCTTTCTTAACTTATTCTGTAAACCTGTGCCCACATTTGCTAACTCTCTCTTGGTGGATAGCCTTAAGATACCTTGAAGGTCGATATGGTGCATTTCCGACGTTTGGCCCCCAAACTGGAACGGGCCGGGGCCGCCATGGGATCTGGAGGCGATAGTCCTCGCGCGCCTATGTATGAGTGGCGCGCGGAGGCACTACGCCGCGCGCCGGGGGGCAGATTCGCTTCCGCGGCAAATCGGTGCGGAGCGGACAGATCTCCGGCGCGATCTCATGGCGGCATGGAAAGAGCGACTGTCGCTACCCAGCGCAGGGCACACCGCGATAGCGGCGATAAGACCCCTCTTTAAGGAGTGGCTAGAGAGGCGCCACGGCGCTCTCACCTACCGCCTGACGCAGGTCCTCACCGGACACGGAAGTTTCGGGAGGTTCCTGCACATCATCAGGCGGGAGGAAACGCCCGGGTGTCACCATTGCTAGGATCGCCCAGAGGACACGGTGGAGCACACGGTGGAGGTCTGCCCCGCTTGTGCGGAGCACCGCCGTGTCCTCGTAGAGGCGATCGGCAGCGGCGGCGACCTCTCGCGTCCGGCCCTGGTGCGAGCCATGGTCCGGGGCGAGAGGGAGTGGGAGGCAGTCACCTCCTTTTGCGAAGCAGTCCTGCTAGCAAAGGAGGTGGCGGGATGGCTCAGGGAGAGAGCCTCCCGTCCCAGCCACCGTGGGAGACTCTCCGGGCGTCGGGAGCCGCGTGACGACTCCCGGCCACCGTAGGCGCGGGCCTGCGAGCGGAGAGTAATGGGTAGCTGGGTTTTAGTCAGTAAGAGTCTGACACTCCCTTCCGCTCCACCCAGAGCGGGAGGGGTCATTTGATGATTTCCCATCCGAAAAAAAAAAGGGTCGATATGATTTTAACCAAGACAATGGCTAAAAATTTAGTTAATGTCTCGAAGACATAATTTACAATACCTTTTTACGACATGGCAGTGCTACTTGTATTGGGTGTGCACCTTGACGTATCGCTGCCGGCCGTAGTCGAGTCGACGGCAGCGAAGAGTCCTGGGACGCGGTGGTTTCCTTCTGCGAAACGGTCGTCTCGCAGAAGGAGGCTGTGGAAAGGGAGAGGGAGATCTCATCCACTCACGCGGCCCGCAGTAGGCGCATCGGGCGTCGGCGGAGGGCGGACAACGCCCTCTTCCAGCCCACTAAACGGGTCCAGGGGCGACGAATTCGGGGACGTCTGTCACCGCCAACACATCAGGACTTGAGCTGGCGGCGCGTAGTGTTCCACGCGCGCCCCTCTTTGCCGTCACCAGTCGGGGGTTGCGGAAGGATCGTACGGTCCCGCAACCCCCGGCGTAGGTGTGAGACGGAACACTGGGGTGATTTTTAGGCAGTAAGAGCCTGACAGACCTCGCCGCCCGCCCCAGGGCGGCGAACATCCATGAAGATTTTCCACCCCGGAAACAAAAAAAAAAGGGTGTGCATCTGCCGAACCTATACTCAATAAATCAACAGCCCGTCTGGAGGTGTGCGTTGAAGCATTATCATGGTAAAGAAATTTTAAAAAATTCGAGAAAAAAGGCAAAAACTATGAAAGTATGATATGATCTTAAAACCTTATGTCACTAAGAAATGCTTCTCTGTTAACAATGTTAGAAAGGTTGTTTGCCCCTCGAAAGAGCTCCTACATAAAGTTGCCCGTGTGTGTGTTTGTTTCGGCCTTTCTTCTCAGAGTAGTCAGATAGGAAACGCCGACTTCATCTAGTTTAAAAAAAAACATGATTGACGTGTAAAAGTGTTTGTACAAACCTACTTACAAAAATAAAATCATTTATCATTTATCATTGCAATCTTTATCACTCAGAACACCACATCACATAATATTATCTTACATTATCCTCACTTTTTATTTGAAATTCTTTTAGCGCCACTAATCAACCAACATTATGTAATCATTATCATTACTTTTTCAAATAACACAGGCAGAAGTGACTGTGATAGTCATCTTATAGGTAAGCCTGCATGACGTGATTATTCACATAATAATGTTATAAACACAATAATTATGTTTTCGTTAGTACTATAAAGCGCCAATAGATGTCATTACGTGTATCCAACTTACGTAATGAAAGTTGTTGTAGAATACTTTAAATTGATTATTTCTTTTGATACAGTGAACCGATTGCGATGAAACAAAAACTAAACACTACTCCGAGTTCTACACTATATTTGAGTATAAAAATTAACCATATTGGTTTGGTACTTTTTACGTTGAACGTGTTCAAATCAAATTTTGTCACATCCAAACAGACAAACAGACAAACCGACAAACCGACAAACAGATAAACAGACAAAAATTCTAAAAATAGATGAAAGGGCATCTGTTGGTTATCCTATAACACCCCAACTATTTTTTTTTTTAATATTTTCAATGTACAGAAACGCCTCGTCTACAGATTTATTATATGTATAGATTAGTAGATATGTTACAGCCAAAGTAATAAATCCGGATATTGTTTATATATTATCTAGCCATTATTTATAATGTCTACTCAATTTAGATAAAGTGATAATTGACACAGAATTAATCACATTAGCGAAGCGGGGCTACGTCGACATAGGACGCTAGAGCGAGCGAAGGGCACCCCGAGGTTAGGTTTGGTTAGGTTACTTTAAACCTTGTGCACAGATATTGGAGCCCCGCTTCGCGGGGCTACATCGACATAGAATGCAAGAGCGAGCGAAGGGCACCCCGAGGTTCGGTTTGGTTAGGTTAAATTAAATATAATGACCAGTCATTATGTATAATAGCTATTTAATCATTATGACTGTAACAGATACACACCGTGCCAAACTGATCAATCGGTGTGACTTAGGTATTTAAAATATTATCTAGTTTCTGCGAATCATAATTTCACAACAACTCAAGTAAGCCATGTCCTAAAATTTCATTTTTTTTATAAATAAACGATATTTCCAGCATCCCGAAATTAATCACTTGTGTTGTGTGTAATGAGCTTAACAGTGTCGCGTTGTCCCGGCGGCGCGCGGCGGCCGGCGGCGGCGCGGACGCGACGCTCGTAAACCGTCCGCGACTTAATTGCTTTATTTTTCCGCTACATTGCACATTGGGCTCCCGGAGTCTTGGCGCTGCCAACGGGACATAAGCCTCTTAGCTTTTTTACCTTCGTGTTGTTTGTTGCATTTATGATGATGAATATAGGAAATTGTTGTCTCTCGTGATCAAGTAATAATTAATGTCCAAACAATCTTATAGATAACAAAATCCAATGTCGAGAAATATCTTCAAACAACAAAACATGTGATAGAAAAAGTTTAGGATTTTTTTTTCAATATTCACTTTGAAAAGGCGCTACGTTAGCCAATTATGTTGCACATACACGCACGTCGTTTTTTTCTCCGTAAACAACCCTAATAGATATACATATTCGGTACTGTATATAGAAAAGACTTCCGTTTAATCGGGAAACTGATTCACCCCTTCTACTACACGTATACGTGAAATTATAGAGGTATGAGGAACAGGGTGTAAAGTTCACTCAACCTCCATAGAAAAGGGAGGATCCTCCGACCAGATGGGTGTTATGTCTGGCGGGCAACTGCCCAATGATTCATGTCGGGCTGTTGTATCTATGCTAATTGCGCGGTAAACTCTGCTTGCGCGATGCAGGATTTGTGTAACGTCAGTATGACGCGTTGTTCCCATATGGCGTTGTAGATACCGCTACAAATGTTTTCGATGCGAAGTTATGTAAAAATGCAATGAGCATAGTATTCAATATTATATTCCTAATTCCTACCAAACGTGAGCCCCTCTACCATTTCTACGAAAATACTACTTACACGAACTTATTACGCAGTGCATTGCAACTTTAGTTTGTAAACTTCTCCCTATTGGGTGAAGGTAAACAGCAATGAAAAGGGAATCAAATATAAAAGTTTCTTCATATTTTCATAGTGCCCCTGATTGAGTCAGGTCACGGGGCACGTGTGAGGATGAAAGGAACTCCTACAGGTGTCTGTAAGGGAAAGAAAACAGTAGGAGATCTTCGTCTTTATAATATAAAAAAGTTATTAAAAAAAATAAAAAACCCGACTGCAGGCGGCAGGCGGGACCCATACCATTTTTATTATAATTATTTTCAAATTCAAATGGGTCCCGCTTGCTTCCAACTTTTATTTAATTTAAAATGGGCTTGTTTTTAGCTTTTCAGTTCTTTTAACTTAAGTTTTTTTACCGCAGTCGGGTTTTTTATTTTTTTTAATAACTTTTTTTATTTCCAGCTTTTTAGTTTACAAAATTAAATGTGAAAGATTTCGCTGACGATTTAGTTCTTACGTGTTTTTTACGATTTGTCACTTCGAATTACTTTTAACCATATAAGTTGTTTATATTTTTGTAATCGTCTTTTAAAGCTCTTTATTTTGATACCCCACTCGATAGGTTTTGAGATTTTTTTTTTTTTTTTAAGACATACATACATATATAGTAGTCTCCATATTGAATTTTCACTAACGTCATGTCTTTAGTGACACTCGCCGGACTAAGAGGAATCGATTGACGTGTGAATCATAAAAATCGGCCCAGGCGTTTGGTCTGTATAGTGCTTCAAAGGAACATACAAACATACATACATACATAGGCTGATGAACACCTTACCACTCCCTTGCGTCGCGCAGTCGGGTAAAAAAGTATGAACAAAAGGTCGGTCACAATGGGCCTTATAAGAAGGCTAAAAGTCACCCAAAGGGCAACGGAGAGGGCTATGCTTGGAGTTTCCCTGCGTGATCGAATGAGGAGATCCGCAGGAGAACCAAGGTAACCGACATAGCCTGAAGAGTTGCCAAACTTAAGTGGCAATGGGCAGAGCACATTGCTCGTAGAACAGCTGATGGCCGATGGGGCCGAAAGGTTCTGGAGTGGCAACCACGTACCGGAAGACGTAGCATTGGAAGGCCTCCCACAAGGTGGTCCGACGACCTTGTGAAGGCCGCAGGAACCCGTTGGATGCGAGAAGCGCAGAACCGGTCGAAGTGGAGGTGCTTAGGGGAGGCCTATGTCCAGCAGTGGACGTCTTTCGGCTGAAATGATGATCATGATGAACAAAAGTGTCTTATACTTACTCACTTTTTTTAACCAAATGAGTCGTTGGACTGTTTGTCAACCGATCTCATTAAAAACTCAACAGAAATAACTAAAAACTCTAAAGTGTTCGAAGGTATTTCCAGTATCTTATTCATAAACCGAAGAAGGAAAACAACATATTTTGTTTACTCTAAACTATTATTATTAGGTAGGTATTTAGGAACTCCAAAGACGTCACGGTATTCGTGTCTGCTAATATCAATAGTTTATACGATGACAAGATGGGATGGCAACAAAGTCAAAGTCCAATCACTTATTTCAAATACGCATATTAAAGGCACTTTTGAACGTCAATAATTACAATAAAATAGAATTGATTCTAGTCGCCCCCCTTCCAAAAGGTAAAGAACTCCACCGTTACTCTTTTAAAATGTTTATCAAGGTTTTGTATACATTCGTTACATAATTATTGTGAAGACGATGCACCTAGAATAAAATTAGTCTACCACAAAAGGTAAAAAGAATTAAAAACAAAGCAATGACAGGTAAATCAATTATGTGATAGATAAATGGTACTCACATATTTACAAATATTGTAAAAGTAGATGATTTTCCTAGAATTTTAACAAGTGTGTGTTACTGTAGTCACAGAATGTAAAAATCAATGTCATAAAAATTTAAAAAATATAGCAACCAGTTTGATTTTGTTACCAGTTACTTAAATGAGTTAAATTAGCAACCAGTTTGATAGACTCTAGATTGTCGTATGGAGCAGGACCAGCATATTTCCAAGCATTCTTATCTTGTATATTATAATCCTCTAATTTGTAATATCCTTGTTTACAAAGTGTGCTTTTAATATGAGTTTAAATTTTCTTTCATTTAATTGCAATATATCACCTGGTATTTTGTTGTAGCACTTGTACAACGTTGTACAATGTCTTGAGGTCAGCATTTATGTAGTTGAGACTTATGTCATCAGCCATCGCTTCTGAGATCGGCAATTTTAAGGCGCGACGACAAATAGTCTAGTATATTGCAATAGTACTATTGCATTACAAACGCTAGTAATGCAATATTCGCATTGATTGATTAAAAAAACAATCAGTCAAAACGCAAGTCCTACTGTATTCTTACTGCAATTTTGAAAAACTCATAGAAATAGATACACTAAAATAGAACGATGTACCTGGAACCAAATATTATTTTGTGAAAACTCACACGTAAGTATATGTACCTACATGTGGGTCATTTCTTTTTTTCCTTCTTAGTTTTAATCATGATCTAGCAGTTTGAGTAGTTTATGCGGCCTACCCAAATGTCCTTTCTTTGGTATTGTTCGTCGAATCGTTGAGCTCCTTAAGTCTTGAGCTGCACGATTTTTGACAAATGCGTGCACTGACTGGACAGGTCCTCTCAATCTGTGTGGTTCTTTCCTCAAAAGACCACCTCAGACATCAATCTACATGGTCTTCATATAACCTGACCAAGATTATGTCTGGACTTTAAAAGAGACTGTGACCTCTGAGTTTGTTTCGGCCTTTCTTCTCAGAGTAGTCAGATAGGAAACGCCGACTTCATCTAGTTTAAAAAAAAAACATGATTGACGTGTAAAAGTGTTTGTACAAACCTACTTACAAAAAATAAAATCATTTCATCATTTCATTTCATTTCATTACATTCTATGCAAATAAATATTTTCTATTCTACTACAGCAGAAAATAAAGAATGGATAAGTTAAACAAGATTACACCTGGATTTAATAAATATTATGTAAAATAGAAACCGTCACCCATCAATAAATACAAAAAGAAAATGACAAGAGCTAGGAGTAGTTGATCTACTGCACAATATTGTACTATGTCGGTTACGGTCGAGGAGCCTGTATCAATCCGCCCAGCGCGCCGAAAAACATCCGGACTTTAATAACCCCTGTCGTGTTGCCGGCTCCTCGACCTGTCGTGTTGCCGGCTCCTCGACCTGTCGTGTTGCCGGCTCCTCGACCTGTCGTGTTGCCGGCTCCTCGACCTGTCGTGTTGCCGGCTCCTCGACCTGTCGTGTTGCCGGCTCCTCGACCTGTCGTGTTGCCGGCTCCTCGACCTGTCGTGTTGCCGGCTCCTCGACCTTTCCCAATTAGAAACCACATCGAGACTCGTGTATTTTATGTAATGTAATCATTAATTAATCAAATATTTCAGCAATTTAGATTGAATTTTAGAGAATAAAATTGTTTCCGATTAAAATTAGTATCACTGCAATTTATATGCTTGACTTATAACAATACACAACACTGTTGTAGGACACATCAATATTTCTTTTTAAGCTTAGTTCACGTTTTAATAAAAGACTACCGACACAAAATTCCCAAAAAACCCCTCTTGTAGGTATAGCCACTCAATAGAGAGTTCATACAATATAGGCTACAACAATAAGGTGCGCCGCTGCATCTGCAAAGTATTCTGCATTGTGTGCCACAATGCGCGTGCGCCGATCAGCACGGCACACACCTGTGCTATTATTACCATTACAAATTATTATAATTTGCTAACAATGTTTAATTTAATTTTACAGATATTAAACATGTTTTTATTGTGTTCAGCAACCCATTGATATTAAGTAGATAAGAATACTTACCTTTCTTGTAGTAAGTCGGACTATGCTGGGTGACACCTACCTGTCTGCGTTTGGGCGCTCCTTGCGGGGCTCCGCATCGATGTCAATGCGGTGAAGCTGTCGACTGCGGGCACCATGGCCTATGTTGCAGTAGGAGCGCAGGCCGGATAGCACGGTACGCCAGCATTAATGACATCATCCTTCTTGTTCTTGTTACCGCCGAGGTGCCAGCTGTTTTAGAACCCAACGGCCTGACACGCGACGATGGGAAGAGACCAGACGGAATGACCATAATGCCCTGGAAGTTAGGCAAACCTTTGGTGTGGGATGCAAAATGTGTCGACACCCTAGCGCCATCCCATCTTCCTAGCACGGTGGGCTGTGCTGGGGCGGCTGCTGCAGGTGCAGAAAACCGCACACGGCAAAAATATTCCAACCTGATTGGGAGTTATATGTTCGAGCCGTTTGGGGTTGAAACACTAGGGCCATGGGGCCAGAGTGCCCACTTGGTTTTTCGAGATATCGCCAAGCGGTTAGTCGACTCTTTACGTGACCAAAAGGCTGGCCTATTTCTTGGCCAAAGAAGTACCATTGCCATAGGTACAACGTGGCAATGCTGCCAGCCTTTTGGGCACTGTTCGTGTTGACAGCGATGCGGATGAATTTTTTGATGCCCTATGATTATTTTGCTTATTTTTTCATATAAATGTACATATTATTATTATTATTTTAAATATTAGCATAGATTATGTAAATAAAGTGGTATTGTGGAAAAAGACTTTTAATTATACTCTTGAGGACTACAATGTTAAGTTTGTTCTTGGTATAAATTCATATTCCAACTACGGAACCCTTCATTGTGCGTGGTTCGATCCGACACGCACTTGGCCGGTTTTTTTTATGAGTTGCGCTTTGGATTTCATCCCGATTCAAGGAGAGTGCGTGTTTGGCGGGTTCTTGGTCGCCAGAGTTAACTCCGGAATCCTCAGGAAGTTCATCCGTACCTCCTAGGTGGAAGAATGGACCTCGTTTTGATACAACACCATTTAAATACGGAAGCGTATTTTGACGAGATTGTGCAACCTATGTAGTATCTTACCGACAACAGTGTAGCTTTTTATAATCTGCAAAATCGGACTTTTTCGGTTTTGATAGGTACCAGTTTAGATTTGCTTATTATTGTTTTATTTATTCATTAATAACGCTTATAATTAATTACTTAAACAATTAAAATCTGTATTCAATTACGCTTCTATTGGGTTACATAAAACTAAAATAAAACTAAGATAAAATTTAATTAAAATGATTACTATGAATACTGTTAGTTTAGTTAGTACCAAACATTCTAATACCCATTTATTATCATTATTACCGCGCCCACACCCCATACTTGATAATGTCAACACAACACAGACCTGCCCACGCGCCTGCCATCAATCATGGCGGCGTGTCAAATGACATAGTTCATGGATACCTCGGGTCATGTGCCTCTCGGCCTGGGACAGTATTGAATATTCCGCATATTTTTGATCGTGACATATGACACGTTATACATGCTCGTAGGGCCATAAACATTCACGGCTGGGCGAAGTTGTGGCGTAGGTCACTTCAACAGAATTGACACAACTTATTAACATGCGCAAAATCCCATTTACGTTGTGCAATTTGAGTATTCAATAGACTGCCAGCGGATTTGACTAAGCTCAAAACATTTCTGTTAGATAAAAACTTATACTCAATGTACGAACTGTAATTTAATATTCCAAAGTGGCTAAATAATAACAGCCGCACAGGTCGATAGATCAGGTTAAGCTACGCTTGTCGCGGTAGGTCTGTGGATGGGTGACGATCTTATTTTTTTTTTCTTTTTTTAGTTTTTAAACGTTGCCCCACGCTTTACTTACCGTGACCCCTCCGTGCCTCGCCGTTGGTCCCGGCTGTCATTCGTGGATCTTTGACAGTCGTTACGGGTAGTCAGAAGCCCGAAAGTCTGACAACCAGTCTTATCAAGGGGTATTACCCAGTAATTGCGTTGTGGAGGTCAGACAGGTAGTCGCTCCATGTAAAATACTGGTATTCAGCTACATCCGGTTAGTCTGGAAGCCGACCCCAACATAGTTGGGAAAAGGCTAGCAGATGATGATTCCAATTATCTATTTTAAAAAACTGCAATGTATTAAAAGGGAAATATAGATTTTTGTAAACATATTTTTTTTATTATTATTGCGCAAGTTCACTTTTATATAATTTATATTAGTATTATTAATTATGATGTATATAATGTATCAAATACAATATAAATTGTTCCTGATAAATAAATAAAAAAATATGATCTACCGGTCTATTCTGTAAACATCTCACCGTGTAAACTTAGGTGAGGAGAGCTAGAAGAGAGCTGTCAATGTCAATAGTGTCAATCGCTAGCAATAGGTGGAATGACAGCTCACCTAAGTTTTCTTCCCAACAAAATGGCCTCTCTACAAACCCTTCCTCAAAAACCTCAGCAGGCTTCTGATAATAGCCAGTTGTGGTAGACCTCATCGAACTAAACCCCGCGGTGTGTGTCCGACTGAGACGCCATGCTCCTGGCAGCAGGAGTCATGCAAGGAAGTTAAAAGCCTGCTCTTGTTTCTTCTGAAGCTGGCCTTACTTATTAGAATCTTCCTTTACGATCTGTTAGTTATTTGTTACCTTACGTATTACTCAATCTAAATTGTTAGGTTACCTACGGTACCTGTTACCTGTTACCTACGGTATTACAATATCAATTTATCAGTCATTGGTCAGCAGATTTCAAAAAGTCCCCTGAAAGTGAACGATGCAGCAATTTAAATGATAAATGATAAATGATTTTATTTCTGTAAGTAGGTTTGTACAAACACTTTTACACGTCAATCATATTTTTTTTTAAACTAGATGAGGTCGGCGTTTCCTAACTGACTATTCTGAGAAGAAAGGCCGAAACAAACTCAGAAGTCACAGTCTCTTTTAAAGTCCAGACAAAATCTTGGTCAGATCGTGTGAAGACCATGTAGATTGGTGTCTGAAATGGTCTTTTGAGGAAAGAACCACACAGATTGAGCGGACCTGTCCAATCAGTGCACGCATTTGTCAAAAATCGTGCAGCTCAACTCAGAACTTGAGGAGCTCAACGATTCGACGAACAATACCAAAGACAGGACATTTGGGTAGGCCGCATAAACTACTCAAACTGCCAGATCATGATTAAAACTAAGAAGGAAAAAAGAAATGACCCACATAGTCCTCACATTCACAATAATTAATTTAAAAAAAAATAATAAAAATTACTTACAAAGTAAATATTCATGTCATTGTCTAAATAAAATTCATCAATGTCAATGTGTATATAAAAAATCCGGACATAATCTTTGAGGACCATGTAGATTAGTGTCTGAAATGGTCTTTTGAGGAAAGAACCACACAGATTGAGCGGACCTGTCCAGTCAGTGCACGCATTTGTCAGTAACCGTGCAGCTCAACTCAGAACTTAAGGAGCTCAACGATTCGACGAACAATACCAAAGACAGGACATTTGGGTAGGCCGCATAAACTACTCAAACTGCCAGATCATGATTAAAACGAAGAGAGAAAAAACAAAAAAAATTACCCACATAGTCCTCCATAGTAAATGTACATGTCATTATTTAAGTAAAGAGATACTTAAAAAAAAAAAAGAAAATTATTAAAGTGTAAAATAGCAAAAATAAAAACAACAATCTAAACCTATTGGAGCAGCTCAATCCCAAGCCTTTTTGTCCTCAATATTTATTTATTTATTTATTTATTTATAGTCTTTTACAGTATAATAGGCTTTCTGACATAGTTTTCGCTTTATAAAAGATTTGAATTTATTAAGGCTTAGTTCTTGAATGTGGCTAGGAAGTTTATTATAAAAACGTATACATTGGCATCTAAACGAGCCACCTATTTTTTTGAGCCTTGTTGTAGGAACAACAAATTTGTGTTTGTTACTGTACTTACATAGACATAATTTGTCTAATTTGCTAGAATGTGTCGCTATGTTGTATTTTGCAGCATAGAGACATAATGGAGGTCATGTTGAGTCACCAGAAATATGTTTTAACTCAGTTGGCGATAGTAAACTACCTATTGGTGCCTCCGTGGCGACCGTTCTAGCCCGTACGGCGCCATTTCTCGTTATGAATGTAATAATAAGATCTATACTACATCACAGACTGCTAGACTAATTGGTTTTAGAATAGGCATTTCATGCCCAGCGCTCATCAGTACTCAGTAGATAACATACAAAACGTAACTCCATAGAATACTATTAAATACTAGAGACGTAACACAATAAGCCTATAATGGAGAAGGAGCCATCAATAGTACGAGTAGGTACTGAGGTACTAACTATTCAGCGATAGCTACCGCTATTCAGAAAGAAAATCACGCTATCCTTGCCAAGTTGCTTTTAACTTAAATTTTTTTTTTTTTTTTTATTCTTTAATTTTTGTTCATGTTTATTACCAAACCCATCTTACCTACTTACTGTAATCTGTTTTATTTTTTATTATTTTTAGTTTAGCTTAATAAGCTTTTCAAGGCAGCAAGATATAGGTATAATCAATGCTATGTACGCCGCAATTGTCATGTACATTAGTCCTTTAGTTATTAAGATTATTCTAGCATAAGTTTAATGTGTACGTGATGTGGCTGTGTGTGTGTAAATAAATAAACCATCTCATTCTTTTACTAATCCTTCAGTAACAAGTTAAACCAAATCAAACCCATTCATTCCCTTCAAATATGTCATACCCCATATAATAATGTAATTATGTCATTATGTATTTTACTGTGTGTACATAAATAATAAAATAAATAAATAAACTTTTTCAAAGAAAATATTTTGAAACAAAAAAAATCAGTGGCACTCCGGGAGTGCCGACAGAAGTGAAAACTTGAACAATTACGTGTGTATTTTTTTAATCGTCTTATAAACAAAACACAAACAGAATACTTTGCCATCAATCATATATATATATATATCACATATCGGATATACATTAAAACCGAGTACATCCCGAGGACAGCCGAACACATTCCGAATGTAGCGCGGTGTCGGTTACGGTAACAGTGTCGCGAGTTCAATGGTTTTTTCCCATCTCAAAAACTGCCCAACGCGCTTACAGAAGTTTTCACTTCATTAAAGGGTTCACGGCTCGTGTCAGTCACGTATCATCTAAGTACACAAAGTTGTGCGGGCAGTGCGGGCAGTGCGGGCAGTGCGGGCAGTGCGGGCAGCGAGGTGGAGGCCCATCCACATCCACAGACAATACATTGTATATTGGAACAGCAGTAGACGTGCTACTGGTGGCAGGGAATAGTGCGAATACTATAAACGAACCTATAGAATCTAGAATAGACATGCAATTTTATTTTTCAAGATATCAAAGCTTTCTTAAAAACTATATGGTCGAGATCGAGACTTTTTCTAAGTAGGTACCTATTGCGAGCCCTAGATCTTTTCAGCCAAGCTACTTAGGTTTTTAAGACCATGGACCGAAGTTGCTGGCTTTTGACATGACCAAATAACTTTTTACCTACCTAACTTACTGAAAACAAAACGAAGGAATTGCTGCGGGCCACAATTTAAAAATCCTCATAAGAACGCAAGATAGAAAACAGTAGGTAGAGGCAATCCAAAGAAATCCTGTGCAATTTAACTGTTCTAAGATTCTAGCTGTAAAAACATTTCAATTCATACATTGTGCTGAACTTATCCCAGTTTCAATCCGACTCCGGTCGCTCGCAGTTCCGCGAGGAACTGTGAAAAATAACTTGTGCTTAACCTACTTCCTGCTAAACGATGCCACACACTTGCAAAACTCAACCGTATCTCCTCGATACAGAGTATAAACTAGAATGGAACAGCTAAAGCTTAACATCTACATATGAATTTACACATAAAATCGTACTTTATGTCTGTATAGTAAGAGTACGTTTTCGCATAACAATGCAAATGACTTCCATGTTTCCTTTTCCTCAATTTCCAGAGTTTGGAGAGGTCAACAACCGTGGAAAAGTCCAGTGGTGTGAGGATTGCTCCTCGTCGACATTTCTTGTCAAGACCGACTTACCAGTCGGATTTGAAGTAGCTACCTACGTTCTGTAGCATCAGAAGTGACCTCCGGTTTATTTTGTGAGCAATTCTTCCATCTTACTACTGTTATCAGTCACACGTGTGTCCTCCTTATCTAATCGTTTTCTTGACCTACGGCATGTTAGATTTGAAACAGTTTGTGTTCACGGGGCGGGGGTTCAGTTCAGTCATCTTCAAGGTCGAGGTTTCCAATTTAGAATGTTTCGGCAGATGAAACCTACTGCAGGCTGTCCACTGTGACCATACTGTCCACACACAACATACCTACCTATTTACTTTTTAGGGTTCCGTACCCAAAGGGTAAAAACGGAACCCTATTACTAAGACTTCGCTGTCTGTCCGTCCGTCGTCACCAGGCTGTATCTCACGAACCGCGGTAGCTAGACAGTTGAAATTTTCACAAATTATGTATTTCTGTTGCCGCTATAACAACAAATACTAAAAACAAAATAAAATAAATATTTAAGGGGGGCTCCCATACAACCCATATAACAAACGCGATTTTTTTGCCCTTTTTTGCTCGATATCAATAATGGCAACAGGTACTTAGGCACTTGAAATATTCACAAAATACTCAGTTGTATTTTTACTTTAATAATAAAATTAAAATAAAATAAATATTTAATATACAACAAACGTGTTTTTTTCGGCGTTTTTGCCTTGTGGTACGGAACCCTTCGTGTGCGAGTCCGACTCGCACTTGGCCAGTTTTTTCTCTACCTGTATTGCCCCATAAGAATTACCAAACTTAAGTGGCAGTGGGCAGGGCACATTGCTCGCAGAACAGATAGCCGATGGGGCCGAAAGGTTCTGGAGTGGCGACCGCGTACCGGAAGACGTAGCGTTGGAAGGCCTAACAAGGTGGACCGACGACCTTGTGAAGGCCGCAGGAACCCGTTGGATGCGAGAAGCACAGAACCGGTCGAAGTGGAAGTGCTTGGGGGAGGCCTATGTCCAGCAGTGGACGTCTTTCGGCTGAAATGAAATGATGAAATGAAATTGCCCCATTGCTGGGCAAAGTTCTCCCCAAAGGCTTTCCATTATTCTTTGTACCTACGTTGCCTTCTCCGACCAATCATTTTAATACTAGAAATAAAGATAAATTAGATCAACCTTTTTTCAGATTATCTAAAGTAGGTACATACATCTTTTATGGCTGTGTTAAATGCTACAACAAAATACCTTGTGACATATTGCAATTAAATGAAAGAAAATTTAAAACTCATATTAAAAGTACACTTTGTAAACAAGGATATTACAAATTAGAGGATTATAATTATCCAAGATAAGAATGTTTGGAAACATGCTGGTCCTGCTCCATAATATGCTAAACAATCTAGACTCTAGACAAAATTAAACTGGTTCCTAATTTAATTTATATTTTTTTAAATTTTAACGACATTGATTTTTACAATCTGTGACTACAGTACAGTCAACAGCAAAAGTAGATGATCAAAATCAGAAATTCAATAGGAGTCAAAACTGATCACGAATCTATGGCAGCTGTACTAGTAGTAGTAAATGTTTGGTATAATTTACAATCACATACTTTTGAATCACTTCAACGCCACACAGTTCTGATGCGAACTCCGTTCATTAGTATTGAATTTCTGATTTTGATCATCTACTTTTGCTGTTGACTGTACGTAACTCACACACTTGTTAAAATTCTAGGAAAATCATCTACTTTTACATTTTTAAAGTATTTTGTAAATATGTGAGCACCATCTAACTATCATCTATCTAAAATAATTGATTTACCTGTCATTGCTTAATTTTTAATTCTTTTTACCTTTTGTGGTAGACTAATTTTATTATAGGTGCATCGTCTTCACATATAATTATATTATTTAGACAAGACCTTGTAAAACTTTTTAGAAGAGTAACGGTGGAGTTTCTTGCCCATTCTTCTCCATACGAAAACTACCTTTTGGAATGGGCGACTAGAATTAATTTTATTTAGTTGTAATTGACGTTCAAAAGTGCCTTTAATGTGCCTATTTGAAATAAATGATTTGACTTTGAGTTTGACCAATCCCCCGACGCGACTAAGTCATCACGGCAGCGTTTCCTTGGGTCACTCAGTGGGTGCGTGACGACTCTGGTGCATCTGTCTCGATGCATCCTGTATAAATAATTGCTTACTATGCTTTTTATTATAAAACAATAATGAACATTTTGTTTATTACTATTCAATTTATCATAATAGCCGTAGTTACTCAATTATGTTAATTGAGTTAGTGAATTCTTATACATTTTCGAATCGTAACCATAATGACTCGTGTTGAACTGGTATTTCAAGAAACCTATTTCTTCCTTAACCAACATTATCTTAAAAATACCCCATACCCCTTCGACAGACGTCAATCGTAACTTCGTAAGAGAACACTTACTATCAATCAGGAATACCAGGCAGTACAATAAAGTGATTGCAGTCACCCACCAGTGTCCAATAGACTGGGCTCAATGGTTTCACAGAACCGTTGAGTCACGCTTGCATGGATGTTGAATTCAAGGAAATACACCAAACCGTTTTGTTAAAAATTCACAATAAGTAATGCCATATTATTGGTTTTCCTCATAACATATTCTAGGCAACTCCAAACTAGTTGCGGTGAATATTGATAGAATTCTGATGTATCTTCATATAGGCTTTGAAATACAGAACGTAGGTTGCGTGTCCTACATATTGTATACTTCTGCTCTAGTCAAAATGCGAGATGATAAGTAACAGAGCTATTGATAACTTCAACTATGTTAGCTCTGATGGATGCTCAGATAAGGCATAATTGTTCAAAGAGGTTTGACGAATCGTACATCTAATAACCGATATTATAGTTTTACATAAAAACAATAAAGACATTTTTCTTGTTTGTTTATGTATCATTACATAAAAATTAATTAGAATTTCTTAAAAGAAATTGCAATTGGTCCAAATTACAATCTGTACGACGCAAAATTTCAAGAAAAGTTAAACAAAAATAGTAACAACAAAAAGAATCGCTGAGGACAGGATTCGAACCTGCGCGGGTAGAACCCATTGGATTTCAAGTCCAACTCCTTAACCACTCGGACACCTCAGCTGTGGTGACAAGAGCCAAATTTTTAATCACGTCTACGAGTAACTCGGCGCGCTTATTATGACGTATGAAGGTTTGTTAGCGCCTTCTGTAGTCGCACGCGCATCATTCACTATAACAATAGAGATTAATGACGGAAAGGTTACTAGTTTATTTTTTACCGATTTCATTTTATAAATAGGTAGACACAGGAACTGCTTCATATGCAATTGTTTAATGCGATTCCATAAAAGGTTAATGCTCGACCTAAAACAATAGCGTAATTGATAAAAAGATTACTTGTAGGTAACACACTTATAGGTGCTATTATTCTGATCAAATAACTAACTTGTAGGTATGAACGACCTTTAGAAAGAGATAGCAAGTGTAGTTCGTCGCTTGACCTCATTTTTTTCCTTCTCCCTCCAAAAAACGCTGATGAATTCCATAAAATCAACCCAGTGGTTTTATAGCCTACTTTATTAGATGGTTAATATGTCTACTGTACTAAACTAATGTTGTTTACACGCACACAGGCGTAATTTATTAGGAAAATAACTACGACTCATAAATAAAAGTAATTTATCACACCTCCCTGCGTCACCGAGGCTTTCAACCGTTAATAATAACAGGAAAGGTAATTTATAAGACTTTAGAAAAAATAATTAAATTCTTTCAATAAACCCTGGAGTTTCGTTCTGATTTTATTACCGACTTCAAAAAAAAGGAGGTTATCAATTAGACACGTATGTATGTAGATAATATTATTGGAATTGCATTATATTCACATAAGACAATCTATTAGGGCTTCCAAAAAAATGTACAAAATTTTATAGACGTAAGTATGTATGTATGTTTGCCCACGCATTTCTCCGCAACTATTAATCGGATCGTGATCATTTTTTAGGGTTCCGTAGCCAAATGGCAAAAACGAAACCCGTCGATATGGATTCGTCATGTCTGTCCGTCCGTATGTCACAGCCACTTTTTTCCGAAACTATAAGAACTATACTGTTAATAGGTACTTGGTAAGTAGATGTATTCTGTGAACCGCATTAAGATTTTCACAAAAAAAATAGAAAAAAAAAACAATAAATTTTTGGGGTTCCCCATACTTAGAACTGAAACTCAAAAATTTTTTTTTCATCAATCCCATACGTGTGGGTTATCTATGAATAGGTCTTCAAAAATGATATTGAGGTTTCTAAAATCATTTTTTTCTAAATTGAATAGTTTGCGCGAGAGACACTTCCAAAGTGATAAAATGTGTCCCCCGCCCTGTAACTTCTAAAATAAGAGAATGATAAAACTAAAAAAAATATATGATGTAAGTACCTACATTACCATGTAAACTTCCACCGAAAATTGGTTTGAACGAGATCTAGTAAGTAGCTCGCCGGTGAAAATTTAAAAACATATTATGATGGTACGGAACCCTCGGTGCGCGAGTCCAACTCGCTCTTGCCCGGTTTTTTTATTTATTATATTTACTTCAAACAAACTCAAACTCAAATCATTTATTTCAATTAAACCTTGTACAGGCACTTTTGAATTGTCAAAATTAAATAGTCTGTCAGTTAGTCCGAAAGTTGAAGCTAGTTGCCCATTCCAAAGCGTAGATCTCTATGGAGAAGAACGGGCAAGAAACTCCATGGACACTCTTTTAAATCAAGATATTACAAAATCCTGGGTACATTATTCTTGTTGCTTCTATATGTGAGAACAATGTAAAAAAGACAGAAATGAAGAAAGAATTCAAGACATAAGATTAAAAATAAGCCTTGGCAGTTAAGAGATGACCAGTCTCAACCGACGGCGCCCGTTCACGAACATGACGCGTGGATCAGCACCATCCAGCTCAACCATTTTGTAGGGAACCTTCAACTTAGGGAACAGTGCAAGTTTCATCAAAATCGCTTCAGTAATTTTTAAGATATGGACTAATATAGGTACGTGTAAGTATGACGGCCTTTTTTTTTCTGCGGATGGGAAATCATCAAATGACCCCTCTCGCTCTAGGTGGAGCGGAAGGGAGTGTCAGACTCTTACTGACTGCCACCCGTGTTCCTTCCTTAGCCCTTTATGTTCCGGGCCAGCGGTAACCTTTTCGGACAATCCCGCTGACCCGGCAGGCTTCGGCCCTATGGGGCCCCTTCCTGATGCTGACATCTCTTTGAGGCGCGCGTGGAACACGTAGGTACGCGCCGTCCGGCATGGGCCTGGTCCTGATCGGACGGTGGTGGGAGATTTAGATCGACTAATTACGTGTAGGTAAGTGTGACGGCCTGGCTTATTGATACGAGCTACGGGGGTGTAGTGTCAGAGGGAAAAAATCTCAAAACCTTGGTCAAATTCTAGTGCAATATTTACAACAAAACTATTGCCTAGCTACTTATTACAAACTCATATTCCAGTTTTTGTTAAAAGTAATTTTAAAAAAATTAAAATCGACTTCAAAAAGTCACAATTATGAATTAACTTTAATTTCGGAAGTCGGTGGCAAAAAACTAAAACTAAAATACAGATCCCAAGACACCGGCTTCCGAAACCTAGTACCTAATTATTTCATAATTGTGCGTTAATTTATTTTTGAAGTCCATTTTTTTTAATTACTTAAGTACTTTTTTATTTTTAGTTTTATTTAGTTATTCGTTTTAGATTAGAAGACAGTTTTAATTTTAAATAAAAAACCTACGTGCTCTTACTTTACCATCGCCTGAGCTGTTATAGTTAGGTAGTTCTAAATACCTACATAAATAAGCAATTAATTTTAATTTAAAAGGTTTTTAAGGGTTTACCTTAATAGCGGTATCTATGCCAGACAAAATGTCCCACATGTTCTGTTTGCTATTATTGTCGGTGATGACGTCAAGTTAACGTGTTTGTGTAGCCATCGACACCTCAAACTGTCCGAACTGCCGTAGAACAACAAACCGATCATATAACAGCTGTTCAATTATACCACGACGTCAGAATAGCACTTAGTAGTAATTGTTGCCTGTAGCTATAGTGCCTACGGTCGATTTGAGACAAAAATGTAAAGTAGATACGTCATCAACCACGGAATATTCCGTGTCATCAACAGAGAAGAAAACTACAACATTTTGTTACAATTGTGCGACAATTTGCGTTCGTTGTAACTGCAGGCGCTTGCGCCAGTCGGTGCGATATGCGATAGCGCGCCTGTCGAGTGGTGCGGACTTGCCGAGCGCACTCGCCAATTCATTTGTTTGACGCTACACAAAGGGTGCACTCACACTAACTGGCTGGGCTACCAAGTAGTTGAAACTCGTTACAAAATCGTTCCAATTGTTCGGCCGCACCCTCCCATCCCATAAAATCAACTTTTCTGCTGGCTAAATTGTCTTTTTAGCGCGCTTATTAGGCTGAACTGCCATAGATATGATAATACGGTTATTTACCAAATATTAGGTGGGTTATAGGTATAGTTAGGTAAATTATTTGATAATCAACACACACATCTACATGCGTTATAAACATTTCGTAAAACTGTCAAGGAATGACAGTTGTGATTTGTTAAACAAAAACAGAAGAGTTTAATTTGAAGTTGGTAGTCGCTTTGCTAATTAATAAATTTTCCTGAGTTTACAAACCTCTAAGTATACCTATCAAAAAAAACTCTTGATAGCAACAAAATGTTTTTCGAAGATTCACAGAAAAATAAATTGCAAAAACTCTATTTCCACCTGCAACTTGCAAAAATGGTAGTCCGACTGAAAGTAAAACAGCGCGTCGCTGCACTCATGTTTGATTCACATTTCACACGTTTTAGCTTCGAATGGCGAACTGTATACACATTAGGCGACCTCGTCTCTCTGTGGAGCTCTTTACGTATTCCTTTTAATGTTTGTACGAAAAATGAAACACATATGTATCTATACGGTTCTAAAAGCTACACTTGAATAAACAAATCTGAATCAAACAATGGTACGGTACCCGATGTTCAGCACCTCACAACAACCAATTAAACATTGATTTGCACAGCTGAGGTGTCCAGGTGGTTAAGGAGTTGGACTTGAAATCCAATGGGTTCTACCCGCGCAGGTTCGAATCCTGTCCTCAGCGATCCTTTTTTCGTTTTGATTTTGTCGTCAGTTTCCACTCGAGTCACCGTGTATGATGTATGTTGTGAACAACAGGGACAAAAATTACAATAAAAAAAACCGGCTTACTTACGTTTGACGATACCTACGCATACAATCATAATCCGTTGATGAACGTTAACCCCCGCGGGTCACAATAAATTAGGCAACAATAAATTCATCAATTTTGTCTTTTTATAATCTTATCTGCTAAATTGTTTCATTCAGTCTAGTGGGCAGGTTTTACGTTGGAACTCGATCCTACCAGAAATTTTAATACAATACGTCAGCTAGCGAACTATTTTTATTTACTTGAAAGATTAGATGCACGAACTTG
This sequence comes from Oligia latruncula, assembly GCA_948474745.1. Taxonomy (NCBI): domain Eukaryota; kingdom Metazoa; phylum Arthropoda; class Insecta; order Lepidoptera; family Noctuidae; genus Oligia; species Oligia latruncula. The sequence continues at coordinate 20,697,559 of OX419689.1, read as the reverse complement.
AATCGAACGCTTTTTGAATCGTAAATACAACAGACTATCAAGAATTTTGATTAATTTTTTTGTGAGAAGCACTACTTATCTAGTATCACCCTAAGAATAAAACTAAATAAATAAGTGCGAAATGAGTACCTAATTTCAATTTTAAAATCGTTCGAATTTATTTTACGATTAGCATCATATTGTAGTCTTTGATTAGTCCTCCGCATGCTCGTTTGTGGTAGGCAGCGAGCCTCCCACGAACGGGCGCATGCGGTCCTCTATAGACTGTCACACTGTCACTCATATTTAATAGTCTACACCATGGACGTAATATATAGATATATTACGTCCATGATCTACACTTGGTGTTCTAGATCTTGACAACATTCCTCAAACCAATAATGAGTTCATCAACAGGAAGCAAGTAACCGAACCTGTCTCACCTCGGTCGAACCAAAATAAGAAGACTGGTTTGGTTTTAAGTAATACTTTTTATGAAGCATCAGGTTCATAAGGGCAAACTTACTCAACAAAACGCTATCAAATCAATAATAATGATAACAGTATGGGCTGAGGCGGATTCTTGCGTATTGCGTGTTTAGGCTGTATAATCTTATATCTCTGCGTCCTGCGTATAAGGAATGTTAAAAAAAAAGTAAATGTCATACTCCTTTACACGCATGTTCGTTTCAGCGAAGAGTTTTTAGTATTCTGCCATATAATTCAAACAATATCCTGTTCATAGAAATTCAATTATTATGTCAAAGTTTTTGAATTATTTACAGTTGAAACATATGTTTTAAAGTTAATACATAAACTATATTCTATAAAAAGGATGTCTGATTTTATATAATCTGCGTAGAAAAGAACGTGGTTTTCATGATGGCAGGTGTGTCATTCATATGTTTTGATTTTTTACCTATTTAATACATTATAAAAATATCAAATGTCTGATAATCGTAATAAAAAAATAGTAAATACAGTAGTGTCCGCGTGACTGTAATGTGTATGTGACGCAGCTGGAGCAGTGAAGTGCGCGGCGCGGAGTATGCTAGACGGTAGTGGAGGGACGCGGGTGCTGTAAGATGCCTTGCGAGAGCTGCGCGGTGCAGTTCAGCATGTTCAAGCGTAAGCGAGCGTGCTGCGAGTGCGAGCGCTACTACTGCAGCAGCTGCCTGCGGCGCGGCGGCGGTGCCATGTGCGCGCCGTGCCGGGTGCTGTCCACCCGCCCGCTGACCAGGCAGGCTATCGCCCACCTCAAGGTGCGCGACCTGCAGTGTTTCCTGCAACGGCAGAACGTCTCTACCAGGGGATGCGTCGGTACGTCTCATAACCACTTTTCTGCCACTTACTTAACTTTAGTGTACAGTTCAAAACAAACTTCATCTATGTATGCTAATTATAATTTATTTAGTCCTATTAACATTTTTTTATACATTCACATGACTGGACTGCAGCCAAAGTCGACAAACTTAAATATTGACTCATGACACTATCATAAATGTTGACCAAATCATTGCCAATACAGTGTCTACATCGATAATCAGTATTTTTATTGGTAAACACGACATATTTTCAGATTTTTCATGAAACTTATTACTTGTTAAGTAATAGGTTTAGCATACTTATGACTGTCCGAAGTATTAATGTCAAATGTAATAACACACACTTGGGTAGGCCACACTAACATTATCAACAAGCTCATAATATTTTGACTATTCCGAAGTTGGTTATGGTTCTGATCTTCTAGGTTTTGGAACAATGTTTCATGCTGTTGAACAACAGCAATCTTTTGCTGAAAGTCAGGCTCAGATAAAGACATAAAATAAAACAACTTCTGATAACAAAGATTGTGTAAGTACTTTTGTTTCACAATATTAATGACCTTGATTTCTTTTTGTCATAAACTCAAGATAACAAATGGGCTTCCTGTACAGTTGTACACCAACCACTTGTTAATTTGCTATAAGCTGTAGCTATGAGCCTGTCTTGAGCTGCCCTTGAACGTAATTTGTAAGTCTCATAGTAATTCCACAGCGATGTCGGGTCAGGTCTTGAATGGCACCTTTAGTCTATCCTTTATAATTGATTTATAAAGCAAACTTGTTTTGTATAAATTGATTGCTACTATAAAATGGGGTACAAGGTGAATCTCTAGACATTACTTTAAAAGGGATTTCAGCATTGAATGAATTAATTAAAGTCATTGTTCCCTACTTGTTCAATCAAAGTTATTCCCAATTCATCTCTGCATCTCTGATCACCCTATTTTTCCTGATATACTATTATTCTGATATAATTATGAGTTTCTCAATACTTCTAGTGTCAAAGCCTGTAATTATCTCCATTATGCAGTCTTACCGATGTGTTGATTTTGTGATTATTAAAACAATATAAAAGGTAACAGGATTGTGCTCATAACATGTTACAATTTATTTGACCTTCATATAACTTCATCATCTGACAGCGGCAGCGTCAAAACATTTTAATAAAGTATTTCTACTTTAATTGATGCATATATAGAGTGAGTTTTAAAACAGTAATAGCAGCTATGGGAACCATTACACATAGAAACATTTAGTACTATAGTTATTTTAACTCTTTCATGCTCAAAATACCTAACATTATTCCTATTTATTTAAAACTCATCCTGATCATTGTATTAACCAATGCTTATTATGACTAAGTGTAAAAATAACATGACTAGCTGTTGCCAATTGTTGCCACAATCATATCAGCAGCATCAATTCACCATTATCATGGCCGGTTTCCTTCAGGTAACAACCTTTAGGGAAATCAACAAATGTACTTAATGAACTTTAAAAACCTATTAGATTATGGTATGAAAAACATGCCTATCTAAGGGTGTAAAATCCTCAACACAACTCTCTAAGACCAAGTAATCCCCAAGAATTACTATTTCATGAAATCTTGACATTTGGGGATTATACTAACTTAACAAGTTGTATTACTGGCTGTAATGATTATAATTCTGTAAATACATATTTGTTATGACCGCGAATCATATTTTAATCAACATACAACTTAATACTGACCAGCAAATTGCAAAAAACATAAGAAAATTTTAATTTCGCAGGCTACCTTAGTGCTTCCCCCTTAAGTAAAGGTAAATCTCTCACATGAATTTGTACCAAATGCTCTTATGTACGACCTCATAGAATTAGAAGTAATCACCAAAATGATGTCATAGTATTACCAGTTAAAAAAAACTACCTACAGTTCTGTTCATCAGAGTAGGTATATGTATTATTGATGACAGCAGGATGACAATTGTGCGCAGGTTATGGAAGATTATTTAATAAAACATGAACATTTATCCCCCTGTCTACAATCATTTATTAATGTATTGTAACACTACAATTTCCAGAGAAAGAGGAACTCCTGAGCCTGTGCGTATCCCACGTGAACAGCGCGGCGTACCGGCGGCGGGGCTCCCGCGCCGGCGCCAGCCCCTTCAGCTCGCTCAAGGGGCTCACCAGCAACATAAACGACTTTATCAACTCGGCCTTCGACATCCGCAACGGGCCGCACCCGGCGCCGCCGCCGCCGCCATCGAGGGGATGCGCAAGTAATACCCAAATACAAATGTTTGTAAATAGTGGTTGGGTATATCATCATCAGTGTATAGCAGCAGTGCACTGCTGGACATAGCGCTGTTTAGTTGCACGCTATTGTAATCGCTCCTCGCTCCTCTCACTGCTACCAGCCGACCTATCCGATCTTTTCCGCCTAGTCTGACAGCGTCCTACCATACGCTTGTTGATTTGCCGTCTCCACTCAAGTACCCGTCGGCTTTACCGCTACTATGACCCATTTCTTATTCTCTGAACTACATAGACGTCTTTGGTGCTCTTTAAGATCACCTCATTACACATTCAAACCCTCAGAGAGATTCCAAGCATAGTCCTGTCCATAGTTTGCTGAGCGACTTTCAATGTCACTGAATGAAGAGCTTATTCTTTAAGCTTTGTGATACAGGGGACAAGAAGACTACGTGCTTCCAGACGTAATTTACCTCTATATATATCTTATCTATTTTACAAATGTCATACTGTGTGTAATTGATACTTATTGTCATTATAATTCTGATTAAATAATAGAATTGCAATGGCTCATTAATTAAATTCAACAAATTTTAGGTAAAAGTGTGTATCAGGATAGATAACTGGATATTTTATCAACATGTCAATGCTATCCACTTGTCTAGAAAAAGGTAATAGGCGTTTCGGTCACTGTTATCTTAAGTCTATCATTCTTACACATGGGATTAGTTTTATTATTGAATATTCTTTATTACTCGTTGTCTGTAAATAAAACATGTTAGTCTTTTAAGTTAATATTAGTTTTTAATTAGTTTTCTAAATTGTTAATTATATATTTTAAATTTCTAAGCACCTTTCTAGCCTGAAACACAGGTCCTACCTAGTTCAGGCAAATGAGCTACTGTGTTCTTTATAATTTTTAAGATAACTTATTGTAAATCTGCACCATTTTTATAAATAAACGATATTATTATTATTATTATTCTGCTGTATCATCACAGCAACACCATGTAGGTGCTAAATATTGATCTTTGTCCTCCTCATAAATACTGCCGGGGACTTTACAGGAAGCATACATTCCCCGCCAGTGTCTGTGTTTTGTTTGCCTAATCTTGCTAACTTTTAAAAGTAATATGTTTCCCATATCCTTCACATTTGCAATTTGTAAAACTTTGGTAATTACGTGGATACTAAGCATTATATCCAGCCATATTGATTACTTATTTTCTTTGTATTTATTACAATAAGTCAAATATTTTTGAATATTGTTCTGATCTGTATAACTAAATGTTGCAGGCAATTGCTTCAACTCGGCTCACGTGCACAATAACACAGGGAACGATGTTCCACTCAACCGGCCATGGCCACATGGAGAACGATTTACAACCACACCAGGTGAGCACACACATAATTAACATACAATAAGCAGAATAGATTGACAACTAGAATTTAACACTTTGAAGTGCAAAATTATAGCTATTTATTCATACAAAGTCAAGGCAAAACTGAACAATCTTTTCATGAAATTAAAATGCAGAAAATTCATGAAAAAATTATAATAGAGAATGCATGAATATTGATCACTACACTTGCTCAAGGTGGATTAACGATTTCTGACTTGAAACTTTATTCTCAATGAAAACATAGGGTCTCCCTTGTTTAACCAAAAAGAAATTGCCAAATTATCACTTCCCAACCATTTTTCCGCATAATTTCATTTGCCAAATTATTACTTGGCAAAAAATCTCTTCACAAATAATTGTAACCCAAACCTAATGTTTGGCAAGTGAACGTTTAAACAATAACTTGTTTACCAACTAGTACTTTTACCAATTTTTATTTAGTCAAATATTTCAGTTGGAATAATTAATTTTACGCAAAATTACATTTGCCAAATATTTAGTATCGTCAGTTTTCGAAGTTTTAAGGCAGCCATTTCAAGCATAAGATCTATCTTTGAAAACGTTTTATTACAAAGGTGTTTTTTTCCACTGCCACTGGGACAAATTCTAAACAGGTAATAATAATATTAAGTTTTCTTGTAGTATTTTTTTTTAAATAATTAATCTCGTCTAACTAGTTCAGTTTCGGGTAGTCTGTTTTTTTTTTCCATATTTTTTTTTTCTATTTAATCTAGTCGTTTCTGGCACTCGCCGGTCGCTGCCGCGGCAACGCTCGCTCCGCTCGCTCGGCTCTTGCATAGGTCACAGTTTTAACCTAACCTAACCTAAGCATTTTTTAAAAATAATTAACCTCGACTAACTAATTCGGTTTTCGATAGCCTGCTAAAAATAATTTCTTTTTTCCATATTTTTTTTTTCTATAAAATTTTGTCGTTTCTGGCACTCGCCGGCCGCTGCTGCGGCACCGCTCGCTTCGCTCGCTCGGCTCGTGCGTAGGAGGTCACAGTTTTGTCCTAACCTAAGCATTTTTTTTTAAATAATTAACCTCGTCTAACTAATTCGGTTCTCGATAATGTCCATTGCAAAAAATTTGAAATTAATGAAATGATTTTAAGATAAAATTGCATTTTTTAATTATTTAATTCCCAAAAAAAAAATATATATATATATATATAATAATATAAAATAATAATAAATAATAATAATAATATATTAATATATTTTTTTTTTAATTAATTAAATTTCCTTATTTTTGTCTTTATATTTATTGTCATAACAAATCATTTGACCAAACGTTTATTGTCTAAAGATTGTTTGCTGTAATAAATCATTTGATTAAAGACCAAATGCCTAAATGACATTATCCATAGTAATATTCTGCCAAGTAAAAATTTGACCAAATGAAAATGTGCATACTAAAATCATTGCAAACATTGCATTGGTATAATAAACGGTAGCGAAAATTTGTTTGGGTAGTGAAATTTTGGCAAAATCTTTTTGGTAAAACGGCAGGATCCCGAAAACATAACTTACTTGAGAACAATACTAATCATAGTTAAAATTCAAATTTACAAAAAGTTCGACGTCACCAGTTACAGACTAATCAACATAGCCGAAACCCGACCCACTCAACGCATTTATTTCTCCAGAAGTCTAACATACTGGCTGAGCTGAGTTTTAAATGCATTGAATGAGTACATATCACACTAATATTATAAAGACGAAAGTTTGTGAGTGTGTATGTGTGTGTGTGTAGGGGGGGGTGTGTATGTGTGTTTATATGTTTGTTACTTCTTCACGCTCAAACGGCTGGACCAATTTTGATAAAATTTTGTATGGAGGTAGCTGACACCCTGGATTAACATATAGGCTACTTTTTCGATCGATCGATAGGATCGACACTTATGCGGGTGAAACCGCGGGGCGCAGCTAGTTGTTTATAAGTCCAAGTTTCCTCACGATGTTTTCCTTCACAGATGTCAGTGATGTCCAACATAAACATAGAAAGTTCATATAAGCTGAAAAAGTCATAGTGGTATTTGCCCGGATTTGAATCCACAGCCTCGTGCATGAGAGGCGAGGCCTTAGCCACTAGGCCATCACGGTCGATACATCCGCATGAAATATCAACTGGATTTCGTAGCCTACGTTTGGGAAGACGTGGATAGTTGATAGAATGATAGCCGGCATCGTCGTTGCGTGTGCGCAGGTGGCGAGCCGGACATCCTGGTGCCGGTGCCGGAGTCGTCGTCGTCGGTATCGCGCAGCGCGTCGGCCGAGAGCGCGCGCGTCGACACGGCCGACTGTTTCGAGATAGAGGACATCGACGACACCGGCTGGGAGTTCGTCAACCGACCCGCCGACCCACTGCCCAACGGTAACCAATACCAAGGACCTTAGTTATTTATGACATTTCACTACTGGATCCTGGATGTACGTCTTCGGAAAGCGTACTTGAGGGCGCGGCGAAAATAAATCACCACAGTGATTTCCAGTGATATGAGCAGGGTCAGTAACGCAATATTACTGAAGAGTTTTCCTACGCATTTTACTACGTCACTGGTGTCTATCATGAACTTGACAAGAGGATTACAATAGTAGCATAGCTGGAAGATCACATAATTCCATCGTTCAAGACCGCCCTTGACAGCGCGATTGTGGTCGTGATGTTGTTAACTGACGTTGATCTTGGCACGATATCATACAGCGCAACTAACCTATCCTTCTGGTCCTCAGACTCAGACGTCCTCCTCAGCACGTCGGGCAGTTTCGTGCGTCGCCCGGGCCCGGTGGAGCGCGCGGCCTCAGAGCTGGACCTGCGTCCCTCGCCCTCCCCCCCCTCCCGCGGCCGCGCGCGCCATGACACGACCAGTCTGCACGAGGCGCACCACGACACGGCCAGTCTGCACGAGGCGCACCACGACACGGCCAGTCTGCACGAGGCGCACCACGACACGGCCAGTCTGCACGACACGCGCCATGAGACGTCCTGCCTGCACGACGCGCCACTAATGGACGACGCCGACAACGGGTCGGACGATAACGGCACCGACAATGATAATGGTACGTACAATATTATGATACATGCCTACATACGTCAAGTATGTAAGTATGTTATGTGACAGATTTGAAAGAGGGTGAGTGCATTGCATGGTTTGAAGATGAACGAGTTGCCTGTCAAATACCTTCTCTACGCAGATGATCAAGTTCTACTTGCAAGACATGGTGACTGTGAATGATGAAGCAATAAGATAAAAGGGATGAATATAAAAATGTAAGACAAAGTTCATGATGTTTGAAAGACCATGAACTTATTACTTATATTTATTTTCACATTACACACTGACACATCCTCTGATGTGTCAGTGTGTAATGTGAAAATAAATTATAGACCAGTATCCGTGTTGCCGGTATTCAGCAAGGTGTTCGAAAAAGTATTTCAATGATTCATTCATTTTAATACCGACAAAATTACACGATCAGAAATATGGTTTCACCAAAGGACGTTGTATGACTGACGCTGGTGTCACCTTATTAAAACACATATTTACAGTATAGGAGGAGGCCCAAGATGCCATATAAATATTTTGTGACCTCCCTAAGGCATTTGACTGCGTAAATCACGAAACCTTACTCTTGAAACTTGAGCATTACGGACTAGGAAACTTGCGCTCAGTTTAATAAAATCGTATTTCAGTGATAATCAACAGAATGTTCAAATAAATGGTACCAATTCACTTAGTTTAAAAGTAAAAATGAGTGTTCCACAAGGCTCGTATTTAGGTCCTTTTCTCTCTCTCTGGTCTCTTTTATTATTAATGATCTACCTTTATTAAAAAATCCAAAATATGGTGTTATTTGCTGACGAGACACATCCTTAATTTTCAAGATTCAGACGTGCATCAAATCTTGATGACGAAAATAACGCCCTAATGCAGATACAAAATTGTTTCACTGCTAATAATTTAGTATTAAATGGGAAAAAAACTAAATACTTAAGATTTACTTTACCGAATATTAAAAAGTGATTGTAACGTAGTATTGTATAAAAAGAAAAAAGGCTGCAATGGGGTCCTCATTTAATTATAATTTCAACATGAATGATGTAACTAATATTTTGTTACAATATTATGGGCTGATTTTTTCAACGCTAGATAATTTTAACGGAGGAATAATTTTGAATTTTTGACAGTTTTTCCATACACAAACTGTCAGACGTCAATTTTATTCCACGAATAAAAATTATCTGTCGATTGAAAAATCGAATCTTAGATATATAAGAGTGTCCGTTGAATTTATTTCCCGTTCTTCGCAATTGGAACCTACTACGCTTTGGAATGGGCAACTAGCTTCTTGACAAAATAGTGCCTGTATTTCGTTTATTTGAAATATGTACATGTTTTGAGTTTGAGTTTATAGTAAATGCAGGAAATAAAGTGAATGGTGCCCATACATGCGATTGTAATCAACTGGCTGTTCCCAATGGTGTGGTGCCTACGCTTATGCATGGAAGTGAATGTTGGGTGTGGTAAAAGAAGCATGAAAGCAGAATAAATGCTGTGGAAATGCGTCCCTTGCGATGCATGTGTGGTGTGACTATGAATGATAGGCTGAGGAACGATGTGCTAAGGCAACGGTACGGTTCACAAAAGAAGATGTAGTGACAAAACCCGGCCATGTGTGTGTAGGAGCACGTACAATTAAGGGTTCCGTAGGTTGAGTTGACTTTATCCCAAAAACAAACTTAACATTGTAGTTAAATAAAAAGTAATTTAAAAAAATTAAACTGACTTCAAAAATAAATTAACTCAAAATTATGAAATAACTTTAATTTTGGAAGTCGGTGGCATAAAACTAAAATATAGATCCCAAGACAAGTCGGTTTAATTTTTGTAAATTACTTTTTATTTCGTAATTTTTAGTTTTTGCACTAGTATTTGACCAAGGTTTTGAGATGTTTTCCCTTTAACACTACACCCGTAGATCTTATCAATAAGCCAGGCCGTCACACTTACACGTATTAGTTCATAATTATCTTAAAAATCCTGAATCGATCTTGATGAAACTTGCACTGTTCCCTAAGTTGAAGAAAATGAAAGCCAATAAAAAAAAATGGTCACGATCCGATTAATAGTTCCGGAGATATGCGTGGACAAACATACATACATACGTCTATGAAATTTTGTATATTTGTTTGGAAGCCCTAATAGATCATCATATGTGAATATAATGCAATTCCAATAATATTACATACATACGTATCGAATTGATAACCTCCTTTTTTTTGAAGTCTGTAAAAACACGTTCTTCCATACATCGATATATGTCAATTCCCTTAATGGAAATGGTAAGTTCATAATCGAAAACAAAACGGAACCCCTTAAAAGGGTATGCTTAGGTGGTTTGGTGAAGTTGAGAGGATGGATGACAGGTGACTAAGAAAATGTATAAAAATAGTTAAGATAAGTGGCCTGGTTTTTGGCATTTGTTTTTGCGTAGTGTACACCATCTATATACTTGGCTGCCAAACGAGAATGACTTTCTGTACCCAATACATTTATGCTGAAAAAAATGGTGCCTTTAAGTTTCGTCGACTAGCTAACTGAATACTAACACGAACGGACAGGTACCCCCAAAAAGATCCTCCTGGAGCAGTTCTCGCGCGCGTCAGAGCTGGACGCGCTCAACGTGAAGCAGCTGAAGGAACTCCTCGTGAGGAACCGCGTGGAATACCGCGGCTGTCTGGAGCGTCGCGACCTGCTGGAGCGCGCCAAGACGCTGTGGAGGAACCACGCGCAGTACAAGGATGGTAAGATCACGAACACTATGTCTACTGTGAACGACAATTTTCGTTTTTTTTAGTTATAGTAATAGTAAACACTTTCATGGCTTATGGGGATGTTCATTATTGAATCACGGTATTCACGATCCATAGTAACATCGCGGTGAGAGCGCGGTGTATAACAGAATGTCGTCGCCCGCAGACATTGACAGCCTGCCGCCCGAGGAGTGCTGCAAGATCTGCATGGCGGCGCCGCTGGAGTGCGTGCTGCTGGAGTGCGGCCACATCGCGGCCTGCACCGCCTGCGCCAAGCAGCTGGCCGAGTGTCCCATCTGCCGCCAGTACGTCGTGCGCGCCGTGCGCTTCTTCCGCTCCTGAGGGGGCCCAGACACTAGCAGGATTCTTACAAAAATGAGTTGATTTAAAGCTTTATTTCATATGAACTTATGATAAAAACGAATGTTTTTATCACGTAATCGGATAAAAGAATAGGAGACAGAAATAATCCTTCGATGAAATCAAAAATCGTGTATTTTTTTAATTTCTTAGCAGTAGTCGCGTTCTGCGACTCGGGGCGTCCTGATCTACAAGCGCTACTTTATATTCCTAACATCGCTTAACTCTACAAGACAAAGGTGAGTGATGGCTAATGGTGATAGTAATTGTGGTTATATCAGCGCCACTGCGACGTCTGATGGATGCTAATCGCCCAGTCGTGCTAACTACGACTGGACGTCACACGACATGCGCAAACCATCTCTTGATGGTTTGCGTTCTCTCAAGCGAGCGATATTGAGTATTGAGCATCTTTGGCTTAAATTATACTGCAAGACCAGCTGCGCAGCAATTCATACAATGCATTGCGAACATTTCCTTACATTGCCACAGTGGAGCCAAGCCGCCAGGCCGCGCGGGTGTATAATTCCAGCCTTAGTCGGCCGCTAATGTTGTTCACACGTATTTCTACAGACAATTCGCTCGTCCTTGGCACCGCCTTTATATCGTAGCAGTAAAAGCTATTTTGTAGTGCAAATGTTACGAAGGTGCGGTTGGGCCGTATTCGCTGAGTCCTCGAAGATATCGTCTCGACGCAGTTGGCGCTGCTTACCAACGAGAGTGCTCACGACACGTTGTTAGTGGCCTGCAATCGACAATACAACTCGGTGACCACGTCACACAGTCTATGCCAAAAGTACAGAACTGATCGTGTAAATATTATATCTGTTAATATTTTTACCAGTTTTTTTTTTAATCTGAACTGTTGTTGTATTGAAATTGTCGCTCTCCAGCCTTTGTAATCGTAAACAAATGATCATGTATTCGGATTCGTCGTGTACTACAATATTATGTGAATTTATTTATAAAGGCATAAGCTCCGAACGTACTGATAGTGTCACTGGTTCTCTTTCAATGGACCGAAGCGTCTTTACACAAGTTACAAATAGTTGCTTATGTTTCGCTGGATGTGAATCTCGGGGATCGGACGAGAACCGGTATTCGACCCAGTATGGATGTTGGCTTGTTCATGTTTGTACTCCTTATTTGGATAAAGCATATCACTAAAATAAATTAAGTTAGAAGTTTTATTTAAAAAATGCGTTTTATCAGGATAGTCTGGCCTGACTGCATGCGAACATTTTGTTGATTGAAATGTAGCAAGGTCATTTCGTTTACAGTACGTTCGTAGCTGTAATTAGGTGTAAAAATTATATCATTGGTTAGAATTAGCTCAAAATGTTATGTTATAAATACTCGAGTGTAGTCGGCCGCATAATGAAACGCATCACATGTTACGCGCTCTTATCATTTCTGGAGAAAAAGTAAGGTTTATCTGCATTTGGTTAGTCTAGCAGACGACCATCGTCACATCAACGTGCGTTGTGCTCAGCTGATGAGCGCATGTGCTGATATTACTCATTTGAGCAGAATATTGATAATTAGAGGAGCCAAGAGGCTTGGACAATTACATTCACCCACGCAAAGTTGGTTTCACAAATGAAAATATTTTTTTTTTAATAAAAGTTAATTGATTCTGAAATCTAAAAGGATATTATTAATTTCACGTCATGCGGTCGACTATATTCGCGGTTCGGTCTATTATTTTATTTATTTTTAAATTGTTGTTAGTATGCTAGCAAGTGCAGGCTGTGTAATGTAATGCTTCAAGAGTCATGTTAGTGCGTTGTCGACGACTTGTGACGACGAGGCAACAACTGTGTGACTGTCGACACACATGCTGGTAGTGAAGTTACTATTGTGTACACTGATAAAAACAACACGAACAATAAATGTCGCTCTTTATGTATCATTCAGTAAGTTAATGTTTTATTTATAAATAACGCATTTTGGAAGATTTGGTCCTTTGATATTGTATCTGTTGCAAATCGCTGATCTTGATTTCGTGTTTTGTTTATATTCTCGAAAAATAATCGAAGTTGTATTTATGTTGTAAATTACAAGATTGTGAATTAGTTAAAAAGTTTTAAGTAAATACGATAGATCCCCGTTCTACTACGTTCGATGGCGCTGCACGACTGAGTTCCAAAATGTATTATTTACGCATTATGTATCATTATATTTAAGTAACCATAGACCTGTTTAGCAGCGTCACACATATTTAAAAGTTCTCCTATTTCCATTAAATCTACAAGATTTGTAATAAAAATAAAAACTGCTGAAGAAGCGTTTGTGCTATATTCGTTGTTTAATAGTGTTTAGAACGTTTTAACAAAAATGTTGAACCTTCCGCCCGCCGGTTGTAATACTCTGACGTGATATAATAATCGCGCCGTGTGGATCGCGGCCGTCTTGTAACTGTATATAATATATTATGTACTTTATTTTTGTATGTAGCTGAGAGCCACTCTGTGAATGTATGCCCACAGACAATGGCGAGATACCGTCTTCACTCGTATGGTACAACGCGCGTCGGTACAGCGTCTGCTAACATTGTGAAGGTGCAACAAGATTGCATTCGATCGATGAACGTATTCCAGCTGCCAAGCACCACCCTGGAACGATCAAACGGTCGACCACATCGATCGCACGCAACCTTCACATATTTATATTCTTAAGACATGGCGACGGATGTTTTTCTAATTTTCGGAGAAGATCAAATATCTATGAAACAACAAATTCATACGACTCACTAGCAACATATTATGAAAACAAAATTATATTGACGTTGCGCGAAATCTGTAACTTTCTGTGTTACTATACTGTTCGAAAATGTTCGGTTGTGAGCGTTCTAGTGGAACCAAACAATAACGTAGGAGTACAGGGTATAGAACAATACACTCGCGGCGAATACTTTGGATGTAAATAGCATTTGAATTCCTGTAGTTTTATATTTCAATCACGCGTCGTCAGCAGGCGGGGTGATCACTCGAGAAGAGGAATTAGGACCACATTAATAGGTATTATTTCCTTCGTAACTTAACTAAATAATAAACCCTAGCGATTTTTATGTATTTTTGTCTGAATAAACGAATTTAAACTCTTTGCGAGCCTGTAGTTTAAAAAAAAACTATTCTGGACTTTATTTTTTGCAATTATACAGGGTGAATTTTCCAAGTGGGCGTGGATGGCTAAATCCGAAACTATGAGGAATAGCAAAAGTACTCAAAGGAGTCGCGGGCTCGATTTTGATGAAAACTAAAACGGCATCATTGGATTTTTGAAAAATCAATATTTCTAGCCAGGAATCAAACCCGATGATTTTGAAAAAAAAAAACACTATTATTACACCTGTATTAGTACACCATTCGATAATGCCGCTGATAAGGATGAGCTCTTTTCTTTAGTTTCCCGTATGTCATTACTTCCCAGAATTTGATTCTTATTAGGGACACTCGAGTGGTGTAATAATACAGTATGTGTTTTTTTTTATCTAAATCAACGGGTTTGATTCCTGGCTAGAAATATTGATATTTGAAAAATCCAATGATGCCGTTTTAGTTTTCATCAAAATCGAACCCCTTCCTTTGAGTAGTTTTCGCTATTCCTCATAGTTTCGCATTTGGTCAACCACGCCCACTTGGAAATATAATAGCCGACGTTCGTTGTACCATACGGACAATTTTCATACATAATTTAGAAAACAAGTTCCGTGTAAATAATAAAACGAAAATTGCAATAATTTCAATAAAATTGTAACATAGATAATATGAATACACGGTAAAGCCTTTATTGTCATTTTATTTTATAACCATGCACAACATATCCATAAAAACCTTAAAATAATGGAGATATGAATCAATATGTGAGTGCAATGCTATCTCAATTGCCACACACACACACCCCCCCCCCACACCCCCCCACACACAACGTGTGCGTGTGTGTCTTCTTATGTATATGTGCGTTTGTCGCTTTATCGCTCTTACGAGTAACGTAAGTTGTAAGGGCCTTAGCACACCTCCACTGCAAAAATAAAGATGGGAAACTGCTTTACGAATTCCTCTAAGAAACATGTCTACATTATGTTGCGATTCGAATATTCTATCTAGCCTCAAAGTCATTTTATTTATAAGTCCGGAATTTAGGAATTATGCGGCTATCGACTTGCGCTTTATGTAGCTGATGTAACAAACAAATGTTATATTATTAGTTTATATTGTTTCAAAATGGCGCTAATTGATTGAAAGTCATTTGAAGCTAGTGAAACAGAATTCTGTACCAAACAAAACCTTGGACTTTAGGGTGTTTACTAACGGAAATGATAGTCCTTCATAGCCCTTAATAGTTATTTATTGTACTAAAATAAATATAATATTTAACATGTAAGTAAGCAAGGCACTAGTTTCATCGTTTACGATCATAAAAACAATAATGAATAAGTACAACTCAGTGGAAATGAGGTCGTCGCTCAATCAGTCGTCGCGATCCGTTCATCAAATAATTGAGCAATATGAATCAATAAAGTGACCAATCTTTATATGAGGATTTGAAAGTTTCTTTAGGTTGCTATTCGAATGACCCTCGTTACTTTATTCTTAAGGTTTGGTGTTGCATCTAGTCTCGTCCAACGACGTGGGTCTCCTCAGGCGCGTCCACGCGGATGATGGAGGAGGCGAGCGCGAAGTACCCCTCGTAGTGCACGTCGTCGGGCGTCGTGTCGTAGTGGTAGTGCCCGCCGTCACCGTGCTCGCTGAACCCGTGGAAGTGCTGCACGCGCAGGTCCAGACCCTGGGGAGAAGGTGGCTTGGTGTTAAAACATGTATAGCTGCCATAGACATGAATTGTTCTAAGATCGGTTGTGCTCTCATCAGCCAAAGCTCATACCTATCAGACGAACAAAAGACAGTCTTTCAATAACTATTTCTGGTGCCAGACAGAAAACGCAATTATGTAGCTACCTCGTTTTATTTTCACGACTGCGGACCATCACGACAGTTTTAGTCGAGCAACGTAAGATGGGTGCAACAGCTGGGAATACTAACATGGTCTCCAGTAACGAGGGTGCCGACGTGTGTGATAGGCGCGCGCATCTCGAAGAAGTGCAGCCAGCCGTCCACGTCGGCGTCAGTGCACAGCCGAGTGCTGGAGAAGTCCGGCATCACGTGGAACTTCACCTTGCCGGAGCGCAGCATGAACATGCCGCCCAGACCTGAAACACGGAAGGTCTTAAGTCCGATATCAAAAGTGAGTGTGATATGCTTAGAGAGAAGGAACATGCTAGTTACATACCGACAATTTTATCACCATAATGGTTTTTGAGCGTCTCTCTGATGGCCGTGATGAAGTTTGATGGACCAATACGTTTCTTCGCTACTACTTTGATTACCTGAAACATACATACATAGTGTTTTTTTGATGATTTCATTGACATGGAACTTGTTACACGACATGCAAGCTTATTTGTCTTGTTACTAAGGATGGAAACATGTTACACGACATGCAAGCTTATTTGTCTTGTTACTAAGGATGGAAACATGTTACACGACATGCAAGCTTATTTGTCTTGTTACTAAGGATGGAAACATGTTACACGACATGCAAGCTTATTTGTCTTGTTGCTAAGGTTGGAAAGAAAAGGGGGAAGCACAAATAAGACGACTAAGACTTGCAAGAATAATTATATTGTCAAAGACACGCGTTACAGCTTCGCGATAAAAATATGAAATGACCGCTTCCAGAACAAAACAACATAATAAAATATTTGACATACGTTTAAACCTACGAATCGAATAACATTTCTAGCCAGTGCCTTTTGCTAAAGGCTAGAACACACAGGACTCTACACGAGCTACGCCCTACTTTGAATTAAAGTATTGGCATAGCTCCATCAAAATACAAGACTTTAATTCTAACGATTCGGAAATTTAAGCGTTCCTACCTATTACTAATCCTATAAGAAAAAATGACATAACGCCCGAAGTTAACACAGTGAGGACCTTTCCATTACAGTGAAAAAGGCTTAAGTTAGGACAAACGCAACGCTTAACTAACATTCCATTGTGTCAGGTACGCTTACATTTATAAGTGCCAATTGTGCATCAACATAAATCAACGTCGTCATGCTTGAACCTCGTTGCAACAAAACAGGCGAAAAAGATGCGACATGGCCTCCTTCGAAAATAAATGATGTGAAAGTTCACATCGGCCTGGATGAGGCTTACCGAGTTAACTGAACTTAACTTCAGACCCTTTTACTCCATCGGACGGTATGAGCCAGAGGGAGAGAAAGTTTATGAGGCCAGTGTTCAAAAATCTAATAAGTGACTGAACTCCAGTGGTTATATTCAAAAAGATACTCCGTGTTTATAATAACTGCACTATTTACAAAAACTGTGGGTGCTCCAACCCAAGCTGAACCAGCTGTGTCAACTCAACACACTTTGCAAAGGCTATGCCCCGTTAGCAAAGTTGGTTTCAACTTAAGCTGATCAGTATATATATATAAATAAAATATTTGACATACGTTTAAACCTACGAATCAAATAACATTTCTAGCCAGTGCCTTTTGCTAAAGGCTAGAACACACAGGACTCTACAGTACACCTATTAGTTTATTGTTAGATTACCTAAGAAATTATATTATCCTTTGCAAGGAACCAAAGTTTTCTTTATACAGTGAGCATAAAAGCTCTAAAAATACCCTCTGAGACTCAATGTCACGGACGAAAATGTTTTGATAGACACAGTCAAAACGATTCGAGAGAACTTATTGCCAATGGTTTAAGTCAGAAGGTCAGGAGGCTACTGAAAACCTTCCGAGTTAATGGGACTAGAACAGTAAGTCACAAACCTTGCCAGGTTTTCCCTCGCTGAGCAGGTAGTTCCCCAGCAGTGCTGTCCTGGTCTCGGTATTCGGTAGTCGCTGCTGCAGGTATTTGCTCTTGCCCTTGGCGGCTCCCACCGGCTCTATAGATACTATCCGGGTACCCTGGTCTATTGTACCGTTGCGGATGCTCAGGTTTATAACACCCTAGAAATATAAAAATAAGGAGTTCAGATTGTATCGTTTCATTATTAACTTTGAGCTATCTCAGGCGTTGTTTATCCTGTTGTACCTACAGCGGCTACAGACTTTGATGTAGTAACTTATTTTTGTTAGTGTTAGGTGTAGGTATTTTAGCGGAACAGCCAGGCTCGGTATGAAATAGCACTACACTGATTTGGCATTATTTGATGTTTGTTAGGTAGTTTCTTAGACGGATTCTTATAATCTCATGGTCATACGCAACTAACCTCGCAGTTAACCCCGAGATGCGGCCAGGGCCCTGCGCCGGCGCCGGCCATGAGCGCGGGGTCGGTGTTGAGGTGGCGCGCGAGAGCAGCCAGGTCGTAGAGCTTGTTGCGCTGCACCAGCGGCAGCAAGTATGGCGGACCGCCGATCTCGATTAGCTTAGCATTGCCAGTCAAACCTTAATATTAGGAACCCATAATGAATTTGCTAATTAATTAATTGATTTAATAAAAATACTGTAAGAAAAACGGAATTTCATTTTAGATCCACACACCTTTTCTCACAAGATACCAATTTTTCAAAATCAAACTCAAACTTAAAATTTATTTCAATAAAACTGTCAAATACTTTTGATGTGTTTATTGAATTTCATTCTAGATGCTGCACTTACTGTTATATTCAAAGCCATTTTAAAGATGGTATAACTGTAGCAAAATATTGTCTTATTTTATCACTTCTTTACTTTAGATAGCGTGAGATTTGTTGTAACAACAATTAATAGGTCAAATGATTATTATTATAACTGTTTCATAGGCGTCATCAGTACATACCTACAATTTATATGTATGTAACTTATTAATCTCGCGCGTATTAGGTACAGAAAAACATTCCGGTGGCAATTAGTCATAAGAATTGTATAAGTAATGTGCTCACCTACATGTGACAATTTGACATGTTCAACAATTTCATGCCAGTCGAGTCTAGCTGTTCTTGTTTTTTTATCAACCAACATAATTTAATTTATAAAACATAAATATGTTGTTTGATCATACCTGGTGATATGAGGTTGTATGGCGACTTGGTGAGGTCTGGAGAGTCAACCGCAGACACGTCAACCGTCTCGAACGTACAGCTCAGTCCAACAGACAGTACTGCAAATAACACAAGTTTAACATACTGGTTCAGTAATAAGCAGATATCCAGATATCTGGATAGAAGCTAGGACAGGGTCTGTGATCATTTAGCAAGCAATCCCAGCAATATGTAGTCAACATTATATTGTCGATCATTCATTAGCTCTAATCTCGGAACTTAAGAAGCGAATTAAGTACCTAGGTCTTCAGCGAGGCAGTTGTCATGTAGGTAGCTATGAGGATGGTAAAAGGCAGTAGTTATTTGTGGCCTAAGTAGATAGAAAGGATAACTTACCATCTACGATTTCCTGCAGCGGCGGCTGGAATAATGGTTTTTCCTGTATAGGAACTTTTTTGTAGTCGACAGACGTCATGCTGAAACATTTTTTTGCATAGTTATTATCAGCAGGTACCGTTTCACCCAGCTCACTCAATTAGCATCATGAAAGCAGCTGTATTTCAGTAGGTACATACTCCCCTCTTTGTTAATACATAGTAGGTACCTATTACAAAATGTTGCAGTTCAACATAATCATATTCTGCTCTCTTTGTTGTTATAATAATAATATAATCAGGTTTCGATTGACGGTAAACATTATTGCTTTTTCTCACCTCGGCGCGTTCAAGGTCGCAGCCTTCACTACCACAGTAAACGACCACGCGAACAATATATTTGCGAGCATTCTAACCTTACTCAATGAAGTATTGTAATACGTACGTTACTATGTAGCGTGGGGGTTCAACTGTTGAGT
This sequence comes from Oligia latruncula, assembly GCA_948474745.1. NCBI lineage: Eukaryota > Metazoa > Arthropoda > Insecta > Lepidoptera > Noctuidae > Oligia > Oligia latruncula. Next base: position 20,677,539 of record OX419689.1, on the reverse strand, counting down.
TTTTGTTGACCTCTGGTGACCTCAGTGATTGTGCCGGAGGTGAGCGGGAGCGACACAGAGCATGTAACCGAGCGACTGGCGCGGCAGACGCGGCGCGGCTGTGGCGTTCTGCGCGTGAATGTCGCCGAGATTGCGCGCTATCTGACGAGTGGCTTTATCATTGTTTGAGAGCTTCCAGTATAAATGCTGCTGTCGAGGTCGCCAAACATTTAATAAGTAAACACTTATTGCTGTGATTGACAGTTGATAGTTACTCATTCAGAATTTGAAGTATCTACTTCTATACCTACTTGATTTGCTATTTCCTTATTGCAAGGTCTTGTATTCGATTCCCAGGTGTGGCAGAGTATAATTGTTTGGGATTCCGGGCACGCCCCGGTCAAAAATAACGAAAGTCCCGCTCACCAGAAAACCAGTTCGTGTTTAATATTTTTGTTTATTTGCGTGATATTGTCGTATCTTTATCGATTTTCTTTTCATTCATGCAAAAAGCATTTTGTTCTGAATCGACATAAGGAAATCGGGTTTCTTGGATGACATCTGCCATCGCAGTTCACAATAAAACAAGATTATATTGAAGAGTTTTTATTTCTATGAAACTAAACCACAACAGTTGGTATTAAATTAATAAGTGTTAACTTCTATTACTGTCATACTTGTAATAAATAAAAATAAATACAAACAGAAACCTTCTCCATTTATAGTTTAAGCCGCACTTTGGTAATGTTGGGTTAATTAAACTAATTACTACTAAAATTAACTCTGACGTCACATTTGCGTTTTTTTATGTACCTAACGGATAAAATTAGCAAATTGCATTGTCAAATGATACAATATTATTAATCCTGTTCGTGTTCTGTCCCTTTCGAGACAAGCAAAGCTTGAAGCATTACAATGTAGGTAGTAAGCGTGCAGGTTCACTAAGCTATTGCACCTGTTTTTTTTAATAAACTAATAGAACTATTTTACGCATATCTGAAGACTATTTTACACTTTGATTATTCTCAATGATCAGTAAATGAGAAGTATTCAAGTAAAATTAAGTTACTTTCATTACCTTAAGTACTTGTAATGTTGAACAAATAAAAATGTAAACGGGCCTCAGAGCGTTGTTGTGATGTAACGTCAGAAAAAAAGACTTCACTTATAACATAATGAGCAATCTCTAACGAACTCATAGCCGGCAGACAAACTTAATTAAGAGTCGTGCAAACAGACAAACAAACCAAATTATTATAAACATAATCGCTTCTCATTCTTTTTACTTCCGTTTTTTATCAAAGCCAATTCGCATTATTTTAAAACAATATCAATTCAATTTATTAATGACAACAGATTTCTTCTAATTGTTTTTATAACATTCCGTTTACTATAATTATCCGGAATAATTAACAATTTATTTCCATCCAATTCAGGCATTTTTTAAATATGACCAGAAAATTATTTTATACAATTTTGCAACGTTTCTTTAAAATTATCAGGACGTTCACCAATATAAAACACAATCATAAACAATTTTCCACAACACTATAATAGAACAGCCATTTTACTGCAGAAACTGGCAACACTTCATATGGGATACGCGGCCTAACCCGTAATGTAGTACAACCTCCATTACATTGCTCTATCACTGCGAAGTCATGGAATCGCCACGTCAAGGAACCCGCAATGGAATGTGTGCGAAAAGGAAGTGTTGCCCGGTCCCGAAGTTTGACTCATATGTCAACTTTTCATAGGTTTATATCACAGCCTAAGATAATTTTGATCATATTCTATACTCATCAAATCTCCCATACGTACACAAAATATATTAATCTGGAGTTATATTAAATTATATAGGAGGAATGTCCTTAACGCGTTCTGCCCCAACAGTCTACAACTGTAGGTTGACTTTGAAAGAGTATCAGTAAATTCTCTTTTAACGTTTCCTTTTTTTATTGTCTTAGGTTTTGATAGTACCGTTAACAGCTCGTTTCTCTGCCAGAACGCGTTAAAAAGATTCTCTCTTTTTACACTAAATCAAAATCATTTAGTCACCCAGACTCAAACAAGTATCACACATGAAGTAGTTCGACACGAGAGCGTATCATTATACATACAACACATGAACAGCGGACATTGCCCGTATTAGGTAAGCAGCATTTTTGCTGGGCATTTTCGACACAGTATCTCTTACTACTAGTAAATCACAACGAAGTTGCTGCATTATTTTTATCTTAGAACTAACCAGCTAATGTGTGAGCCATCTGTGCTGTAGGCACAGCTTGATTTCTTCAAGTCCCACATCACCTGGTCAAATCTAAGTTTCAGAGACAACAGAATTGGAAAATTAATCCTAAGTACTATGATATCTTGTAAGTCTATGATTATATCACCATTAAGAGTTTAGTTTTAAATAAATCAGTATTTTATTTATTAGTGTTACATATAAAAAATTGTTATAAAACGATTGTTATACTGTCGGTGTATACTGTTCGGTAAAGTAGGATTAGTAAATGATTGCATGATATCATAAAAGTGATATATCTGCTTATTCCAGATAATATCAATATTTCATGAAGTCATTTTTAGGAATAATATAATAATTGTCATCATCCATTTGCGAATTCTTAGAAATCCTGTCGATGTTGTGTGAACGGACTGTTAACTTGTTTCGGATTATTGTGATGTTTGTGTCAACAACAATCCCCCCCCCCCCCCCCCCCCGAAGCCCCGTTTACACGAAGCAATTTCTTGTCTGTGGCATTTGTATCGATAAACACAGCTTTTATTGTTTCTTCACTGAGGTATGTCATAAGCAATTGAATCGCACCGTGTAAATCAGGCTTATAGATGTTATAATATCAAAACTAGATTCGCAATTATTAAACGAGTATCATTTAACGTAAGATACAATAGTTGCCTCGCGGTGTCTTTTACAATAATACTTACGAATACTTATCGATATCGACTACGTAATTATAATAATATATTAACTTCAGGAAGTCGTCAGTCTAATAAAGTTTTGGGAGGTCTTCGGTCCAAATGGAATTACAATTACGTGGAATACATTTATAGAAAGGGATACACACACATTGATATATTTGTGCATGCATATTCTATATTTTAAGATCATAGTTTAAAAAACATTTTGCTGTAATAAGCTCATTGGTTGAATGACATTTCTTTTCATATTATTGAAATATGTCGTTCGCGTCGTATTGTAAATCTTAGTTAAGATTTCACAAATTTTAACTGTTTAATTATCATATTATGCAACGTCAGTTAGTCGTATCATGATTATCCGTAAATCCTTGATTAGTTTTTGGAATCGATCGCGTCGTTCGCAATTAGTTAATTCTATGCTAAAGCCAAAATATTTTGTTAGATTTCACTCATAAATCAATTTGAGTATAGTCAAATCAAGAAGAATATCGATGTTCTGAGTATTCATTTCATAGACATAATATCGTAAGGACGAGATGAAACGTGAGTTTATAAACACATTCAATACCTTGCTTACACTCTCACGATACATAATAGAGAGGGACATCTTATACCTGTACCTACATTCATAGCAAATAAACTTCTGATTCTTCTTCTTCTTCTGATAGTGTTTGTGGAATCTATCGAGGCAAAAATGATGGCTGGTTCAAGAGCCCTCTTGAATGTAGACCTCGACACTGTATAGAATGTGTTCCTACCCTCGTCGTAGTCGCGCTACTCGCAGTACTACAGCTCCTCGCTGTCGCACTGCACGCGCGGCGCAGTGTGTGCTGTGCTACAGGTCGGTGCTGGGCAGCAGCGTGTGCACGTGCTCGTGGTACAGCTGGCGCGCGTAGGCGGCGTGGCGCGCCACCCAGGCGGCCAGCTCCTCGCTGTCGCACTGCACGCGCGGCCTGCGCACGCCCTCGGCCCCGCCGCCGCCGCGCACGCCCAGCTCCACGAAGTAGGCCCCGTCCACCGACACCACCGTGCACGACACCAGGTTGCTGGGGAACGAGGACATCATTTCCAAAAGATTCGTTATGAGGTATTCGCGGTCAGACCGCCATACGTCGCGGGCTGTAAAAAATCGTTACGTGGCGCGGACGACCGGCAAAGAAGAATAGATAACCGCATCCGTCGACGTAACTCAACAAACGGTCTCAGCAGACGTATAAGGTTCTAAGCAGACGGCAGAGTCAGGAGGCGTACCTGAGGTGCGTCTCCATGACGACCTGCGGCGCCTGGTGCTTGCAGGTGATGATGCGCACGTAGCAGTCGGACAGCAGCGCGCGGATGTCGTGCGGCGTGTCGCGCACGGCGCGGTAGGCCAGGAAGTGCTCGGAGTAGTCCGTGTGGTTGAGCGCGTACAGCAGCGCCGCGCCCGCCGCCTGCGCCGAGCAGTAGCGCGGGAGCAGCCCGCCGCAGCCCGCCACGCAGCGCGGCCCGCGCACGCGCATTGGCACCCACTTGTCGGATCTGTGGAGCGAGGTCGCGATTCATATTTTGATCAACATAAAACCTGAATATTCGATCTTCGCGGGCAACTCTGGCACTTTCGCCAAGGACTTTCTCTTTCTGATTTCAAATGACATTACAATTTACTGGACATGCTGCTACTGACCTGCGACTGGTGTCCCTGAGCGCGGACGCAGTCTCAGCGGCCAGGTCCAGCACGCCGATGACGGGCTTGGTGACGGTGCCCACGAGCCCCTTGCCCACTCCGGCCAGGAAGCCCCCCAGCCCCTCCGACGTGGCGCCCTCGTAGCTGTGCTTCACCAACGACGTCATGCCACCTGGTGATCACATCGGTTAGTTACGTTACGTTACGTCTGTACGATACATTACAGAAAAACAGTTACAGTGAGGACTAGTTTCGGACTAGTCACGGCTAGAGACGACTAATTTTGGACTAGTTTCAAACTAGACATGACTAGTTTCAGACTAGTTTAGAACTAGTCACGCTAGTGTCGGACAAGTTACCCAGTATGCCGAGCCCCAGGCCGCGGAAGCCGGCGGCGAGGTGCGCGCCGGGCGCGGCGGAGCGGATGCGGCGCCGCGTCTCCTCGTGCGCCTCGTCGCCCACCACGCGCTCAAGCCCGTCGCCCAGAGATTCTGTACGCAGACAAAATTATCTAATACATACATGACGTAAACCGGGAGGCGCTGTAGGTAAACATTTGTGCAATTATTTCTTGAAATGTATTGAAAATACAAGATGGCGGTGTTAGTTCCGATTTTGGCCACGCCTGTCTTGTAGCGCTGAGGCAACAAACAGACATTGAGGGGGGGGAAATTCAGGGAAACGGGTTTCCTGAAAAGACATCATTCCGGTTTCGAACATTTTATACCCTAAAATTTAAGTGCAGGCCAGAAAAAAAAAAACGATTTTCGTATGAGAAATACGACCCTTAACATTATTTACTATTATAACGAGAGTATGCAATTAACCCTTCCACTGCTATTTAAGTTTGAAAATACTAAATATCATATTTTAACTTAAAATGTTTCGAGCATTACATTAATGTTTAAAACGAGCAACAACCTAGCTACCTCATCATCATTTCAGACGGAAGACGTCCTGCTGAGTGCTGGACATAGCCTCCTCCAAGCATCGCCACTTCGATCGGTTCTATGATTCTCGCATCCAGCGGATTCTGCTGTATTCACAAAGTCATCGGTCTACATTGTGGGAGGCCTTCCAACGCTACGTCTTTCAATACAACATGCTGGCTAAAACTACATATTAGCCAATCTCTCGATAAATATAAGAAATGTCTTAAAAATTTATTGTGATTGTTTTATGTTAATGTTAGGTATTTTATTATTCTGTTTTAATATTTTACAGAATTTGTTGTTTTTTAACCGACTTCAAAAAGGAGGAGGTTCTCAATTCGTCGGAACCTTTTTTTTTTTTTTTTTTTTTTTTTTTTTTATTTTTTTTTTTATGTATGTTCCCCGATTACTCGAAGATGGCTGGACCGATTTCAAAAAATATTTTTTTGTTTGAAAGGGTATACTTTCCAGGTGGTCCCATTGTCATCAGGTCAGGATCTGATGATGGGATCCTGGAGAAATCGAAGGAACTCTTCAAATATTATAGGCACACCTATAGCGATTTGGGTATTTTTTATAGTAACTCTTGCATTTGCTCTCGAAAAGCACTATTTGGTGAAGTGGAACTGATGATGAAGACCACAGATGGCCACCGGAACTACTCAATAATAAGTATTTCATGGGTTGCGATTCGATTACTTTATTATGGTTGCTAAGCAAGTTATGCTCATCACAATGCGAATGGTGAAATGGAGCTGATGGTGAAATACCAGGAGAACTCTCAACAATGAATTTCCCTGCATCGGGAAAAGCAATATTTTGGTAAAGGCGATGAGCAAGTTGACATTAGGCTATTGTAACTTAGATAAATTATAAACAGACCCACTAAAAAGCGGGAAATAAAAACTTTTTAACAAAAAAGAAAAACCGACTTCCAAAAAAAACACTACAAAGTGAAAAATAACTTTAATTTCGGAAGTCGGTGGCAAAAAACTAAAATACAGATCCAAAGACACCGACTTCCGAAATTAAAGTTATTTTTCACTTTGTAGTGTTTTTTTTGGAAGTCGGTTTTTTATGTTCCACTGTCAACATTTTTCTTTTATTATGTATTAGCTTCCGCCCACGGCTTCGCCCGCATCGACAAAAACTATCCTATGTCCTTCCACGGGATGCAATCTATCTCTTTGCCAAATTTTATCGAAATCCGTTCAGTGGTTTAGGTGTGAAAAGGACACACAGACACAACGAACACGATGTACAGAACGACAGACAGACAGAGTTACTTTCGAATTTATATTAGTATGGATTAGGTATTTAATTTGTTAGTTTATTTGTTATTTTAATGTGCATGCTGTGGTCTCCTGTAATTGAAAAGTAAACCTACCAAATACTTTGTCGTCCATTAACTATATAATGTTTAGTGTATATCTTTTGTTGGAGATCCTAAAATAAATACGCGGTTGCCACTCCAGAACCTTTCGGCCTCATCGGCCATTTGTTCTGCAAGCAATGTGCCCTGCATTGCCACTTAAGTTTGGAATTCTTCGGGTTATGGTTCTGATTCGATCACGTCATCAAGGAAACTCAACCACGCTTCAGTTCCATAGGTCATCACTGGCAACACGCAGTTCACGACAGCGGTATGCGAGACGAGAAGACATTGTAGTTTCCCGAACGCTGCCCAGCCGAGTCGTATTCGACGATTGAGATCTTTCTCGAAGTTGGATCAACCTAACACACACACAGACAGGACAGTTTGTCCTAGGTACGTATAATCGTCCACAACTTCGAGTGTAGAGTCTTCGATCTTGGACCGGACACGTCTCACGAATGCACCCGGAGAGATGGGCAAAGATCGTCACTCACTGGACGCTTGAGGCAGGACATCGCCGTCGAGGTAGACCAAGGCGAAGGTGGCGTGACGATCTAATAACATTCGCAGGGCCAACATGGCCAGAGATCGCACAAGACAGGGAGGTTTGGAAAAAGGGGAGGCCTTTGCCCAGCAGTGGGACACAAGATAGGCTAATGTAAACTAAAAAAAGAGAAATGGACCCAATATAGAACCTTAAGGAACGCCCATTGTCATTTCAGACCCTAATGAATTTATGCCGTTTACTTGAACTTTGACCTTTCTATCTTTCAGGTATGATCTTAGCAAATTAAGTGCTGTATAGTTTATCCCACAAGGAGGTCCGACGACCTTTTGAAGGCCGCAGGAACCCGTTGGATGCGAGAAGCACAGAACCGGTCGAAGTGGAGGTGCTTGAGGGAGACCTATGTCCAGCAGTGGACGTCTTTCGGCCGAAGTGATGATAGTCCCATAGTGTTCTAGTTTCAGTAGAAGTGTCTCATGGTTTACGCAATCGAACGCCTTAGAGAGGTCGCAAAAGATTCCAATGACAGCTTTAGTTACTTTCAAGTAGAACCAAAAATGTTCTTTATTAGAGTGACACCAGCGTCAGTGGTACACATCCTTTGGTGAAACCGTTTCATGACATATCGAATTTTTAATAAAATGACGTATTTTCCAGTCCGGAACCTTGACACCATCCTGCAACGCCTCCGGTGAACAGTTTCTCAAAGATAACGTGTCCCTGTCTCACATTTCACAGCGGAAGGATAGGTTTTGAGGTCTGGGGGTCTACTCCGAAGCGGTTAACCACTGTATCGGCCGAATGTTCGGTCATTTTCTACTACCATTCATTTCCTATATTGACTATAGGTGCCAATCCGATCGTTTTTAGAACCCTTACCCTTTTTTAACCTTTTCTTTTTTTAATTCTTAGTAGGACAACAATATTCGAATCAGAAAATGACCGAACATTCGGCCGACACGACAATCAACCACTTCGGAGTAGACCCCCAGGTCCTGGAGTCGGACTGACATAGTAGTGTTTTCATAAAGACACTTCAGCACCTCGATTTACCGATAGTGAATCAGACACCGCTGAAGAGACTGCAGGACAGCCCAAGTCTCGAACGAGAATTTCAATTGTATTCAAAATATTATTTCAATATTTTCTAGTGTCCACCTACCTGTAACTTTAGCAGCGGAGTTGGATATGCCGTGGGTGACGTTCTTGAGCAAGGCGCCCACGTTGCCTTCTAGCAGTAGACCAGTGACTCCCTCTGACACGTCGGCCACAAAGCCCAACGGGTTGCCCAAGAAGTCTACTGACCCCAGGATTTTCGCTGCTTGCCATTTTAACTCCTGTGGGATCATGTTTATTTACAAAAGAATCGGTCACCAAACAACTTTCAATAGCAACGATAAGAGATGTCTACGTACATCCTTGAAGTGCGCTAACATCTGCCTGCCGAGGTACGAAGCGGTATCGAACACGTGCGCCCTCACGAACGGCTCGAGCTCAACTGCCGCGTCTTCAAACTTGATGAATGTCAGCCCCAGTCGCCGCTTCAGCACACTTAGCGATCCTTCCAGCTTGTTCGCTGTACACATCGAGAGACGGATCTGGGGAGGTGAAGAGGATAAAGCGCTGCAGCGATGCATTTTCATCAAAGCATGTATTACTTTGGTATTATGTTTTATGTATCTAAAGCACGATCTACACGGTTCGGTGGTTTCAAACCTAAGTTTAAGATAGTGTAGATAGTGGTTTGAAACCAATTTCGTATGACCTTTAAACGTCCTTGGTAGAAATCCTGCGTTGCAAACCAGTGGCAGAAGAAAATGTTGGTTTTAAACCGTGTAGCAGGCATCTCGCAACAACAACAACTTCAAGGTCACCTTGGTTTGTAGGCTGGTTACAAACCGTGTAGATAGATTGTGTTTAACATTACGACCGGCTTTTTAAAATTCAAGTCCTTTATGTGAGACATAAGGATGATTGAGGTTCAAAACTGTAAAGAATTAGGTTCATCAGAATTGATAAGATTGGATGGGCACACTAGCAGTAGTTCTTTACAAAATACTGATGTCTAGCCAAATCTTACTGGGGACTAACTTGTATGTACTTGGATAAGGGTCAAATACATATTACGTGAGTTATATAAGTTATGACAGCTAACAAGCACTACGTTTTTGTCCTTATACCACGTAGCGACAGTTAAAAACAAGTAAGTGATGACAGATACATCGAATCTGACCTTGTTGGACGTCATTAGCTGAGCGCGATGAAAACAAAACAAATATTTTTGTAAGCGCTAAAATGAAAAAGCGAAACCATTGAAACAATTTATAGATTTCAATTTATAGATAAAAATGCGTACCAACCCGCATTGGGCCCGCGTACCAACCCGCACTGGGCCTAGTGGTGGATTATAGCCCACTCACTCTCACTGAGAGGAGGCCTGTGTCCCAGCAGTGGGAACGTTATAGGCTGATTATGTATATATGTATGTAGATAAAAATGGCACTGGGCGAATTCCTAACGCAAAGACGGTTCGTCGACACCACGTAGACGTTATTGTATCGAAAAAACATCGCGGTATACACTGCGTAGATGTACGAGGACCGTCTACGCTACTCCAACGGCCTAAGCCTACCTGCCGTTGGAAAATATTTGTGCTATAATTTGATGGTGTTATTTGAGTGGTGTCACGTGCTCACCTGGCTGGGTATGATCTTGATGAGCGCGAAGTAGTACCGCGTGCTGTGCATCGCGGTGAGCTCGCTCAGCATGCGTTGCGTCTCATAGTCCGCCTCATCCGGCTGCTCACGCGCACTTTCTTCTTCGCCTCGCCACGCCCACGCCCACAGCTGTAGGATCAGTCTACGGAGAAAAAGACCGCGAAATGTTTAATAGGGGAGCGCAGAGATGAAGAAGAAAGAAAATACACATATGTAGAACACACACAACATATTCTGCAAATAAAAAAGTGCGTAAGAAATTAGCAGGAATGTGTGCCTGTCGGCTGCGTCAGATATTCGCAACGGTTCAATTTTAATTGACACTCTGATGGCCTTTTTGCCGGAACCAACCATCTCAAATGATGTAACTTTCTATAACACAGATTTTTCGGTCTACAGCACAATGTAATCATTTTCTGCTGCTTTAAAAAAATACTGTGTGAGTTTCGGAACATTAGAATTTTGTCTTAAAAAAAACAAGAGTCTTTAAAAACTGGCCAAGTGCGAGTCGAACTCGCACACGAAGGGTTCCGTGCCACAAGGCAAAAAAAAAACGCCGAAAAAACACGTCTGTTGTATGGGAGCCCCCCTTAAATATTAATTTTATTGTTTTTAGTATTTGTTGTTAAAGCGGCAACAGAAATACATCATCTGTGAAAATTTCAACTGTCTAACTATCAAAATTCATGAGATACAGCCTGGTGACAGACGGACAGCGGAGCCTCAGTAATAGGGTTCCGTTTTACCCTTTGGGTACGAAACCCTAAAAACGATCATGGCAGTGGTATCTTTCATGACATAATTTACCTTTCTTCCAGCCTGATGGCGAGCGGCCTGAGCGCGACCACGAGATGGCGGAAGAAGTACGCGTTGTACCGCTTGGCGGGCGCCTTCTGCAGCTCCACTGCCGCGTGCAGCGCCGGCGCAGGGCCCGCAGCGCCCGCGCCCGCGCCGCGCTCCGGCAGGCAGTACAGCAGCACTGGGCTCGGCGTGCCCAGCAGCTGTGTTCATAGAAAAGTGTGAACTTAGATTATCTTGTAGTGTGACGAGTTAACAAAAAACTAATTTCAGCTACTCTACCTAATGTGTCGCTCTCCCTGGGGCTCCCTCGGACCACCAGCACCTTAGACCCTTTTCTCATTACTGGGCGGATCCAACTTTATATTATCTTTTTATTTGCCTGTACCTATCTGCTCATCCGTTTATTTAAATGGCATTGACATTTTATTCTTATCTATTCTGTTACAATATTTTGGAATATTATTAGATGTAATGTAATACAGAAATAAATGATTATTTTTATTATGGTTTTTAATATTAGAATCGTGCAGTGACCTGGTTGTCCCACTGCATGTGCGCGACCTGCAGCGCCAGCGCCAGGCTGGCGGGCGCGCCGGCCAGCTCCAGCAGCACGGTGTCCAGCAGCGCGTGCACCAGCTCGTGCGGCGGCGCGCGCGCCACCAGCGACAGCGACAGCCCCGCCAGCGACACGCGCACGCCCCACTCGCGCCGCCCAGCTGGGCTGTCCGAGGCACTGTCCGAGTCGTCGCCGCCCTCGATCCAGCCCGAGTCCTGGGAAAGCAATTGTTAAAATCAAAATGTACAAAACCATGTTTCTCCCAAATAAATTATTTTGACCGTAACGCTTAAAATAAAACATCAGCTACACGCAATTCAAATTAAAAAACAAGCATAAAGGAACTCAACGGTCAAAGCATTTATTTCAATTAGAACATTTACAGACACTGATGAAGGAGTCGTCAGTCAGAAAGATGAAGCTAGTTATCCATTCAAAACTGTAATAAGTTTCTATGGAGAAGAACGGGCAAGAAACTCCATGAACACTTTGTTAAATTATATTGTTAGAAAATGTTGGTTAAATCATCAATATTGGATTTATATTTATGAAAACAACGTAAAAAGACGTGCGCAAAAACAGCAGTAAATACATACAGGGTCCTTATGATCGCGTATCCGCACGACGCGCGTGGGCCCGTCGGCATACAGCGTGACGTCGAGGCGGCCGCAGCCGGGCCGCAGCGTGTGCCACGACACGGCCTGCTCCGCCGGCACCGGCGACGTCGGCGACCAGCCCGCGCGCCCGTGAGCGGGCAGCCCCAGCACCACGCGGGTGCCTGGGAATAACTCATACAGATACAGAGGAGTCTAAGCTAGTGTAAGGAGACGTCCAAAAATACAGCCATGCTTAATTCAAATACAAACTCAAAATATTTTATTTACATAAACCTACATGGGTACTTATGAAACGTCAGGCGTGATCGACGTCAAGAGCATGCTCATTCAGCAATAAAAAAAGAAAAATAACAGCTAGGTGCACGGTTCTAATTGGTCGTTTCCTATAGAGAAGAGCCGGAAAGAAACTCCATGGTTACTCTTTTAAAAATAATTGACTTTTACAATGTTTTTAAGTTACAGTGTTCATACGTATGTATGGCAGGACAGTGTAGGCCAGTCAACAAGATTTTTTTTTATGAGTCTGTTTTGTCCCACTGCAGGGCAAAGGCCTCCCTTCCCTCTTTTCCCGGTCTACTGCGATTGTGGGCCAATCCTTTATGAAGGAGTCCAGGCCCTGCAGTCTCGACATAAATAGCGACGCTGTCGCAAACTAACGATCGCTAAATAATACCGACAATAATCGCTAGCCTTAACGATCCATACGACAAACGCAAGTCTCTACATCTGTCAAAAATGCTCGCAAAATATATTCGTAAACATTACGAAAATCGTAAAGTTTGCGACAAACTTCGGTAAGATACCGATGACAATCGATAACTTTGAGAGTCGAGACTACCAAATATCGCTAAATCCGGATCGATAGGACTTTGCGACCGAATTCGGTCGTAAAGCGATCGCTATCAATGTCGAGACTGCAGGCCCAGCTCATAGAAATAAATAAATTATTATTATTATTATTATATTATTATTATCCCGCTTTCTAGGCCTGCCGCGCAGTCGTTTCCTGCCATTGGGGATCCACTGAGTGGTGGCTTTTGCATAATGCTGCTCCGACATGCGACAGATATGGCCAGCCCAGTTCCACTTTAGTCCAGCAGCTGTGCGGCCAGCGTCCGCTATTTGTGTTTTGGAACGAAGTATAGAGTTCTTAATGCGGTCTGTGAGTTTGACACCTAGTATACTTCGTTCCATAGCCCGTTGGCAGACTCCAAGTGCGGACTTTTGACGCTTTGTAAGAGACCTTGTTGTCAACAAGATACTTAACAAAAATAGAAAATGGCAAACAAATCGAAACATCAACGAGTCAAAATTGCAGACAGAAATTGCAAGACTTACCAGGTGTGAGCGCCATGAGGGACAATCCATCAGGCTGCACGCACAGGTTGGCGTGCGCACACGCCATGCGGCCCGGCGGCAGCAGGCGCCACGCCTGCGTGCTGGCGCGGCGTGGATCTGCGCGGCGCAGCACCAGCGCCGACGCGCGCCCGGGCCGCGGGGCCGCGTCCTCGATGTCCAGCACCTGCGAGACAGACATTCTTATGTAATGTAATGGCCATCATTGGCAATCACAAAACATGAAGTGATTTGTTGCATATTTCGAACATTATGATGCATATTTGCATGCATTTAGAATGTTTTGTTATATAATCCGGCCTCTAGGGAACACGAGCGCGCGTCATGCGCGTTTAAGTTACTATGATTGGCAGTTTGACACGCGCTAGTGAAATGTAACTATACTATTTCCTTACTGCACTTAAATTAAATTTATATTTGCACATTACGAGCCGAGAGCGGGACAAAAATGACATACCATAGCATGAGGTGAGAGCGGTGCATCATCAGATAACAGTGCGTCTGTGGGCTGCGGCGGGGAACTGCCCTCGTGGATGAGCTGGTCGTTGGGACCGCGACGCCATAGTTGAGATCTGGATACCATTGGGAATTGTTAATTGAGATGTCACGTAGTGACAGCGTCTTCGGAAGTCTTCAAAGATTCGAAATAGAATGTAGGAGGAATACTATGTAGTCATTTAACCCGTCTGCCTTCAAAGCAAGAGTGAACAGACATCTTCTGGGCACGCTCGTTCTATCATAGACCTCATCTATCGCTTACCGTCAGGCGTGATCGGGGTCAAGAGCGGGCCCATTTAGTAATAAAAAAAAAAAAATTTTTCAGCCTAAGAAGTTATTAGTGAGTTTTCTATAGGTATTGAACTAGTAACCGGTCTCCATATCGTTTCCTGGCGAGCACGACGCGCGTGCTGCCGAGCGGCACTTCCAGCACCAGCACGTTGTCGTCAGGCGAGGCTGCCGACTGCTTGCCGCTGCTGGCGACGCCATTGTCTCTGCTGCACAAGTTATAAACAATCTTACGACATGACTTACAACTTGTTATTTCATACACGGTCAATTAAACAATACAAATCGGACGTGATGGGTATCGATATCTAATATCGATGAAACAAAAAAAAAGATTTTCTTAACTCATAATATGAATTCACTATAAGTACTGCCAGCGGCCGTTAACGCGGTACTAAGCTATAGTAACTGAAATGATGAGTTTAGATAATGTTTTTTGGTTTATCGTCCTTACATATTCGTCACGACTGTGAAGTTTCGCTGTCGAATTTAATTTGACTTTGTATATATCTACCTATTAAAAATCCTAATTTCATTCGATGACACAAACCACAGCCAGAACCGCTGGGTACTCTAGGATACTCTAGAAGCATGAAATTTTGCACAAGAGTATCTTATACCGAAAGTGAGCACTTTTTCTTAGCGTATCGATGGCAAAAAGTTTAAACATTTTTGGCCCAAAATTCAGCTGTGCGAACTCCGCTCACTGACGCAGTCAAGATCATCAAGAAAGGATTTTTGAAAATGGTGTGAATTTAAAATACTCTTTTGTTAGTGCTCACTAAAAAATTTAAATACGAGGAAGAAAATTTGTATGGAGGTTCGTAATATTTGCCGATGGATAATGCCATCGGGCTTGTAAATACGGCGGGCGGGCATCACGCGGTTTGTATATAGACAACAGTGTACGTACGCCTGGTGCGTGGCGGTGAAGGCGACGTAGATGAAGTTCTGGTAGAGCAGCTGGTGGCGCGCGGGCAGCGTGTCCAGCGCCAGCGCGGTGCGCGGCCCGCCCGGCGCGCGCAGGGCCAGCGCGCACGCGCCCTCGGGCGACGGCAGCGCCCAGCGCGCACGCGCACACGCGCCCACCACGCACTCCTCGCTGCAGCCCACCTGTGCGCCCGGGACATATCACGATCTATTGCTTTGCGGTTGATCGACGTCGA
This sequence comes from Oligia latruncula, assembly GCA_948474745.1. Classification (NCBI taxonomy): domain Eukaryota; kingdom Metazoa; phylum Arthropoda; class Insecta; order Lepidoptera; family Noctuidae; genus Oligia; species Oligia latruncula. Next base: position 20,662,140 of record OX419689.1, on the reverse strand, counting down.
CCGTCGAAACAATATGCTCTGTTCCTAAAGTATTTGATGAAAGTGTAAACAAACTCTATTCTGGTTAAATTCTTAAATGACTTCAACTTTATATTCCATCACTTTCCTAATTGTTTGAATAACATTATTAAATTGTAATTAAAAATCACTGACAAAAAATGAGGGTATAAAATTAACCCCAATTTTCAAATGAAAAACATATTAAAGGTGATTTAAATTAGAATTTCGGGTTCAAGTATTCAAATAATCAATTCAAAACCTTGCATCGTGGTACATTTTCTAATCCATTTATTTACAGTTTCGTCAAATAGTTTCGGTAGAGCGGCGCGCGCACCTGGTGGAACATGATGGACACGGGCGAGTAGTTGTCGATGCGCAGCGGCGGCGGCGCGCAGTCGGCGTCGGCCAGCAGCACGAACAGGCTGGCGCCCTGCGACACCACCTCCGCGCGCACGAACTGGTAGCCGCCGCCCGGCTCTCTGCGGGCACACGGGTTAGCGGCTAGTGATAACCTCACGTGACTGCAGCCGCGCCGCGAGCTAGTACTCTCGCTGCCTATCTCTGTCTAACTTGAGCGAATCACTGATCACCAAGTTTTCCGTTGTCTTTAATATAATTGACTACGTATTTGTTTTTATTAAATATCCGCTTCAGAAATGAAGGCAATTGCAGTGCTGTAGATAGCACTTCTCATCACCGTACAGTGAAAACCTCGTTATGGTTGTTTTTTTTTTAATATAGGTTGGGTACAACACCTTGTACTTAATTTACGTTAAGAACATACTTGCAAAGCTCTAAGATGCTTCTAATACCTTCTATTAATGGTAATGAGAACCTCGAGAAACGTCAAAGTCGGTCATTTTCTTTATCTTCCCCTGCGAAATAACATCCTCTCAACTGTGGGAAAATCAATATTTGATATATAATAATAGAAATTCTATTGTGTCTCATTAGCCACAGTCGAGCTACTACTGCAAATGCGAGGTTGTTTTACTGCACAGCGACGTTGTGTAGCCCGCTCGCCTCACCTGCAGGCTATGTGCAGCGTCCGGGGCGCGTCGATGCGGAACCCGCCGGACCAGAGCGTGAGCGGCGGCGGCGCGGCGCTGTGGGCGGGCCCGGGCGCCAGCACGCGCACGCACAGCAGCTGCTCGCGCTCCCAGCGCGCCCAGTGCCACGGCAGGTAGCAGCCCGACACGGCGGACACGTGCGTCGCCATCGCGCCCGGGTCGTTCTACACACAAGTTATATAAAATCACAGATTATTTAAACGACAAATACTCAGTGAGCGCAGTGCTCATACCATCCGGGAAGTAGCAGTTGACTCTTAAGATAAAAGTGCAGACCCCTAACCCAGCAACATGCAAGAACAACGAGACGAGTTAGTAGAGCGCTATCTCACTCACACAATTTTTTAACTGCGATTGGTCAATGATAAACGCTAAGGCGGTGTACACAGTACGAGCACTTTTTAGTCTACTCTTACTTCCCGTACTGTGCAGACGTGCTCTTACTTGTGACTGTATGCTAAACTCGTGAACTGGTTTATGTATTGGATTTTATGATTGTGTTAAAGGAAATGTAGCTTCACACATGAAAACACATAAAATGGCAGAATTAAAAATTGAATTAAACAAATCTATTAAAAATATTGACGCAGAAAAATTAAAAAAATGTATAAAGCATGTCATAGAAATAGTTGAGCCCAAAATGGATGCCATGGATAGAAATGTGGAAGTAATAACAGAAAGACTCGTAATAAATGTAGGAAACGACGACAGTAGTGATACGTCGTCGGAGAGTGATGATATGCTATAAACTTGTATATTATAATATAATAAAGTAAATTTAACTTTCATTTTATTGCTTTCCTTCATATCCATCAGTTAAATTAAAAAATACCTATAATTTTTTTTTTACCAATTAAATGGCTCTCAAATACGACAGATGAAGCCACAGCAGGTATAAACTAAGCGAACTTTTAAGAAGCGCAGTGTGAACGCGTATTTACATTTCTAAGGTATTTAGGTTAACGCCCACTGGCCCTAAAAAAGTTTTTTTTGTCTTTGTCATTTGTATGGTAATGTGCGATAGAGAAGGCGCTATACTAACTCGTCTCCGTGAATACACTATAGCACTTCGCCCGCGACTTTGTCCGCGTGCGAAGATAACCTTGTTCTGGAACTATCATTGTTTTGGTTATGGTGTATAGCAGTAGCGAAGGGTCAATTTTTGTAAGAGGTAAGCCGGAGTAGATAATATCTTTAATATGATTATATTATTTGTCTATAGAATACTGACTGTGACATTTTTCAAAGGGAAGTCGGTAGGAATCGAGTTGTATGGAACCTTCGCCACTGGTGTATAGATGTTTTGGGATAAAATGTGTTCTTTATTTTGGTTAAATAAATTGTATACTATATTTTTTACTTGTACGGTGGATACAATGTTATAAAACAATGGTTGTAGACAATAAAATGGTTCCTTATCCGTGTACACATCTTTTTGGGGCTGACTGTATCAGGTTGCGCATCGACATCCTCTCACCTTGTATACTCCCTGAAGGTCTATTCCAAGTATTGGTGAAAGAATTTTTGAAATCGTATGAGTAGTTTCTCTCTATATAATATTAGTGTATATGTGATAATAATATGTTAACGGAGCAACTCACGAGCGTGGTGGCGCAGCACTTCTGCGCGAACTGTAGGTGGTGCGAGGTGTTGTTGTGCAGCTGGTAGCGCGGCGTGAAGGTGGCGATGTTGGTGTGGCGGTAGCGGCCGCGCCCGCTGCGCACGCGCACGCCCACGGCGTACACGCGCTCGCCCGCGCCGCCCGCGCCTCCCTCGCCCTCCCCGCGCACCTCCAGCTTCTTCACGCCTACCCCCACTCCTAGCCCGAATGGCGAACACCACTGCAAATATCACAGATATATAGCAGAGGGCCTTGGATCTTCACTGGTTCTTGTCCATTTTTCTCCATACCAAAGTACTTTTTGAAAAACGAACTAGAATCAATTCTATTTTTCTTGTAAATGGTGATAATCAAAAGAACCTTATAATGGTCTAATTGAAATAAACGATTTGAATTTGACTAAATTTTTATTCGGTTCGAGCGTTTTTCCGTGATTTTACCCGATCCGAAAAAAATATATAATATCGGTAGAAAAATTTAGAAGTTTTGAAATTGTTCTGCTGTCCTTGTCGTGCAAAACGACCATTGTATTGAATGTTGCAAAGTTACTATGGCGCTCCTGTGTCGTGACGTCAGCCAGAAGCTAGTAGTGCTGTCTCTGTCTAGTATAGACTACAACTTCGGCATTTTTTGAGATAATTAATTTTATATTTTTTATTGTGGCTGAATTCTTTCCTGAGTTTCGAAAAAACAAGTAAAAACATCCAGTCCGAGACCCTATCGTCACAAAGAATGAGCTCAGGCTCAACTAGCGTGCGGCGGCTCACCTCGGGCTCGCCGGGCAGGCCGCGGCCCAGGCGCGCGGCCAGCGTGGGCCCGCCCTCGGCCTCGGCGAAGGAGAACAGCAGCGGCGCCACCATGCGCGCCAGCTCGTGCTCGGCGAACTGCCCGGCGGCCTCGCCCGCGCCGCCCGAGGCGCGGAACACCAGCGGCAGCCCCGTGCGGTTCACCAGCCAGTACGCCGCCGATACGGACACCTGGCGGGAGGACAACGTCTGAGCGCAGCTTGACGACGTTGGGGCCCGATTGCACCACAAATCGTTCGATGCGTTTAACGCTAAACGTATTTAAAACATCATTCTGTCTCTGTAATTCAAACGATTGCCAAAAATAGCACGAGGTTTTAAATTCGTTTAGCGCATTCAGTGATTGGTAGTCAAAAGTTATACTACGTTTACCTTGATGCCATCAGTCTTCTTGACTGTGACCCTTGCGTTGAGATACAGCCTCCTCCCCCGGGTGTCCCTCAGTTTGAGCCTGGCACTGAAGGACCCATTGCCGCTACTGCCCACAGCCGCACTGCTGCTGCTGCCACCTCCAGAGCCACACACGCTGAGCGCGGTGGACCAGCCGAAGCCTTCCAGTTTTACACTTAGTTCTACGCCTTCTTCTACGTTCACCTGGTTTGTGTAATAAGAATGTTTTAAGGTTTCGCACAAACATTTTAAAGTAGGAAAGGTTTTAAACTGTGCATATTGGGAGACCTGCGGCATCATTTTGTCACAGAAATCGAAGATGAGGATCCAAACAGAAGAAAAACTATATTGTTTTAATTAATCATTTATTAACTACTATTTTTGCTTTCCCCGCGTGAAGGTCGGAAATTATCCCACAGGAACTTACTATCGAGATAAAAGTATCTTATATCTTAACCCTTGTAATGGTCTCCCAGTGTGCCATATTTCATATTCCAAATTAGTACCTAGCCGTTAAGGTGTGAAAAAATAACAGAGAGACAGAGTTACTTTCACATTTATAACATTAGTATGGAATAGCTTACTTACCTCATGGAAAGGCATGGTATCTCCGGGCGGAATATTTCCAGTAACACTGGCTGCGGCAGATCCCGGAGCGGCAGGGTTGGTTCGGTACTGCAACTCTAGCGGCAGCAGGTTCTCTAGTCTTAGGGCAGGTACTAATGTGAGCGTGTGTCCGGCTATCGGTGGGCCTCTGTCTGGAGGGAACCTTTCCCGGATTATTACGCAACAGAATCTGCAAAAGAACAGCAAAAAATTAGGATATCATTCAATGAAATTCAAATAAGCAGGTTACACAATTGTTATTTAAAATTGCCTTTGAACTAGTGTGTTATGTCACCGATGGCGTCGGTGGAATGTTTTTATTGCGTTGCAGTCACAATAGGCTATTTGACTGGTTTCTGGTAAACATCTCAGATTATTTAATGGTGTCTAACGAGCCCACAAAAACCTATTACTTCAAATTGCATAATGTATTTCTTTTAAAAAATAGTAAATAAAAATGTACTGTTTAAATAAGCCGCCAAAACGCTATCTTTAACAATATGGCGTCGTGACGTCACGATTCAGTAAACAAACGTTGAAACGGTCGAGATACTAGACAAAAGTTCTGCTATTTCATAATAAGACATCTGTTCTGCTATTTTCTTAATTTTAACTACAATTTCCCTTTTAAAATGAGTTATAAATGGTGTTTAGTGCCAGCGTGTACAAATATATCAATAAAAACCCCAGAAAAACTGTTTGTAAACGTTCCAAAAAATGCCAAAATGCGCAAGAAGTGGTTAGTTCTTGCTCGCAGATGTCCTAAGGATATAGTGGATAATTCAAGTGTTTTCTTCTGTGAAGACTACTTTGATGTAAGTAAACATATTATTATTAACTAGTTATTGTAGAAAAAATGTTAAGATTGAGGTTGGTCTATTTTACTAATCTGTTTGAGGTTATAATTCAGAGTTGTCGCGAATAACCATTTAGGAACAGTACGTTTTCCAGCTTGTTTTGTAGTAAGATTTCTATAAAAAAAAATTGATCTTGAAGTAAATTAACCGGTTGAATGCCGGAATTACAGAAACAATTAAAAACCCATTGTGTCTCGCGTGTATATACGTTCCGGCATACTAAGGGTTAATATTGCAAACACGAATTTTCCCCACAACTAACAAAACATGACCTATGTTATCTTACATCAACATAATCTAAATATTATGCTTTGTACGTATTACTTCCTCTCAACAGGTTTATGGTAGTTTACTAAATAAGTTAATATAAGGTACATTGCTGTTTTTATGTTTTTAAGCTCAGCAGCATAAAAATCGGGGTTATTTTTAAAAAAAACCACGATCATAAACGGGTCAACTTTGGGTAAATTTCTGCTGTCGGCTTTTACAAAGTTGCTATCCATAATTATCACTCAATAAGTAGAACTCGTGTGCACTAATTATAGTCAGATTTCTTTAGAAATTTCACTCACTGCGCGTACAATAAATAATCGCAAGACAGAGGAAATTACGGCTGTCAACGATAGACAGAAATTGACTGAATCGTGACCTCATCTTAAGTTCAGCCAATCCAGACCGTTTTAGATTACGTGGCGCCAGATTTAAAAAGATGAAGTTTTTTCGGGATTTTTTTTTAAATAATACTTTGTTTTGTAGTAAAATTAATGCAAATCGATTTTAAAAGCGATAATCTATACGAGTGTCAATAATTATGACCTTATTTTTTACATTGTCAAATAGCCTATTCTGACGATGACGACCTTATTGTCATCGCGGGTAGAATCTAGACGAGGCTGATATAAGTGCGTGGAGTTCAGCAAAAGCACAGAGAGGCTCGTGCCCAGTAGAAGTTTGATTTATTTAAACACCTTACATAAATCATTAGAGATTGCCCTAATGCGTTAATGTTTAAAAAGGAGTAAAAAGAGATCGTAACGTTGTATCGAAAGCCGACCTGTAGATGTGATCGGGCTGCGCCCTGCACTCGTAGTGCAGCAGCGCGCGCTCGGAGGGCGCGGCGCGCCAGTCCACGGGCGCGGGCGAGGGCGCGGGCGCGGGCGCGGGCGCGCGCAGCAGCGGGCGCGTCCACAGCGCGGCCGCGTGCGCGCTCAGCGGCGCCGCCCACGTCGCGCCCGCCGCCACCGTCGCGCCGCGCACGCCGCCGCCGCCGCTGCTCCACTGGGCTGCGGGGGCCGCGACGGTTACAACACTTTCATATAAGCTTCGTAGCCTTTTTTCTTCTCAATTTATTTTTAGTATATTCAGGGTGGGTTTTTCAAGTGGGCGTGGATAGCCAAATCCGAAACTATCTCGAGTCTCGGGCTCGATTTTGATGTCATTACTTCCCAGAATTTGTACCCTATTAAGGACACTATCGAATGGTGTAATAACACAGTGTGGGTTATTTTATCAAAATCAACAGGTTCGATTCCTGGCTAGAAATATTGATTTATCAAAAATCCAATAATGCAGTTTTAATTTTCACCAAAATCCAACACGAGACTCCTTTAAGTACTTTTCGCTATTCCTCATAGTTTCGTATTTGACCATCCACGCCTACTTGAAAAATCCAACCTGTATACACAATGTATACAGGGAAAATGTATACAGTAAAAAAGCCTCATAACTGTACAATAGGCCGCTGTACATAGAAATAGCAATGAAGGAACCAGAATGTGTAAAAAGTAACACTTTACACACATTCTGACAGTGGAGATACAATAAACATGAATTTTCTGAAGATAACTAAGTACACCCAACTTTTCAAAAAAGCATTATTATATTTTATTATTATGTTAGAAAAGTAATTTCAAGGTAAACAAAATTAAAATTACATTTTTATTCATTGACATTATATACAATTTACAGTAAAATTACTAGCGAAATGTGGGGTGTACAGTCACGAGCATAAGTATGTATACACTTGGCTTTATTCAAAGGCGATTTTTTTATTTTTGAATGAAACTTTATATGAATTTGTTTACTGTAGTCGATCTTATGCCTTTATTGTTACTAAAACTTGCGTTTTTTGCGTTTAGATCCTGTAAGTCCTTAAAAATAATATATAATTGTAAGCCCAATTGTAAGCTAGTATTACTACACTATTGTATTAGGTAAGCCTTTTTTTTTTTTTTTTTTTTTTTTTTTTCGGATGGGAAATCATCAAATGACCCCTCCCGCTCTGGGTGGAGCGGAAGGGAGTGTCAGACTCTTACTGACTAAAACCCACCCGTGTTCCTTCCTTAGCCCTTTATGTTCCGGGCCAGCGGTAACCCTTTCGGACAATCCCGCTGACCCGGCAGGCTTCGGCCCTATGGGGCCCCTCCTCGATGCTGACATCTCTTTGAGGCGCGCGTGGAACACGTACGCGCCCCCCGGCACGGGCCTGGTCCTGATCGGACGGTGAGCTACCCATTGCTCTCCGCCCGCAGGCCCGCGCCTACGGTGGCCGGGAGTCGTCGCGCGGCTCCCGACGCCCGGAGCGTCTCCCGCGGCGGCTGGGACGGGAGGCTCTCTCCCTGAGCCGTCTCGCCACCTCCTTCGCTAGCATGACTGCTTCGCAGAAGGAGGTGACTGCCTCCCACTCCCTCTCGCCCCGGACCATGGCTTGCACCAGGGCCGGGCGCGAGAGGTATTAGGTAAGCCTGTGATGATAGTGTATGTTTTAAAATAAAATAAAATAAAAATATTATTAGGAACATAGTATTTGCGAACCCATAGGTTTATGTAAAGTGTCGTATTTCAACGTTGCATTCGTTATTTCGTGAAAAAATCACAATTTATCTTTTAAAAACGTTGCCCCACGCTAGGAATTTGTCCTGTATTGTGGGTGCGTTTACAAACATTTAAACTCACATACACAAACATCCAGACCCGGAACAACTACTTGTAGGTCATACAAATATTTGTTCCGTGCGGGAATCGAACCCGCGACACGCAGCGCAGCAGTCAATTGCTTAACCACTGCGCCAACCGTGCCGTCAAATTGAAAGTTGCCAAGTGTTGACATATTATTGCTCGTGACTGTACAATAAATAGGTACCTCTACCTATCCCCTTGGGGATTAAAGGCGTGATGTTTATATGTAATGTTAAATAACACACTACTACTAAAATGATAATACAATGATTGCACTAAATACAGCAAACTATTAACTTATTTCATAATCTGATATAGCGTGCAATACAACAGTAAGTAAGGATAAGGGAGGGTACCGCAGTTGACAAATATAGGGTGTAGCGGGTAGTAGGAGGCGGGCGCGCGCGGCGCATGCGCAGACACGCGCGCACGGCTCAGCGCCGCGCTCCACGCGCGCACCGACAGCTGCGCGCGCATCAGCGCGTACACGCGCTCTACACGCGCGACACAACACACAAGTCTGTTAACGTATAGCACACCCTATCGTTGTCAAGTGCGGTAACAGACGCTTCTAAATCTACGCTTCGTCGGCTCTATTACACTGGGACTCTATATTGGCGCAACCAAATATTATACAGCTCTATGCTGAATTACTTAGGACGCTTGCATAAAGGACGCTTCTTCATGCAAGCGCCCTAACCTGCCATACGCATTGTCACGCAAACAGTCAGACGCGTTGTAAATATTTAGTCGGCAGCGTGACCATGATTTTGCAAATCAAAGTGTCAATGTAATATAGCCTTAAAAATTATTAAACGAAATCATGAGACTTTGGGAACAGATCGGAATTGGAGAATTAGAATAACTGGGAGCTAATTTGAAATAAAAATATGACAGTATGTTTTAAGTCTGTGAATCCAGTCAGATTACAATTTTAAAGAATATTCCTTTGTTGACGAGCTGCAGCATCAAGGTGAAACCCGTAGCAACGAAAACAAGGGTATTCTCACCTGCTGAAGGTGCGTGATCCACCCTGACCTCTACAGGGTGTGGTAGCTTGTTGACTAACTGCAATGCTGACCGTACCGTCACCAACTTGCGAGCTGATCCCTCCAGGGATACTTCGAAAACTATGCGAGCTTCGGCCCCAGATTTCTATAATAGACAACGACTCCGATAAGATTTATTCCAGCAGAACGTTATTAAAAAATGACAACATAAAATAAACAGTCAGCGATCTAGAACGCATCAGCTAGACATAATTATTCATTCCATTTGACCGGAAGTCAAATAAACTGTTGTATACTTACAGCATGCGTGAGATTCCTAAAGAACACGCCGACCCTGTCGACACAGACGGGGTCGGGCGGCGACCAGCCGTCCAGCCGCAGCGCCAGCTGGTTGAGCGCGGCGTTGTGTCCGGCGGGCGCAGGGGCCCGGCCCCGGCGCCGGCCCCGCCGCAGCCCGAACGAGAAGGGCTCCGTGTCGCCCGCGCGCACCATCATCCACGAGTCGTCGGGGCCCGACCATGTGGGCTGCTCCCGCAACCTGGATGAACCACGACACGTTATTTTTATGGTTTTTTCTCTGCATACAATTTTCTAGAGCAGGTTTTCATCCGAGCTCACTGTTTTCCGTGAGTTTGGGCAGGTCTCAGCTCTTCATCATCATCATTTAGTCAAAACACTACCACTGCGGGCACAGGCCTCCCTCAAGCATCGCAACATGGAATAGACCAGTGCGTTTAGTAAAAATTATAATAATCACATTTCTAAGAATTAACTTTTCTAATACATAAGGGAACATCAAAAGGGCGGTTGCATGATGAATGCATTTTTTTATTGCGTTTACCTTTGAAATGATTCAGGCATATCTCCGCCTTTGTGCAGTATTTTTATACTTGTGCATGAAGTTTTAATAAATAAATAGCAGCTTTGGAGGCCGTTCCAGCATTGAACATTTGGAACCCATTTAAAGGTGCCCGAAATAATATTCAATAAAGTACTCACACATCAGAGGTGGTGACGAGCGTGGTGAACCACAGGCGATGCCCGGTGTGGTTGCGCAGCGCGTACGGCACGAAGGGCGAGCGGCGCCGGTGGCCGGCCGGGCTGCCCTTGGGCGACTGCTCCTGTGTGCCGGATGACTACGTACACAGAGCACCGCCTTCAATACCCAGCTAGCTCATACTGATGGAGGGTGACTGACGTGTGCTTATCGATAGGTAGATGCCATGAAAGATTCAAGGAGTCGCGGGAGCTCTGTAAATCTACTGGATAAACCGAGTACTAGCAAGAAAAACCGGAAATACTCACAAAGCCGACTGTTCCAAGTTTTGATGACTAAGAGGTACTACTCGATCGGATCGGGATGAAAGCCGAGTACGTGTAGTTATTGAATATATTTGAAGTTGAATTCCTTCGGGTCGGCTTTGTTGTCCAACAAATACTGTCAATCTTACGGGGAGATTCCAAGCTATACATAGTTATATTTACACATTTCCTTGAACAACTTATGCACGATTTTTCCAATGTAAACTAGCAGTACTTGAAGGAGTTCCACAATGATGATGATCATGTAGTTACCTGCGGCGCGTAGTAGTCGGCGGTCCAGTTGGCGCGCACGAGCTGCCACAGCTCGATGAGCGACGACGTCACGTTGGTGTTCAGCACCTCCGTCGACGACACCTCCAACTGCACACGACCCAGCGACAGCGAGCTCGTCAGCGTGTACTCCCAGGACGTCTCGAACCTACGACATCATAGCGATATGTTATTTATTAGACTCTTCCACAGTGAGTTCACTATTACTTTACAACCAAACATTGCAAACTTAGGTATATGCGCCCCATTACTTAAAGAATGGTAAAGCATAATTACATTATACGCAGATAATAACACAATTAATACATAGTTCGAATACGACTAAATTGATAACAGCCGCAAATTAAACAAAATTATATTTGACTGCAGCAGTAAATTAATTCTTCTAAATTTCTTCAGTCTTTGATATTTCCATTTCTAAGATATTAAGGGTCGGTTTCAACAATTCAAATTCTGTTCTATTTTTTAATTTATCTGGTAGACAGTGCCGGTCGCACTGTGTTACTCTATCCCGAGGCTGATAGCGTCCATCACACTTTGTTTATTGCTAAAATCTATTTCCAAATAAACTGATACGAAAGCTACTTATTAACGGGGATCATTAACGGGGTGCTGTCCTTCCATACCTACTGTAATTTGAAAATATTGTAAAAGCCAATTATTTTTAAAAAGAGTAACCGTGGAGTTTCTTGCCGGTTCTTCTCCATAGGAAACGACCCCGGGCCCGCCGGGGTCGACACTCACCTCCACGGCTCCACGACGGGCTCCCAGCCGGACAGCGTCCGGTTGTAGTAGTCTATGGTGAGCAGCGCCGCCAGCCGCCCGCCGCCCGCGCCGCCCGGGCCCGCCGGGGTCGACACTCACCTCCACGGCTCCACGACGGGCTCCCAGCCGGACAGCGTCCGGTTGTAGTAGTCTATGGTGAGCAGCGCCGCCAGCCGCCCGCCGCCCGCGCCGCCCGGGCCCGCCGGGGTCGACACTCACCTCCACGGCTCCACGACGGGCTCCCAGCCGGACAGCGTCCGGTTGTAGTAGTCTATGGTGAGCAGCGCCGCCAGCCGCCCGCCGCCCGCGCCGCCCGGGCCCGCCGGGGTCGACACTCACCTCCACGGCTCCACGACGGGCTCCCAGCCGGACAGCGTCCGGTTGTAGTAGTCTATGGTGAGCAGCGCCGCCAGCCGCCCGCCGCCCGCGCCGCCCGGGCCCGCCGGGGTCGACACTCACCTCCACGGCTCCACGACGGGCTCCCAGCCGGACAGCGTCCGGTTGTAGTAGTCTATGGTGAGCAGCGCCGCCAGCCGCCCGCCGCCCGCGCCGCCCGGGCCCGCCGGGGTCGACACTCACCTCCACGGCTCCACGACGGGCTCCCAGCCGGACAGCGTCCGGTTGTAGTAGTCTATGGTGAGCAGCGCCGCCAGCCGCCCGCCGCCCGCGCCAGCCGCGCGCGGTGCCAGCACGCCGCCCGGGCCCGCCGGGGTCGACACCAGCATCGGGTCTTCAAATGAGTCCTCCACTTTGCGCAGATCCTAGACACAAATAATTACATTTATTGCAATACAAACGTAATTCCTTACCTTTGCATCAATATAGAGCCCCCCCCCCCCCTCTATATTGATGCAAAGGTAAGGAATTAATATGGAACATTAAATCCAAATGAAAAAACGAAATCAAGTCATTAATGGAAAACATAATCTTGTACCGACAACACAAAGTAAGTCAGACTAATCGTACTCGGGAGACTTTGGTCGAACAAAACGATCGGATTAACTAGGTACCTGTTCAACTTTCAGGTCACTGAGCGACACTTCCAGCAGAGGCACGTCGGAGTCCAAGCAGTCGTCGATCACACACAGCGTGATACAATCAGCTGCAACCTGCTCGCGAGAGATTCAATATCAGAAGTGCAACACAATCGAAAGGAAACAAAAGATCGTAAATTCGTAAAACAAAAAAAAAAATAAACCAAGAATAGTTTTCATATGCAACTTTGGTTTTGTGAAAAATATCATTATGTTTTAGTAAACCTAGCATCCTATAGCTAATCTGTGGACAGCAATGTACAATTACAATTTTCTGTAAGTTTTTTGTATTTATTATGTTTTATATTGTAGCTGTTAGTTGTCCTATTCCAACAAAATAAAACAAAACTTTAGCTTAGCATGGAGTATATATGCACACGTAGTTGCGAAAGTATCTAATGTACAATGCTGATAATATACGCTGTGTATTCGCGTGGCATCTGCGCTACACTTTATGATAGAAATTGTTTATTAAAATAACGAATTGACGAATGCCGACGTCGTTTGAACAATAATGAGTTGTGTTCGAGGGATAAACCCAGATTCACAATTCGCAAGGTAGAAATTAATTAAGCACTGCCCTAGAATAACTGAAAGACGTGACCTGCACAGCCTTGAGCGGCCAGATGGAGGAGCTGGGCGCGGGCGCGGGCGGCGGCGGGGCCGGCGCGTGGCTGCGCAGCCAGCGCGGGCGGCCCGCCCAGGGGCCGGGGCCGGGGCCGGGGCCGGGGCCAGGGCCGGGGCCGGGGCCGGCGCAGGCGCGCATGTGCACGCTGTTGGCGGGCTCGTCGTCGGCCGAGGGGGAGACCAGGGATTTACCTATGTATATTTATCCTAGCATTTTATTACTGTTACAGTGAGATGATTGCGTACAGCGAGTCCAGTACGACTTACTGAATCTCATTTAGCTGTTGTACCATAAAAATGAGAGATTTCTTAATTATTTATTTTTATCAGTAAATTACATTGCTTTAACTTACCAGATAAAGCGGCTCTCGCTTGCACGGGTAGAGACTGCAGCATCGCCGCAAACATTCGCATGTCGTGGTAAGAAAGTCTCAGGTTCAGCGTACTCATCGCTATCTACAGGGAAACCACCAAAATATTAATAACTTACACTTTGGTAAAGCTAGAACTGACTTCCTGGGTGACTTTCCCTAGGATATAGTATTCGTACATCGCGATGTACAGCCACGAGCACTAATATGTCAACACTTGGCAACTTTCAATTGCGATGTTTTCATGAAATAACGAATGCAACGTTGAAATACGACACTTTACATAAACCTATGGGTTCGAAAATACTATGTTCGTAATAACATACAATTTCATTCAAAAATAAAGGAGAAAATCGGCTTTGAATAAAGCCAAGTGTATACATACGTATACTCGTGACTGCACGAGCAAGCTCTCCAGCTTGCACTTGCATCGTGATTATGACCTTTATGAACATTGGCATAAGGTGTAGGGTTTAGGGTTGGTGGTATTGGTTTAAATTACAATAACTGGCGTTTACTCCTACAATGCAACAACTATGAAGAGATATGATCTACTTACATGTAGCACCCTATCAGCATCAATAGCGACATGCACGGCGGCTGGTTCCACAATAGATAGGGCAGTCTCCTCCTCCAAGCCAAGAACGCACGAGAACACCTCTAGTTCATTTAGCTCGCACGATACCGGCTTCTGTGCGTCTGCGCAGCGGTATGTTATCACTGTTGTGCTCTGCAACCAAACGTAGATGTGAGTACACTCATATAAAAGAAGTAGAGACAGAAGTAAAGCAAAGTTGCACAACATTGTTTCAGCAACATGTTTATTTAGAGAACACTGCTTGCAGTATGTTTGTGCTACACGTTTCAGCAACATGTTTATTGAGAGAACACTGCTTGCAGACTTGCAGTATGTTTGTGCTACACGTTTCAGCAACATGTTTATTTAGAGAACACTGCTTGCAGTATGTTTGTGTTACACGTTTCAGCAACATGTTTATTTAGAGAACACTGCTTGCAGTATGTTTGTGCTACACGTTTCAGCAACATGTTTATTTAGAGAACACTGCTTGCAGACTTGCAGTATGTTTGTGCTACACGTTTACAGGATCACAAAAAAACGTAATGACCTAGCTTCATAAACCTCCTGGAATATGTTTTAATATTTTAGATTCTTACCCTGAGTATGACAGCATTAGTGTCCCACACAGAAGGGTCTTCGACCAGCACCAGCTGCGAGTCTGTCACGTTGAGCTTGAGCTCCATCTGCGGCTCCTCGTGCGCATGCGCCGGCTGCGAGCTGGCCGAGCTGCGGGCTGCGTGCAGGGCCTCCTCTCTAAAGGGACATACATTAACATACTCATTGCATTTCATGTGGACTTAGGTGGTAAGTCATGTGGACTTAGGTGGTAAGTTTGACAAAGACATCAACATGTCATGTCATTTGTGAGACAAGATCATGTTTGAGCCTGTTTCGCCACCTACGATTATGTTCCCGTTAACTTACTTGGACTTAGTTTTATACAAATTCTGTTCCCATTTTTTTATTTATTCGGAGAGTAGTGGCTATTCGGACATCATGAAACAGGCCCTTCGACTGTACTGTTTTTATGCACAGCGAAAGCCTCATTTTCATTTTTAACTGATAGCGGTAAGTTTTTTGCTGCGAATGTAATTATATTGTTGTGGTGACGTAATTCATGTCGCCACAACAAGATCCTTTGGAAAATGTACTGAGGAGTAGGTTCCAGGCGCCCTCTCCCTCCGCCCTGCGGCACACTCACAGATGCTGCTGGTCCGGGTCGGCGGGCGGCGGCGGCGGCTGCAGGAGGAACTGGCTGGCGCACTCCCACCAGTCCATGACGGCCATCAGCCGCATGTTGTTCACCAGGATCGTGTACGCCGACGAGTCGCGCCGCTTTCTGTTCATACAAACGATTGCATTCGAAATCGCGGCAAACAGTCACTTGATCAGAGAGGCAATTCCCGTAATTTTAAGAACATACACAGTCTGATCTCAGTCTCTATCTGTCAAAAATACCTTTAATTTCCCTACATTTTTGCCAAGTTTTTTGTCATTGTTTGTCGCTGAGATGAGATTGCGACTAGATTTTGAACGTTTTTAATTACGGAAATTGAGCTTCAGATATCTGCCTGTCCGTTATTGCACTTTACAACTCAAGAAGCACTTATTCAATTGTCGTGATTTTGATTCGTCTTTTCATTTATTAAAATGTTTTCTCACAAAATTTTAGTCTAGTAGGTACGCGACCGGAGTAAGTTAGCGCATGCGGGCACCAGTGGAAAGTAGGGAGTCAAACATCTGTCCTCGTACCTGGCATGCACCTCCGCCTGCACGCTGTGCCGTTGCTCAGGCATGGGCTGGACAATATGGCTGAACACGTTGCCGCGCCTGTTAGCCGGCTCCTTGGCGTACCGCGTGTCACTGACTAGAATCTCCTGCGAATACAAGCGGTAAACATGTAGCGGTCTATTCCATACTATCCTTAATCAATCTTAACTGAAACTGGGCGTATTATACGCCACAAAATTGTAGCTTTATAAAGCAATTTTGAACGGAATCCGGAATACGTGAAATCAATCAGGGCTGTATCCTGTCGTTAACGAGCATAGGCCCCGAAACTGAAAATTCATAGCGCGAGTTTGAAAGCTATCAAAGGGGGTAGGTTTTTTTGCAAGAGATGTGATTTCTTATTCTTCGCTTTAACATACTGAGGACTTATAAAGTACCTGTGACACGAGGTCTATGTCCTGGCTGAGGTCGGAGTAGGTCTCCACGACTAGCCTGGACTTGATGAAGTTGATGCAGGCGAGTGAGGACACTCCGTGTTCCGGCTCCAGCTTCACTGTCACGTCGTGGAGGTCCAGCTTCAGGGAGCTCATGGTCCACACCTGGGGAATACTTGCCTTCATCAACCCAGAAACATTGACTTAAATCTACTTGGTGGGATGTGGAAGAAATACCAAAGTTTGAATTGATATTGGATACATAGGTACTGGCGGTTTTGACACCATCCAGCAGCAATAACAATGAACTTGCTGGGAGTAGGGAATCTTACGCAAAGCTGAAACAGCAGATGGCGCCACCTATACACCATGTAAACAAAGCAAACTGTCAAAGGCACGCGGCTTTGTTCCGATTTTTTCAATATCTTTTACCTTAATTTCATCCTTGTTAATATAAATGTAGGTTTATATTCTGACCTGGAAATATTTCTTCATTCTTATAGTCTTCAGCTCTTAGTTGATCAGAATACAACCATGAATGTTTTGTGACTGTTTGCGAAGTTTCTAATGTTTAATTGTGAATTAATTAAACTTCGTACATATACTACGTAATGGCACAACACTGATACACTGACTGATTCATTTTCACAGATTATTCCTGACGAACTGTTCACAGTAAAATAATATAAAATGAGATTTAAAGACACGAGATAACTCATTAACAGTCACCTCACCATAGATTTTTGAAGTGAAAACTTCTTTAGGCACGTTGGTCATTTTTTGAAATGGGAAAAAACTATTGAACTCGCGCCAGTGTTACCGTAAGCGACACTGCGCGTGTTTTGTTTATAAGACGATTAAAAAAATAGCCACTACGGATGTGTGCGGCTGATCTCGGGATGTACTCGGTTTTAATGTATATCCGATATGTCAGTGAGTGATGGCAAAGTATTCTGTTTGTGTTTTGTTTTCACTTCTGTCGGCACTCCCAGAGTGTCACTGTTTTTTTTATATAACCATAGATGACAGAAGAGGCCTAAGCTTCTTGTTATTCTGTTTACGATATTTTTAGTCGTCGACTTACGTCCTGTTGCTGGCGCGGCAGGTGCGGCGGCTTGTGGCGCGGCAGCAGCTCGTCCAGCCCCTCGGCCAGGTTGTGTGCCAGCACGCCGCGCAGCACGCGGTACTGCGCCGGGTCCAGCGCGCACTGCAGCGTGCTCAGCGAGCCCTGGATCGTCATGTCGGCCACTGACGGCCAGACAGAAACTATCATTATCTGCCTAAAGTCTATTCAAATTTGTTTCAAATTGATGTTATTTCAAGTTAAACAAATATCAACTTTATTTAAATGGCAATTAAGTTGATTTCAGAGTGACTAGAACTCTTGAAAAAGTTATAAAAATATTTGAAGTTGTAGCGTAAACTGAACTTTATTGTGTAGGAATTAAAGTTATTTTTCCATAAATTTATATTTGTTTACATTTTTGGGAAATAAGTCGCGAATGCAAATTAGCCGTTTCCCAACCATGTAGAGGTTATCTTCCAGTCTAGCGGAGGAAGCTGAATACCAGTATTTGGATACCTATTGAGGTCGCCGATAGTGAGGTAAAAATTAAAATCCAAGATGGCGGCTGCAAACATCTTCAAATTTTTCATGGGTGTCGTTTTCATGGTTTTTGAGGGTGCTGAAGCCAATAGTGATGTCAAAATGAAAATCCAAGATGGCGGCTGTAATTGTTTTTAAACTTTTCATCATGGGTGTCGTTTTTATGATTTTCAAGGCCCCAAAGCCGATCGTGATGTCAAAATGAAAATTCAAGATGGCGGCTGTATTTTTTTTTCATCATGGGTGTCGTTTTTATGGTTTTCAAGGGTGCTAAAGCCGATAGTGATGTCAAAATGAAAATCCAAGATGGCGGCTGTATTATTTTTTTCATCTTGGGTGTCGTTATCACGATTTTCAAGGGCGCTAAAGCCGATAGTGATGTCAAAAAGAAAATCCAAGATGGCGGCTGCGATCATTTTTAAACTTTTCATCATGGGTGTCGTTTTCATGGTTTTTGAGGGAGCTGAAGCCAAAAGTAAGGTCAAAATGAAAATCCAAGATGGCGGCTGTAAAACGTTTTTTTTGTTAATAATACTTTTGTTTTATGTTTCTGTTTAGTGACCGCGTCTGCCTAGACTAGACCCGGCCTAGTGCCTGCCTACCTATTCTGAAAACCAATGCACGCCACTGATAGTAGCTCAGAATGCGAACTGGCATGCAGTTATGACTTTTTTCTGAATGTTCGATTAAAAGTTGAACAAGCGCTTAGTGACGAAGGAATGGCTAAGTAACGGTCGTGTGTTACCGTTGTGCGTGTGGTGCATGTTGTGCTCGATCTGCAGCTCCAGGTCGGCGGGCGCGTGCAGCAGCGGCGCGCCCACCCGGCGCACGCGCAGGCCGCGCCCGCCGCGCGCGCTCCACAGCGACACGCCCGACAGCCGCACCACGCGCACGTCCAGCAGCTCGCGAGAAGCTAAATACAACAAACTCGTAAAAAAACTAGTTAAAGGAGCTGTGAGTGCCTGCAGAGTTGATAATCCTAATATTGAATCGACTTTATGAGTTTTGAATATTTTAAAAAACATTAATTATTACTCTTCCACACCAGAGGAGGAGGTAAGAGTTTAACACTTACCACAGTTAGGATCAGTCATGGTGCTGACTGTGCCCTCATCCCCGGCATATTTAAAGCTGTTGTCCAGCGTCAGATGGTCCAGGTGTGCTGCCAGTGCGTTGCGCGCGCGGCCCGATACCGGCAGCACTATGACGGGCGCCGAGCAGCGCAGGCGCAGCTTCATGCGGGCCGCACGAGCGCCAGCCGGGCCCAACCCGCCTGATACCACTGATACCTGTAAAATTATGTTACTAAAGATTTTGACGGGAATTACATGTCAAAATATGGTTTTAAAATCTAAAGGCGGACACCGACTTGTACCGTTTGTTTGTAATGTATCATTCGAACTCTTGGCTCAAGTGTGCTCCATTCATTTTGGATCATAATTTCAGACGTAGAGGTTGTGTGTGCTTCATTAATTTTACTAAGTTATTGTTTTTTGAAAAAGAAGAAAATAACAAAACGATATTGGATATCCAATTTGTACCAAACAAGAAACCAAAATGGTGGTAGGAATTTAATTAATATTCTTAGGAACCAAGAGTTTACTGGTCAATACAGAATCGACGACGTGACGTGCACTGACTTGTAATTTAACACTCAAAGGGATTCGCGAAAAAACCGACAGTCGCGTGGAGCACGCGGCCCTCGTCGCGAATGATACATTACAAACTAACTTTACAAGTCAGTCTTTGGTTTCTGTTACACGGACGCGATACATTACACCAAAATGTTACAAGTCAATCTCCACCTTAATACATAGCGAATGAGACAATGTTCTACATTTATACATATTGTGCATTAGTTAGTGATCGCGCGTAGTACCAAGTCTACCTTCAGCCTGGCCTGCAGTATGACCCTGCGCAGCAGACTGAAGTCGCGCGCGAAGGCCTGCAGCTCCTGCACGAAGCGCTTAGTGTGCACATACGTCACCGGGCCCATCTCGATGCTGAGGCTAGTCTCGTGGCCGGCTGACGCGGCCTCTGCGGTGCTCAGTCTATGGGGAAAGAGGTATTTTTTTATAAGATTGCTGAACGGACATTCGACACCATGTAACCGAGTTGTAAGTCAGCTTACTACAGTAACGACGTCGGTCACTAAAAAAGCATAACTTCTACAATAAATTTAACCTCGCTCACAACACAACAATATCGACTGAAGGGCTCCGTTTGGACCCGCAACAAATTGGGCAAATCTGAACCAAAAATACAGTTAAAATAATAAAGACAAATCAAATATTTATAGCCGTACTGGCTGCTTTGAAAGAATAAACAGTCCCGTATAGCCAGGCGCGAAAAACATAACCCTTCTTTGTAGTCGGGTAAAACGTTGATGCCAAACGAAACGTACCGTCGGTACTGGAACGTAAGCGCATGGTCGCCATGCGTCCTGAAGCGATCCCGCCACAGCGCGGAGTGCGGCGTGAGGTCGGTGAGCGCCAGCGCGCCCAGCCGGCCCTCCAGGCGCCGCGTGTGCGCATGCGCCCGCGCCACCGTGCGCGCGCGCGACACCAGCGCGCGGCACGCCTCGCCGCGCCCGGCCACCAGCACCACGCTCAGCGAGCGCACCGACAGCTCGGTCTGCGTCACGCCGCTGTCTGCTGATAGGCTGTGCGATGCTGCGGAACAAAACTTACACATTTTAGAGCAATTAAAGTTATAATTAAAAAGTTCAGTTGGAGACCCATTAAGCTAACAAACAAGGTTTAAAATAGGAATTATATGGTGAAATGGTGACGGGAATGGTTTTTGAGCACGTAGTGTCTCCAAAGAGATCTGAACTCGAGCTGACCCTCATTTTGGTGAACGAGCGAATATTTGCGGTCGATGCAATTATGCAATTTCGTTGAGTGTTGAACAGATTCCCTATCTCAACCATGTCATTAAATGAAACAATAGTTACTAGTCTGCTGCGGCTCGGGTCCATGCTCGCTATCAGGAACGTCATCGCCAGCTATCCCGAAGAAGTCGAGCACGGCCACCCAGCTGTCGATGCTCACAACCAAGTTCAGGCAGTTGAAGTCCACTTTCGTCAGTTTCGATATCTGCATAATGACAAAACGTACAGAAGATTTTCTTTTAATATAACAAAACGTAACGCTATCTTTTTAAATTATATGATAAATGATTTATTTTCTGTAAGTAAATTTATGCAAACACTTTCACAGTCAATCATATTTTTTTAAACTCATTTTTTTTAAGTTGAGACAAAATCTTGGTCAGATCATGTGAAGACCATACATGGTCTTCACATGATCTGACCAAGATTTTGTCTGAACAAATCTACAGATTGGTGTCTGAAATGGTCTTTTGAGGAAAGAACCACACAGATTGGGCGGACCTGTCCAGTCAGTGCACGCATTTGTCAAAAATCGTGCAGCTCAGCTCAGAACTTGAGGAGCTCAAAGATTCGATGAACAATACCAAAGAAAGGACATTTGGGTAGGCCGCGTGAATTAATCAAACTGCCAAAAATTGGTGTTATATCAACTAAAAGAAATACAACTTTTTATTAGGTGTAAATTAAGTCGATTTCAGAATGAGTAGTTTAGAAGTAATTAAATATGAAATTGAAGCGCATTCTGAACTTAATGTGTGGGTATTAAAGTTATTTATTATTTTATTTCCAAAAAACGCTTAACAGCTTCCAAACGAAGCTAAATTGCAAACGCAGGATGGGTATTGTACACTTGTACTCAAAATATAAACGGCACGGTTGGCGCAGTGGTTAAGCGATTGATTGCTGCGCTGCGTGTCGCGGGTTCGATTCCCGCACGGAACAAATATTTGTATGACCTACAAGTAGTTGTTCCGGGTCTGGCTGTTTGTGTATGTGAGTTTAAATGTTTGTAAACGCACCCACGATACAGGAGAAATTCCTAGTGTGGGGCAACGTTTTAAAAAAAAAAAAAATGTCGTTTATCTATGTATTATACAGTGTGTTATATAATAAATATCGTGTTGCGCACCTTGTCGTACTTGTCGCTGAAGTGAGGGTGCTGCGGGTCCCGGGTGTGCACGGACAGCCACACCAGGTTGTCGTCGGGCCCCGCGGCGCGGCCCGTCGCGCGCCCGCCTGCGCCCGCGCACTCCGGCGAGCACGGCGGCGTCGCGCCGCACTTGCTGTCGCGCTTGTTGCGGAGCGGAGCGCTCTGGAAATGTCAACAGTCATCAGGCTGAGGAAACCGTGGCACATGTGCTCTTCGAGTGTAAGATCTGGGTGTCCCGAGGGAGATCTTACAGAGATGTTCTCAACAGACCAGAGGGGCAATTCTCGTAATTTAAGGAACGTTCACAGTCTGATCTCAGTCTCAATCTGTTAAAAATGCATTTAATTTCCCTACATTTTGACAAGTTTTTGACATTTGTTTGTCGCCGAGATTAGACCGCGACTAGATTTTGAACGTTTTAAATTACGAGAATTGGTCTTCTGGAGATTTAATCAACTTCTGGAGGGAGGTGGGCTGGTTGAAATAACCACCGACGCCATGGCCCACGCACAATGGTACACTTGAAGGACTAGGCGAAAACAAAACCCATAACATAGAACATGTCAAGAGTTTAGATAATTGACAAATGTTAGATAGGGTTACATTAGGACAACACAATATTCAAATCCCCAAAACATTTTGCATGTGTTTACATTTAGGTAATAGGCAGAGGTATCTAGTACAGACAACCGTAACTCATTAACAGAATAAAGACGCTTTCACGGTCAAACTGTTACCTGTGACGTGCGGTGTGGTTGACTGTACACCCACATTTACTTATGTTCAAGTTCCATGAAATAAGGAGTGGGTCGAAAATCGCTTTATAATAAAATACTGTTCTCACCTCTTTAGCCGCCACATTGAGCTGGCTGGGCAGCGAGCAGGACCAGCACTTCATGTACTGCAGACTGCTCACGCTGGACATGTCGTCCGCATACTCCGTCACGAAGTTCGGACATGACTTGGACACGAACACAGCTTTAGGCGGCATTTGCGGAGTGTGCGACACCATCAGCATGCGGTGCTTCGAGTCCGGCTCCTTGGTCAGGTCCTCCATTGTTATTGAGTGGAGGGAGACCTGGCGATGGAAAATTGACTACGTTAACGACTACTAGAAACTATTAACGACATGATGAAGTGTGTCCACTTAATACTTTCGTCACAGGAATAATTTTAAGGACGCGTTTACGAATCTGACAAAAATAAGTAGTTTTACGGTACATTTTGCAGCAAAATGAGACTAAACCAAATGTAACTAATAATTACCACAGATAGGTTACTCCTTCATCTTCAAATGGTAGCTATTTTTCATTAAAAAATGTTGGTTTTTAATATAGTAAAAAATAATTTCCGTTGCCTCTTCACACAAAATCGACGATATCGTGCTGACTTTGGGGATATTTTTCTTCTATTTAATAACATAAATTTATTTATTTATAAATATTTTATGTAAGCAGACATGTTCAACTCAAAAAGGTAGTAAAAAGAACTATCAAAATGTTACAAATAGGCTCAGAAAAAAATAAAAATCGGAGTCTATTTTTTCACATATTTAGCTGTAACGCGTGAATCTTATTGGATTGAAATAAGGGTTATTTTACTGGTCACTGTCTTGGTTTATTGCACAAAAATTTGTAATGAAATATTAGTCTGCGCTCGGCCGCCGTCGTGAGTGGACTCTGTGTCGCTTGTAAGCAGCAGCTTGTGCTGAAAAAGATCGCTGTACGGATACAAAATATTTGACATACCAAACATGATACTTCACGCATTCTATAATGTACCTACTACCCAAGGACAGATTTTATTCACAGTCTTATAATTTTTCTAGAAGTAAGTAGGAAGGATTATAAATTCATAATATTATTATTTCGTTTCGGACTTGATGGAATGACCTGCAGGTGTACTTCGAAGACTGCTACTGGAACTAATAGCCGAGCTGAGCTAGATGTGCCGAGTTTGGGCTCATTTCGTTAGTTATGTTGAGACCTTACCTCCGGACTTGATGGAGTGACCTGCAGGTGTACTTCGGAGACTGCTACTGGAACTAATAGCCGAGCTGAGCTAGATGTGCCGAGTTTGGGCTCATTTCGTTAGTTATGTTGAGACCTTACCTCCGGACTTGATGGAGTGACCTGCAGGTGTAATTCAAAGACTACTACTGGAACTAATAGCCGAGCTGAGCTAGGTGTGCCGAGTTTGGGCTCATTTCGTTGGTTATGTTGAGACCTTACCTCCGGACTTGATGGAGTGACCTGCAGGTGTACTTCGGAGACTGCTACTGGAACTAATAGCCGAGCTGAGCTAGATGTGCCGAGTTTGGGCTCATTTCGTTAGTTATGTTGAGACCTTACCTCCGGACTTGATGGAGTGACCTGCAGGTGTACTTCGAAGACTGCTACTGGAACTAATAGCCGAGCTGAGCTAGGTGTGCCGAGTTTGGGCTCATTTCGTTAGTTATGTTGAGACCTTACCTCCGGACTGGATGGAGTGACCTGCAGGTGTAATTCAAAGACTACTACTGGAACTAATAGCCGAGCTGAGCTAGGTGTGCCGAGTTTGGGCTCATTTCGTTGGTTATGTTGAGACCTTACCTCCGGACTTGATGGAGTGATCTGCAGGTGTAATTCAAAGACTACTACTGGAACTAATAGCCGAGCCGAGTTAGGTGTGCCGAGTTTGGGCTCATTTCGTTGGTTATGTTGAGACCTTACCTCCGGACTTGATGGAGTGATCTGCAGGTGTACTTCGGAGACTGCTACTGGAACTAATAGCCGAGCTGAGCTAGATGTGCCGAGTTTGGGCTCATTTCGTTAGTTATGTTGAGACCTTACCTCCGGACTTGATGGAGTGACCTGCAGGTGTACTTCGAAGACTGCTACTGGAACTAATAGCCGAGCTGAGCTAGATGTGCCGAGTTTGGGCTCATTTCGTTGGTTATGTTGAGACCTTATCTCCGGACCTGATGGAGTGACCTGCAGGTGTACTTCGAAGACT
Source organism: Oligia latruncula (assembly GCA_948474745.1). Classification (NCBI taxonomy): domain Eukaryota; kingdom Metazoa; phylum Arthropoda; class Insecta; order Lepidoptera; family Noctuidae; genus Oligia; species Oligia latruncula. Next base: position 20,637,044 of record OX419689.1, on the reverse strand, counting down.
GCTACTGGAACTAATAGCCGAGCTGAGCTAGGTGTGCCGAGTTTGGGCTCATTTCGTTGGTTATGTTGAGACCTTATCTCCGGACCTGATGGAGTGACCTGCAGGTGTACTTCGAAGACTGCTACTGGAACTAATAGCCGAGCTGAGCTAGATGTGCCGAGTTTGGGCTCATTTCGTTAGTTATGTTGAGACCTTACCTCCGGACTTGATGGAGTGATCTGCAGGTGTACTTGGAAGACTGCTACTGGAACTAATAGCCGAGCTGAGCTATGTGTGCCGAGTTTCGGCCCTTTTTGGTAGTTATGTTGAGACCTTACCTCCGGACTGGATGGAGTGACCTGAAGGTACACCTTCAGGTCACTTTGAAGACTGCTTCTGGAACTGATACACGAGTAGATAGCTGATAAGAATGTGTATAGTTTTTAACTCTTTACTCGATTGTGATTTTAGGCCAAGACCTAAGACGTTTGGGAAAAGCTCTGGTAAGAAACTTCATGCCTGTCTTCTCCCAGAATTCATAGATCCAAGATTTAAAAGAAATATGGAACTACAAGAACATTCTTCACGTTGTCATACTTAATGTTTTTTTTTTCCGTCACTTTTATTAATTTTTATCATTTACAGCTCCTGGTCCGGCTTAGTACCAGTGGCGTGCATTTGTTTTCAAACTCAAACTCAAAGCATTTATTTTAATTAAACCTTCTATAGGCACTTTTGAATTGTCAAAATTAAATAGTCTGTCAGTTAGTCAGAAAGTTGAAGCTAGTTGCCCATTCCAAAACGTAGATCTCTTTGGAGAAGAACGGGCAGGAAACTCCATGGACACTCTTTTAAATCAAGATATTACAAAATCCTGGGTACACTATGTGAGAAAAATGTAAAAAAGACACAAATGAAGAATTAATTCAAGACATAAGATAAAAAATAAGCCTTGGCAGTTAAGAGATGACCAGTCTCAACCGACGGCGCCCGTTCACGAACATGACGCGTAGCAGAATAGGTAGGCGGGCACTAGGCTGGGTCTAGTCTACGCAGACGCGGTCACTAATCAGAAACATAAAACAAAAGTATCTAATAAGAAAAAAAAAATTACAGCCGCCATCTTGGATTTTCATTTTGACCTCACTATCGGCTTTAGCGCCCTTAAAAACCATAAAAACGATACCCATGATGAAAAATTAAAAAAAATTACAGCCGCCATCTTGGATTTTCTTTTTGACCTCACTATCGGCTTTAGCACCCTTGAAAACCATAAAAACGACACCCATGATGAAAAAAAAAAAATACAGCCGCCATCTTGGATTTTCATTTTTATCTCACTATCGGCGATCTCATTATCCGTCACTTTCTTTCTTCGCACGGCTAAATTACGAACGATTTTAACATTCATACTCGGTTGGTTATTCGACCTTCGCAATTTATCACCCTAAAGTAGGCAGGCCGTCTGGCGACTGCCTACTGCCGCGCGAAAATGTATGAAGATTTAGTTTTTTGTTAGGTATGATAATTTAGTGAGTTTCTTTACATACACTAAAATGTAATTGACAGGCTTATGGTGATTTATCGAGGTAGGCACTGCTTATATGCAATGCACGCCACTGCTTAGTACGCTATCATAATTGCGTAACACACTTGGAATGGCAATCCATTCCAATTTGACAGTACAACAATATCCATTGCGTTGTATTTGTTTTACGAAAGCTTGTTTTATATTTGTTTTCACTATGCTCGTTCGCAATTAATACATAGGTACGTACTTTGGCAAGTACTTGATTAATCACTGTCCAGTGAAATTAAGTAAATAGCATCTACTTTTATGAACACTTCACATTACCTACAAACTATATGAAAACAAATCAACGTAAGCTTTAAAAAAAAATACATGGCAAAAATTAAATAAAATTAGGCTCAAGTATCAAGTCGTGTCAGTTTACTCATAATTTTACCGCTTCGCGCATGTCGCTGTGTGTGTGAGCCGTGCACGTGTAGTAGTGAGACTCAATACCTAAAATTGAAGCGCGTCAATTCGTAAACGCGTCCTTAAACAGGCTTGAAAAATCTTCTAACTAGTTGATATTCAAATGTTATGTTATGTTTGTGTTACGTTACTTACTTGCAACATATTTTCGTAAGGATGTGTCTTCTGGTAGCTCAACTTGAACTCTCTGAAGGACAGTTCAACTAGGCTTCGTTCACCCTCGCCTAGATCAGCGCGTAGTTCCACGCTGAATGTGGGCAGCTCGAAGTTCACTTTATGATAAAAGCATAATAAAATAATCATTAACATATTTTTATATTAAAATATGAAGTCGCTGAACTTGTTCAACTGTACGGTTGAAAATTTACAAAATATTTGGAATAGAAATAACTGTTTATGTAATCGCCATACCTATGAGCGGCGCGCCGCGTTGCTGCGCGTGCGGCGGGGCGGCGCAGTGTGGCGGCGGCACGGCCAGCACGGCGGCGCGCACGGCCGGGTCCAGGCGCAGCGTCGGCACCGCGCCCTGCCGCAGGCCCTGCGGCGTGGGGACGTACCACGTTACACATCGACTCATAACTCACTCTACACATAAACCCACGACTTCTTCTCATGGGGCAGGCAGAAACTACTTAACGGCACCTGCTACGATTCTAACCTAACTCTAAAGTTAGGCTGCATCTCCACATGGCACATTTCTATGCTGATAGCTTCCTTTGTAATACAACGTACCTGAGGGTTCTGCGAGGGTATAGTATGCGGCCCCGAGCTGTCCGGCACGTCGCCGGGCGAGTCTGTGCTGACCCAGCGCAGAGTCTCCAGCAGCTGCTCGTACTGCTCGCGCCGAGCCGACACGTGGAGCCCGCCCACTACCTTGCCGCGGACTTCGCACTGTCATGGATGACGAAACAGATTCATTACGAAAGTGGAAAATCCATCCATACAGTGTCAATTTCAGTACCTTTTTCATTTGATCGACATAACATAGGTAATTTCAAATATCCATATAACTCTACCACTAAAATTGCCTCTACGACATGGCTTAGTGTGATTTTTGTCATGTTATTTATTTAACGAGAAGGTTCTAATCGTCATTGACATGCGGAAGGCTGAGCACGCTGTCACCTGATAGTCGGCGTCGGTGTCGGCCTCGGTGTCGCAGTAGTTGACGGTGAAGCGCAGCGCCGTGTTGTGCAGCACGGGCTTGCCCAGCGACACGTCGTATATGTCCGCCATGTTCTCAGACGACAGCTGGTGTAGCTTCAACTTGTCGGCCACATCCACCTGGGTTACAAACAACTTATGAAATTTGTGGCATCATAATAACCGCATCTTCTGCATGTGCATATTTTTTAGGGCGGGACGAGGGCGGTGCTGCGGGCACAGCATCCCTCCCACAGTATGGTCGTCCAGAAATGCGTATGTTTTAAAACTAACTGTACATGAACGTAATGACGTAGTAAAAATAGACGTGTCATGCATGAACATCACGGCACTCGAAAACAGCGTAAATACTATCGGTAGCTAGATAGCTACTTATACGCACGAAGAAAGGGAAAGAAAATTAATTGTCATCTACGGAATTTCTGTTGTTAGAGAGAGATAATTACGTTGACATTCTGTGGTGCATGCCGTGTATGCTCATTGGCCGAGCGCGTACAAAAGGAGGCATGTGGGGAAAAATGGACACTCGATTTTCTTGTGTTGATATAGGTAGTAGATTTACGGGTAAAATAATAAATTATTTTCGATCCTTAAAAATATGAATGCAGTATTTCGCAAAAGTAGTTATTGGCCAGCGACATGCGGCCCAGGTGCGCCACGAGCACCTGCGTGCTGTGCGCGTAGTGTACTCACAGTGGCCAGCGAGATGTCCCGCACGCGCACCTTGTAGAGCGTGTGGTGCGGCGGGCCGGGCCGGTTGGCCAGCGACATGCGGCCCAGGTGCGCCACGAGCACCTGCGTGCTGTGCGCGTAGTGTACTCACAGTGGCCAGCGAGATGTCCCGCACGCGCACCTTGTAGAGCGTGTGGTGCGGCGGGCCGGGCCGGTTGGCCAGCGACATGCGGCCCAGGTGCGCCACGAGCACCTGCGTGCTGTGCGCGTAGTGTACTCACAGTGGCCAGCGAGATGTCCCGCACGCGCACCTTGTAGAGCGTGTGGTGCGGCGGGCCGGGCCGGTTGGCCAGCGACATGCGGCCCAGGTGCGCCACGAGCACCTGCGTGCTGTGCGCGTAGTGTACTCACAGTGGCCAGCGAGATGTCCCGCACGCGCACCTTGTAGAGCGTGTGGTGCGGCGGGCCGGGCCGGTTGGCCAGCGACATGCGGCCCAGGTGCGCCACGAGCACCTGCGTGCTGTGCGCGTAGTGTACTCACAGTGGCCAGCGAGATGTCCCGCACGCGCACCTTGTAGAGCGTGTGGTGCGGCGGGCCGGGCCGGTTGGCCAGCGACATGCGGCCCAGGTGCGCCACGAGCACCTGCGTGCTGTGCGCGTAGTGTACTCACAGTGGCCAGCGAGATGTCCCGCACGCGCACCTTGTAGAGCGTGTGGTGCGGCGGGCCGGGCCGGTTGGCCAGCGACATGCGGCCCAGGTGCGCCACGAGCACCTGCGTGCTGTGCGCGTAGTGTACTCACAGTGGCCAGCGAGATGTCCCGCACGCGCACCTTGTAGAGCGTGTGGTGCGGCGGGCCGGGCCGGTTGGCCAGCGACATGCGGCCCAGGTGCGCCACGAGCACCTGCGTGCTGTGCGCGTAGTGTACTCACAGTGGCCAGCGAGATGTCCCGCACGCGCACCTTGTAGAGCGTGTGGTGCGGCGGGCCGGGCCGGTTGGCCAGCGACATGCGGCCCAGGTGCGCCACGAGCACCTGCGTGCTGTGCGCGTAGTGTACTCACAGTGGCCAGCGAGATGTCCCGCACGCGCACCTTGTAGAGCGTGTGGTGCGGCGGGCCGGGCCGGTTGGCCAGCGACATGCGGCCCAGGTGCGCCACGAGCACCTGCGTGCTGTGCGCGTAGTGTACTCACAGTGGCCAGCGAGATGTCCCGCACGCGCACCTTGTAGAGCGTGTGGTGCGGCGGGCCGGGCCGGTTGGCCAGCGACATGCGGCCCAGGTGCGCCACGAGCACCTGCGTGCTGTGCGCGTAGTGTACTCACAGTGGCCAGCGAGATGTCCCGCACGCGCACCTTGTAGAGCGTGTGGTGCGGCGGGCCGGGCCGGTTGGCCAGCGACATGCGGCCCAGGTGCGCCACGAGCACCTGCGTGCTGTGCGCGTAGTGTACTCACAGTGGCCAGCGAGATGTCCCGCACGCGCACCTTGTAGAGCGTGTGGTGCGGCGGGCCGGGCCGGTTGGCCAGCGACATGCGGCCCAGGTGCGCCACGAGCACCTGCGTGCTGTGCGCGTAGTGTACTCACAGTGGCCAGCGAGATGTCCCGCACGCGCACCTTGTAGAGCGTGTGGTGCGGCGGGCCGGGCCGGTTGGCCAGCGACATGCGGCCCAGGTGCGCCACGAGCACCTGCGTGCTGTGCGCGTAGTGTACTCACAGTGGCCAGCGAGATGTCCCGCACGCGCACCTTGTAGAGCGTGTGGTGCGGCGGGCCGGGCCGGTTGGCCAGCGACATGCGGCCCAGGTGCGCCACGAGCACCTGCGTGCTGTGCGCGTAGTGTACTCACAGTGGCCAGCGAGATGTCCCGCACGCGCACCTTGTAGAGCGTGTGGTGCGGCGGGCCGGGCCGGTTGGCCAGCGACATGCGGCCCAGGTGCGCCACGAGCACCTGCGTGCTGTGCGCGTAGTGTACTCACAGTGGCCAGCGAGATGTCCCGCACGCGCACCTTGTAGAGCGTGTGGTGCGGCGGGCCGGGCCGGTTGGCCAGCGACATGCGGCCCAGGTGCGCCACGAGCACCTGCGTGCTGTGCGCGTAGTGTACTCACAGTGGCCAGCGAGATGTCCCGCACGCGCACCTTGTAGAGCGTGTGGTGCGGCGGGCCGGGCCGGTTGGCCAGCGACATGCGGCCCAGGTGCGCCACGAGCACCTGCGTGCTGTGCGCGTAGTGTACTCACAGTGGCCAGCGAGATGTCCCGCACGCGCACCTTGTAGAGCGTGTGGTGCGGCGGGCCGGGCCGGTTGGCCAGCGACATGCGGCCCAGGTGCGCCACGAGCACCTGCGTGCTGTGCGCACTGCGCGGCACCACCACCACCGGGGACTCCAGCTCGATGTTCACGCTGCAGGCAACAGTACAATAAACGTCAAATAATGCAAGATTAAATCTGACCGAGCTCAATTTTTGCAAAGCGACAATATTATTTTGAAGTGAAACGTCTTTTCGTTCGGGATTACTGTTGGTAAGTTCAATATTACTTACCGAGAGAATCACGTAAGATTTCAATCACTTGAGCATGCAAAAGATAGCGAGTCACATAACGAGTGCAGGCGCATGTATACAAGCGTCTATTTTTATTCAATCAAATCATTTACATCTCTTAAAAAGTTTTTTGTAGTCAAGAAGTCGGCCAGAAAGTCCGCTACCTATGGTCTACTCGTACTTGCCTGAGCACAATGTTGTCGGACTTGAGCGAGGCGGGCTCGTCCAGGGAGGCGCCCATGCTGACGGTGCGGCGGCGCGGTGACACACCTTCCATTGACTGAGACAGCTTCGGGTTTGAGTATAGTGACTCGCCCCTGAACAAAACATATTAATTATTATTAAAATTTCTTTAAACCGATATTAACGTTCAAACACCAGACAGTACATTCAGCTGACAGAAACAAATAAGTAACACACTTCTCGATAGCCAGCTTGATTTTTCGGGTTCGAAATAATTTCGTGCATACATATTTCGTTGTGTGATAGTTGTGGAATATTATATTATTATTATACATAAGGGTATCGTAGGTACTGTCAATTCAATGCAATGTTCATTTTCCACATCAACGCGGACGAAATCGCGGGAAAAAGTTAGCAAATAAAGATAATTATGATTTCAATTGTAGACTAGACTGTAAGACTAGGGCTGGTTTTTCCAACGCCAGATAATTTTATCCGAGGAATATATCTGATGTTTTGACAGTTCTTTCATACTGAATCTGTCAGACGATAGAAGAATTATCTGGCAATAGAAAAATCAGCCCTGAATAAAATAAATTTGAATTCATATTTATTAGTTAATTATGGTAATAGTTAACACAGTATTAAATTCTACTTACACCTATTGATGCCCAAAATGTTTGGGCCAAAATCGCTCAAATGTTCCTGTGTGTCCCCTCGAGCACATTACCTGGGGTGCACGAGTCCGATGGCCATGTCTGCGGCGGCGGCGCGGATGGAGCGCGCCAGGTTGGCGAGGTACTGCTTGAACTCCGTGAGGCAGGAACGCAGCTCGCGCAGCAGCGGGCCCGAGTGCGTGTACCACACGCTGGCCACGTGCAGGCTCACCGTCGCCTCCACCACTGTGCCACACGAATTACAGTACATGAAGAAAATCACGCAGTTTCCCTATAGACCATGCTGAATATTTCCTATAGGCGGTCGGGAAGAAATATCTTTGGCAGCTTTTGATTTATTTATTTCTTTAGGATCTCCAACAAAAGATGAATATACACCACATGACACATAAAATAAAGGGCAACATATAAAGGCTTACCTACTAAGTACATACACAGCATTAACCCACAATCTTCGTAGTAATTATAGATTTCGCATGTACGAATATTTATTGTTATTCATAAATTATGGAAAATGATAAATATAGTATATTTCATTACAAGTGCGGAAAGGCTGTCATTGCAAAGAGTTCCGACAAATGTCTACCCGAGCCGAGGCGCAGCCGAAGGCGAGGGTTGACAGTCGGAACAAGTTGCAATGACGGTTCCGCAGGTGTACTGAACGACTATTTTTAATACAGTTGCGAAAAAATGAAGCAATTTAATAAAATAATAAAAACACAATAAACTCAACTAACTAATCATTTTTTCTGGAAAATGGCGCCAACCGTAGAATATAAGCAGAGTTTTTTTTTCTTCACCCATTTTGGTAGGCAAAGGGAACTATCCATACAGCTTAGTCTTCAGTATATTTTTTTTATTGATATGAAATGAAAATGAAATTTAATGAGATGAAATGAAATGAAACCTAACCTAACTCATTCAATTAAATCTGATATTGAAATAAATTAGTAGCTTCTTTTTAGAAATATACGTATTTGTATGCATCACAAAAACTCTTTAGTAAAAACTTCATGGTTGGTTTTTCTTTTTAATAGACATTATTTTGACAGTTGGGAAAGAGAACGCACGAGTTCGGGAAAGGTAAAAAAAAAGCACTAGTATGTAATAGCCCACATCCCGAACGCTATACGTCCCTGCAATACACCACTTTTTGAGCAACTGTATTAAAAATAGTCGTTCAGTACACCTGCGGAACCGTCATTGCAACTTGTTCCGACTGTCAACCCTCGCCTTCGGCTGCGCCTCGGCTCGGGTAGACATTTGTCGGAACTCTTTGCAATGACAGCCTTTCCGCACTTGTAATGAAATATACTATTGACATTGCATGATGACAGGCAAATGGCCCCCTCTGGACCTTTTGCAGTAGTTGATTCTTTCGAGGTAATTTTCGATGAATTTTTCGCAAATTTCGTGGGTCATCTCGGCAATAACTTGGCGGATGTTAGTTTTTAAGTGCTCCAACGTTGCAGGTGTGTTGGTATAGAAGCTACTCTTAAGAAAACTCCACATTAAAATCCAATGGTATTTAATCGCACGATCTTGGCGGTCAGTTGACGTCACCGTAACATGACATAATGTCTGAACGTTTCACGCAAAACATTTAAGATTTGACGCACTGTGTGGCAAGTTGCACCGTCTTGCAGGGTCGACTTCCTGCTGCTCTAATACTCAATCTGCGTAAATTCTTTGCTGTTCGTGATCTCTGGGCTTCAGTTCTTATGTTAACTGAATTTTATACGGGTGAAGGGTCAAGTCCTTATGCAAAATCTGCCGAAGGCCATAGGAAAGGCCATAGGAAAGGCCCAAACCTTGCGAACGGCGACGAATCGATAATTTCTGGTCTTCGGCCACACTATCACATACAGCAGCAATATTCTCAGCTGAACGTACGCCACGATGATGCACACGGCTTAACCCATCTCCAATGCTTCCAGTTTCATGAAATTGTTTCACTATTTTGCGAATTGTTCGCTCAGTAGGACGATTAATTTGACCATAATCTTCCCGCAAATATCGATACACAGTTCTTACAGAATTGTTATTTCTGTAGAACAACTGAACAAGTTTAACGCGTTGAGCAACGATAAAGTTTAACGCGTTGAGGCCTCCCGTTACTTCTGCAATACTTTCCCGTTCCGTGCCATATTTTGTAAATGTATTGTTACAAACTAACATTTGACGTTTGAAACACGCGCCTTTACTAACAACTGTCAAAATTACAGTGTTGCCAATATAGGAACCTCGAATTGAATCACCCTGTGGCTTATTTATACCATGTGTAGACGACCTAACCTAATTCATCCAATGATTTTTTACTCTCAACGGTTCCGTCAAAAAGTTTAATACAAGATCAGTTAGACATGTACCTGGCGCCTCGGCATCGCTCCGCGTGACAACAGTGCGGTGAATGGTAAACAGCAGCGCTTTAGCGTCGTCACCGTCGTGCGCGCGCGCATCGTGCGCGTGCGCGTCGTGCGCGTGCGCGTCGTGCGCGTGCGCGTCGTGCGCGTGCGCGTGCCCAGCGCTCAGCACGCGCGCGTGCAGGCCGCCGCCCTCGCACAGCGACACCACGCCCACGCCGCCCAGCGAGCCGCCCACTTCCACGCGGCTGCCGTCTGCGGAATAAGGTATCTGCTGAAAGCTGCCACGCGATTATGCAACGCGGAATGTGAGTGGCCAAAGCATAAGTTTTACTTTTTTATGTAGTTTAACAACGTTCTGAGCATTGATTACTTCACTTGCTCGCCTTGCGTGTTGGCATTACATTAAATTTGACTAGTACAAAAATACAGTCACATGCAAAACATATTAGTCCCCTTACGGCCTATTTTTGTCTGCTTATTGCACGATAGAATCTGTTTTACCGACTCGACATCAAATATTTCGTAATAATATCAATACAGCAGAATGACATTTAGCCATCTTTTTCACATGATCGGCCGAATCAAAAATGTGACAAAATGGCCAGGCTATTAAAATAGTTTTAGGTTAATTTCGACTCGATATTGTTCAAGGTGTATGCTATTTTGATCTTTATTATCAATTAATTAAATATAGTTTTCCATGTAAGTCTGCTCAGTGCCGTAGCTTCAAAGGTATTATATGTCCTGACTCGCTAAAGAAGAATGAGAAGAGCTAGTCCGTGGGACGTACGGACGCTGGCCTGTATCTTGGCCTCGCGCACGGTGGCCGTGGCGATCTTGCGCGCGACCCTGGCGCCGTCGCGCACGGCCGCGCGCAGCAGCAGCACGCCCAGGCGGTGGAAGTCGAACGTGATCTCCGTGCGCACCTCCCGCTGCGGAGATACACCATCGGTCACAACTTATTTATTGCAACACATAATATATACATAAACATGGGAATAGCCTTTAAAACGGACGGCACGGTTGGCGCAGTGGTTAAGCGATTGACTGCTGCGCTGCGTGTCGCGGGTTCGATTCCCGCACGGAACAAATATTTGTATGACCTACAAGTAGTTGTTTCGGGTCTGGCTGTTTGTGTATGTGAGTTTAAATGTTTGTAAAATGCACCCACAACACAGGAGAAATTCCTAGTGTAAGGCAACGTTTTAAAATTAAAAAAAAAAAGACAAAGAGAGAGATCAGAAGAGCGAAATGAAACATTTTAGCATCTTACCTTGGGCTCATCTTCAGGTATCGGATAGGAGTAGGTGGTGGCTGCGGCTGGCTCAGATTGTCCCATATCAGTCGAATGCTTTTTAGTTGTCTTGGGACCCAGCACGCGGTGAGTGAAACCGATCAACTCCACTATCGTCTCTTGATTAGCTGGATAAAGAAAAATGCTAATGCTAAACCCTTTTTTCAAATAATTAATAATGGCTGGTGATATAATTGTCTTTTACGCATTTTTGTTGTTTTTAACAATATAGTTTTTCAACTCACCAATGATATCAAGATTGTTAAATAAAATGTTTGCTATCCTCAGATCTTCGTTGTCCCCGTCTCCTTTGACGAGGCACAGGTCCACCGCGATGAGCGCCTCCGAGTCCACCAGCCCCGCGGCCCCCCAGCCGGCCGGCGCGGCCCCCCAGCCGGCCGGCGCGGGCCCCCAGCTCACGGCGCTCCAGGCGCTGCCCCAGGCGCCGCCCCAGCCGGCCCCGAACATGCCGCTGCCGTTCCAGTTGAAGCCGGTGCCCGACACCCAGCTGGACGGGCTGGCGCGGCCCGCGTCCTGCCCGACGGGCGGCTGCAAGGGCTCGTCTGGAAATATGTACTCGATCGTAGGGACATTTTAAAGTAAACATTTTCGACTGAAGGCGTGTAAATATTGCAGTAATATCGTTATGGTGGCCATAACCATTCATTAAATAAACAGATTGACTTTTCTTTTTCGGCATCCCACCACCATCAGTTATACCATTGTTTCTGTATGTCCTGCACTTACTCTTATTGTTGCAGTGCAGCGAGTTGAGCGCCTGATGCAGCGCGTGCGGGTGCGCGAGGGCGTGCGTGCTGCGCGCGTCGGGCGACGACGGGCACGTGGGCGACGTGGGCGACGTGGGCGACGTGGGCGACGTGGGCGACGTGGGCGACGTGGGCGAGCACGGCTCCGAGCCGCGGATGCTGCCTGACTGCGTGTCCATGCTGCAACAAAATACAAAAAACATTGTAAGCAAAAAAGAGCGTAAAGCGAGATTATAATTTCTCAAACAAGATCGACCCCCATATAAAATGCAAAAAAATGCAGTCTAAATCTATATCGATATAGTGTTAAATTTCGTAATCCCACGGCATCGATAACTAACCTTGAATCACACAAGAAGTTACTACAAAAAAACAATCCCTTCATGTAAACACATACACGTAAATACAGTAATCGCATACCCGACATGTTTATGGCTGGCGACTAGTAGCTCGAAGTCGGGTCCGTAGGTCTGCAGCGCGTCCACCAGCAGCAGCGAGTGCACCGACAGCGCCAGCGACAGGTCGCGCGGCCGCGCCGAGCCCGCCGCCTTCACGCCGCACACCTGCACCTCCGCGATGCTGCGGCCCATCGACTGCACCTGCGCTACCAGCTCAACATTATACTTTTTGATGATATTTTTTGTAGAGACGACCTTAGGTATAGTAGTTACTTGAAATCATCATCACTCTCCCGCCCTTCTTATTTGGGGTCGGCGCAACATGTCTTTTTCTTCCATACTTCTGACAGATAATGACTTCTCTAATAGTCATCATCTCAGTAGTCACTCCCTTTCTAGCCATATCATCGTTCACACAATCGTTTGTTTGAATTTCCCATACTCGTGTAGCCATCCACATCATCTTTGCAACTACTGCTCCGATTCCGAAAATTCTTTCGCTAATGGGAAGCTACACTATCTGAGTGTCAGGATATATTTTATGTTGAAACGAGAAACTTCACACGAAAGAAGTTGCGGGCAGAAGCTAGACTGCTGTAAACCTACTTACCTCAAGCGACATCTGCTCGATAGCGAACTGCAGCATGAAGAGCGTGGAGTTGTGATGCTGCGAGAACTCGGAGCGCTCCGTCTCCGAGCTCACGCTGTTCTCCTCGACGTCGTCGGCCTCGGCCCGCGCCGGGCTCGCGCACTCGCGACCACTGTGTGTACGAGACAATCGTCATCAACTGACTAAAATTGTAGGGAGTTGGGGGACGTAATCAGAAAAGTTTCGACCGCTCATTCCAACAATCCAGTTGCAGAAAAGAACGGAATGTGTTGTTTAAAGGCAGTTATGAGAAAAAATAATAAGTTTTGAAATTAAGTTCAGATAGTCACAGTGCTCTACTTTATTTTTTGGGTGCCATGCCAGCATGCCACGGACGCCCACGGAACCCTATTACTAAGCCTACGATATATTCTGCTTGTCTGTCTGTTTGTTTATCACAGGGTTGTGTCTTTTTAAAAGTTGTCATTGTTACATTATACGCGTTACTATGGCAAATAATATTTAAATAAAAATATATATTATAGTTTTACGGAACCCTTAGTGTGAGAGCCAGACTTACTACAGCTGGCTTGTTTTTTCGATTTTATCATAATTCTACCGAAAAAACGCTACGCTACTTACTTGTTGCTTCCAATAAGCGTCGTGTTGGCGAAAACTGCGCGCACAGCGAACAGTTTCTGTTCACTCAAGTGCACGACGAGGGAAGGCAGCGAGCCGCACACCGTGGCCGTCGGGTACTGCGGGTCGCTCGTGTGGACCACGCGTCGCTCCGCCTGCACACAGCGCAACTCGATGTTAGTACGCAACACTTTTATTGCATTCCATATGTAAGTATTCTTAGGTGAACTTATAATTAGATCATACGGACTCTGTCGGGCACAGCACAATGAGTGAGTTAGGAGAGAGGAAGCATTTGTCTATACATATATATAAAATGGTAATCTGACCGACTGGGTGATATATCAACGCACAGCCGAAACTACTGGGACTAGGAATGTGAAAATCTGCACACGGCTTCCTTTTATAATGTTGGGGAGCACAAAGAAGGGGTTTTTGGAAATTCAACCTTTAAAGGGGTGAAAAGGGGTGATTTTGTTTGGCAATCAAAGATTAGACTTTCTGTCATCCGCATAAGTTTGAATTTACAATGTTGACAAAAACGCTTGAAGATAACATTGCAAGGGTTTAATAGTAACCTGTAGCAAGATGCTGAACCTGTCCAGCAGGTGCAACGAGGACGTGCTCTTGGTGTGCGCGTACTTCCAGTTGTCTCGCGCGCGACCCACCAGGATCTGCAGGTCACTCAGTTCTATCTTGTATCTGTAAAATTACATTTACATTTTAATCGAGCAGCCTGGAACCGTTTGCACAACACAAATGTATAAAATTGGTAAAGAATTCATTTCGGTTGTACAAAGTACAGATTTTCAGACGCATGCACAAGCAAAAGTTATTCTAAAGTATTTTTGCCGATTATTATCAGTACCATCTTTACAATGCCCCTTTAGTTAGGGGTTCCATATCTGTGAAGTGGTGCTTCGGCGGCGAGTCCGGCTCGAGCAGGTTGCCCGGCGGAGTAAGCAGGGGTCTGACATACCTGTCGTACAGTCTGTTGTGTAAGTTCGCGGCATCCAGCGCGGGCTGCGTGAGGTGGTGCTGCGGCGGCGGGTCGGGGGGCGAGCCCGGCGACAGCAAGCTGCCCGGCGGAGTGGAGCAGGGGGTCATGAACATCTCTGTGCAAAGAGGAGCTCGTTACAAGTAGAAGAAGCAACCAGAAAAAAACTTAGAAATAGATACCACAAATCCTCGGCAAAAAGATTGTTGAAGCATGATATTCTATTCCAAAATAAAGTAGTTTCCCAGCAAGAATCTTCACTACATGTAAAGCCGGACTTACATTACGAAAGTAGTTGCGTAAATAATTATCTATTTACACGTGAAACTATCGATGAACAACGTTCGTATACGTATTTGACAACGTTACACACGTCAACAAGTAACCGCGTTAGGAATCTTGTAAACGACTCAATAGCTAGATTGAGCCGACACTATACCGAAGACATCCCGGACGTCAGCTTGTACGAGATTAGGGTGGCTCTGAAGCAGCTCAAAAACTACAAGGCGCTGCCGCTGGGTGATGACGGAATTACAGCGAAACTGGACCGGCGGAAAACCGGCTCTTAAGGCCCTCCAGAAACTGTTTGATTCCATCATACTCGAGGGCAAAACGCCACAGGCATGGAACAGAGGTGTTGTTCGTAACAATTCTGGACTCGAAAATCAAACATGTCATTTTATTATACCTTCGTCGTCAGGAGGAGTATGCGGTGCAAAATCCGCCAGGTTGGCATTGGCGAGTCGAAGTCTTCCGAAGTCGACAACGAGAACGGCCGAGTCGCGCGAGCACAGCTGCTCCACAAACAGGATCTGTGGCGCTGAGATGTCCAGCTCCACTTGCCATGTGCGACGCTCGCCCTGAAGAGAGAGCATACTTTTATAGCAGCGCATTTGCTTTAATATGTTGAAGTATATTGGCTGACGCACGATGACGAACAAAGCCACGACGTGTAAAATATAACAAATATTCAGTCAGGGAAACAGATTTTTTTGCAAATATTAGCAACTTAAATTGATTGTAAATTCAATAGGCGTGCGCCCAGCGCGCCCCCCGCGTTGTGCACACCTGCAGGTAACAGTATACGTACCGGGTGCGCGTGCGCGTGCACCATGTGCTCCCACTGCGTGAGCAGGCGCGCGCGCGTGCTGTCGCGCACGTGCGCGTAGGCGTGCGCCCAGGGCGCGCACACCCACTGCTGCGCCCAGCGCGCCCCCCGCGTTGTGCACACCTGCAGGTAACAGTATACGTACCGGGTGCGCGTGCGCGTGCACCATGTGCTCCCACTGCGTGAGCAGGCGCGCGCGCGTGCTGTCGCGCACGTGCGCGTAGGCGTGCGCCCAGGGCGCGCACACCCACTGCTGCGCCCAGCGCGCCCCCCGCGTTGTGCACACCTGCAGGTAACAGTATACGTACCGGGTGCGCGTGCGCGTGCACCATGTGCTCCCACTGCGTGAGCAGGCGCGCGCGCGTGCTGTCGCGCACGTGCGCGTAGGCGTGCGCCCAGGGCGCGCACACCCACTGCTGCGCCCAGCGCGCCCCCCGCGTTGTGCACACCTGCAGGTAACAGTATACGTACCGGGTGCGCGTGCGCGTGCACCATGTGCTCCCACTGCGTGAGCAGGCGCGCGCGCGTGCTGTCGCGCACGTGCGCGTAGGCGTGCGCCCAGGGCGCGCACACCCACTGCTGCGCCCAGCGCGCCCCCCGCGTTGTGCACACCTGCAGGTAACAGTATACGTACCGGGTGCGCGTGCGCGTGCACCATGTGCTCCCACTGCGTGAGCAGGCGCGCGCGCGTGCTGTCGCGCACGTGCGCGTAGGCGTGCGCCCAGGGCGCGCACACCCACTGCTGCGCCCAGCGCGCCCCCCGCGTTGTGCACACCTGCAGGTAACAGTATACGTACCGGGTGCGCGTGCGCGTGCACCATGTGCTCCCACTGCGTGAGCAGGCGCGCGCGCGTGCTGTCGCGCACGTGCGCGTAGGCGTGCGCCCAGGGCGCGCACACCCACTGCTGCGCCCAGCGCGCCCCCCGCGTTGTGCACACCTGCAGGTAACAGTATACGTACCGGGTGCGCGTGCGCGTGCACCATGTGCTCCCACTGCGTGAGCAGGCGCGCGCGCGTGCTGTCGCGCACGTGCGCGTAGGCGTGCGCCCAGGGCGCGCACACCCACTGCTGCGCCCAGCGCGCCCCCCGCGTTGTGCACACCTGCAGGTAACAGTATACGTACCGGGTGCGCGTGCGCGTGCACCATGTGCTCCCACTGCGTGAGCAGGCGCGCGCGCGTGCTGTCGCGCACGTGCGCGTAGGCGTGCGCCCAGGGCGCGCACACCCACTGCTGCGCCCAGCGCGCCCCCCGCGTTGTGCACACCTGCAGGTAACAGTATACGTACCGGGTGCGCGTGCGCGTGCACCATGTGCTCCCACTGCGTGAGCAGGCGCGCGCGCGTGCTGTCGCGCACGTGCGCGTAGGCGTGCGCCCAGGGCGCGCACACCCACTGCTGCGCCCAGCGCGCCCCCCGCGTTGTGCACACCTGCAGGTAACAGTATACGTACCGGGTGCGCGTGCGCGTGCACCATGTGCTCCCACTGCGTGAGCAGGCGCGCGCGCGTGCTGTCGCGCACGTGCGCGTAGGCGTGCGCCCAGGGCGCGCACACCCACTGCTGCGCCCAGCGCGCCCCCCGCGTTGTGCACACCTGCAGGTAACAGTATACGTACCGGGTGCGCGTGCGCGTGCACCATGTGCTCCCACTGCGTGAGCAGGCGCGCGCGCGTGCTGTCGCGCACGTGCGCGTAGGCGTGCGCCCAGGGCGCGCACACCCACTGCTGCGCCCAGCGCGCCCCCCGCGTTGTGCACACCTGCAGGTAACAGTATACGTACCGGGTGCGCGTGCGCGTGCACCATGTGCTCCCACTGCGTGAGCAGGCGCGCGCGCGTGCTGTCGCGCACGTGCGCGTAGGCGTGCGCCCAGGGCGCGCACACCCACTGCTGCGCCCAGCGCGCCCCCCGCGTTGTGCACACCTGCAGGTAACAGTATACGTACCGGGTGCGCGTGCGCGTGCACCATGTGCTCCCACTGCGTGAGCAGGCGCGCGCGCGTGCTGTCGCGCACGTGCGCGTAGGCGTGCGCCCAGGGCGCGCACACCCACTGCTGCGCCCAGCGCGCCCCCCGCGTTGTGCACACCTGCAGGTAACAGTATACGTACCGGGTGCGCGTGCGCGTGCACCATGTGCTCCCACTGCGTGAGCAGGCGCGCGCGCGTGCTGTCGCGCACGTGCGCGTAGGCGTGCGCCCAGGGCGCGCACACCCACTGCTGCGCCCAGCGCGCCCCCCGCGTTGTGCACACCTGCAGGTAACAGTATACGTACCGGGTGCGCGTGCGCGTGCACCATGTGCTCCCACTGCGTGAGCAGGCGCGCGCGCGTGCTGTCGCGCACGTGCGCGTAGGCGTGCGCCCAGGGCGCGCACACCCACTGCTGCGCCCAGCGCGCCCCCCGCGTTGTGCACACCTGCAGGTAACAGTATACGTACCGGGTGCGCGTGCGCGTGCACCATGTGCTCCCACTGCGTGAGCAGGCGCGCGCGCGTGCTGTCGCGCACGTGCGCGTAGGCGTGCGCCCAGGGCGCGCACACCCACTGCTGCGCCCAGCGCGCCCCCCGCGTTGTGCACACCTGCAGGTAACAGTATACGTACCGGGTGCGCGTGCGCGTGCACCATGTGCTCCCACTGCGTGAGCAGGCGCGCGCGCGTGCTGTCGCGCACGTGCGCGTAGGCGTGCGCCCAGGGCGCGCACACCCACTGCTGCGCCCAGCGCGCCCCCCGCGTTGTGCACACCTGCAGGTAACAGTATACGTACCGGGTGCGCGTGCGCGTGCACCATGTGCTCCCACTGCGTGAGCAGGCGCGCGCGCGTGCTGTCGCGCACGTGCGCGTAGGCGTGCGCCCAGGGCGCGCACACCCACTGCTGCGCCCAGCGCGCCCCCCGCGTTGTGCACACCTGCAGGTAACAGTATACGTACCGGGTGCGCGTGCGCGTGCACCATGTGCTCCCACTGCGTGAGCAGGCGCGCGCGCGTGCTGTCGCGCACGTGCGCGTAGGCGTGCGCCCAGGGCGCGCACACCCACTGCTGCGCCCAGCGCGCCCCCCGCGTTGTGCACACCTGCAGGTAACAGTATACGTACCGGGTGCGCGTGCGCGTGCACCATGTGCTCCCACTGCGTGAGCAGGCGCGCGCGCGTGCTGTCGCGCACGTGCGCGTAGGCGTGCGCCCAGGGCGCGCACACCCACTGCTGCGCCCAGCGCGCCCCCCGCGTTGTGCACACCTGCAGGTAACAGTATACGTACCGGGTGCGCGTGCGCGTGCACCATGTGCTCCCACTGCGTGAGCAGGCGCGCGCGCGTGCTGTCGCGCACGTGCGCGTAGGCGTGCGCCCAGGGCGCGCACACCCACTGCTGCGCCCAGCGCGCCCCCCGCGTTGTGCACACCTGCAGGTAACAGTATACGTACCGGGTGCGCGTGCGCGTGCACCATGTGCTCCCACTGCGTGAGCAGGCGCGCGCGCGTGCTGTCGCGCACGTGCGCGTAGGCGTGCGCCCAGGGCGCGCACACCCACTGCTGCGCCCAGCGCGCCCCCCGCGTTGTGCACACCTGCAGGTAACAGTATACGTACCGGGTGCGCGTGCGCGTGCACCATGTGCTCCCACTGCGTGAGCAGGCGCGCGCGCGTGCTGTCGCGCACGTGCGCGTAGGCGTGCGCCCAGGGCGCGCACACCCACTGCTGCGCCCAGCGCGCCCCCCGCGTTGTGCACACCTGCAGGTAACAGTATACGTACCGGGTGCGCGTGCGCGTGCACCATGTGCTCCCACTGCGTGAGCAGGCGCGCGCGCGTGCTGTCGCGCACGTGCGCGTAGGCGTGCGCCCAGGGCGCGCACACCCACTGCTGCGCCCAGCGCGCCCCCCGCGTTGTGCACACCTGCAGGTAACAGTATACGTACCGGGTGCGCGTGCGCGTGCACCATGTGCTCCCACTGCGTGAGCAGGCGCGCGCGCGTGCTGTCGCGCACGTGCGCGTAGGCGTGCGCCCAGGGCGCGCACACCCACTGCTGCGCCCAGCGCGCCGCCTCCGCGTTGTACACCACCTCCAGCGAGGCTGACTTCACCCACAACCTGGGGACACAAAGCCATCACAACATAGCTCTTAGTCATTAGCTGGTCTTGCAGCGTGCTCGCAAATCTGAAGGGCTGACTCAGATACTCGAACGTCACCAAGGCTTGACTTGTTATCGTCGAGAGCGAAACGGTCCGCGTCTGGTTTATCACATTTTTATGTAATAAGGTAATCGTGATACGAATACATGCAAGTTTCAAAGGATAGGTATATCCAGTGTACAAACAATTGCCTAGGTAGTCAAAATCAATGTTCAGTAAAGATTTTAATATTTTTATAACAGCTTTAGTGATGTCTACTTTGTCAATTAATACGTTTTCGGAGTTAGGTACTTGCCGTAACTGATCAAAATACGGTTTACTCTTAGGTTTTAGGCCGGCCGCATACGCTCGGTTTCCTGATTCGGTTTCCGGATCAGGAATTCAGATTCGGAAACCTGAATGCTTCATTTACATACAAAATGTTCAACAAGGCGCACACGTCCTTACTATTTCCGAACGGAAAAAACCTAACGTTCGTTTCGGAATTCATTCCGTGCGGACGGGTCGTAAGAACGGAAAAAAACCTAATGACGTCACCCCGAACGCAGTGCTCACATACATTTCGTATCGTTCGCCGCACACGAACGGAAATTTCCATTCGGAATCGCGCCAAAACCGTAGCACGGTAGTGGCGAATGGAGGTGTTCCTACGATTTTGCTAGAACAAAATGTGTGAGACCATGCAAGTACTTTGCTTTTTTATTTTATCTCGTATGCCGTTATGAAGCTCATCAAAGGATTTTATTGACATCCTGTAATATTTGAAGAATTCTTCTGGGTGTGCTCGTAACTTTGCTCTTTTGAGATAGTATTGACTGTCCGTTAATCTCTGAGTGTTCAACGGATGTACCCAGTAACGACGTTTTCTCTTCTTCTTCATGTCTAGCGCCAGTAAAAGTGCAATAGCAATCAATTCACCGTCGTCGTCCATTTGTGCTTTCACAGAAACGTCTCTATTCGAACTGACAGTATAAATTCCTAATACAAAAAACCGAACGTCTGCGCTAATCTCACGGAATTCCGAATCTGAATTCCTAATCAGGAAACCGAGCGTATGCGCCCAGCCTTAGTATGTTTCTTTACTATTCCGCCATCTGTGAGTGAACACAGGTACTAACTGGTGTTACTTCTGTCTGAGATCAGTAAACCTTTTAGATTTTGTTGATCTGATCTGATTTTGCAGTTTTTTGGTAACATTTTTTATTGTATCACGAATCATGTTCTAGTTTTAATCGTACACTCAGCGACAATGCATAATTGCATTGAACGCAAGTATACACATTCGCTCGTTCACCAAAATGTGATCCAGTTCGCGTTCAGATCTCGTTATAGACACCACATACTCAAAATCATTAATTACCATTTAAACATACATTTTATCAATAAGTTAGTTATATGCATTGCCATTTCTTGTAACTGTTAATTCAATATACTTATAGCTACTTCCCTTATTAAAAAAAAACTTTTATTAGTCACTAGAATAGTAAATGCATTAAAAAAAAATTACAGACACTCAAAGTCACAATCTTACAATATGAATGTATTACAAAGAATTGGTCCTAACTCCCAAACTATCTTACAATATGAATGTATTACAAAGAATTGGTCCTAACTCCCAAACTATCTTACAATATGAATGTATTACAAAGAATTGGTCCTAACTCCCAAACTATCTTACAATATGAATGTATTACAAAGAATTGGTCCTAACTCCCAAACTATCTTACAATATGAATGTATTACAAAGAATTGGTCCTAACTCCCAAACTATCTTACAATATGAATGTATTACAAAGAATTGGTCCTAACTCCCAAACTATCTTACAATATGAATGTATTACAAAGAATTGGTCCTAACTCCCAAACTAGGCCTAGGCCTGTATTTTGGGGGTCAGTGTTCAGTCATGGGATCTGTTAAGGCAAGACAGCATTTTTTATAGAGGAGTGTCGCCACATTATTGACACGCTATTTATAAAGGCATGACGGTAGGTGATATATGGAGTTGTACAATAAGAACATGCAATGACTAACATGTTTAAAAGAGAATTAAAAAGTTATCATTAGAGACTTTAACGTATTATGTCGCAGCCAACTGGTTTAATTAGCCGTTTAGTTAACCGCCTAGCCATTTAACTAAACGGCGGCCGTTCAACTAACGGCCTGAATGATATTCAATTATAGTTTAGGTTGGAACTGTAACCAATCACGCGCGAGCGAATTGGTCGCAGTAACTAAGCCAGGGCACCCCGAACAAATGGGTTAGGTTAGGTTAGAACTGTGATCAACCGCGTGCGAGCCAAGAGAGCGAAGCGAGGCGAGCACAACTTCCATATGCCAGGCGGTTAAATAAACAGCTAATTTAACCAGTTGGCTGCGACATATATACCACATCCTATCAATACGAGGTGTGTTACTGTTAGGTCACCATAGCGCCGAGCACTGCTTTCCACATGGTCCTTCGAGCATTTAATTAGTAGTGCCACGCGAACCAGAATATCGCTGCAATTTGGAGAACCTTGGATTGCAGAGACAATTGGTTGATAAGGTCAGATCGAAGTATTTATTTATACTAACCATTACCAAATATTTTCAAATGAACTTCAAATATGGATTCAGATTCATCAACCATACGGAGCGCTAACAAATCCTGAACAAGTTTTTCTTTTTTTATTGTGTATTTACATAAAACTACAGCTTCGTTTCCTTAACTTGGAATCCACATGTTTATCTGTAAATATTTGTTCCTACTGAATTTGGATTAAAGTAATCAATATGAAGTATTTATTGTAAGCATAGCAGGAAGTATCTTGTTGTCAATGAATTAACGATAAAACAATATATACCGTTTACACCAGATTTTTTTTTAATAATTTTGTTCCGGTCTAATAAATCCATAGAATGTAACGTAGACCATAATTAAAAACCCGCAATCTTGAACATTACCCGTAACCAAAGGGAAGGACTGGACATGTCCATTCTAATTATGAAAATCACTCTCCATGGTTCTTTTTATGATTTTTTTATTGTCTAACTACTTACTTGTAGTCACAGTTGATGCCGAAGGGTTTCTTCTCGTACGTGAGCTGGAACAGCGGCTCCTGCGTCGTGGCAGTGCTGGTGCCGGCCTGCGAGTGGGAGCGGCACCACGACATGGCCGCGCCCGACGCGCTCAGCGCGCTCAGGCCCTCGCGGATTACACCCTGCTCAACAAGATGATAATCAAAGAAAAGGAAAAGAACATTTGTTTACCCAGTAGGAACGGGATAGCGACAAATGTAACTTTGTGTGCAAGGTACGATTTGTCAACGAGTGTGGTAACACGGCTGACTTAATCTCTGACAAAGTACTCGTAGTTTGAAATCTTTCTTTACCACACTGATCGCTGATTATCATAGCGGCTTTGACTCATTAAATCCACAATCTGAGACATTACTAAAGATGTAATACATTACCTGCGGCGCGATGAGTATGGGGAAGAGCGTGCCGGGCGTGATGCGCTCGCGCACGCACACGGCGCCGAGCGACACGTGCAGCGCGTGCGAGCCGGCGCGCGGCCGCGACTCCACGCCCACGCGCACGCACGAGAACTGCAGCTCCACGCCGGGGGCGGCCGCAGCCCTTCTACAGAAGGAAACGATTACATTTATTTGGAGACAGTTCAAACACGAAATACAAAATGAAATACAAAAGTGAAAACTGTTAAAACAACAATGTATCACACGCTTGTGTGTGCGTTACGACTGCGCAAAAAAGGTTCAATAATGCCAGACAGATGCTGTCTGAAGCTGATTTTCAGGACAATCAGCACTATTAAAATAACACTGATATAAAAAACACCCTTTCATTTCCTAAGTCTTTGAAATGTTGTCAGTGTCAGCGCCTAATACTTTTTTTTAACATATTGCCCCAAACGTTTACTCATGGGTGTCAAAATAGCGTCAGATTACAAGTGGTAAAGCTCCTCACTTGTTATCATCATCATCATCTTCAGTCTCCATACACAGATTCAAGGAGCCCTTGTTCAGTATGAACTCGAACTTCCCGAACACTGTGTCTCTCTTCAACATCGTATTATTATCTAAGGAGTCGGCTATCACGTCGAGGATCTCTTCCTCCAGGTCTGCGGGCGCGTGCGGCGCGGGGCCCGGGGCAGGCGCGGGGGCCGGCGCAGGGGCCACGGGCGCGGGCTCCTGCGCGGGCGCGCCGTACCAGCCCCACCACTGCGGGAACCAGTGCACCAGCATGCTGCGGCCTGAGCTCGCTGGCTTGTCGGGAGTTGACACGGGACTTGATTTTGGCACTTTGCGCATTGCTACCTGTGAACAAGACAGTGTGTATTTTACAATTAATAAGGTTTTGATGTAGTAACAGTGTGGCATTCGTTCGATCACATGTAATTGTAGAGATGTGATGTATTCATCTGAAGTTGTAAAGGTTTTTATTATACGGTGATAAAATAGTGCCAGGCACTATGGGGACCTAACACACCTATCTCGTATTGATCGGATATGGTATATTTAGTAAAACCTTAATTCATAAATTATAAAGGAAATAATTATATTGAATCACTATAACACTTGGTTACAAGAAATGGTAAAAAACGGTAAAAGATACAACTAACTTGAATTAGACAACTATTTATATTGGAGTAAAATTGGTGATTTTTTTAAATGCTGATCGATACTGTTTTATGTTAGGATCATTTCACTGTATGGAAAGAAAATATCTAGACAACAGAAGTGCGTCAAAGGACATCGTCCGTTTGGCCTAAATGTGAAAGAGCCAAAAGCCAAAATAAAATTTTGCTTTGTAACAACACTTTTGTTATGCTTATAAGGATGGAAGGAAGGAGGTACGGAATCCTAAAAACACTATATTATGCTGGGAACAGGTGTAACTCTGACCTCTCTAAGCGCTTTGAGCAGATGCAGCGGCGTGCGCCACTCGAACTCGTCCTTGGCGGCCTTGCGCTCGGCGGGCAGCGTGGCCGCCGGGTTGCTGAGCGTGAGCAGGCACGCGCCCACGTACTCGCGCGTCTGGCGCGCGCGCCTCGCGCACGACTCCCACGTGGGCTTGGGCTCGGTCCCTGGCGAGGAATTTGTTATGAACATATTGGCCCCCAGGCGGCCGCGGCGCGCGAGTGTATGCAACAAGTGATACTCACATCGGTGGTCGGGCACGTGGCACGCGAGCGCGTAGAGCCACCAGTCGCGCGCGTGGCCCCGCACGGGCGCGGCCGGGCGGCGCGCGCGGTATGCGCGCACGCGTGCGAGCCGCTCCAGCCCCGCCGCGCAGCACACTGCTGCGTTGTACTGCCGCTGAGGGGCACGGAAACAAACGTATGCACGTCAATGTGTGTGCTATTTAGTGAGTTTTTAATCAACAACACGCCGATATCGCGTCCAATTCCCAGGCAAGTTCAATGTTATTACTTCTGGATCGCTGTCAAAACCTCCAGTATACCGTCGTATGGTGTATGTGGTCAGTACTTACGGACGTGAGGTTGAGCGTGACGGTGTCGAGCGTGAGGTGCGCGGAGAGGCGCGGGCGCGCGCGCGAGCGGAGCGGCTGCTCGGTGCGCTCGCGCCGCACGCGCGCGCGCGCTGACGCCGGATGGACCAGGTAGCGGTGCGGCTGGCGCCACGTTTCGGACATGCGAGTCTGTAACGTAGCCAAAACATAGTTACAAATAATAAAAAAGCTTGTCTTGTTTAGGTTTAAAGATATTAATCTCTCACATGAGAACAATATTTCTAAGCTAAATTGTAAGTATGAAGTTTATCACGATCGTCACTACATCAGTTATGTTATGATATACCCATGCAATGCATTTTGTTTTTAGGAAGGGTGTTATTTGCGATTAAATATTCAGCTAATTTGAGTGATTTATTTTTATAGTAGGTACGTAAGTACCGTTATTTTGTTAAAAACAGTTTTTATTATGCCATAGTTAGGTTCTCATTTTTGGAATGGAACAAACGGAACAAAATCTTACTGTGAGCTCTGTGATTGTACAGCTCGCGAACATGCCAGCGGGCACGGGCATGGGGTCCCAGTAGACGGCGAGGTTCTGCAGCTCCAGCAGTTTGAAGCTGCAGCCTTCGGGGTCGGCTAGCAGGGTGAAGCCGCGGCGCCACTCGCTGTCGCACGACTCCGCGCACAGCGACTCCGCCGTCAGGCCGCACGCGAACGGCCGCGCGCATGTTACCGCGTCCTCGTACCGGATGTGCACGTCGTTCAGTTTCAACTGGGGATGTTTATGTTACTTAGACTCATATTCTGCTTCTGCATTAGCTTAAAATGTTTTGCGTTTATTGAGAAATTGGCCATACTGAAGTTATGTTCAAGTTCTCGAACAAAGGTCGGCTTAGACCAAACGAGTGAATAATTCTATCCCCACTCTACCAAATTCTTGTTGTGTTAACATGTAAACAGAGAGTGAGCATTCGTTCGTGGGCCTATCCCTACTAAAATGACAAGAATATCAAGAAAATAATGCTCTTGTTCTGGTTCTATGTTCGTTTGGACTAAGCCCGTTGATGGACAAAACCGCACGTCGCTTTCAACGCAGATCATATGCTTTCACGCATTCTAATCCACGTTTAACAGCTGTCTAAGTAATTACCTGTAGGTTCTCGACGATGTTCGCGAGGAGCCCAGTGCCGTAGCTGAGCCACGAGGAGTAGGATGTGGCGTAGTAGCCGGCGTCGGCCGCCTCGTGCTCCGCCCGCCACTGCGCCTCCAGCGCGTCCAGAAGCGCCGTCTTGCGCTCGTGCGCTATAGACGCTTCCACGGAGCAGTCCCACTGCGCAAAGTAATATTATTTCTGGCTAGCCTCCCTAACTCAGGGCAAGGCTTTACCTTGCCCTGCGTACAATATCGGTTCGGTTCAAGCTTGGACTAAAATTAGAACTCATTCTGTAATAAGACAGTAGTTATAAGTTCGACAATGTAGGTAATAACCTCGTGCCACATGAGTCATTCATCTGTACGCTAGTCTTCTCCGCTGTACATTGCGGCCGGAACTTAATCAGACCAGGCTGAATCAGTTAAAAACTGCCATATGAATTTACAGGAACTCTTTATTACAAACTAACTTTTTCCCGCGGCAACGCCCGCGTGGATTTCGCAAATTATCCCACGGGAACGTAGATACTACCGGGATAAAAGCATCCTATGTCGTAATCCAGCTCATGGTTTATCCGTGATCCTTTCATCCAAATCCGTTCAAATAATCAGACAGAGTTACTTAAGTACACATTTATAATATTAGTATGGATAAATCCTTCAAGATCATTAGCGGTAAATTTTAATTAAAAAAAATAGCGACACGATTCACGAGACCATAACCATAATCAGCCAATAATGTTCCCACTGCTGGGACACAGGCCTCCTCTCCGTGAGAGGGAGTGGGCCGTAATCCACCACGCGGGCCCAGTGCGGATTGGTAGATGTCACATGTCTTCGAATTTTTGGTTCTAGGACATGCCGGTTTCCTCACGATGTTTTCCTTCACCGTTTTGAGAGCAGTGGTGATGAAATAATTTACACAAAGTAAAGCGCCTGTCTGGGTTCGAACCTACGACCTACAACTCGTAAGTCGCGGCCGTTACCACTTGGTCACCACTGCTCTTCTTGGCCACCACTGCTCTACTTGGCCACCACTGCTCTATTCACGAGAACTGTTCCTAAAATACAAGGTCATTACGTATTCTCAATATGGAATGTACTTTATTGAGGAAGTCTTTATATGAGACACTTTCTCTTTATGATTTCTTTGTACTGTCCTTGTGTGTCACTATCCTATGAAAAATAAAGACTAGTTGTCATTAGAGCAATAGGTAGATGCAACCGACGCGACGCGACAGTTAAACTTGCGTGAGTCGACAAACCACCTCAAATTGCCCATTTGCATCATTTGCGCATTTTATCGCAAACATGTCATTAGTAGGTATAAGGCGATACTTCTCTTCCTATACAGATAACACATGTAACTCTTGGTAAATATCCTAATCAACATTAGCTTGTAATTATTTCAATAACTTCGGACAAAACCTATTAAATCATACTTGATACCAGCACTACTTATATCTTGGTTATCTCTTATGTATTATGTCATACAATAAACAAATAACTAGCTGCAGAAAGCCCACTCTGCATTTAAATAGGAGCTCCTGTGATACAGATTATACTTTTTAGGGTTCTGTGCCCAAAAGATGCCAACGGGACCCTATTACTAAGGCTCCGCTGTCTGTCTGTAGATGGGTCTGTTTGTCACAGGGCCGTGTCTTTAGAACCTTAATAGGTAGACACTTGAAATTGTCACCGAGTGTGTACTACCACAGTCTATACATCATACAGT
Source organism: Oligia latruncula (assembly GCA_948474745.1). Classification (NCBI taxonomy): domain Eukaryota; kingdom Metazoa; phylum Arthropoda; class Insecta; order Lepidoptera; family Noctuidae; genus Oligia; species Oligia latruncula. The sequence goes on along the minus strand of OX419689.1, from coordinate 20,609,207 downwards.
CGTTCGACGAAGCCGTCTAGACAGAGCAATCGTGCGGGGTGTGAGGGGCGAGACGCGGGAGGTGCGAGCCCGAACTGCATACTGCCACCGTGTTAGTAGTTCGGGACATAACTTTCAGGGTTGATGATTTCGACTTTTCGGTATTGATTTTATTATTGGGATACTATTTTCAAAAATGTAATGGTACACATTTTATTTAATTTTTAATTTATGAAGACAAATACAGAGATACGACATGTAACATTTGAGTGCTTGCTTATTTGTTTAGTTTTTCTAATTATTTTACTTTTCTTTTCAACTTAATTTTTTTTACTTGACATTTCCATGGCTTTGGAGGACGCTAAATCCGATAGTGCAGTCAAAACGAAAATCCAAAATTGCGGCTGCAACAATTATCAAATTTTTCAACATGGGTGTCGTTTCCAAGAATTTCAAGGGTGCTGACAACGAATATGAGGTCATAATCAAAATTCAAGATGGCGGCTGCGAAAATTTTCAAATTTTTCATCATGGGTGTCGTTTCCAAGGATTTCGAGGGTGCTGACAACGAATATGAGGTCATAATCAAAATTCAAGATGGCGGCTTCGAAAATTTTCAAATTTCATCATGGGTGTCGTTTCCAAGGATTTCAGGGGTGCTGACAACGAATATGAGGTCATAATCAAAATTCAAGATGGCGGCTGCGAAAATTTTAAATTTTTTCATCATGGGTGTCGTTTCCAAGGATTTCGAGGGTGCTGACATCGAATATGAGGTCATAATCAAAATTCAAGATGGCGGCTGCGAAAATTTTCAAATTTCGTCATGGGTGTCGTTTCCAAAGATTTCGAGGGTGCTGACAGCGAATATGAGGTCAAAATCAAAATTCAAGATGGCGGCTGCGAAACAATGTCATTTTTCATCATAGATGTCGTTTGGCCAATTGTTTGAAAATGGGACTGCGACACTATCTGATGTAGAAAAACGTATGTTAAGTAGAATAATTCCATTCGTAATAATGGTCAAACTCAGCGGTCGTAGGTACCAGTCATCACTCCAGTTTCCTCATCAATCTAGGAAAAAAATAATTTTCAAGTTTTACTTAATATTCCTCATTCCCTTTCAATATAGTGTACATTATTCTACTTGTCAAGCCCTTGCATTTGATACTTACCTATATTGAAGGAGTTGTGAAAAAAAAAATGTAATTCGCCATTTTGTGGTGGCGGCCATCTTGGATTTGAAATTTATCATAGTGTATAGTATTCCACTAGTCAAGCCCTTTCATTTGATACCCATATTGAGGGAGTTGTGAAAAATTATGTAATCCGCCATTTTGTGGTGGGGGCCATCTTGAACCGATTTTCATCAAACATAGCTAAGAACACTTCTGACTAATTCACCATCGGTTCAAAATCGGTTCATCCGTTCGGGAGCTGCGATGCCACAGACAGACACACAACACACAGACACGTCAAACTTGTAACACCCCGTCGTTTTTGCGTGGGGGGTTAAAAAGACGATATTTTGATAATTGTTAATTATTGTTTATGATAATAGTAATGTTGAGGACGATGTTGATCTCAAATAAATAAATTAATATTGTTTACTTGAGACAAGTGACAACCCTAGCTGTCACGACAATGTCTAGACGTTGTCGGCATTTACCACGAGATCAAAGGCGTCGACCTACTGTATGGTTTTTATACTGTGGTACTACTATGGCCACTATAACAACAAAAAATAAAATAAAGTTCAAGATTAAAGGGTAGGCACTACAAATTTAAAATATATTATTATGTAGTGTTAAATATTGTTTGGTGGTATGGAACCTTTGTATGCGAGTCGGACTCGTACTTGTCCGCTTTTTTTATTCCACCGCCGTTTACGCACATCACGTCTGTGAGATTACAATGCCTTTGTAACACTTAAATTTTTGTTTCAGACTCTGATTCACCTTTTAGTTTGAGTGCAAGGAACTAATCTTTGGCAGTGATTAGATATGAATTTAAAGTATTATTGCATATCAAACAATATGATTGAATTTTTAAATATTTTCTTAGTATGCATTAATTTCTAATGTTTTGTTTCAGACATAACAGTGATATTATTCAAACAGAAATGTTGCCTTAAATAAAATAGCAAAAATTGGCTTAGTCTTAGAATGAGAAGGTACTCACTAAAACAATTTGGTTTTATCTCAATGGCAGCATATTATAAAATTATGTACAGCCCTATAGATTAATCTGATACGGTATGTTTAGTTTTAATTATGTTGTACATAGATTAGGATTTATAATGTTCTCACACTCAGTGAAGTTAAACTGTGTATAACATAATTATTATGACTAACTTTGCTGGAATTTTCTGATATTTAGGCAGTTGATACCACAATATTAAGGATGTTATAGCATTCACAGATACTTGAACGTTATGAGACCAAAGGTTTCATATAATATCCTGTTAATATTATAAATTTGCAAGTTTGTATGTTTATGTTTGGATATTTGTTACTAAATCAAACACAAACGGCTTAACAGATTCTAATGAAATTTGGCACACAGATAGACCATGTAGCAGCTCATACTTACGATAGACATACAAATTAGAGATTTTAACCTGGCTTAAAACAAAGGATACTTTACATCCTTGAAGCATCTTCCTGTGGGATAATTTCGGGGGCTTTTTAACTTTGACGTGGGTGAAGCCATGGGCAAAAGCTAGTTATTTAACATTTTAAGCGCTTGGCTAAATATCAATTGCCTTGGATAAATAGTAATTGCCTAGCACGGGGCTACAAATCGACAAAATAATACCTACAATAAATAAGGAGGAGCAATCGTTGAATAGAACTAAAAAATCATGCATGTTCTCTGTTGCAGTAATACAACATGAGCGGTAGGGGCACGGAAATATATGTGTCGGTTAAAAGGTTAATAAATATGAAAGTTTATGAGGTGTCTTGACTTTTGGTAACAAATCAAACATAAAAATCTCAACAGATTTAAATAAAATACGACACACAGATATATTATTAAAAACTTTTGTCTAGATATCTGAAGCAGTTCTCATACAGCATGTTTATCTTATTTACTAGTATTTCACAAACCTCATCCAAATTGACTGGTGCGGCGACTAAGTAAAGCTTCTCGATGGCTATCAGCCAGGGGGCCGACCGGATCTGCCGCACTGGTACTTGGAGTTGGACTTTCCCAATGAAGCCCGACTTGATCTCCACTGGAAGGCCCAGGTGTCGGAGGGCATCTTTCTTCAGGGGGAGATTCTCTAGCTCCACTTTCCCTGTTTGAGTATTATAGAATTTTCTATAGCAGCCATAAAAATATTATGCTAGAAACAAATGCTTTTTAGGTCTACTATTATTTTAATTACAAAATTATTAGGAATTGAATGAAAAGAGGCTTTTGTGCTGCACTGGAGCAATCATAGACTGGTATTATTATTAGAAATTAGCAAAATTATGTCACAATTTTTGAAAATAATAGCTAGGCATTTAGAAAAATATATGTATGCAACGGAATGTAAAATATATCTACAGGTGTGAATAAGCTATTATTACAACAAGAACACACAATGATTATATTTGCTTTTATGTTTGCGAAAATAATCTAAAGTTTTGCAAGAATGCAATACAAGTTGAATGAAGCATTTGCATTATTTAATTTAGGTGTTGAGAATTTTAAAATGAATTATTGGTATGCTAAGTGTACAATAAATAATATAAAATTATTACTGATATTGTATTCCAATAAGATTTCTAAATTGAATTAACTTTCTGTTATTAGTTTCCTACTCAAACATTTGAAAGGAATGTTATTTTATTAATTTGTGTTTGTATAATTGTGCAACACTAGAATTCAATATTTACACAAACAAACCAGTGTGTTGCATTGTCTTTGCCTACTCTCATGGTTTAAAGAAGTGTTGATAAGTTGTACGACACAGTGTCACCTATTACACACATTACACATAACTCGTGTCATCGTAATAGCGTAACATCTAAATATAACAAGACAAACATTTACGCAGCACAACTGGATGTATGCTATAGCGACGTACCTGACAGGAGCGCTACGCTCAGCTGATCCGTGTTCAGGTTCTCCACGTATTTCCCCAGATAGTTGTTCAGAACCCATGCCACTAGACCCTCCAACATCATGCATCGTGCTCTCTGCTGTTGCTCCCACTATTTCACACGCTCTCGCGGCACACTTTCGCCTACAACCACACAGTCACACACCACAGTTTGTCATTGACCTAACACCTCTGTTGTTGTTGTCGTCCTTTATCGCTGATATTATGTCACGAATCGCCGTATTGAACTTTGTCCGGCAATTTAGGGGATTATTGCGCAATTTACTCAAACATCTAGCAAACAGTAGTGTTACATGCTCTGTGAACAATATTTGGCTATTCTTATTTTCTCTTTCTCTATCGCCGAAGCAAGGAAATCACCTCCTCGGTAGATAACAATTTCCACGATTTTGAAGACAAAAATTATCAGTGCTGCCAGAGCTAGTTTATGAATTTGAACCACAGACTGATTTATACAATAATAATATAAAAAGCTTGTTGTTCTTGGCATAATAACTATATAGAAATCATTATATTTGAACCATTTTAAAAATTGTATCGTATATTTAACGCATTTTATATGTTTTAAAAACCTTTTCAATATAATTCTGAATATTCCGGTTGAATATATTATAAGGCATCATCTCTATTGCAAGACAACCACGAAAATACTATTTACAATCAATAAAATCTTCAGATAAATCAAGCACACGTAAAATCACAAGACAGTACAATAATTTTATCTACAAATAGACAACAATACTTTTATCAACTTTCGTTAGACACAATGTTGTTCAGTTTGTACTGTACCATACACATTTACAATTTGACCATACCTTTCTGGTACACGCTTCTTATCTCGAACCAAACATAAAACGTTGCGATATGAATATGAGAGTCACAAGGGATGCTTTCGGAGTTACGGATTAAAATAAATGTAAATGTGAATCACATGACATTCACATGTAATTTTCCCCTATAGTTACTTTAGTCTTTGATGTAATGTGTCTTACATGTTGGAAAAGTTACTTACAGGTACAATAGGACCAACATAACTTGGCGGGCCTGAACTTTGCGCTGAACTCTGCGCAGTAAGATTTTTTAGGAACCTCAGGGCCACCTTCAAAAAATAATAGATAAAAAAATACGTGCATATTCTGTATTACAAAATGAATCGAAACATTTCTAATAATTTATTTTTGTTTTGTAATATGACTTCACACATTTCCCTCATAATTTTTGTAAATTATTTCATCACCACTGCTCTCAAAACGGTGAAGGAAAACATCGTGAGGAAACCGACATGTCCTAGAACCAAAAATTCGAAGACATGTGACATCCCAATTCGCACTGGATCCGCGTGGATCGCCACTCCTTCTTACCAACAGGAGGCACTAAAATCACAGTTTTCTGTGAGTAATGACATTCATTGTGAAACAGCCTCTATCTAGTTGAGTAACGTAACGTTACTAACATGTAAGAGGAAATCGTTATCCTGTAAAAACCGTGCTTCACCATAAATTAACGTAAGAAACATCGTAATTATACATTATAATTGTATATAATAACAAGCTTTATCAGATCATGCTGCCTAGAGAGAGTTAGGCTTCGGTCTCGAAGTCAGCGATTGCGGGTGGGCGGCGTCAGCGCGGGGAGCGGCGTGGCAACGCAGACCCGGTCTCGAAGCCAGTGGGCAGATCACGCGGCGGCGCTAGAGCTGCGCAGTGTTGTGTTATGAGAAATTAGTGTCTTATTGTTCGCGAAAGAAATGTCTAAACAGCGACGCCAACATCTTTTTGATACTTAGACAAAGAAAAGTATAGACGGCGGGTAGCTCCATTTCATTTCCACAAGATAAATATTGAGTTATTATAAGTAACAGAAAAGGATAAAGCTATACTATTTCTGTCTGTCAGTGCGTGCCAGTTTTTTCAAGGCAGCTACATAAGTAGCCAATGTTAGTTAAGTTAGATCCGATTTTCGTTTCATGTGTGGCTATGCTACCCGATGCTCTATAGCTTTCTTACTCTAAGTTTTGATACAACATTTTGAAACGTCGTTGGTCGATAAAAAGCAAAATAAAATGCACAACACAACGGCAATGCAGACGCTCGGGCACCGCTAGACTGTTGTGCATCGCTCGTACGCTGCTCCCCGCGCCGCTGCCTTCGAGGCCAGTTCCATAAAAATCTATGCATTGAAACGCGCCGCTCCCCGCGCCCGATGACTTCCGTTTCCGAAGCCTTTTGGGTGATGGCGCAATCGCGGTGTTGTATGAATACGACGTGATATGGACGGATGAACCTCATAGGCGATCGGTTCAACAAAAAAACTGAGCGAAATAAAAGAATCGTAATTCATTGATATATTTTTTTCTGAGTATGAAAAACACTGTTAGATGGAGCATATAGAAGACTTTATTTAACAATAATTATATCAAACATAAATAAATAACCGTATTTTACGGAAAACTCATCAACTATGGCAACTTTCCGATCTGTCAGAATCTATGAACTTTTTAGAACAGCTGTCAATGACAATTGCACGCTTCTACAGATAATAAAAAAAATTAAGCAATACAATCCATCCACAAAAAAATACTATAAAATTAGGGTCCTTTCGACTGCGATGCGATGTTTATTTCGCTGATGGTCGACAAGCACTGACTACAGACTAACCGTAACCAGGTTTTTTTTTCGACAAGAAAATAGTAGTTCCACAGAGTTCCTTTACACGTAGTAGCTGGATGCTTCTTACGTTCTGACATTTGTGTTTGACAGTTGACAGCAGTTTAAGTGAAACAGAACGTCTCGTACAGCCGAAATAGAATCTGTTTACTGTATTTTACCAAATTTCTTTGAGTTTCTATAAAAAACGATAAAACATGAAAGCAGCGCAGACTATAAGCAGGTTTCGACCCTCACCTCTGAATAGATTTAATACAGGTTGCCTGGATATTTTATCAAGACTACAGGTGCGACACAGTGCCAGTTTATTAAATTCACAGTTCCAATTATTAGCTCCTGTAGCGGTGAAAATTAGGAGTTTGGGACTTGGACCGACTTCAAAAGACTTCGAAGATTCACCTCAGCCACAAATTACTAGTCCCCTCACGAAAGTACACGCAAACGAACTCGTACTACACTTAACTGATGAAGAAAGAAAAGTGATGCTCCACGCCTTACAAGAGTATGAATCTAAGAGAATCAAAGAGGACTTTGAGGGTAAGTCATTTATTCTAATACTTACTAACTTTACAATGCATCAACTGATATAGAGATTTATCAACCATTTAACTTATTCCAGATACGTTAGCTGGTCGAAGATGGAGGTCTAAGTTAGGCAGGCCCAGTAAAGTGCCGACACTGGGTGACGTCGACCCTACAGGCTCGTACTGTGAGGTGCCAGAAGACTGGCTGAAGAAAAAGTATGGTGAGTATCTTTAGAAGTTAACTAAATCCAGTTCAAACTGGTTGCCAAGATGATGTCATTGACTGTTTGTCTATATGTATAGGTACAGTAAGAATAGCTTACTCATTTGCAGTTTTTAACATTCTTTGACTCTTAGGCCCTTATTAATAAACATTACTCGCCCAAGAGCTTGCACTTGATATCAATCAATCTCTTATTAATAAACGAAACTACGCTTAAGTATACAATAGGCAAAATAATGCTTAAACCTGAGTGTAGGCAGTCCGTGACTTGAGGTTGTGATTAGTGTCTAGCACAAAACATGGAGTTTGAAAATATTTTGAGTGAAATTAATTATTACAATGAAATAGAGTACTGTTACAATATTTTATAGTCTTTGCAATATTGTTTACCAAAAAATCTATAATTTATATGTTGAGGTTGGTCAAACTGCATTAGTCTACTGCAAAAGTTGTATAAAATAGGTATTACTACACATATCCAAAAAGTAGACAACTTCAATTCGCTGAAAATATGTACATAAACAACCTACTCTCTTGCTGAAAACTATGCAAAAGGGAAAAATAAACATATTATTCTGCATTCTTACTTTTACCATTTTTAGGGTTCCTTACCAAAATGGTAAAAACGGAACCCTTATGGTGGAGACTAAGTCTGTCTGTCTGTCACAGCTGGATATCTCAAGAACTACTAATGCTATCAACTTGAAATTTGGAATAGTTTTAGATGACGTTTGCCCAACTATTTTGCAAATAAGAAAGAAATAAAAATATATGTATATTTTTTTGCAACAGGGACTGAAAGGGGGTCTGGAAAATTCGAAGTGGGGCTACTAAAGCATGTGGGGTATGTGATAGAAGTTTATGTAAAGATTACAGGAAAAATAAAAAGAAGTCTCAAAATAGCACACTTTTTCAGAAATAGTCAACAAAAGTTACATTAGTTCCACTATCGGTCAAGAGATGGCGCTGACATAAAACTGTAATATTCTACACCGCAGTGCACGGTGTTAAAATTCTCTGACGAATATAGGCCTCCCCGATGAAAATTTAAAAACATATGATGGTACGGAACCCTCGGTGCGCGAGTCCGACTCGCTCTTGCCCGGTTTTTATGTTTTTTTAAATGTCGACCACCACTGTCATCAAAATGGCGATTATCGTATTTATTTATAAACTTGAATATATTCAAGGTAAATTATTAAACTTGCGCGCTAAATATGAAAGATTTAATGGCGTTAACATATGAGGTTTTTTATCCAACTGTCCTAATTAACGCACATTCATAAGATTTGATGGGTAGCATAATAAATATTTACAAACATAATCAATTAAGGGTGTCGTATGTCGTCATTCTTGGGTACCGATAGGACCCGGTACCGAGCCGGCGGAGGTTCGTGTGTTCGGGTCCAATCGCTTCCAAAATATACGGTTATGGCTATCTTGGGTAGAAAACATCTTTATAACGTGACGTGATACAGCGCTATTCATTAAAATTTTAACAAAATTCAAGTATTTCAATAAATTTTACGACTTAGCAAGAACGAAATGTGATGAATGTTATTCTAAACTTCGGTCAATGTGACGTAATCGTTGACGAGATCAAGCCCTCAAGTACAGCGTCTTGAGGAGCTGAGCTTGGTAACTGAGATACCTACTGTTTTCATGTGTTTATTAATTAGCAATGATCTTGAGAGTTGAGATGCTGATATCGTAATAATGGCTTATCAAATGATAACGCACTTGAATAGGTAGGTATTGAAGAACGTTTATTAATACGGACTTATGACTAATGAACCAGACTAAACTCAGTTTTTCTTAAAAATCTTTTGGCTAAGGAGGGGCTCGTTGCTAAGTAATAACGTGTCGATCGATCAGGTTAAGGTACGTTTGCCACAGTCGGTTCTTGGATGGGTGACCATCTTTACATACCGAGACCCCTCCGTAAGGTTCCGTGTCTCGGAAAGCATCTGCATCTGGTGAGACTGAAAACCGACCCCAACATAGTTGGGAAAAGGCTAGGCAGATTGATAGGTATTGCTCAAGTAAATTAATATGTTCCATATTCTTTTACAATGTCAGAAGAAGCGGAGCTGTTTGATCAAGCTAAGTCTGTATGCTTACAAGATTGTAGATAAGTACAATGAAACAATTGATGTCTGTTACAGCGGCCAAGGTGCCGGCGCCCAGCACGCGGGAGCTGCTACACTGTAAGTGTTATCTGTCTGCAAGGCTACCTACATCCTCTATATTATCTTATATCTACTAGAATATTATTGTTATTATTTCATAAGAAAATATTGTTTCATGAAAATCAAGAAGATCTTTTTAGGGTTCCGTACCCAAAGGGTAAAACGGGACCCTATTACTAAGACTTCGCTGTCTGTCTGTCCGTCCGTTCGTCCGTCTGTCACCATGCTGTATCTTAAGAACCGCGATAGCTAGACAGTTGAAATTTTCACAAATTAATTATGTATTTCTGTTGCCGCTATAACAACAAATACTAACCCCATACAACAAACGTGTATTTTTCGGTATTTTTGCCTTGTGGTACGGAACCTTTCGTGTGCGAGTCCGACTCGCACTTGGCCAGTTTTTAACTAACCACACCATTCATTGTATGGTCCATAGTCTTGAGTCCTGACTATAATTCCTTTACCTTTTATTTTTATTAATTGTTCACAGTGTCATTGGCGAATTCAATACCATTTATTGGTTTTGGCTTCTTAGACAACTTCATCATGATCATTGCTGTAAGTACTTCCTTAGTTGAATGGCTCGATATCAATTGAAAAAATGCAACCCTTCCATCTCTTCAGTTGTATTTTACAATGTCTTCAACAGCCTGCATGACCCACAAGGCTTGCTCAAAATGAATTGCTTCAAAAGCTCCAGTGCTTATTTTTACGAAAATTTACTTGATGGAGGCGATGTCCTTCCATTTGATTTTCCTCTCAACTAACATAAGTCATGTATCGGTATATGTATGTATAGGGTGACAGAATAGAGAGCTCAATGAGCGCGTACATAACGCTGTCGACGATGGCGGCAGCCGCGCTGGGCAACACGATGAGCGACATCATCGGCATCGGCTCCGCCTGCTACGTGGAGCGCGCGGCGGCCTGGGTGGGGCTGGGCGCGCCCAAGCTGTCGCCCGTGCAGCTCGACATGGCCATCACCAGGCAGTTCTCCAACATAGTAAATACTAAATTATATGAATACACTCTGAGTCTGGATTTGTGCCCGGTTGATGGCATGGCAATAGGCTCGCCCCTATTACATGGGACGTACCAGGGTGTACCTACCTGGTCACCTCTGCTTAACCCTTCAGGGAAAACACAAAATTAGTTTAGTTTGCTAAATAATATAAGTACAGAAGTAAATATTATAATGGGTGTAAAATACCTTAGCGAAGCCGAGGTTCACTTGTTCTTCCCGTTATTACTGTTTTTTTTTGCACTGGACCAAAACTGGGAACCTGGTAATGGAGATATTGAAGGCCAAAGCTCCAACTAACACGATATATTTTTTTTACGAAAACAAGTTTTAAATGTTAGAACTTAACTTTAAATCAGCGTTGTCAGACGTCCCGATTTTTAGCCTAAAATTAAATGCCCCGCGCGGGACAGGCTCATTCCCGCTTTTCGGGGATAGAAAAGCAAATTAGTTATTCGTGAGTGTATATACAATAACTTATTTATCATCATTCTCCTGTCCTTGCCCCAATGTATTTGTGGTCGGCGCAACATTTCTATTTCTTCCATAGTTCTCTATTAGTCGTCATCTCGGTAATCACCCCTTTCCCTTTTGTATTACTTCTTTATATAATACTAGGTGACCCGGCGAACTTCGTACCACTTCAGAATCATTAAGACTGTAACGGACGCACGGTTTTAGGTAAGTCTTATCCTGAGAATAAATTTTGAATTTTTGACAGTTTTTCCATGGTTTTTCCATACTAGTACTGTCAGAGTGAGTGAGTTTGGTAAAATCAGCCTTTAGCAGGGCAAACCAGACAGTTATTGTTATTTGAATAGTAAAGTAACATATATTCATTAAAATACATTTTGTACGACTATCTATCATCATTGTAAACTTAATTTGAAACTCAAATAAAATAATAAGTAGTAAAAAATTAACTAATCTACAGTGCGGCCGTCGAGAGAATGAGTTCTTGATGCGTTCTGGGCAGTTTCATATCAAAATCAAAATATTTTATTTCACATAAACCTACATGGCACAAGAAACGTCAGAAGCTAGGTGCACGGTCACAATTGGTCGCTTCCTATGGAGAAGAACCGACATGAAACTCCACGGTTACTCTTTTTAAAAATAATTGGCTATTACAATGTTTTCAAATTACAGTAGGTATGGGAGGACAGCGTAGGCCTGTCAACAAGTACCAGGTACTTGATTAAATAAAATATGCTCTACAGATCTACAAGGCCTACAAAGTCCTCACATTTACAAAATAAGAATCTATCAAAAGGATAAATAAAATATAAAAACCTACCAAAACCAAGTGAAATGATTCCCATTACAACCACTAATAAACACACATGTAACCTTGGGGTGAGGCGGCCCGCGGGCTGAGGAGCCGAAGCCGCGGTGGTGAGCGAAAGCCGTCTGCGACGATTAGCACGCGTGGGACCGCCGCCGCGCCGGAGCCGTGACAGAAACCATGCTGCATGTTGCATGCTCGCTTGCATGCTGCATGCTTGCTGCATGCCTGCTGCATGCTTGCTGCGTGCTTGCTTGCTTGCTGCATGCTTGGTGCATGCTTGCTGCATGCTTTCTTGCATGCTGCATGCTGTGTGCTTGCTTGCTTGCTGCGTGCTTGCTGCATGCAAGCGAGCATGCTGCATGCTGTGTGCTTGCTTGCTTGCTGCGTGCTTGCTGCATGCTTGCTTGCATGCTGCATGCTGCGTGCTTGCTTGCATGCTGCATGCTTGCTGCCGGAGCCGTGACAAAAGCCATATTGCTTTTGCATCTATTTATGTATTGTTTCAGTTGGATTTGGTAAAATAAACAATTGTAATACAAAATCAGATAATTTTTAATTACAAAAAAAAATATTTAAACGTACTTAAATCATACATTAATATTGTAGTCGTAATTATAAGGTTATAATGCCTAGTTTTAATTTGTAGACAAATTCTAAGCTAATTTCATATTATCTGCGATTGCCTTCAAAAAATTACATTTTGTCCCTTTTTCCCCACTGCTCAACTGTGAGTGTCCAACTGCGAATAGTTGAGCAGTGGGGAACCCCCACTGCTCAACCAAACTGTTTAGTTAGGGAGTTGAGGATCATTTTTTATGTACAGTTTCTATTTTTGTGTCTGTGATTTATTTGGTGTACATAATAAAGAGTATTTCTATTCTATTCTAATTACTAAATGTAGTAAAGGTAGTGATTGTGAGATAATATTGAATCAAGAGAAACTAGAATTCGTCGATAAAACTGTTTTCCTAGGGATCACGATCGATATAAGACTACAATGGGGTCCTCATTTAACATCTCTTGCAGGACGGCTAAGTTCAGCAGCTTATGCTGTCAGAAAAATCCGTCAATTTACTGATGTAGATACCGCGAGACTAGTCTATTTTAGTTAATTTCATAGTATCATGTCTTACGGTAGGTATTTTACTTTGGGGACGGGCTGCAGACATCGATTCTATTTTTATTCTGCAGAAAAGATCCATCAGAGCCATATATAATCTCCGCAGGCGCGATTCTCTAAGGGAACTATTTGAGGAAATTAACATCATGACGGTGCCTTGTATGTATATCTACGAAAACATCATGTATGTAAGAAAAAACTTACATCTTTTTAGTAAAAGAGGTGAAAGACATAATTATAGTACTAGAAATAGGGACCTATTAGTTCAAGATGTAGTTGTGGTTGTGCACAACTAGTTGATTAACACTTGAAAATACTGTTGGAGCTGCTGAAGATTGTAAGACTATCTTTGCATTGTATAAACTCAATTTCCTTTGTATTGTATAATTGCATAGCACTGATGTGAGTTCTATGGGTGTACTATATACCTATGAACCATTTACCGAGTAATACGTCTTTCATTGACTTGAATGTGCCCTGGCGGCAGATACTATGTCATGATCACACAAATGTCTCGCTGACGGTGGCGTGTGTGTTGGAGCATTTAGCTCCCTTCAAAAAGGTTGCGTTGAATGGTGCTGATCCATGCGTCATGTTCATGAACGGGCGCCGTCAGTTGGGGCTGGTCATCACTTAGCTGCCTCGGCTTATATACAATTATTTTATTTTTAGATTATTGTTTTCTTACTACTTGCTGTACTATGGACGCTTTGAACGCGTACGTCATTTTTACATCGTTCTTACATATAATTATAAATTCTACATTAATGATGTAGGTACTTAACTAATATTTTTGTAAAAATATAATTTAAAAGAGTGTCCATGGAGTTTCTTGCCCGTTCTTCTCCATAGGTACCTACGCTTTGGAATGGGCAACTAGCTTCATATTTTCTGACTGACCGATTTCTTGACAACTCAAAAGTGCATGTAAATGGTTTAATTGAAATAAATGGTTTGAGTTAGTTTTGTAAAAAAAAAAAAAATTATGCACAAAGTTTGGTGTAGGTACAGAATGCGTAGATGACGTATTCGTGATGGGTCTTTTTACACCCTGTATGTTAAAAACTATGAAATTATATTATATGCCTTTTTTTTACAGGGTCGCGTGATAGGCATTACAATAGGCTGCATCCTGGGCATGACGCCTCTCTTGTTCATTGAAGAAGATACGAAATCCGACAAGAAAGCCGAAGACAAGAAAACTAAATAGGTATATAACAGACACATATCTCCACGAAACTGTAACTAACTAATAAGAAGCTATCGTGTCCTGCCCACTGAGTTAGTTCCTCTATCTCGTTATGAGAGATCTGTAGTTATGTATAATATTATGAAGTGAAGATATTTAATGAAGCGTACCCTACACACTTGCTGATGTCCAATGGGTTGCAACTGCGCGACCAATATCTGTACGTGAATCAAGCGCAACTTGTGCGTGGTTCTGCGCATCTCGTGTATTTTTATGCGCATATCGTGCATGGTTTTGCCCATGCTTTGCACAAGGCTACAGTGGCGAAGGGTGAATTTATGACAGAGGTAAGCCGGGGCAAAAAAATATACAATAAACCGTTTCATTAAATTCCTATTTCGATCTACTTTTCCAAGGTATGAGCTTCATGTGAATTAGCGAAAAATGACAGTACCAAATTCATGTAATGCTAAACAACTTTTTGTAATATGAATTGTCAGACTATTAATATCTGTAAAACCCCCTTTATCCCATAAACTACTAGAATCTGAGAAAAGTCTAATAAACACGTCGCGGCCTAACTCAATTACGTATTTCTTATTCAAAACTTAACCTTGAAAAGTATGTTTCCTCACAAAGCAAATAATTTGTCAAACAAGAATCTTCTGCCAATAATGACACACAAAACAAACTTCAACTATAATTCTAATACCTAATAGTAAATACTAATCACCAATAATAAATACAATGAATACAACGAACAAAATGCAAATTAACTACAAGTGTAAAGAAATTATTACGTCAAAATAATGTTCTACACATGAATTGTCAATATTGTAATGATGTCCGATGTCCGAACTCCGTCCCGATTGTATTACGAAATTCCACGAAACCGACCGAATGGCGATATTGCTCCATCTAGTTCACGCGCACGCATTTTCACTCATCTATCCCGATATTTTTCCGCTTATTGGCGCTTAAAAATTATCATGACGAGTTTATTTTCTATACAAATTGAATACACGACAAAACGCGTGCCTACGAGTTATATTAGAGCAAATTTTTTTGGTGTTGGGAAAGAAAGACAAAACATTTAATGTAGGCGTTTTGCAATGGTTTAATTTTATGGTGTATTATTAAATACCTACAGTATGATATGATTATATTTCAATGATGAATTGACTATTGAGTGGTTGTGTTCTGAATTTTTGAAGGGAAGCCCGTATGAATCGGCTTGTGTAACCTTCGCCACTGCAGGCTAGTGTGTGCTGTGTGTGCAGAAACATGTATTTTTGCTAGTTTGTGTTTTGTATTTTCCCTAGCTACGCTTATGTACGCTCTTAGTATAATCTTTTAAAGGAATTTACTACTTTACCTCTTAGGCAATGTAATTAATATTAATGAAGAAAGTATACATTATTTATAAGTCATGGTATATACCTAGGTATAATATATTTACGCGCTGAGTCCGTGTCTTCAGTCCCTATAGTTCAAAACTCCCTATTTAGAAATTATCAAATGTAGCAATTGTCATAGAAAATTAAAAATAAAGTAAATACCGCATGTCTTATGAATATTGCATATAAATTAATTAATCATTCTTCAAATTCAAAGTTATAGCAATAATATTAAACAAGTAGGTATATTTTATTTTAATATAAATCAATGATGACACATTTTTTTTCGATTAGAAAAATAATAGTACTCTTCTATATGATTAAAACCATTGTAGCCCATAGTAATGTGGTAGGTAGGTACTTAATATTGCACTAAAACTACGCACAAAACTCATATCACCTTTTGACATTCGCACATATTCACCTAATATGTAAAATAAATACACAATAAAATGAATTATTCGCAAATAAATACATACTTGTGTGTATGGACGTACCCAGAGGAAAATGTCATTGAAAAGCACTTTGCAGTCAAAATTAACTACTGCATAAGTACTATTTATTTAGTCCCCGCAACCATTCCTGCAACGATATAACGAATTATAGTCGAATAGTCTTTATCTAATAATTTATTATTAGACTAGCTGCGCCCCGCGGTTTTACCCGCATAACTGTCGATCCCGTGAGTATATCGAGATAAAAACTATCCTATGTCCTTCCCCGGGATGCAATCTATCTCTCTGCCAAATTTTATCGAAATCTGTTCAGTGGTTTAGGAGTGAAAAGGTAACATATAGACATACAGACAGAGTTACTTTCGAATTTATAATATTAGTATGGATAAAGACTATACGGACGTCCGTTAAATTACGGAGGTGTACAATACAAGTTACAACATGGCGCACGCAGCCGCATCCCGCTCGGGATTCGCCTCAGTATGGTCAGACTTTTAAAATTATGAATAGGTATTTTACACTGACCTCTAATAAACAAGTACGCTGGACTAAATATACTATACGAAATGATCGAGGTTCTCAGGAACTAAAATTCAAATAAATAAAGTTGTGTAGTGAATGTTCCATGACGATAATTTTCTTCAGTGAGTTATTTTAAATGTACGTCTTTCAAATAGAAAATTAATGGCGCCAGAAACTTCTGCAATTTGATTACCTAGCTAAAAAAAATAAGCAATTTCAGACCCCCTTTCAGTCCCTGTTGTAAAAATGTATATATATTTTTATTTCTTTCTTATTTGCAAAATAGTTGGGCAAGCGTCATCTAAAACTAGTCCAAATTTCAAGTTGATAGCATTAGTAATTCTTGAGATATTCATCTGTAACAGACGGACAGACAGACAGACTGAGTCACCATAACCCTCCTTTTTACCATTTTGGTTTTTTCTCTAAGTAATAAATTACTCTCAGTGGTTATAACGATCGATAAAGTTCATAAAAGTATTTTTTTTATCGAAGGACATCCATCCCATCTCTAATATTAGTTCCACGGTTTATTAGTTCACGTTGCTATCAGCGCCAAAATGGCGAAAATCAAATGTCTTCATTTTATCATCGATAGTATGAAGTCCAGCGTACTTGTTTAATACAGGTCAGTGGTATTTTATCACAATTTTGGCTGAATTATTTATTAGTAGTAGGTATAGTGTATGGGCACAGCATAACTTGATATTCAACTGTACCAATTTTCGAATGTTATATAGCTAAGTACATAGTTTATGTATAGTAATCGAATCTATGGGTATCCACTTCTTATGTTTATTACTTCGACGTGTATGGAGTGTTTTTATAAACACTTAAATCTAAATGAAAAATTATATTTATACCTAATCAATCAATTTATAATTATATTTATAATGTTTATCAGAATGTTACTATTTTTATATAGATAAGTGAAGTACTGCTCTGAATGAAAACAACAATGATTGTACGTCGCTACGTCCTTATTCAATGTATATATTTTTATAAGTTTCAATTTATTAATAAGATGTGTTCCAAGTTTATTTAACACGTGTTGTTTTTGCAAAATGTATAACAGAGATTCGACGTTAATGAACCTTTCTTGCCATGGGTAGCTCTCTGGCAGTTAGTTTAATATATACGTAACCTATAAAATAGAATTTTTTTACCCTGCGAAACTGCGTAAGATCCGTTGTATTGTACACACATTTTTTGCCGTGAAAACGTGCTGTGTACAACAGGCCTATATTAGAAAGTTCATACAACTCTGCTTGCAGCTATCACGCAGCAATAAAACGCTTTAAACACTGAACACTTTAACAGTATGGCTTGTGTGCAATAGGATTTATATCATCATAGTGAGCCTCTACCGGCGATACCTCTGCGTTAGCTAGTAGAAGTATTGTAAACTGCCTACTGGCTATAGCTCTATTATACCTACGATACTTGCTAATCAGTTTTCAATAAAATTCTTATTGAAACGTCGCGCACGTGTCTACCCTAGTCCCTATCAGAGAATACTTGAAAGTATTTTGCGCAATAACTTTATGGGTGTGTAATAAATTGTTGTGAGTAGGTACTTACAGGGTATGGTTAGAGCCCCTCCTATCATTCTTATTAGAAGTGATGTAGAAACCTATTGGTAGCTCAATATCAGCACTAAAGTTATATCTAGTCAATGCACAGTGACATTGTATATACTTGTATAGTATATGAATTGTTTAAGTACAAAGTTGGCACTAGTTGAAACCCCGCGCAAGTTCCTTTGTGAGGAAATACAATAAGTTGAGCTATCTTGTATAATTTTAAAATGTTTGTACTTTATTGATGTAAATAAAACGTAATATTTTATGGGATGGTTAAAATACTGCTTGCATTTTTTTTTCTGTGTTTGTTAGATCAGCAGATTGTAATCTAAGGGCAAGATACATAGAGCGCACTAAGACTTTGCTAAATAAAGTTAACCATAAGAATATGAACCTTATTCTTACTTTTAATTTTCATATTCGTTTAAGCGAATATGAGCCAGCATCGCATACGAATATGTACGTTAATGTTATACAAATATTGTTCATGCGACGCTAACTTGGCAAACTCAAAGTGCGATCTGTAATCTTGCCCTTGCTCGCCACATACAAATAACTGAACTGCTCTGCATGCATGCTATAGTTGCTTGATGTGATTCGAATGCAAAAACAAAAAAAACATCAGCGCCACATCTTGACTGATAGTGGAACTAATGTAACTTTTGTTGATTATTTCTGAAAAAGTGTGCTATTTAGAGACTTCGTTTTATTTTTCCTGTAATCTTTACATAAGCTATCACATAGAATAATTTCAGATTTATTATAATTTCAGATTTATTATATTATTTTTTTCAGAATAAGGGTCAGTTCACTCCGAGATGCGACGCGACGCGCAGTTTTCAAGGTAGAAATACAATTACAGACCTTATCTACTACACTAAAAGGTACACAATTCAGTGTCTACCTACTACGTCGAGCTATGCAGCGCGGCGCCGCCGCGGCGCGGCGTAGCTCACTGAATCGTGTACCTTTTTGTGTAGTAGATAAGGTCTGTAATTGTATTTCTATCTTGAAAACTGCGCGTCGTGTCGCGTCTCGGTGTGAACTGACCCTAATCATATAGAATAATTTCAGATTTTTCTCTTTGCAAACTGCGCTCTTATTCATATGATACCCCACATGCCCTAGTAGCCCCACTTCGGATTTGTCAGCCCCCTTTCAGTCTCTGTTGCAAAAAATATACATATATTTTTATTTCTTTCTTATTTGCAAAATAGTTGGGCAAACGTCATCTAAAACTATTCCAAATTTTATTTATTTTTTTTTTATTTCCACTTACATAAACCATTACAGGACATAACCCAATGCGGTAAATGCGCTTATCCTAACATAAACATACTAAAATCTATAACTTATTATAAATAATTTGATAGCATTAGTAGTTCTTGAGATATCCAGCTGTGACAGACAGACAGACTGACTGAATCTCACCGTAAGGGTTCCGTTTTACCATTTTGGTACGGAACCCTAATAATCAGATAAGGACAGTTCAGAAAAATGCATGCGGTAGGTACCACAGGGTCATATTTGGGTTGCATCCCCGTGCTGTCAGCCTTTTAAAATCCCTTCACATGAGGTTTTCTTCACAAGCCACCCTCCCCGTCCATTTAAAGTAAACTGCTTGACTATTTTGTTCAATAAAACAAGTACCTAATTGCGACTGAAACAAGTATACGTTAATGTGCGTAGTATTTTAATCACGAATGTAAGTTCTAAATGAATTGTATTAATTAATTTTATTTCGTAAAGTTGTTATATCGGTCAGTTATCAAACAAATGCGAGTGTTTTATTTCTATGACAGTGTAATTTCTGGATGGAATTAATAAACAGTTGTAATTCTATTTGTTTTTCTTCTGGCGATATGCCGGTGCCGTCGTCCGGGTATTTGCATATTAATTATTGTTGTTGTACATTGTGCGCTGTCCCCTGCTGTAATAAACAAATTAAATATGACTAGTCGGCAGAGGTCGCTAGGGTTGCCCATGAGTTGCGTGCGTATGGCGGCTGGCCCAATGGGGCTAATCCTACTATTGTGTTGTTCAAAGGCAATTTGACCAACACAATTACGTTATAATGTTGATGATATAGTCAACTCCAATTCCTGTTCCAACATAAAATCAGATTGCGAAACCTTAAAAGCGCTGAACAGACGATGGATCCATCGGACAAAAATGACCGCTTTGAAATAGTAGAATGTATGGTAAAATTTCTCCTATTACACGTTTGCGTTATTGCATTTTCCATACGTTTTATCCGGAGGTATGGACAAATTGACCATAGTCTGCTTAGCGCTATAATAAAATTGTGGTTGGTAACTTGAACTACCTCTTCGTCGTCATTGTTCTCAGATGAATTTGAAAGGCTGAACTGTATTCTAAATTACAGTCTTTAATTTCTAGTTCTAGTTCCGCAACACGCGGGACTGGATAACGAATATTGCGGGATTGGAAGCTATAACCGACACTACATCATGGTAAATGAAACAAACAAATAATGTCGTAATCATCGTTTAATAAATAATTATCACTTGTCGATAAAGATATGCGTATGTAAAAGCTGCATTTGTTTTAAAAATACGCTAAACAAGATCAGAGGTCATGCAGTAGGGGCACGTAACACTACGACTTGCGCACACGCACACAACCACTCATTCACTGGTAATAACAGCCGTGACGCCATGACGCGCGACTGTTGCGGGCGACATGTTTGTGCTGAGTTAGACAAAAATAAACTATGATTTCATTAATATGTTGAATATAATAAAGAATTCGTTTTTCATAGTAAAACAAGACTTTTAAATTTTTAGAGTTCCTCAATATTTAGGTAATAATATGAACTACCTAGAATAACAATAATGTATTTGTAAAACATAGGTAATTTCATACAAAGATCTTAAAAATTGGTAGTGCGCTATGCTTTGCCAATACTACCTACTTAAATATAATTAATTTCACTTTCCGTCCATTTACAATAATCTTTCCACTTACACTACTGGTAATTATTTGTACAGTACAGGGAAGTACAACGGCGTGGAAACAGCCGCTATTTTAACATTGTGGTTACATTGTTAGGGGTACCGAAAGTATTCGAGGATAAAACTTTTGCTAAACATGCGTCGACTGTGAGTCTCATTAATTAACTTAATAAACCATGACTTAAACACATGAAATTTTGATAGGCAGGTAAAATTGGACGAGCACAGACGATGATTTAATTAAATGAGTCGCCCACAACAGTTGCGTGCAGTATAATTTGACAATTAAACCTAACTAGAGTGCGAGGAAACGATACAAATACTCCGCTTAGCAACGACGCCAAATCTCTGCGAGACTCCACCTCAGTTACATAGACTAACGTCATCTACTCGGGAACTCTTACAGCTAACATTTTCTTAATGTTTTTTATCACAACAATGTGATGCATTTGGCAAAACACTAATTTTCAAACGTGGTCGTATTTTTTGATAAAATTGTATAAATTTAATACGTATCCTATCCATTAGGAGTTGTAAACGTCAAAAGGGTTTTTAAGCAGTATAATATTATTATTATTTACCATGTATTACTTATATTGCGTTGTACTGTTCTGAGCCAACATCACATACCGGCCAATGTATGGATGACCCTCTATTTGTGGGATGAGCACTCCACATCATGTGGTGCACTGCCACTCTCGTAGAATATCTTATAATTTACTTAAAATCAATGAAACAGCTTCAATGCTCGTGTAAAGCATCAAAATATATGTAAACGTATCATAAATCACAACAATTAAATATATCTTAATTGCATTCAACGCTAAGTTGGCTCAGGTGGCGTACCGCGTTACGTAGTAAGCGCATTATTTACAAAGTGACTTGGAATTTAAACCAGCTCTTATTAACTATTACCATAAGGACTAGATCTCATATTAACTAACGTGATACGATGTGCGATGGCGACTGACAAGCGCCCACCGCTCAACTAGTCGGTACGGACAATACATTCACATCTCAATCAAGTGTTTGCGGCTGTCGCAACTGTGATCTAAGTGTGTGGTGGGCTCTCGCTGTTACTTAAAGGGAAGTCCTGACGGGTTTATACATAGCTGTAATACGTGTGTCTATCTAATCTTTGATCGTTCATACGTTTACAACTAGAAAGTATTTCATGTGTCCTAACTCTACGGTACGCGTTTAATTACATGGCAGACGGTTCACTCTATATTTCTTCTTTAACAAAACTGAACATAAACATATTTAATTTTGGTAAAATGTGAACTTATCACAACTTATCAACAGGATCGTTATACAAATTTAGTTCGAGATAGTTAACTTAAAGTGAAACGTTATATACTTTGTACAGCTTGGTCATGATTACATATACACTTAATTTAAGCTGCGTTAAGTAACAATGAGATCCTTAAATTTAGAGGTTATATACGCGATCATTCTCAAAATAAATATGTATAGGTCTTTACAAAGTCGTGATACAGCTATGATAGATGTGCTATAATAGATAAACGTTTTAATTGTTAAATACTCGTACGCGGGTCATGCCTGACAGCCATTTAACTATTTTATTTCTTTATATAATATGTATACATTTACTTAGAGGATTTTTTCGAGTCATTAATGTAGACATTTGCTTACATAAGTGAAATTATTAAAATTCTGTTAAACACGGTTTTAGGGTCCGTAACTCAAAAGTAAAAACGGAACCCTTACAAGATCACTTCGTTGTCTGACTGTCTGTCCGTCTGTCAAGACCCTTCTTCTCAGGAACGCGTGGCGTGGATTATCAAGTTGAATTTAATATCAAATAGCCCGAAAACCCTTGAAGCAGTGAAAAAAAATCAAACTTCTAAGTAACGCAATCAAAAGACAAGGGCGTTTATGTTCCGTATAGACCGCATATATGTGACACTCGCAAAGGAACCAAAACCCGTACTTCCCGTTGACCGAGAATCATGAAATTTGGCAAGAAGCAATTTCATGTAGCACAAGTAAAGGAAAAAACCTTCGATCAATAATAGTACTAGATGCCCGATAAGCGCTTCAAAAACGGCCCGAAAAATACGAGCACGAATACTTTTGTGCTCTTATTTCAAATTAGTATGGTCCAATCATAGCCAATGTTAAGACGTCAAAATGCCTCAGTGCGCGTTCAAAAGTTGTGTAAATAACCACCGTAACACCATGATTTTGGAAGGAATATCTTTTTTTCGGTAAGTTTTTATCATTAAATGTTTTTCATAAAATAGTAACACAATTAAATAGTAAATATAAATTAATTAGCAAATATTATGATTGTTTGGCCAATATTTGCAACAACGCGCGTTTTTAACCTTATTGCTTAGACATTAAGTTTCATTTTAGAATAAATATTTTTGTACTTATTATAAAAATAACTTTTTATTTTAAGAGACATTTTAAATTTATTGCTTCGATGACAGAAGGACTTAAATATTAATCATTTGCAATCGTAATTAAACTTTATGTTAGAGTGATAAGGTTTATAATAATTTGAAGTTGTTAATATTATTAAACTTTTTTCTATAGTTCGTAGTAAGAAATATAAATGTTTATCTGTGTGCAAACGTGGCCACTTTAGCGACTTATTTTTGTTCCTAATCATTAATCTAGTACTATTATTGATCGAAGGAAAAAACCGTAAATTTGTAGTTACATACCTACAAATTTGTACGGAACTCTCGGTGCGCGAGTCCGATTAGCAATTGACCGGTTTTTTTTTGTAGCAGGGAATTAGGAAAAATATTGCGTTTTTTTAGTACCTTAGTCTGCGAAAATAATTGTTTAGCAAATGGATGACTAACTTAAATTGTCCGTTTCATTAAATTATAACTGTAAGTCTTTGACAGTTGTATAAAATGGCTATAACACGGCAAATTGGCGTAGTGTATCAATTTGATACACAATTAATTACCTTGAATAGCATATTAAACATTCCCTGACGACATAGCAAAATAAGACAAAAGACGCACAGACACACGTTACTATTAAATACTTAAGTATATCACATTGGACGCGGCGAACTAAGTAGGTCGTGCAGACACAGCTAGTGTTGATAACAGTTTCACAACCAAACCTGGGGTTATTAAATAAATACATCAACATAAAACACTGATATGCACCGTTCGTTAAAGTCCTTCCTTACACATTAACTGACGCATTTGCCCGAACATCGAATACCAGTGCAGCGTCACGCGATCACTGCTCCAGTCAACGTTATACGCTTCGATAGAGGAAGAGGAAGCTGGCTGAGGTAATTGTTGTTAAAAGCAAAGCATACGTACTAGGGTCGCATCAATCGCAAAATATACAGTTCAGAAAAGTTGTATCAAAATTATAAAGGTAATCAGACGAGACCAATTCCTGTATCGACATATTTGGCAGTAAAAACATTTATTATCCATATTCCTGGTTGGCATTAAACTAAAGTAATATGCTTGGTTATCTGGCTTTCAAATTTCCTTAAACCATATCATTTGATTAAATTTTGACATCTAACTGGAAGTTGCAAGGTACAATGCGTCATTTCGTGTACTTAATGTAAAGTATAATATTGCTCGATAAAGGCTCGTATATAAAATTATGACTAATGAGTATCGATGCACTAACCTAAACATAGCAATAAAAATGCTAGATCCACGTCGACCGTCACACGATCGACACTCCATAGCAACTAAAACTAACAACTATTACGAAAAATGTAGCACTACTTTTACATACTAATGTCTAATGTACAAATTGCTATGTACAAATCAATATACATAAAGGTACGTTCCTAGTAAATAATTTCACAGCTGACGACATCTTGAAAACAATCTCGATCGGTCGGGGTGAGGTATGACTGGTCTACCGCAGTGGCGTAGCTACGCGCCTAGGGGCCCCGGTTACTGGTTAACTGGTTAGGTTTTATTTTATCAAGTAAAAAACATAAATACTTACATTTGTAAATGGTTTAGGGTGTAGGAGTACCGTAACAATATTTTGTAGATGTCAAGGATATGGAATTTTGTCAAAAAAGGGAGTGCAGTTCATTAGTACTAATATTTCAGTAGAGTAAGCTAGTATTCATAAATCGGTCGCATAACAGCCGATTGGTTGAAATGGCTAAACACAAGAACTTACACAACACAACAGAAATAATTAATTTATTTATGTTCTGAAGGTGGAAGAATTTTTTTGCTAGGTCAGTTGGAGGTTTGCTGTCAGGGGCCAAGGGACCCCCTGAGCTTGGGGACCCTGCCCTCCGATAGCTACGCCACTGACGTACAGTCGCTCTGGACTGGACTAACGCAACACTACAAGCTGTGCACTCGGTGCGACAAGCGCGCCGAGGTAGCTTACTAGATTTCGTTTCACGACTTTCAAGTTACCGGTGTGTGACGACCTGCAGCGCCGCGTGATGTCACCTGCCGCGCGACTTGTTAACTGCTCATACACACGAACAGCACGCATCAACGGCAGAGGCAACTGCAACTATCGACACCGTCGACAGCAGCCGTATAGACATGTCGGCGGCAGCCGTAGACCTGTCGGCGGCTGCAGTCCCCCTGCCGTTGACGCTCGCGTGGATGAGCACGAGGCCGCAGTCGCACTACCGGCACTTATATTGTAACGGATAGTATGCCGCCGTTCGCGCAAACACTTGTGTCGTCCGCGCCTCGCGTACGTAATTACGTATTACTTGTAAACAAATAAATAATACTACAACTACATAATAAATGGTAAGCGATTACTAATCTCATATCGACGCATACTCCACCTGCTACCTTTTGAAGGTAGCAAATATAATTGTTCTAATAAAAAAAGTCAAGTAACAAATAATACTGTTATAAACATTTAGAATTTAGACGTCAATGTAAACAACTGACTTAGGTAACATTCATATCGCGCGATCCGAAGTATACTAAACATAAAACAATGTTACTTTGTACCCAATATGGCAAATAAGTAGTCGCTAATAATATTACTTGTTTCATCATTCTCAAAATGATCTAGGATTGCTATCAACTTTCAGATATACTTCTTGTACTTATTACTCTAATCATTATTTAACTAACTTCTAACACTCCACGAATTTTCAAAATTCAAAGAACGAAATCTCTACTTTTTGGCGCAATTTCAACAAATGGAATGATATTAAATAATGAAAAATTTTGGTCTCACTAACACATCGAATTATTATCTTAATCTAAAATTGTCGTCTCGAAGTGTTACAAATCAAAAAATATATTTGCTAGGACTAATGTTCATTCGTCACACACGCGTGCTGCGCGGAGATGACTGAGCTGCCGTCGGTCGTATTGAAACAAATAGCCTTCTATCTGTATCCTCAGCACGTGCCGCGCCGCGCTCAGGTGCTGGCGTGCGCGGTGAGCGGCGCGGCGGCGGCGCTGTGCTCGGTGCGCTCGTCGGGCCGCTCGGGCTCCGAGCTGTTGCGCTGCAGCGCCGCCAGCTCGGCGCGCGCGGCGGCGTCGCCCACGGAGCGCCAGCGCAGGCGGCGCGCGCGCACGGCGTAGGCCGCCTCCTCGAAGCCCGAGCGCAGCCCGAGCACGATGCTGAGCGCCGACGCGTCCTGCCCGTGGCAGCCCGAGTACCGGTACTGCGGCTTCTTGTCGAACCGACACCCCACCGATTGTGCACCTGTGTGCACGAGAACACATTGTCACTGTCGAAACTCTATAATTAAATGCGACACATCATTGAATACAGTTTACGATTAGAACTTATGTGACGCTATCGCTGCACTTTACAATATTGTATCTTCCAATAGTAACGACGTAACGTCGTGAAACCTACAATGAACGATCCACGCGCATGGTAGGTATACGCACCTATAGGCATGATGCAGTCCAGCGTCAGCGCGCACTGTATCCAGGGGCGCATGATGTCGAGCACGGCGGGCTTGTTGGCGACGACGAGGCGCGTCACGTCCATCATCTGCACAAACAGGAAGTCGTCGATGGTGGCGTGGAAGTAGTGGAACATGCGCGGGTGCGTGAGGCTGGTGACGGCGGCGCGGCGCGGCCACGCCAGCACGCCGGCGCCGGCCGCCGCGCGCGCCCACAGCGCGCCCAGCTCGGCCGGCGTGCCCGCCCAGCGCTGCGACGCCTCGCAGAACACCACGCCCCCCACGCGGCTCAGCGCGTGCTGCAAACATGACACAGTACATCAGCATGTGTTAACTCCTTCATTATTTATCTATTTAATTCCGGTAGTAGACAGGTCTCCCGCAATGGATAAGGTAAAGCATGGGCTTTCCCTGGTCCACAAACCCCGTCCTTACAAAGGCATTTGTGGATATATAATAGACACAGGGGTTCAACATGAGACCATGTACTCAATTCCAACAAATCAGTGCAAAACTTATAACAATATAAAACAAACGTATGTGTGTCCAGTCACACGAGAGCATTACATCTCACAATGTAGGTCACAATTGAAAGATGCAGGCTATTAGCACAGTCTATACATATTAGTATGAAAGCCTAGGTTTAGCGGAAATTCGCGCCGCGCTTTATTAGTCTTTGTTCTTCAAAGTAAAGTTGCGCCGTTTCATTTATACACGTCAGTAGCTACTTGTGGCTACACTGGAGGCTAACTCGCGAAGAACGTATAACAATTTTTACTATATTATTGTAAAGTCTAATTATGATATTTTTAGGTTCAATCCGACTAGAAGCCCCACATTCCATAAACAGAGGTAACCAACCTACTGAAAATCAGCTTATTTTTATACACATCAGGTAGATACGCTATTGATTAAACAGTGAACTTGCCTACTAAACTTACGTCTATTTACGTCAGGCCTGGCCCCTTTTTCTATTGGGCACTCTGGGCAAGTGCCCAGGACCCCGCGATCTTCGGGGCCCCCGGTCTTCTCTCATAAAAAAACATTCTTTGCAGCCACCGCATTCATCATTCATCATTCTCCGCATTATTAGTACCCGATTCAATGACAAAATAAGTTATTTCCAGTGCGATTTACAATAAGTTTCTAGCCCTTCAGTTATGAAATATTAGTATGTTTCTCTCACGGTCTCTTATCTACACAGGGGCCCCGTGACCCTTATGTGGCCAGGGCCTCCAATAAGTTTAAGACGGCCCTGCGTCAGGCGCTGATTAATTTGGCAGGACAGGACTAAAGCCTAGGCAGAGGCTATTCGGATAAGAGCCATCAGGTGTGTCCCCAACTACCTAACAATAAAGAATCAACAAGGTGGATGGAAGTGACACGGTAATATAATCAACAAGGTGGATGGAAGTGACACGGTAATATAATCAACAAGGTGGATGGAAGTGACACGGTAATATAATCAGAAACGGCTATCGAAACTTTAGTTCTATGTTAAGATATTGTAATTTGATACAATAAATCATTTGACTGCTGTCACTCCACCCAACAGCTTATCAGTCAGACATAAAAAATAGCAGCAAAACATTGTTTTATTAACACACAACAACAGTTAAATCGTACATTGAATAATTGAATAAACAGTACAAGTTAAAACGTCATTGTTTCCCGCGACTGTGGTGGCTAGTGGCAAGCAGCTAAACGCCGAATCTCCAATTATTTTGAGAGCACTTAAAACGAGACAAAAACTCAACGAGCTTCCTGGGATCACAAATCATAAAACTAGTGAGTCGGCACCTTGGCACATGTGCGCCGAATACACGCATATTATGGTGACGTGTTTAGACTTTAGAGCAATCGTTGAGATCCCTCGAATTTACGTATTTACGAGTAACAGACGGCCGCGGTATCGGCAGAGCGCCCGCACGTTTGTGCAGAGTGCTAAAATGTTTAATTTATGAGCCTGAACTGACCGAAACCATTTAGTTTACCATATTATTAATTAATCATATCTCAAACTAATTGTATCAAGTAGTTTTATGCGCAGAGTTAGGTAATTTAAAATAAGCTCTATTAGGTTCAAGCGCTGCAATACTTTTATGAAACATTGGCAGTTCGTTCCGTGTGCCGTCTCAAGGAAATAAAGTCACCCATCAAAGGTCATGCGAAATATTTTGAGAATGTATAATTAATGTGTTCCGACAATTAAGCGGAAACGTTGGTCGACATACGATGATACGAGTACCAACCATCGTGTACCGGTTCATTTATGAGCCTCCGTAGTAATTAAATGAAAAGGTGACACACAATCGATATTCAATGAGTGAACACGAGAACTGCGAGTACCAACGTATCGTGTTCAGTCTTACGATCTACGGATAGTAATTCAATCTCCTCGTTGGGATATATATGTAGTTGGCTGCCAACTACTTAATGCACGAGCAGATTTCCTGTGAGCCCTTTATAAGGCCATTCACTGAACAAAACTAATTAATTACAATGTTTTCCGTATTAAATTAAAGTGCGCTCGAACAAAATAAACCGTACATAAATAATGTAAGCATCCATCTAAAACGTTTTTAAAATCTAGCAATGTAGACCTTGCTATTCATTGAGCCCAGTCCGCTCTCGATTCGACATAACCACTTAAATAAATAGAACTCCCAAAATATTTGTGGTTACAACTATTTGCGTGCAGTGGCCCAGACACACATCGCAGACGGAACGTCACGGTCACACTCATCACCAGGGGCCCAGAGGCCCAAGGCCCCGGGGCTGTCCCGCTAGATGGATTCACTAATCGCTTACTGCGTGCCCATTGCGTGACGGGATACGTTTAGTTTCGATAGTGAGGTAACGAACACGCTTTGTTCAAGATCTCGTGACACCTTAGCGAATCTAAAACGCAGTCGATATTTGGTTCTGTACCGAAAATTCCATTTGAAACGATACTCCTAGAACTTTCATTAACTGGCGCTAATTCGGCTGTAGCACTCGGGGATAGCAATTACAGTCAACTGAACATCCCCCTCTTCCCTCGATAGACGTTTCATTTTTATTAGCTTTAGTGTTACACGAGAGCAGCCATTTGGGTGAGTGCAATATCGCTTAGAGACGAGGCCGTCTCAGGAAACGTCCGATTGTCGTCCACTTTCCTAAATAATTATGTGGGCGTGAGCCGACACAATGAGCCTACAAGACGACCATAGAAATTCCTACACAATCTAGCATTCACCTAGTTTCAGCTCAAAATACTTTGGAATTTTTTGGCACCTAACATTATTTCATGTTTCATGATATGTAAGATGCGTTTATTCCGCCGAATTCCCAGAAGTTCTAATCAGTCAGCTGAGCAAATAATCGAAATCCATGTAATCCTACGTTGAGTGGCGGAGGCCTTCGGGATCAGCTCCGTATGGTTCACGTGTCCTCGCTGACACTCGCAGTTGATAACGTGTCGGCATTTTAAGTGCTGGTAGACAATAGGCCGATTAGCAATTATTAATACGTATACCTAAATGTCTGTCGCGGTCGCGGCATCGGCATTACCTATGCGCTGTATAGATTGTTATATTTAGGAAGGTAATAACAATAAGTCAATGAATAACTTGGTGGTGCGATATCATATCTTGC